>CM076575.1:1156346120-1157546120 GCA_034641835.2 Pinus albicaulis | reverse complement strand
AGAGGACTACAGAGGGAGAGAGAGATGGATAGATATGGATAGAGTGTGTGTATGTTTGGGGGTTTAGATAAAGAGACACATAGGTACAAATAAGGATATTTTTTTTTGTAAGTTTCATTCTAATCTATTAATATATCGAATAGTATACATACTAGAAAACAAGATCCATCAAGGGGGCCTGCAATGGGTGTCCCTTGAGGCATTCAAAAAGAAAAAATTTAAACAGATGGTGGGATTCCAAATAGAGGGAAACTAACCCAACCATCGAGTCTTTCAGACCATCAAAGTTTGAAAATTCACACAATAAATAGTTGGAGACCTTGGGATTCTATGAAGCTGAAAAAGACCGAAAATAAAACTTAAACAACTTAAAAAGATAAAGCAAACTAAGGAGGAGGATATTCCTCAGTTATCCAACGTCTGTAAGAAGAAGAGAGAGAACCTAGAGAGACTAGGGTCTACCACTTGACTAGTGGTCTGCCCAGCAAACTAATGACTGCCACCTCCAAGAATGGGGAATTGAAGGGTGCCCTCGCTCATTGAAGCATCCCCCATATCCATGCCAGTAGCACAAACCTGGGTCACATCAAGAAATTTTGGCTTGAACTTGGCCACTTTAACTGAGTCGAGTCCTGCACAGGAAGACGAGGGGGCTTGAGGGAATACATGGGCTTAGGAAGAAATATTTATGGAGCATGATGCCCTCCCAACTGAAGTAGGAGGTCTCGATCATAAAATACCTCCTCCACGACCTCTCGAGCCCGCTCTAGAGCATGTTTTTCCCATATGATTTGTAGATTGAGCTTGTCTGCCGAGAGTTGACGCTGCACCAGGGACCATGCAAAGAAATTTTTCATCATCCAATAACTAATAGCCATGGTAATTCTCGGAGCATCCTCCACAAAAAAAGCTTCCAGCTCCAACAAATCAACCAGAATCCAAATGTGAATAAGAAATTTTAAGTGGAAGTTTCCTGAGAAATAATCCTCCCTAGTGTCTTTTTCCGAGTCAATAGGAACCTGAGCGCCGATTATCCCTCCGTAGATACAACACATTTTGAGACGAGGCATCATCGGGATCCTAAGGCAAGCCAAAAGCCGGATTCTCACAGTTTCCAGATCTTCCAGGAAAACCAACACACCCATCAAATTTAGAAGAATGATTCTTCATACTACAAGACCATAAATATAAGGGGCATGGCACATGAGAGTGGTATCTCTTTGCATTTACAATGCCATCTTGTCAACCTCCTCTTGATTCTCCAAGTACAGTGTATATCTCCGCCAGGATTTCACCATAGCACTCGCAATACCTCCCCACATTAATCACATTAATAACATCAACCATAACATCTGCATTAATAGCAAGGGTGATGAAATAGAAGTCGTGTTAGATGGATTGTGCATGTGATCCAAGTGTCCATCCTCCAGGTTATGTCTCCTCAAGGCCACCTGCATCCGCGTTATACAAATATAGATATTATATAGTATTTTCAATACCTATTTCACAATCAAAATATTTTTTAACAATATGGCAAGATTATTAACCATGTATATTCACCCTCACTTTACCATGGATATTATTAACTTGCAAAAAGACTTTGTTACAATACTATGGCTTATCAATACCACATGCCCAAAAACCATAACTTATTTCACAGTCAAAATATTTTATAAATACTTTATTTTAATTTATTTTTATAATATTTTTTAATTAAATATAAAATGAAAAAGGTTACAATTAATTTTTAGATATAACTAAACCATCTATCCTCACTACTACTAAAAATATTCCCATAAAAATTAGATCAAGCTTTTAATAAAATAAAAAATGAGAATACTTTTATATATGATGAAGTGAAATTTATATAATATAAATAATATTATTAAGAACCAACATAGATCCATTTTAACTAAGGATCCAAGAGATGAGAGCAAGCAAAGTGAATAACAATAATAGAGGAAAGATAGTGAGTGCTTCTTTTAAGTTTTTATTATTGTATTTATTTTTACATGATTGATCCAAAATATAAGTTTAATATTTACAACCAATTTAGTTTTTTTAATTTAGATTCTTTCTTAAACACAATACATTGGGATCAAATTTAAGAGAGAGGGAGGGAGGGAAATAGTGAAGGATTTGGAGAGAGAGAGAGAGAGAGAGAGAGAAGAACAAAGGAATAGAGAGATAGAGGGAGTGACAAGGGATATATGGAGAGAGTGTGAGGGAGAGAGGAGAGGAGGGAACAGAGAGAAGACAAGAGGAGAGAGATAGGGAGAGAAGGGGAAGCGAGAGAGAGAGAGAGAGAGAGAGAGGGAGAGAGGGAGGCATAGATGTAAGGGAGAGAGAAAAGGAGAGAGGGAGGGAGATAGTGACATAGTTGGAGGTAAAATAGAGAGTGAGACAGATGGGAGGGAGAGACAGAGTGACGTGGGAGATAAGGGATAGTGAGGAAGGAAGAAAGAGAGATAGAGAAAAGGGGAAGATAGAGAGAGGAAGAGGGAGGGAGAGAGTGATTTATAGATATGGAGAGCGAGTGTGTATGTTTAGAGGGGTGATATAAAGACACACACACACATATATATATATATATGTTAAATAGTATTATATAACCATCTTAGATCCATCTTAACCCAAGATTTATGAGAGGGATAAAATCTCTCGAGGTGCAAACCTTTCCTCAAGTTTTGCACTCAAAAAAGATGTTTTCACCTCGAGAGATAGATCCAGGGTTAATATGGATCTAGGTTGGTTTATCCCTAAGTTTTTGCATTCATTTATTTATGTATAAATTATATAATTAAATAGAATAAATACATATATAATGCATAAGAAAACTAATTGTGTTGGGAGGGTCTCTCCAGTGGAGTATGGTAGTATGGTAGAGATGTTGTAATTACATAATAATAAATTAAAATGAAAATACAATAAAATAAAATAATTATAATTATAATTATTAAAAAAAAATTAACGAAAAAAATAAAATTAATAATTATAGTTATAATTGATTATAATTAATAATCAAACTAGCCTAGATCCATCTTAACTCCAAATCTACCAAGCGCAAAAAGGGATCAAACCTCTTTTCACTCTAAAAGAGGTTTTCTATTAGAATAAATTATTTTTTATAATTTTTGGGTATATGAAATTGTCTAATAAATTAAAATCTCTTTTCACTCTAAAAGAGGTTTTCTATTAGAATAAATTAATTTTCATAATTTTTGGGTATGTGAAATCGCCTCATAAATTAATTCATTGTAAATTTATTGAACGCCAATATAATTGTAAAAAATGACAAATTAAAATTAATAAAATATTAATATACTCATTTTATCATTATTATTATTTATTTAATTACATTTTATTATATAGATATATTATGCTTATAAATATGTGTATTTGAAATAGGGTTTTTAGAATTTTAATCTAATTACCAATAATTATTGAGTGGATAGTAGATATTATGTGATTATTAATTTAGTTTTTTTTGTCAAAAACCATTCCAGTTGTTAGATATAAGACTTTTGTGATCCATAATGTAGATAAATATCTTTCAGATTAATCACATCATTAGGATTTGTTCGATGTTTCGAACCATCTAATGTGGCTCATCCTCAGGACCATGTCCTGAGGATGAGCCACATTAGATGGTTCGAAACATCGACCAAATCCTAATGATGTGATTAATCTGAAAGACATTTATCTAAACCATTCATTTTCTAAATTTGGATCTCTGTGATCCATAATTTGTATATTAATTCTTTTTTGAAATAAATCACATAATCATTACATAGTCTACGTGTTTCGAATCATCCAATGTGGTTCATCATCAATACTAAGACGAAGATTCTAATCTAGGTAAGAGCTTAAATAGAAAAAATGATGTAGAGAGATGTAACATGTCCCAGGCAACATTCATAAAAATATATAAAAAAATAAAATAAAATACGTGTATTAAACAATTGACTCCTTACGAGCTTGGTACTTCATAAAACGGTCCTAAGGATGAGCCACATTAGATGGTTCGAAACATCAACCAAATCCTAATGATGTGATTAATCTGAAAGACATTTATCTAAACCATTCCATTTTCTAAGTTTGGATCTCTGTGATCCATAATTTGTATATTAATTCTTTTTTGAAAGAAATCACATAATCATTTCATAGTCTACGTGTTTCGAATCATCCAGTGTGGTTCATCATCAATACTAAGACGGAGATTCTAATCTAGGTAAGAGCTTAAATAGAAAAAACGATGTAGAGAGATGTAACATGTCCTGGGCAACATTCATAAAAATATATAAAAAAATAAAATAAAATAATTGTATTAAAAAATTGACTCCTCACGAGCTTGGTACTTCATAAAAAGGAATCGAATAAAAACATTTCTTACAACAATCATGCAATACAGGTGCCACATTACTCAATAAAAAAAACAATAATGTTGACAAGATTATTGATGCATGACAATTATATTACCACGAGGTTCATGTATTTAATTCTTAGTATGCACTACACATTTGATTATACTCTATGTATGTTGATTTTATGGGTCACCATTGCATGGTCCGGTTAGGAGAACATTCTCAACTCCACAGTCTCGGTCCTTCGGCCACATGTGGCATTGGTATGGGCGACAAGTGCTTAAGTTGCATTCTTCGATTCCTAGGGTTTCAATCAAACAGTGGTGGCTTGCTCTAGGCGGTTAGAGGAAAAATTTACCTGACACCTGACTTTCGAACCCATTCATTCACTCATTTCCTTTCGAAGCTATGCTATAGGTCTGTGAGATAACCCTAGGGGTTTTCAAAATTGCAACCAGACTCATGCATAGGTTACTATTCGAGACTTGTTTTATTTCGATTATGGTGGTTCATTCCTTTTGTATTTTATTTCCTCCAAAGCTTTACCTCTTTGTTTTTTTGTTGTAGTGCCATTCTCTTCAGGCGTGTTATTACTTCGTTGTTACTTGACGTTTACTAGGAAACTATGCTCAGACCCACGAAAGGTGAATAGTTTATCCCTCTACGTTATCTTGTTTTTATCTCTATGTTCTATTTTTGAACAATACTCTCTTTTATTTGTTGTCCAATTCTGGCTCGGAGAAATAAACTCATCTCAAGGTTTCAGGTAAGGAATTGTTCTAACAAATACTACAAATATGTTGAAATTAATGTTTTATTCTTGAACCCCTTTAACTTTTTTCTTTATTCTTTTTGTCTGGGTGGTCTGTAGGTATGGAACTATGCCTAATTTCTTCCGTTATGGCTTTCACTGCTCGATCTGCTAGGTTCTTGTATATTAATTTGACCCCTTATTTGTTTTCGCTCTGGTTTCCAAATTTATTCCTTAGGTGGATCATGCCAAATGGGCATGTGAGTTTAGTTCGAATTGTAATATGTTGTTTGTTAAATATTAGTCAGGGTTAAGCCTGACTCGAATGGTGTGTGTCAATCAAGGATTAATTTCCCATATTATATAACTTGACAAGAGGGTTTTCATTCTAAATATTCCCTCATGCGTTACACTTTGAACCATTTTGTTCTTGGTAAATTTGTAATGAACATTGTATTTTCAATTGATATTATTTTGAGTCGGTGCTTGAAGTTTATCAAAAGATTCTACATGTTAGGCTATTCGATAATTGTCATGGTTCTTTGACATTTTGGTCTAGTGTGGACTATGTATAATAACATTTGAATGCGACTAGGTGTAATAACTTTTGAATGCCAGTTTAATTGCTTATGCTAGTTCTTGCAATTACCAGATATTTGATTTCTTGTTGTAATGGGTTTCTTCAAGAGAACTATGTTTATTTGTTTATAAAAAATTTTGTTTTTGAGCCAACTAGTGGAACGACTAGGCATTGTTTTCCAGGCTTCTATTTAATTAGACGGGCCAAAAAACTAACCCAGGTTTCCATAGTCTCTATCCGATTTTCCTGTATTCCTTATTCAAATACATCGCTGTCATTAAGCCCACTTCACGATAAGGAATTAAATTGAACCGATATTTTGTAAATTTTTTGGATCCTCTACAAAATGTTATTTTTTCTTGAACCATATGGTTTCTCTGCATTAACACCCAAACCGTAACACATTTGGGAAAATTTTTGTTATTTCTCCTTAACCCTCTTGAATGTTTGTATTTTTTTTCAAGTTAATTTCTTAACCATGTTTCGTATTCGTTGTTTTGAGTTACTGCTAAACCCCCATTTCCTCAAATTAAAATGCAGATATTTATCTAGTAAATCTCAAGGTTATCTATAATTTTTGTTTACACGACACTATGAGAGATGATTCCTTTATCCCATACGTTGCTTCCTAAGCTAACAGACTTAATACTCAACCCTTTTTTCTTTCATAACACCCTCATACTTTCCTTGCACCACAACGTACTTTCAGGAATTCGACTCATTTTTTTTTTCTTTTTAAAACACATCTGGGTTATTTATTTTCTTTTTACAACAAGTGTATTCACTTGTGAGGTCCTCCATTGATTCGACCCTACGTTAAAATAATTTTACTTTTAAACAAAATCTCAAATCTCATATTCTAATACTGCAGGTTTACAGATTCAGTAATCATTAACACAAACATTCACTCAGTATTTCATTATTACTTATTTGAATTTTCTGTAAATCCTGCTTAATTGCAAACCAATGGGGAAAGCAACCCTCCACCCAACCATGAAATTAGTCTTCACCAATGTATCTTCCCCTGAGCTTGCTACACACCCAAAATGATTTTCTAAGTCATTGAACAGTGCCAAAATTTCTCTTTCAGGAAGCTATATGTTCATAACCAGACTTAGTTTTATATAAAAATCTGAGCTCTTAAGCTACAGATAATCTCCACTGTCCAACCAATGCTACAGTATTTTCCTTTTTCTCCCCTCCTACTTTAGGTTCCCAACACCCTCTTGGATTTTTCCCATAAAATTTATTCTTCCAATAGAGGAGCTTGGGGTGGGTAACTACCTCACCCATATCTTTCCAACCACTTGGGTGTGAACTTCTCTAGCCTTGCTTTCCAATCTTGGTTCACGCACAATCCTCATGTTAAGGGATAAAATAAATAATAAATGAAATAAATAAAATAACATCAAATCATATGTCCACATCTCTTCGTGTAGTTCCATCCTCCTTGGCGCACCATGAACAACATTTTTTTTACTACAGTAAATAGTAAATAAGTATTTAAGAGGTTACCAGGGAGTGTTACATCTCCCCGCGCGCCCCCCCCCCGCCTTTGAGCAAAACATCGTCCCATTATTTTTATTTTCTTTACTTCTTTAAAAATAGGCTAGGGTAAGCTTCTTTCATAAGTTTATTATCCTCCCAGGTAACCTCCTCTGGGATGAAGTGCATCCACTACACTTTAACCTGGATGATAACTCTCTTCCTCAACATTACTTCTCTCTAATCTAGAATGCGTAGGGGTTTGAACAGAAATTCTTCGTTCGGCTCGACCTATACCCACATCCACAAGTAAATATTAATATTCATTGTGAATACATTTATCAATATATTTACACAGATATACAATCATTCAAAAGAAAATTTATTTACTTGTATAGCTTTCCAATCAATAATATTTATAAGATCATAAATATTTATTTTTTAATAATGAAACATGAAATACATTATGAACCCATATGTGGCTAGGCAGAGCTAGCTAATAGGCTATTGGCCCAACTCAGGCTAAGATTTGGAAGGGGCCACAAAACTAGTGGGCCAATTTAGCACAACCTCCCTATTACAGTGTACTTTTCCTGGGTTTTACCCTTACATACACATGGTCAACCACTTGAAATTATTGATAGCTTCACTTTTTATCAGCGTACATTTTTTGTCTATCTTGGTCTGCCTGCAAATTCATTCTTAGCTTCTTTACTGTGTCTTCCATATCTTTCAACATATCAGGTCTTAACATCAATTTGTCTCTTGGCCTGCTCTGATTAATAGATGTTCTACACCTACGTCTATATAACATTTCAAATGGAATCATTTTTATGGAGGCATGATAGCTATTATTGTAAGCAAACTCCACTAATATAATATAATCTTCCCACTTAGTCAGTTGTTGCATCATGTACATTCTTAACATGTCTTCAAGTACTTGATTTACCCACTCAGTCTGCCCATATGTTTGAGGTTAGTAGGAAGTACTAAACTGTACTTGAGTACCCAGTCCCTCAAACATAGCTTTCCAAAATGTAGATGTAAATTTAACATATCTATCAGAAATCACCACTTTTGGTATTCCATGCAACCTGAAATTTTATTTCATGAATATATTAGCAATTTTCACTGTTTTATAAGTAGATTGTGCTGGTATAAAATGTGCATACTTGGTAAATTTATCCACTACCACCTTATTGAGTGATTTGGTTTCTTGGTCTTAGGTAGAACAGTAATAAAATCAAGCGTGATCATCTCCCATTTCCATTTGGGAATAGGTAATGGGTGAAGCAACCTGGCTAGATGATGATGTTCAGTATTCACTTGTTGACACTCCAAACATTTAGACATATATTCAACCACATCCTTCTTCATTCCTGGCCATAAGTAGTCTTTCCTAAAAGAAATGATACTTTTTGATAACCCGAATGGGATGGATAAGGGCTTTTATGATACTCATCTAAGATAATTTATTTAATACTTAGTTTATTTGACACATACACCCTACTACGGTAAAGCATTAAGTCTTCAGTATTTACCTCATATCCTAACTGGCTATCACAATTGTTTGTATCTTTAGCCCAATGCCACAGGAACCGAAATTCAGGATCTCTTTTTGCAAATTCTCTAATCTGATCTTTATAAGCAGTCTCCACTTTACTAAACAGAATCTAATAGACATAGTTCACTTTCCTACTTAAAGAATCTACCATGTGATTTTCCCTACCCTTTAATTGTTTAATCTCGAATTCAAACTCGCTTAGAAATGCAACCGATCATGCCTGTCGAGAATTTGAGGTAGGTTGTTTAAAGTAATTGTTTAGACGATTGTTCTCTGTCGTCAACATAGATTTTTTTCCAAGCAAGTAATGCCGCCACATTTTCAAGGCATGAATTATCGCGGTCAACTCCAAGTCATAAGCTAAATAGTTATGTTCATGCTCCTTTAGCTTCTGATATCATAAGCTATAACTTGTCCTTCCTGCAATAATACTCCTCCCACTCCATCCTTACAGGCATATGTAAAAATGGTGAATTATTTATGGGGATTATAAATCCTTAAGATAGGCGCAGTGGTCAATAAGTAACTTAATAGATCAAATTTGTCCTCGCTCTCCACTGTCCACATAAATAGTTTTCCTTCATTTTGCAGCGAGGTAATTGGATAGGATACCTTCGAGAACACTTTAATAAATTGTCTACAATAGTCGGCCAAACCCATAAATGATAGTATGTCAGACACATTCTTAGGTACATGTCATTCAATTATCGTTTTTATCTTCTCTAGGTCCAGAGTTATCCCGTCTTTAGTGATGACATGTCCTAAGTATTAAATTTTTTCTCTAAAGAATTCACATTTAATATATTTTTCATATACTTGATGCTCCCTTAGGGTCTGCAAGACAATCTAAAGATGCTTATTATGTTCCTCCATACTCTTGGAGTAGACAAGAATAACATCTATAAAAATTAACATAAATTTGTCTAAGTACGGTTGAAATACACTATTCATTAGACACATGAACGTCACTTTGGCATTGGTTAGTCCAAAGGGTAAGACCACAAATTCTTAGTATCCATAGAGAGCTCTAAAAAAAAATTTCATATATATTCCTCTCTTATTCTTATCTGGTGGTAACTAGATCACAATTCAGTTTTTGAAAATACAGTCGTCCCCTTTTCTTGATCGAACAAATCTTAAATGTGGGGTAAAGGGTATTTATTCTTGACCATCAATTTATTTAATTGTCTACAATCAATGTACAATATTAAAGTTCCATCCTTTTTTTTGACAAAAATCCCTGGATCTCCCCAAGGTGACACACTTGGTAGAATGTTTTTCTTATCCAATAATTCATGTAGTTGCATTTTTAGTTCAATTAATTCTGGAACACTCATTCAATAGGGTGCTCGGGATACGGGGTAGATCTAGGAACAATTTCAATGGTAAAATCTATATCTCTCTTGGGAGGTAATCTAGGTATATCCTCTGGAAAAACATCAGCAAAGTGTTGTACAATGGGCAGTTTCTCCAAGGTGGAAGTCTTCTCCTTAGAATTAGTATATCCTACCTAAACTACAAATTTGGCATCCCTTCTTAATACATTTTGATAGTTGAGATGTTGTAATAGGTCTTAGTCTCACGGGTTTCTTCACGCTCTATACCTATTTTCTTATTCCTTCCTCATATAAATAACTAATTGTTTTATTTTTGCAGTTAACCAGGGAACAATGCTTTTCTAGCCAATCCATGCCGATTAAATGTCATATGATCCTAGGGGTAGTACATTTAAGTTTGCAGTTATTAACTAATTTTCCAACATTATTGGTCAACAATCTATCTTAGCTATAACCCTTCGCTTAGCTCCTGTGGCCAGCTGTACTATCCATGGAATTTTAAATTTAATTGATTTAAAATGACATTTACCCAATATCTTACGACTAATATAACTCAATCTATCCCCTGGATCAATTAAAATAGATACACCATGGCCAAATATTTTACCTTAAAATTCTATCATGGTTGGTGGGTATTTCGCCTAGTGGTCTTCCAATGCATCATTAATTCTAGGAAAAATTATTTCCACATCCCCCACTGTCGATGCCTCTTGAATATTAGCTATTGGTTTGACTCCCTTCCAGTAAGGACAATTTTTAACATAATATGGTCCCCCACACCCCTGATACTACAAAGGGGGTCTGGCTGTCGTTTCAAGTTCATATATATTAGACTATTAAATAGTATTTAACTCATTATGTGACTTAGATTTCTGCTGAGACTTTCTTGAATTTATGTTTTGAAAATTTCGGTAAGACCCTTTGAAATTTGAAGATTTAAACCCCTTGGAATTTTGTACCTATTTCAGCCCTTTCTTCTCCATCCATTTGTTGTTATTGTCTCCTTTATGTTTCACATGCTGATAACATCTATGGGCTATTCTGATGACTTCATCCATAGCCTTAGCGTTATCAAATTCTAATTGTTCCTTCATGAATGCGGGTAAAATGTTGATAAACCATTGAACTTCCACTTTTTCTTCACATATATGTGGAACATATCTTAGTAGTGAGGTTAATTTCATTATAAATCCATCCATAGTGAGTTGCACCAATCAAAGGTCATGAAATTCCTTTTCCTTCGTGTCATAAAACCATTCGGTTAAATATTTATCCTTAAAATGTATTTAAAAGTATTCCCATGTGACTTCTTGTTCTTCAATTTTCCATACTGTCTTCACCTCTTCCCACCATAAGGTGGCTTTGCCTTGTAGTTGATAGATGGAAAATCAGGCTTTCAAATTGTGGTCATACTTGTTCATATTAATAAGCCACGCTTCAACAACCTCCTCTCGCTCACCATCAAATGTCGGGGGTTTAATTTTCTTGAAATACCCTTGTAATTCCACCTTTTTTCTTTTAGTTCCTTTATGGCCTGAAATTTTATCCAACTCCTCTTCATTCTTTTCTTTATCTCCCTTATATGCTTGATCCTCGTCTTGTGGTCTTTGTGTTCCTATTATATTTCCACGGTCAAGACTAGCATTAGGTTGTCTGTGGTTTTTCCTATCTGAAATACTTTTCATGATGTGTTCTTGTTCTTGCATAAATATTTCGTTATCAACTGGTAGTCTTGCCATATTTCCCTTCAATTGTTGGATTGTTTCGAACAATGCAACATTAATATTTCTTGGTTCCTCACCAAGCTGAACCCACATTTTTAGGTCAGGTTTTATGGTTGGAACTGGACCAGTTTCGACCGTTGGCCTTACTGGTTGTGTATGCCCAACTCTCTGCATGATGTCCCCTTTCCACTCACTCTTAACACAACCATATTTTGTTTTTTCCTTATTACCCAGAGAGGCCACAGCCTTGGAACGTGGCTTTGATACCACTTGTAACATGTCCCGGGTAACCTTCATAAAAACATATAAAATGAAATACTTGTGTTAAAAAATGGAATCCTCCCGAGCTTGGTAATTTATAAAAATAAATCAAATAAAAACATTTCTTACAAAAATCATGCAATAAAAGTGGTACATTACTCAATAACAAAAATAATAATGTTAACAATCTTATTGATGCATTATAATTATATTACCATTGGGTTCATTTATTTGATTCCTTGTCTACACTACATCTTTTATTATACTTTAGGGATGTCAATTTTATGGGTCACCATTGCATTGTCCGGTTAGGAAAACATTATCGACTCCACAGTCTCGGTCCTTGGACCACATGTGGCATTGGTACATGTGACAAGATCTTAAGCTACATTCGTCGATTCCTAGGGTTTGAATCAGATGGTGGTGGCTTCCTCTAGGCGGTTAGAGGAAAACTACCCAGTTCCCGACTACCAAACCCAATCATTCACTCATTTTCTTTCACGGCTATGCCCTGGATCTATGAAGAAACCCTAGGGGGTTTCAGCATCTTGCAATCATACCGATGCACAAGTAATTTTTGGAGACTAGTTTTATTTTGATTGCAATCGGTTCAGTCCTTTTGTCATTTATTTCATCCAAATATTTACCTCTTTTTTGTATTGTTGTAGATTCATTCCCTTCAGGCGTGTGATTCCTTCACATTTTCTCAATGTTTACAAGGAAACTATGTTCAAATCCATGAAAGGTAAATATTGTATCCCTCTACGTCGTCTTGTTTTTATCTTTGTGTTCTATTTCTGAACAACACTCTCTTTTATTTTCTACCCAATTCCAGCTCGAAGAAATAAATTTCTCTCATGGTTTCAGGTAAATTATTATGCTACCAAATACTGCAAATATGTTGAAATTAAAGTTTTATTCTTTAGCCCCTTTAACTTGTTTCTTTCTTATTTTCCTCTAGGTGGTTTGCAGGTATAAAATTGTGCTCGACTTCTTCCATTGGCTTTCGATGCTCGGTTTTCCAGGTTCTTATATATTAACTCGACCCCCTATTTTTTTTCTCTCAGGTTTCCAAATTTATTCCTTAGGTGGCTCATGCCAAACAGGGATGTGGGTTTTGTTATAACTATAATAGTTTTTTTGTTAGATATTAGTCATGGTTAAGCCTGACTTGAACAACATGGGGAAATCATGAATTATTCGCCCATATTATGTAATTTGACAAGAGAGTTTTCATTCTAAATATTCCCTCATGCATTACACTATGAACTATTTTTTTCTTGGTCGATTTGTAATTAACGTTGTATTTTCAATTAATATTATTGAGTCAGTGCTTGAATTTTATCAATAAATTCTACATGTCATGTTATTTGGTAATTTTCATGGTTCTTTGACATTTTGGTCCAGTGTGGACTATGTGCACTAACTTTTAATTGTGACTAGGTGTAATAACTTCTGAACACCAATTTAATTGTTTATGCCCATTCTTGCAATTACCATATCTTTGATTTCTTGTCGTAATGGGTTTCTGCAAGAGAACTATTTTTATTTGGTTATAAAATTTTCATTTTTGAGCCGACTAGTGGAACAACCAGGGATTTTTTTCCAGGCTTCTATTTAATCAGTTGAGCCCAGAAACTAACCTAGATTTCCACAGTCACTATCAGGTTTTTCCGACTCGCTTTCCTACTTATGTTAATTTTTTTTGTACTAGATGTTTTCTCTGCATTAACACCTAAACCGTAACACATTTGGGAATAGTGTTCTTATTTCCCCTTAACCCTCTCATTCAATTGTATTTTTTTTTCAATTCAAGTTCTTAATCGTGTTTTGTATTCGTTGTTCTGAGTTATTGCTAAACCACCATTCCCTATATTAAAATGTAGATATCTATCGACTAGCTCTCAAGGTTATCTAAAATTTCTTTTTACACAACTCTGTCAGAGATGAGTCCTTTATCTCGAATGTTTCTTCCCAAGCTAAGAGACTAAATACTCAACCCTTATTTCTGTCATAACACCCTCGTACTTTCCTTCCAACATAGCGTACTTTCAGGAATTCGACTAGGTTATTTGTTTTGTTTTTAGAGAAATTTTGGGTTCTTATTTTCTTTTTACATCAAGTGTATTCACCTTCTAGGTCCTCCATCGAGTCGACCCTAAGTTAAAATAATTGTAATGTTAAACAAAATCTCAAATCACATATTCTAATACTACAAGTTTATAGATTCAACAATCATTAACACAAACATTCACTAAATCTTTCATTATTACTTATCTGAATTTTCTATAAATCATGCTTCATCACAAACCAATGGGGAAAGCAATGCTCCACCAAACCACAAGATCAGTTTTTACCACTGTATCTCCCCCCGAGCTTGCTACACACCTAGAATTATTTTCCAGGTTAGTGAACAATACCAGAATTTCTCTTTCAGAAAGCTATTTGATCATAACCAGACTTAGCTTCATAAAACAATCTGAGCTCTCAAGCTACAAACATACTCCACTGGCTAACCAACTCTGGAGTATTTTCCTTTTTCTCCCCACTTACCTTAGGTTCCCAACATCCTCTTGGCATTTTCCCATAGGTTTTTATTATTCTGATAGAGGAGCTTGGGGTGGGTAACTACCTCACCCATAACTATCCAACCACTTGGGTGTGAGCTTCTCTAACCTTGCTTTCCAATATTGGTTCACACACAATCCTCATGTTAAGGCGTAAAATAAATAATAAATTAAATAAATAAAATCACATCAAAACATATGTCCACATGTCTTCTTATATTTCGAGCCTCCTCGACCCACCATGAACAATATTCTTTGAATGCAATAAATAGTAAATAAACATTTAAGAGGTTACCTTGGAGCATTACAAGAGAGTTCAAAAGCTGGAATAAATCGGTCAAATTATCAATAAAAATAATATTAAAAATTATAATAATCAATAAAAAATTAATTGATCAAAAAGTCAAATATAACAAACCAAAACATATGGCTAAAATTAAACAATAAAAATAAAAATAAAGAGGAATAAAATAAAATAAAAAAACTTATTCAAACAACTAAAATATAAAAATAATAAACTATAAAATATCTATAAAAAATAATAAATATTTGGAAAAAGCTCTATGCCTATTCAAATGAGACAAGTGAGAAGAAAAAAGTACTGATCATATATAAAGAGAATCTCCCAAAGATTATTGGAACAAGAGAAAATAGAGAGTTATTGTCATTAAATGGTAAGAGGTTAGACATTACCTATTCAAATGAGACCAATAGTCTATTAAGATCATTATATAAATAATTCCCTTTGAAATTTGATGGTGACACATTAAATTTGATGAATGTCTTTTCTAAAGTATTTATGTTCTATGAATATAATTTCAAATAAAAAGAATATAACCTAAATTACATTTTATTATGTGGAAAGATATATTGTACAATCCAATATGAATATGTGTTCAACTTAAAATTCACACATAAATTTTTAATTTATTAAAATTTATTTAATATATTTAATATACATTAATCTTAATAATATATTATATTAATATATATTAATCATATTAAAAAGATGTAACATTTATTACATTTTTAACTAATATAATATAATTTGCACTCAATTAATATACATTAATCTTTAATTATAATAATTAGATATTATATTATGCTCTTAATTAATATTTACTAATTATTATAATACTATGTTACATAGTAATATTAATATTTATAGGATTGTTGATTATATATATTAATTAATTAATTAATTACTTAATTATTCTTTTCATTTAAGTCTAAGTTTTTTATTTGATTATTTTATATTTTTTTTTCTCAATATTTAGTTAATAAGAAAAATAAATATTTAGTGTAGACTTTAAGAAAATATTTACATATAAAGAGATTTGATTTTTCTTAACCAATAATTAATTAATTTGAAATTAAATAAATCTAAGTTAATAATTAAATTTACTTATCAAATTATTTTATAATTTAAATTATTTAAATTTATTTTATAACCACTGAAGGGTCGAGTTGTTTTATAATTGTTAAGTTCATTTCATATTTCATATACATAGCTTTATTGCTCCAACCGTTGTGAACCCCATGTTAATTTTCACGTTTAAAATTATTCGTCAACTTTAAGAAACTTAAAATCATTGATTATTACTTTTTATGGATTTTTTTTAACTTTAATTTATTTTTAAAAAGTATAAATTAGTTGTATAAATGTATATAATTGTTTAGTGGTTTGTTCATATCAGAGTTTTGTTAGAAGTTAAAGTTTTAAAATGTTTTTATAATCATCTATATAAATATTTAATATATTTTTCATATTAGATTGTAAATTTAAAATGTTATTAGAAAGAGCTATAATTTTAGAATGTAGATATGTTTTTTTATATAGTTATTTATTTTATTTTTGTATGTTGTAGTTTTTTATTTTAATAGTAAATAATATATTTTAAATGATTTAGTTTTAAATTCCTCGAAGAGTTATCTCGATATTTATTGAAAAAAATATGTAATATATTTAATAAACATTAAATTTATTATTGAATAGAATTATTTTAAATTTATTTTAAATTCGTATCTATTAAGTATTTAGAGAGATCAAATCTCTCAAGGTGCAAACTTTTTTTTAAGTGTAAGACTTGAAGAAATGTTTGCACCTTGAGAGATTTGATCTCTAGGAACTTGATTTATCATGAGTTAAGATATATATATATTTATATCTATTCCTTTTCTTTTCTTTTTTAATAGAGTCAAAATGTTTTCATAACATAACAAGACATTAGAACATCTCTTCCATATGAGGCTAGAGAGAGCATGTAGGCACAATAAATGGACTTGGTTAGCCACAATTGACCTATATTAAAGGTTGCTTGCATGTTCCTTGGTTTGTAAACTGAGAGGAAAATGACAACTTGATGGTTGAAATCACTAAATCAGAGCTTGAATGAGTATCCCATTACAAAAAGGGAAGAGCCTAGATACAAACAACCTCCCCATAGAATTCTATATGGAATGTTATGACATACTATGAGACGATCCACTGAGAGTGGTGGAGTACTCTCATACATCATGACAAATTATGGATCCATTTAACATTACCTGTATAGCTTTGACCCGTTTTTTCGACCTATATCTTTATGCAAATCCATCTATAAAATCATCTCGAAACTCATTGCAAACAAGCTGATATATATTCTATCAGATCACATCTCCCCATAAGAATTTGATTCCTAGTTGGAAGACAAATACATGAAGCCATTGGACTAGCCTAGGAAGGACTACACACAATTCACAAAAAAAGACAAAAGTTTCCCTACTCAAAGTAGATCTCTCTAAAACATTTGGCTAGATAAGTTGGATTTACATTAGACTCCTCCTTATTCATTTGTGGTTCTACAACACTTCTTTTCAGTTGTATTCTAAATTTCATCAACACCTCCTCACTTTCCCTTCTGATATATGGAGCGTCATCCCATTTTTTCAACATGGAGCACAATATTCACCAAGGATTCCCTTTATCTCCCTTGATTTTTTTGTTAGTGGTGAAAATCATAAGCAGGCTCCTTACAGATGAAAAGATCAGATCTACTTTCAAGGGAATCTACATTTCCAAACACTATTCTTTAATTCATTTTCTTTTTGTAGATGATGTCCTTATTATTTTTATGGAAAATTAGAGCATCTACAGAATTTAAATAACCTCCTTGAAACTTTCGCTAGGCATGGTTATAAACACAAAATAATCCACTTTATACTATAGGCGATTGAGGGTGAAATTAAAAAAACATATTCAAGTTATCTTTGTTTCCTAAGTGGGGGAAATCTCGCCTAGTCTAAAATACCTAAGCTTCATGCTCAATCCTAAAAATAAACAAAATCATATTGGCACTAACTCCTTGAAAATATTAAGAAATGAATTAGAATCACATCCAATAAGTGGCTCTCAAGGGTTGTAAAAAACACTCTCTTCAAATCTCTCTTAGATGGCATGGTTTATAGGGCCTCTTTCGCCTGGATTGTAATTGGTATCTTACACAAAATAGAATAACTAATTTCCTAATTTCTATGGGTAGGTAGAGAGGAAAAAAAATATTTACAGTCACATCCTGACATAATATTTCCATTCCTAAATCCGAGGGGGGTGGGGTCTAAGAAACCTCCATTGGTTCTCCTTTAAAGAACTAGCAAAAAAAGGGATTTGGAAGCTCATTCAAGGTGTAGGTATATGGGTTCAAGTCACTTATCATAAATATATTGAAACATGTTCCTCTTATTAAGTGGATACGATCTCCTAGGAAGCTAATAAGCAATGGCTCAAGAATATGGAAATCCATCATCAAATACTTCCCTCTCATTGGAAGATCTCTTAGCTTGAAAGATGGTAATCGATCTCAAATATAAATTGGACTCAATCCCTGGATTGGATTCCAGCAATAACATATTATACCTCACCCCATAATACAAAATCCAATGAATATGGAATATACATACTAAATCAAATCCTTGATTTCAACTATATGAGGGGCCATCGAGATTGGGCTTATTATGAAGCCCTTGAACTAGGAGAAGATTATGCATTCCTATGGAATAGGTATATCAATGCTTTCGGATGCTCACATATGAATATCTTTGAATTTGAATATCTTTGGATATAAACTCATAATCTTCATGTCCATTTCACTCCTAATTTTTTATATTTAAGTATGGAAACAAAGATTGGTTCTAGAGAGACACCTTGGTGGAGCAAAAATATTTGGAAACTAAAATGTCCTCCTAAAGCTAAAATATTTTTGTGGCTACTTCTACATATAAAATCCCACTTGGGAAAACCTTCAAAAGAAATATTCCCATGGGCATGGAGTGTTCCTCATTTTCTCCATCAATTTGGAAACTATAAATCACATTTTCATATCTTCCCTTCCACTAAATCAATTTGGAAAGAAATTTTCCAAATGGAAGGTACCTCATATTTTATTAACAACTCAAAAATTGATGTATGCATCTCTCTGTGGCTTTCATCTAAAAAAAAACCCACCACAAGGCCCTTCCCCTAATTGTGCCTTGGAGAATATGGTTAGAAAGAAACCAATCCATCTTTGAAAACAAGGCTACTTCTACAATGATGATTGTTATTCAAAGCATAGCCATTGCACTAAATGTTCCTTTCCTAGAACCTAATCTACCTTCTCATCATCCCTCTTAAATTAAAAATTAGACAAACACTCCTTGGGAATTATTTGATGAGGCAACACAAGGGACCACCTCTCTAGGAGGGGTGGGAAGAATTTTCAATCTACCTCAAATGTCATCCATATCCTTCTCTGCAAATACTGGTCCTACTTCAAACAATTATGTTGAACATTTTTCTCTCAAATTATTGCTTTAGATCACTATATCATAGGAAATATCCTCCATTCATGTTTATGGGGACTCTCAAAATGTCATTATCTGTGTAAAATAAGATGAAAGAATCCACAATTATAGTCTCTCTCTAATTATTGAGAAAATATAATGACATATTTGTCACTTTCCTCATATCTCCTTTAATCACATTTATAGGAAAATAAATTCAACAAAATATGCTCTGTCGAAGTCTAGATTGGATTTGGACAAAGGGACATTTGAAATCACAAAAGCTAAATAAGGCCAAAAAAAACCATTTTCTTGACCCTTGGGTATAATTATTATTTTTTGTAGTACATGGTTGTTTACTAATATTTTTCTTTGGAAACCTTTTTCATTTTTTTAATGATATTTTGGGATGTATATGAGACTCTCTATAGGAGGTATATAAAAAGGTTATTTATATGTAACTTTTATAAAATATTGGAAACTACCATATTCTTCTCACACAAAGGGAAATACTCTTTATTGAACACAAAATTTTGATGAGGCTCAAAGCAAACATAATGGCAAGAGGCATCTACAATTTTTACTTTTGTTTGTTATATAAATAAAATTGCAGTTTTTTTATCTGGAAAAAAAAATAGTTCCTTCATAAGGGATTATATCTACCTTCCCTAGGTTTTGATGGAACTTGCATTAAGGTTTTAGGGATGAAACTTCCCATATATGACTAAAACTATGCCAATGAATATGCCCTAAGATGAATCAATCAAACTTGCAAGATTATAACTAAGGAATACAAAGGAGTCCTTATAAAGGTGTTGGAGATCATAAGTACAAGCAACCTTATGGGATTGAGAGAGGTGGAAGGAGATCAATAGTTAACTAAATGGGTACTTGAAATCAGGTTTATCTTTGTGTAAATTATTTTTTCTTACCATGTTAGTTTCAAGGGGTTATCTTTATGTAAATGAGTTTTTCTTACCATGTAAACATTTTCCGCACTCATTTCCAAAGTTTTAAACATTGTCGCACAAGTGTCTTCACGGTTGTCTCAAAATGTATCTTTAGTGCCGCACTTGTCGTAAGTTGTCGCACTAAGGGAAGTATGTTTTTCATGTGTTCTTGATGATCTATGTTGTGTCATCAAGTGTTCTAAGTGTGTGATCATAGTCAATTCTTATCATTTTTTGCATCAACTTCATCGATCCCACCCTTAGCCAAATTCAGAAAACTTCCCGACCAAGAAACTTAGCCTCATCCATCCCTCCTGAATTGCACATTCTATAGTCTCAACCCTTAATTTGAAACAATGCCTCTTGGCACTATGCAATGCGTAGTTCCTTCCTCCCGGGACTGTGCATTGCACAATCAGAACGTTCAAGCTTAGCCTATGACCCAAAAAACTATGTAATTTCTCTCTCATACCCTGACAGTACTCCAAATTGTGCAATCACAAGCCTCAAGCCTCAACCCTGAGCTCTTGAGTTGTTAAATTGTGCAATAACCTGGCCTCCTATTCCTTCTATAACTCTCTAGTGGAAAAAAATAGTGCTCAAGCCTTCAACCTAACTCCCTCAGCTCCCCAACCACGTAATATTTTTGTTGAGTCCCAGTTTGAACTACGGATTGTGTAGTCTCAAGGCTCATGCTCAACCCTTGACTGCCTGAGCAACATAATTGCACAGCCATTGAGCCTCTCGCTCATCCTGTCACCTGGTTTTGACTCATTCTGTGGATCTTTATGCAACATCTTAGACTAGGGGTTTATCAGACTGATGTCGTCTTGTCATGAGTGAATTGCGCATGTAGCTACTCTATCATACTATGACAAGATTATGAAGAAGGATATGGATAAGGGGAACATGCTATAATACACCTGTATAACTAGATATGCAAGTTGATCAATCTGGAGAAAGAAAAACGACACTAGTTTACAACCGCAACGCAAGACCGGATATCATTGAAGACTCCTTATCTCTAAGCCATATGGAGGTGAAAAGAAGAACATTCTCAAGAAGACACATATAAAGAAGAAACAAGAATGACTTGAAATTTCTATACCATCATGCAGTCCATTTCAGAAGTGCCATGTCATGTCATGAGTCACCATATGCCACATCATTTTTTTGGATTATGTAAATTCCTATTCAAAAATGTATTGTAAAGTGGAAGTCCAAAGTACATGTACAAATTATGAAGATCCATGTAAATTTGAAAATTCATAAGAAGTAAAACAATCATGAGGGTAGTCAAAGAGTCACAAGGAAGGTGAAGCATCACCCCATTGGTTATATATACATGCTCATTGTATGAGAAAAGGAATTTTCACCTTGGCCTCTCCCACAAGGCATTAAAGAGACAAGCTAGTTCTTTTGGGGAGAAAGTAGTGGCTCCAATGCTCCACTATTAGAGCTAGTGGTGTTCGTTGTATACATGAGTCTTGGGAATTTTACTTAATATCTGGAGCTTGATGGCCAGCACATTCTTCATGCATGGATTATGAATATTTATAAGATTATTATTTGAATGTTTGTAGTTCATGTCTATTTTTGTACTAAATTAGTTGAATTATTTTGGTTATATAGTGCTTATCATATTCAGAATGTGTTGTGAAGGTTGCAATGATTTTCATTGTTATCACTGGAAAATCGGACAAGCAAAGATGACATTAATAAATGTCAGGTAGAAGGATTTATAGGGCTGAGGCACATTACAGAATTTGAAGAATTTAAAAAATCTCTAAGGTCCAGAAGAAAAATCAAATTGCACACTCAAAAAACCAGCAGAATGCACCTTCTCACGCATTTTTCTTCGATAGGCACGCCTTTGCGTGGCTTTCCCTCAAAAAACCGTGTGGACCTGAGAGTGGTGGAAGTCACTTTCAGGGACCACAAGTCACACTCTAGGAAATTGATCCCACACTTGAGGCCGCCCAAGGACAACCGCCCAAGCCTCCTGAGGACCTCAAGGGAGCACACAATGGAATAATGTGGCACATAATGGAATCATCCCCCTCTCTTGGGTCACCATCCATCAATGTACCAAGAGAGGGAAGGAGAGTTTGAATTCATCTATAAAATGCCACCAAGATATGATCAAAGGGAGAGCACATTGTTATGCTAGCTAGAATTGCTTTAAGCAATCCAGAAGTGTGTGATCCGAAGTAGACGTAGAGAGGGGATTCAGTTGTTGGCCACCCAACAACTCCAATCCTTTGGAGTAGAGAGAGGAACCTTGCACCAAGGCAACTCCAAGGTAAAAACTTCCTTGCATCAGGTCTTAGAACTTCCTAGTTCTAAGGGACCCTTGGCAAGTGTGTAAACGTTCTACCTTTTATTCCTACTAGCACAAAAGAAGAGGGGACATAGATGCCACCATTGGTATTATTGTGTTGTTTGACTCTACACTAGCTTTGTGTTATTTTTTTAGCTTAGATTTTATTTTAACTCTACATATGCATGTTATTTCATTATCTAGTATGTTTTATTTTATGGCATGTTCACTAACCTGCTAACTCTCTTGTTTATCTTCTTGTGACCAGGAACTTAAGAGGGAACATACATTCCTCTTAATAAAGTGTGGATTGGTACACTCGTGCACCAAATACACCAACACAGGATTGACAACTCCACTGATTTTGCTTCCTACTTAATGTGGTTGTGCATTTTGCAAACACCTCTTTCTTTTCTCTTGAGTTTGGCTTGAACAACCCCTTTTATCTTCTTCTCTTCCTATTCACCCTCAGTGAGAGGCTGAAGCTCAGAAGCTCCAAAAAAATTGTTGCAGGAAATTCATGCGGTTTTTACACAAACAAATGCGCCTGACTGCGCGCGTTCAGTAGTGACCTGCACGCAGACTCCGCGCCTATGTGAGTCTTTTGCGCGTGGAAACCAGAGGCCAAAAATTTCTGCTATTTCCATTCATTTCCTTTTTTTAAAGTGACTAAAATCCCATAAGAAATCTTCCAGAACTATGTGAGGTGTCCCATGACTTGTTAAAACTCACTCTTGGCTGCATTTTCAGTAGTTTTAGGTGTTAGTTTTAAGTTTTTCAAAGTTTATTTTCACAAAGTAAACACATAGTTTAAGTAGGGGGAAATTAACTTGCATTCTGAAATAATTTATGTTTTGTGAATTTAGACACCAAAAACACATAGGTAATTAGCCAAAGTAAGTGGCCCTAGTCGACACATGCTTAGCTAAATTTTTTCATTTCCTAGATTAAAGTCATTAATTTTAGTTCAATTTTTGGCACTAGGATTCGGGACTAGGATTTAATTATCCTTAGAGAACAAGTAATCATTGTTTCCTTTGCACCCTTTGGTGACCCTAGGCAAGCATATGAACACTCTCTGCTGATAATTTGTCATCTCCCTTTAGTTGTTCATTTAGATTAACTAGGCAACATTGTAAGCGACCCATATCCGCACATGTTTTGCTTTTGAGAAAGGAACAACCAAACATAGCTTAATAGGGGATTTGAAAAGGATCATCACATATCCACATGTTAAAAATATGTGATTTTCACCTCTTTCTCACACACTTCACACCTTAAGTGAATCAAATCCACCTTAAAACTAACTTAACTAAACTTATTAAACTCTCCCCACAGGGACCACAAGATAATTTATAGTTTAAGTTAGGACCAAGGGGGTAGGCATCCAATAAGCCGCCTTGGTCAGTTTACATCTTGAAACATAGAAGTTGAATTTTTAGGGAACTATTAAATCTGTCTATCCACCCATGGAAAAGAAAACCCGAGCACCCCAAAGACCCGATTCAGAGGGGGTTAAGCTTAGGTCCAGTGTGTGTGGTATTATTCGGGGCTACCTAACTCATCTAACACTCGGTACGGGTAGCTAAATTACCAAGAATATCAAGACTCTAACACTCACGTGGTATGATGGTACTTAGTGGCCAAAACTAGGGCATCCTTCCCTATAGGAGATGGTGCATGCAGCACTAGATCCTCTACCCTTACCTTGGTCGATTTTCTTCGGTTTATTGGGGCATCACCAGTTATTTCGGGAAGTTGTGCCAACATTTACAAGATATTCTCAAGGCCCAGTTACATTTTAGTGTGTGATGACGATTAGGTCTTCTAGGATTTGAGTATTATACAAAAAAAAAACAAAAACCATATTTTTTGATTGACTGGTCACATAGGATTAATCTAAAGAGAAAATTTATCTTTCATTTTAACTTTGTTTTATGTATGCGATCGGATTTTTGCTTTGATTATAATATTTATCCTCTAAAATATTTCCAAAACCATACGTAGTCGACGCCAGAACGGACCCAACAGGACCCTGCCAATCTAGATGTCTTTTGGACCTCCCCCCATTACCAAGAGGGGTTCCAGGTCTTTCACCATCTAGGCGTCAAAGACTGAAAACTACCACCCTTGTTGGTTCATCCTTTATTGGGGCATAATTATTTGGGAACCCTATCCAGTCACCTAACGCCACACTAGTGGGCACCCCCACAGGGTTGCCACATTCCACTCCTCCCACAACCCCTAGGGGGCAGAGAAGCACTACCCATTTGGGAAGCCAGGTGAATTCACAGTCGGGTACGTCGCAGACAAACCCTATATCTAACCAGAAAATTGTGTCTTCATAGTGTGCAATGGCCACCAGCTCGCAATCACCTTTCTTAGCTTCGTTAAACTTACCAGATTTAACCAAGCTAACAAATGACCCTATTGCACACAACCCTACATGGCCACCCATGCCCATGAAGCTCCCTTCAGACATTCTAAAGTTCGAAGGGAAGCAAGTGGAAGGCCCTGGAAATCATGTTATTAATTTCCACCTATGGTATTCATCGAATAGAATCATTGATGATACTATTCGACTAAGACTATTTCAACGCACCCTAACCGGGGTAGCCGCGAAATGGTATGTGGAGAAACCAGCTACTACACATGGAAATTTTACCACCCTCGCTATTTAATTCCTTACCTATTTTCAGTTACCCATCCATCATGATTCTAGGATAGAATTGCTGACCCACTTTAGGCAGACACCCGTCGTCCATATCTCGGACCATCTCCACGAATGGAGGTGGCGTCGTAGTTTGTGCAAAGCCAAACTCGACGATCGAGTTTTGTTAAACCTGTTCTTGAAAACTCTCATCGCAGAAATTTCAAAGGATGTGGCAACACAAAATCCCATATCTGAAGAGGACGCCATCAGCAAGGCCCAACATATCGAGTTGATCTATATGCAGTTAGGATATATTTACAATATCCTGCATAACACCCCATGCCTACAAACTTATAAAGAATTTCCAGGCACGTCAAACTCCGCAGACAATTTTATCAGGTCACTAACCCAAAATCACCTAAGCAGCAGCATTCAATACCCCAGTTATGCATATGATTCTAACCATAACATACAACAACTCGGCTATTAGAGTCATGATCCACCTTCACAAAACATGACCAATAGGGCATCATCGTACTACCATCAGCAGGGAGGTCCATATCCTCCGGCTCAGGGGACCCAGTACGTAGCTAGACATGCTGATGGAAGAGCTCCCCCCCAACAGCCATTCATAAACCAGGGACAAGGACCACAATACACCCAGTCCCCAACACAAAACCCACCCATGCAGAATAATACACGGGTCAAATTTGTGCAACCTTCCCAAGCACAACCGCACCAACCATAGAATGAGGAGAATCAGAGCTATCCTCCTAACACGGTAAGGAAAAAAGGGAAAAACAAGACCAGGGGAAATCCTAGATAGGGGGGAAACAATGAACAACGCCCTCCATGATTTCAGGCTAGAGGCAACCTCAATCGAAATCAAAACCAGGAGCCAAGAAAATCCCAAGGTCAGAACAAGAGGGAAAATCTTCGAACCAACCACTCTTGTTCACTTTGTGGTGAGTAAGGTCATTACACTCACCACTATCCCGATCTCCCTGAGCTAAAGAAGCTTCAAGGTAATTGTGGACAAGGGGGATCCTCACAACAGACAACTGTCATGCAAGAGCCTTTCCCCCATCAAGGGACAGTTAGCACTCAACAACAACAAACAACTCCCGATGATTTTGGAAAAAAAAACCATGAAATATACATGACTGGTGAAGAAATTTGTTTTCAGACACGGAACTGAAACTACGATACCCCACCAGACACCGATTCGTCAGGGGCTAGTACAAGTGCACCAGCAGCACCTTTGATGATATCAAAGATGCCTATTGAAACTTTTCCAAAGATGGATAAGGGACCAACTAGGCGAGTAGGAAACCATTCCAAAGTAGCCCATAACTATAGCATTGTGGAAGATTTAGCCCAATCTCCCATCACCATGTCAGCTTTTGAAGTATTACTACCATGCCCAAAACAAAGGAAAGCCTTGATTTCTGCCTTAGGCACCATCGACCCTACCGATTCACACCTAATGGATTTCGATTTAGATAAAGCCACCCCTAGGCTTCCTTTGATGGTCACCTTCCAGATACCGGTGTCAGTTTAGAACATCAACATCCACCATTGTATCATTGACAAAGGTGCATCCACATGCATCATGTCCAAGAACGTCTGGCAGAAGTTAGAGTCTCCCGAGCTAAATCCATCAGACATCATGCTTAGAGCATATGACGGGCGCCCTTCAGCTCCCGTCGGCCTCTACCAAAACGTCCTAGCGAGCAAGACGGTCCTTATAAACCTTGAAGTCTTGGATGCTCAACTGGATTACAATATACTCCTCGGCCGGAATTATATGTATGCCATGTCAGTGATAGCCTCCTTCGTCTTATGAACTATGATGTTCCCCCATGAGGATCACATCGTTACTTTTAACCAATTGAAAAACCACGAAAAGTGACCCTTAGAAAATACTGATGTTTTCATACCCTATGTAGACACATCTGCCAAGACGCTCACATGGTACCAAGAATACGGCCCCAACTTGCTCAAACCATCTTCCATCCTTGGGTCATTCCTAGGAGACCCCCTGTGATAACAGAATCGTCATCGACTGTCACAGAAGCCCCGGTGTGCATGATGTCCACAGCAAGCACCGAATCTAGCCAAGAGATAGAGAAAAGCAGTAATGGAACCGATTCCTCGGCCACGGTAACCTCTCTATCCTACGCTGTCTCCCAAACTCCTTTCCTCTAACCCCGGTTGGTTTTGTATCCCAGCAAGTCTTGGCCACCGTGGTGTTACCAAATGTATCTTTTGCAATCCATGTTTATTACCTGGTCCCACCTACTAGGACGGGAGCCATGCCCATCACCTCTACAAGGTTAATCCCCCTCAATCCTGAGGAGTCCCCACCCATTCAGGAGACTGTCACAAACATCCCTGCGCAGGAAATTCCTACCGCAAAACCAATGATTACGACCAAGAACACCAATAAAAGACGGAAGAAGGTTGAAAATTCAACCATGCAATGGGAGTTACAACCTTGCGACATATGTGACATAGTAGGCCACCCTAACCACATATGCCCAGAGTTGGATGAATTATAACCGCTCCTTAGCTCTGCGGTAGACATCGCGGCAACAAGTTCCCGTAGAAAGGAACCTTCCACCAAAAGTCAAGGCAAGGCATTGCGCACCAAACATGCATGCGCTATCTGTGGCAATTATGGGCACTATACCCATAATTTCCTAGAAATTCCGCGATACATGGACACCCTACATGCCATCGAGCAATCCTATCACACGGATACCTCCACCCAGTCAGCTGGAGATGAACCTCGAATCATTTTATACCTATAGGAGGAACAATAGTCACCTGAATGATTGTCGTTCATCTTCCCCCCTCCCATCATATGCTATGCACTATGCGACGAAAGTGACCACTTCATCGACGAGTGTGCAGCCCTGGAACTCATCCACAGGTGGTATCTAGTAGAGTGCATATACTATGTTGGTTTTCGAGCGACACAATTTATATTTCCTTTGTGTGATGACAACCACACTTTAGAACAGTGCCATGACATCCCTTTATTTCTCTTAGCGCTAGCTATTTTGTGCTTATCCATAGTTTTCCTCTCCCAAGAAGATGGCTCTAACTCTAAATCCATGAATAGCTCGACAACCCAAGAGGATGTGACGAGTAGATCCATTCTCTTCTTGTCAGCTGAAAAGCGATCAGTCGAGGAACCCCTAGTCACCCCCAACCTCCCTCTGCGGAGAAGAACAACATGTGCATTATGTAAAACACCCAATAATGTGGTCACCACTTTCCCTGACTTAGAAGCGCTACGCCATTGGTACCCATCCACACCATCAAACGAGTAGGACAGGAACCGCATATCAAGGATGTTTTTCCTAGTATGTCAGTGCAATCACCATGAGCAACATTGTACCTATATCTCGCGAGTACATCCTCTAATTGACATGATACATCTATTAGAGATGAAACATCGGGACCTTCTCAATCTAGAACCTAACAACCAACATGGAAGGAAGAATTCCCCCAGGCAGTCTATTCCATACCCATTGTGGCATATGGGGAAATTTAGGAAGGCGCGCCAACCAGGCATGACCCCGGTTCAACCTAGGATAACATGCAGACTATGTGACATGATTGGCCATCTGGTCAATCCGTGCAAAGAGCTGAAGCACCTTGCAAACAATTTTCACATAGTCTCTTCCCTTCCGCAAAGACATCTCTCTAACCAAGAGAAAATCATGCACATATATTGCCATATTTGCTCACACTTTCATCATACAATAAAATGTGATCATCTCCCAAATCTTAGAGTGGCAAGAGCACCGTTAAGTCTACACTCCCCAAGAGAGCTAGACATACCCAAGCCAAAAACTCGGAAATGGCAACAGAGGACCCTCTCCTCTACGTTTGACCGCTTCCGAGCATCCACTTCTGGGATGAAGGGTATTGTTGATTCCCACACAATATACTTAGTTAACACAGTGGTACCATGCACATTTGCACTGGCCATAACCACGAACTAGAGGCATGCCCACTAATGGAAACATTCAGACACCTCTGTACCAGGCATAACTTCCATCAGCTGGAAAGTGCCCAGGCTAACGAGGAATCTAGCCTTGCACCCACGCAAGCCCCCGTGATGGAAAATTCCTCCCCCATCAAGCATTGACAACACGATACACCATATACGATTCATATCATCATGTATCGGAACTATGACGTGGGCTTTCTGCTCATTTACCATAGGTGTCGAGTTAGCTGCAACTATGAGAGTAGTTGTACCTATGATAGTGCACACCCAATTTGTATGCACTTTATCAACCGCATCTGAATCCACCATGTCGACGATGGAATCCTTCTTATGTCTGTCAACCAACTTCGTTTGGACCAAACATTTTCTACACAACCATGTGCAGAACCAATCCCCCTTAGTATCTCTATTTAATTTAGATGAGGACATCCTAAAGACCATGACGGAGCCAGATTATCCATGGGATGAAATGCATCACCACTGGCTTTTTCTCCCACAAAAAGTGATCAGTCCTGACAAGACAGAAGAACAAGAGATTTATGTGATTGAATCAAAATATTTCCTCCCATCAGGAAAAGTCGATTGGTTCAATAACCCCATCTCGATGCCCGATGTGTTCAAGGAAGGAAACATGTCAAACATTTCACCTACCATCAAGGTGAATATATCCCAAAATCCTAGAAAGGTCGAAGAAATATCACTGGTGGAAGCATGTTCACCAGAAGAAATAACCTCTTATACCCAATTTCTACAAGAGTATAAAGATATCTTCGCATGAGACTACTCAGAGATGTCTGGGCTTGGTCCCACTATCATGGAGCACCATATTGACACTTGGCTTGACGTACTTCCAATATGCTAGAAACAGTGTCAAGTGCACCTATGAAAGGTAGAAGCAATAAAACGATAAATCGAAAAGCTTCACAAAGTCAAGTTTATCTACCCCATTGCTTACACATATTGGGTTTCCAATCCCATTCCCATCATGAAAAAACAGGGCACCATACATGTTTGCACCATTTTTTATGATTTGAACAAAGCATGTCCCAAGGACAATTACCGTAACCCATTCATCAATTCCTGCATGGGTCATGAGGTTGTCTCCTTTATGGATGGGTTCTCTGGGTACAACCAAATTCAAATCCGCCACACTGACCTGTACAAAACCGCGTTCACTACCCCCTGTGGCACATTCGCTTACAAGGTAATGCCATTTGGTTTAAAAAACATAGGAGCCACCTTCTAGAGGGCCATGAATTACATCTTTCATGACTTGGCACACCTTATCCTCACCTACTTGGATGACCTAACCGTCCAATCCAATAAGCGCTGAGACCATCGCGAGGATTTGCGACTGGTATTCCAACAATGCTGGCAATACAACCTATGCTTGAACCCCCTCAAGTGCATATTTTGTGTCACATCAGGAATACTTTTAGGTTTTATCGTGTCCCAACAAGGAATTCGAGTGGACCTCCTCAAGGTCCAAGCCATCAAAGAGGTACCTCCACCTCAAACCCTCAGGAAACTACAAAGCTTGTAGGGGAAGGCCAATTTTCTGAGACATTTTGTCCCGGATTAAGCCACTTGTGCTCAAGGGTTCGTGCACCTCCTTTTCCAGGACATCCCATTCAAATGGGACAACCACACCCAACAAGCGTTTGATGCGCTGTAAGACACATTGTCTTCAACACCATTGATTAGTCCCCCAAAATATAACAAAGATTACATCCTGTATCTCTTAACACCTGAGACTGTGTTGGTCGGAGTATTGATCTAGGAGGGCCCAGATGGGAAGGAACACGTAATCTACTACGTGGGCAAATCCCTATTAGGCCTGGCATTAAGATATGAACCCGAAGAAAAGATTGCCTTAGCGCTAATTGATACAGTCCAAAAGCTTCGCCACTACATCATCTTAAAGACCACAATGGTCGTCGCGGATATCAACCCCATCAAATATCTTCCCATGCACCATCTAATGAACCACAAATACACCCGTTGGATAGTCATTCTACAAGAATACGACTTACAGTTTCACTCCCCTAAGAGCAAAAAGGAGTTAATCTTAGCATAGTTTATTACGTACCTCCCAAGTCATAACAAAGGATCACTAGTAAACGATTCGCTACCAGATGAACATCTCTTTCTCATAGTAACCGATGACCCTTAGTACAGAGATATCCTCCACTTCTTACGAACCCTAAAGTTCAGACCCCATCTCACTCGAGATTACCATCGGCATATTCGCCATCAAGCCCCCCGATACCTTCTTATCGGTGACGTGTTATACCGACGGGGCATCGACACCATCTTACGTCGATGCCTTACCCACAACCAAGCAGAACAAGCCCTTAATGACTGCCACGGTGGAGCTTGCAGTGGCCACCTTTCTGGAATGACCATCTCCCAAAAATTCCTACGAGCAGGATATTTTTGGCCTACTTTGTTTTGCGACTGCATTACAATAGTCAAGAGGTGCGATCAATGTCAGTGCTTCTCTCATAAGGCAGGAGCCCCTCCCGCTCCCCTGCACCTTGTCATCGTCACTGGTCCCTTTTGCAAATGGGGGATCGAATTCATGACTTGCAACCCTGCATCATCGAGAAATCACAAATACATCATCGTGGCTGTCAATTATTTCACCAAGTGAGCAGAGGCTATGCCCACATACGAAAACACCACAGAAATCACACACAATTTCTGTTTAGCCATGTCATTTCCCAGTTTGGCGTTCACAAGGAGTTAGTCTCTGACCATGGAAAACACTTCGAAAATGAATTTTTCTAGGAGCTATCACACAATCTCAGATTCATTCATGAATTTGCATCACCATACTACCCCAAATCCAATGGATAGGTAGAAGCTATAAATAAAGTCCTCATTACAACGTATGGTGAATAACCACAAAACAAACTGGCACCACATGCTTTTATCCTCCCCATGGGCATACCGCACGACCATGAAAACATCAATGAGTTTCACACCCTTCCACTTGGTATACGGGGTCAAAGCCGTGATTCCTATAAAACGTGATATCCCAAATTTACATGCCTCCATCGATCTCTTCGATGACACCCAACCTCTAGAACAATGTCTAGTACAAATAGAGTATGTCGACGAAAGCCAACGACAATCACTGCAACATAATGAGGCCCATAAGAAGCGGGTAAAATCATCGTTCGACCGCCACATCAACCCTCATTCATTCACTGAGGGAGAGTTATTCCTCCACTACGATGTCAGAAAAGAAGCCCTAGGGCCAGGAAAGTTTGAAACTTTGTGGAAAGGACCCTTCATCATAAAACATTGTCTCCTCAAGGGGGGCATCCATCTTGACAGAGCCGGATGGAACATGCCTCAGCAACCCCGTCAACGGCCTTTACCTGAAGAAATTCTACCCATAAGGGCCAAGAAGACCCACCCCAAGATTCAAAGTACAAAGACCAAAAACTTTAAATTTTTGACGAAAACACTTGTCACAAAATATGCTCTAGTGTCATAATGGATTATCAACCCGACCATTACATTGGATTCGCCAATGGAGCATCGTGATGATCTCAAAGTTTAACAGCAATCACTTGGGTCATCTACCACCTTGACCGATCGCTATTCTGTACCAATGGTGTATGCATCATCTCAGCGACAAACAATCATGCAGAATATCACGTCGTCATCGTACCTATGTGTGATGCTCTCAATCAGGGCATACGCCATATGCATATCTACCTCGATTCCCAGTTTTTGGTGTCACAGTTAAAACAAGAATTTGAGGTAAGGGATTCACATCTTTTTAGAAAATATTTGCATGAAAAAATATTAAGCCGACAGTTTAATCACATTACATTCACACATGTACCAAGAAATCAAAACCAAATAGCTTATCGCATAGCTAACAATATTCTAAACCGGAATGCATCTCGGATAAACCATCATACATAAAAAAACAAAAAACATAGAAAACATAGATATCCATTAGCATAACATAATCCATAAAAAAACACCAAAAAGGGGACACACCATGTATAGCCGCAAAAAATCTCTCATATATACCAAACAATATATGTGTATGAGTATAAAAATATAGTGTCTCTGACCCGTATGTCAGCCCAAAGATACAAATATACAAGTAAAAAAAAATAAGGGAAGAATCCTCATAATGGGTGATTTTCCTATGTACAATAAGACTCTAGGGTGGTGCTCCCCCAAGTGTGGCACCTAGACCCACAGCCACTCCCAGTACCAACACTAGGGCCGATGTCATAACAGAGATTTCCACCCGACACAAAGTCGGACGATAGCCTCTCTCCTAGGCCATAAGATTCTCTAACCATGCATCATTGAGGTCATCCACGAAGCCTCAATTAGGCATCCCCTGGGTCAAGCAGTCCACTCAACCCCATACATCCTTTAAAACTCGAGCTCTGACCTCTAGAGCAGCCACCTTCTCGGTTAACTCTGCAACACGAGCCTCCACCGCCTCGGTACGAGCCCACTCAGCAGCACTCTCGGCAACAGTCGAACTGCTGCCCTCCCCCAAAGGACCAGCCTCCCCACTAGGTGCTCCTCCCTATCCCTCGCCTACGTGAGGAACAACTCAAGGCTGCCGAATCGGCTGATGTCCCACCAACCGAGCCACGGGACGTCTAACCTCGCCAACATCTGCAAGAGTAAAAAAACTATGTCAGTGTCATAATAATACACATAAAAAACATAAATACTCAAGTAAATGTAGAATAAAACACAAAAACGTACCTGCTAGCCCCCATGCATACCCAGTAGGAAGACCCATGTCTGGGTCTCCACGGAAGTCCATCCCTGCATAAGGGAACGACAGAAACATCTAAGGATTGGCCTCAAGCCAAGCCTCAATGGTGGCATTCCAATAACGCCCCACCCTACCTCCACCTTCACAAGGCATCACAAGGGCCCACCTCCTCATGCGAGGCTCTTGAGACCCCCAAGTAGGCACATCCACTGTAGGTCTCAGCAGCACCACCTGCTCATACATGATGCTACATAGAAATCTATCATATGTAAATAGCTTCGATCCATCTCGAACCTTGGAAAGCTAAGCCGACATCCCGTCATATCAAAAACGAGCAAAATCAAAAATTGTTCGACCCTCAGCTAGCGCAAAACACCAATATGTGGGCCCGACACCCAATTGGATGCAAATGGCCCCGCCAATCGCACAATAGAAGCCAGAGCACACCGCTCAGCTAGGTCATTCATAGAAGCTATAGATATGCACCCCTCTATAAGGGGTGCCCCGCCACAATGGCCCGCTGAAAACCGCTCAAGATCCACTCTCCCAGGTGGAAGCGGATAAGGAAGCGCCTCACCCTGAGCCAACAGCCCAGTCACAAAGTAGATATTTGTCTCAAGATGGATAGTAAGGTCGCACCCCCACAACAGCATGACCTTGTGTCTCATATTCCAGCATCGGATCAGGTAACGCAGAAGACGATCTTGTGATCGCAAGAGGTTATTCTACATAAATTTGAGAATACCCCAGTGCAGCAACTACTGGTGCACATGAGCATCAATGGCCAAAGCAGCCTGGAGGTCAGGCCAATCCCTCTCCCTCCACAACATCCTGTCATCAAACAGGCACACATCAGTGACACTAAAAGCACCAAAAATTGACAAAATTTCCAAAAAAAATTCAAAATTTTTCTTTGGCCCTCCGCACGCTTTTTCCTTGGACAAGTGCGAGAGTAATGTGTCCATTTTTTTCACATATGTGGAAAGGGCATGCCCAAATCTAGTACAAGTGGGATAAGTTCACGCAAAACCCTTAGTTTTGCGTGAAAGTTGCGTGCATGTGCCTTGATCGCCCGCATGGTCAAGGAAAACCTAACCTTGGATCCATACAAGCCCATCCTATACAGACCCTTACACCGACACGCTGAAAAAAATAAAATATAGGACGTCATGGGGCCTACCTGGCTCAAGAATCGCAAGTCCCAGGTACTCAAGCTGACCGTAATGGCAAGAATAGTGCCACAAAATCCTCTGACCTCTCAAAACCTCACACACTCAAATGACACAAATGAACTGAATTGAGCCATATTCGCCTATATATCGTCCTTTTCGGAATATTTGGAGGACCATAACGAGAGATCAGAAGGCCCAATTGCAGAACTGAAAGCAACACTATGATTAGCACTTCATAATGCCCAAAGGGGGTGCCACACATTCACCTCTCCGAAAAAATAATTTTTCAATGCCAACAGGTTTGCCCTCTCTAATATTCCTTTTTAGCACATGTCTTTCAATAATATTTGAATAAATAAGATGCTTTCACTTGGGGTATTTTTTGCAGGTATTGTGCAAACCATCCATTGCTCCATCCACTGAAAGTTCTAGACTAGGTAGCATTCTACCCTCAACATGATAGAGTCCCAGAAAAACTTTGCATATCCTGACATCATTTCTCCAAAAGAAATTAACCATAGGTTCCAAGCACCCGACCATGTTTATCATCACCCCACCTTGCACATGATAAAAATCCTTGTTGGTCAATAGATCCTCCCCTCCATGGCGCCCATCACTCAAAGTAGACCATATATCACAAAAATCATGATGCCATGGCCATACCACTTTAGTCCATGAAGCACCTCATTCCCTTTCACCCACCATGCATCAAGTCAAGTTTTAACATATCGAAATAAAACCCCTTTTCCGGACTACCAGGTTTTTCAAGTAGATTGAAAGCACACCATCGCACCTTGCATTTGGCCTACCATACCACCATAAGCATAGCCCATGTGTGACATTTTCTATCCACTTCACCAACCCCACACATGAGACCAACCAATGGGGCCCCCACCCTCAACAAAACACTTTCCTCACATCATCAGTGAGCGAACACTTTCATGTTTCTGGTCACCCGTCTCTATGTCTTATACAATCCAAACCCCATTATTTCATTCTTTTGGTAAATGTACAAAGATCGCAAATGATGAACCATTTCCCCCATTCATCCATCCATTTTCTCTCCCATGGTGGCAGTCCCTAGTCCCCCTTGGTCTGAGTATCACACCCTTCATGCATTAGCCACCATGACATTCATAACCAGTATATACCCACCCTAGACGTCCTACCGACTCTAAGGATTTCCCCATCAGAAATAGTTATGACTGCCGCCAAGCTGATTTTTATACTCTGACCTTGGGCCATTGAATCCCCATCATCCATTTTCATCCACCCCTCACCATCATGCCTATGCTAAACCTATCACACCCAAGATCTTGATCCCTTGCATTAGTGACTCTCTCGTTCGGTTGAGGCTTCCTTTTTTCAACGTCAACACCTATTTTCCAAAAAGGAAGCGATACGTTGGATCAGCCTCACCACAAAAGGGACATCCTTGGGTGGCACTGTGAGAGACATCATTGACCATAGATGTCATCGATCTTCTTGGAATTTGACTACAACACAATATTTCATGTCAAGATGGTATCGTACCTTACAACCATTACACTTTGATAAAATTCGTCGAAGACCCTTCCTTTATAAGCAACTCTTTCAGCAATTCTTACACGGGAAGGTCCCAGTCATACATCCATGCGTACGATGTGCATATATATGCCATACCAATTTTACGCATATGGGTACCACATTCCACCTATTTTCAAATAAAAAACACCCCTGAGAGCGTCAGAAATCGTTGTCATCAACCAGCATATCCATACTAGTGACACAAACATAATATGTATCTGTCAAATAGATTTGTTTAACTAGCCAAAGCATCATGAGCATGAGACATGCCTGCCTCATAAAAAAAAAGTATTTCTTGTATCATATCATTTCTTGCAAGGTTCCCACTGGACATAGTCTCTCTTTGACCCGTTGTAAGGCGTTTCCAACTACTTGTTACATGCAAGTCTCTCTCTCTCTCCACACAGTACACATAAAAGAAACTATAATGTATTTCAGCTATACAGTTCTTCCTAGACCTCACACATTAGGGGGAAATTGTTATCACTGGAAAATCAAAAAAGCAAAGATGACATTATTAAATGTCAGGTAGAAGGATTTACAGGGTTGAGGCACATTAGAGAATCTGAATAATTTGAAAAAACTCTTAAAGGTCCAGAAGAAAAATCAAATTGTGCACTCAAGAAACCAGCAGAATGCGCCTTCGTGCACATTTTTCTTCAATAGGTGCACCTTCATGCGCATTTTTATTCAATAGGTGCACCTTTGCATGGATTTCCCTCAAAAAGCCATGCGGACTAGATAGTGGCGGAAGTCACTTTCCAGGACCACAAGCCACACTCCAGGAAATTTATCCCGCAGTTGAGGCCACCCAAGGACAACCGCCCAAGCCTCCTGAGGACCTCAAGGGAGCACACAATGGAATCATCGCCCTCTCTTGGGTCACCATCCATCAATATTCCAAGAGAGGGAAGGAGATTTTGAATTCATCTATCAAAGGCCACCAAGAGATTAACAAAGGGAGAGCACATTGTTATGCAGGCCAAAATTGCTTCAAGCAATCCATCAGTGTGTGATCTAGAGTAGAAGTAGAGAGGAGATTCAGTTGTTGGCCACCGAACAACTCCAATCCTTTGGAGTAGAGAGAGGGACCTTGCACCAAGGCAACTCGGAGGTAAAAAATTCCTTGCATCGGGTCTTAGAACTCCCTAGTTCTAAGGTCCCCTTGGCAAGTGTGTAAACGTTCTACCTTTTATTCCTACTAGCACACAATAAGAGGGGACATAGATGCCATCGTTGGTATTATTTTTTTGTCTGACTCTATATGAGCTTTGTGTTATTTTTTTAGTTTAGCTTTTATTTTCTCTCTACATATGCATGCTATTTCATTATCTAGTATGTTTTATTTTATTGCATGTTCACTAACCTGCTAACTCTCTTTTTTATGTACCTGTGATTGGGAACTTAAGAGGAAACAACCACTCCTCTAAAGAAAGTGTGTATTGTTACACTCGTGCACCAAATCCACCAACACAGTCACATATTTGCGAACTATTCCTTTGGATGTTAGACGATCTTTCTTTTATTTTTTAGTTGTAATGACCATTGCATATTTGTGGGATATTTCTTTAGATGTTAGACGAATCCTTATTTTTTGCGTGTGTCTCTACAAGGGTAGTACTATTACCTCTCTCTTAGAGGATCACTTCTCTTCTCTTCCGCAATAGAATAACCTTGTGTTGGGGCCTTTGTTTTTAACAACATAATTTTGAGTTGTGTAAGGCTAGGAGTGGAAAGAGCAGGTGGTGGAGCACCACTAACAAAGGAAAGGAGCCGTTGCAGTTGCGGAGAATCTGCAGACGGATGGTGGAGCATAGGTAGGCAACAACACAGATGGCAGAAACATGGGACAACGAACAAACATAAGGACTCCCAGACACAGTGTCAATTGTGGAAATAGATGGGAAGTAGTGGAGCGCAAGGGAACAACTAAACGAAGAAAGGGAAAAGACTAGCAGTGTTAATCGGCAGGAGTAGATAAGAAAGGAAAAAAAGAGTTAGTGGGGGTATTAATAGATTTTTGGTATTCTGGGAGCTTTCCAGAGCTTGAATGTATTGTGATATGTTATGTTGAACTTTGCGGAGTATAAGATGTAATGTGTGGCTAAATTAATGAAAATAGAGCAAAGCTGAGTTGTGGGATATGAGGTGTATGACAATAATTTTGTAGCTGTGTGTTCAAATATTTCAAAAAAAATTATGTTTGTATTTCTTATTTCTAAATGACAACCTGTATCTTGATTTGCATGTGATGAGTATGCTCTGTGTAGCGTAATGTCTAATTATCTGTTAGTGATCCTTCTTTGGTATTAATGTTCTAGATTTCAATCTTAGTAAGGTCAAGGCATGCCTCGGGTGAGACTCCTTGCTCTCTCAGGAAAGGTGAAAATGTCAGCGTTGTCCTAGACTACAGTGGAATCTTGTTGGCTCTGAGCTTGAACCTTGGTCTTGCCCAAAAACCTCCTTTTTCACCAACACCTTGACACACCTACAATGAACACTCACCAAGCACACTCACTTGCTCTTCGAAGGCACATGTGCATTCCTCTCTCTTGCTGACACTTAGAGCTAAGGAAAACCTTTAATAAAACAGTAACCAAGTTGTATTCTAGATGGGGATCCTATCTCAAATGGTGTGAGTTCTAATTGGGACCACATATTTGGGAGACCCCTTTGAATGTTGGTAGGTCCAACACTGTCAACATTTCTTTCAATAGAAGGAGGTAAACCATACTTTTATGGCTGATAACCTCACCCACCCTCATCATACTTCTTTCAGTCAAGGCAGTAATATTCTCAGCACCTCCCTTGCTCATATTCCTAAATTTTATGAATCTTCTCAACCCGGTATTGGACAAAGTTGTGAAATATATTACAAGCATATCTAGGACATCTGCCCTATAACCCGTAAGTTTGCAAAATCTATTGGATTGATCCCTGGAGTACACAATCTTCCTTATTTTACGAAGAATAAAGTAACCACTCCTATTGGGATAGTGGTTTCTACAGTTGAAGATTTGGTTCTCTCCACCCTTGAAGAGTTGGAAGAGACTGCAAAAAACACAGAGAAATCAGAACAACCTCCATGTTTTAACAGTGTTGATGGAGACAACGATGTACTCTAAGACTACACCTTCCACAAGTTAGGTGGTTGCGAAGAGGAGGAAGAAGATCCATCTGAATATGATGAGGAGGAGGAGAACATAGATGAAGAAATGGTAGACCAAGATTTGGATTGGATGTCTCAAGGCCCACTTGCTCTACCGGGCGTGTTACACAAGATGCCGAGGCACACAAAGAAACTATTAATGAAGTATGACCTTGAAAAATCAATGAAAGTGGAGGACCATCTGGACAACTTCTACCTACATCTGAAAATTCTTGAGGTACGTTACAATGATGTTGCATGTAGTATTTTCCATCGTACCTTAGATGGCAAAGAATTTTTATGGTACCACAGTCTTCTATCGAACTCGATCCAGAGTTGGAGGGGGTTTAAAAATTCGTCTCTTGAAAAAAATGTTGATGATAAAACCTCGAACATGTTATTGAAAGAGCTGGGAAATTTGAAGATGGAGGAGAAAGATAAGGTTAAATATTTTAATGAGAGTTTTAATCACATATTGAATAAATTTCCTCCAAATATGAACCCTCATGATTCCATCACTATTGATTACTACACTTTTCCCTTACCAACAAGCATCGCACAGTTCGTGAAGAGAACTGTGATAGTAACTCTAGCAGAAAATAATGAAGAATATATCACATTCAAAAAGGAATTGCGCAAAATTGAAGTCATTTTTTATGATGAACCATAAAAATACTCCAAAGACACGAGAAAAAGTTCTTAAGCCTCTTCAAGTAAGGCCAAGGATAAAGAAGCTACAAATATTGAAAGCTTGACCTGGACCATTAAGTCTTTGTCCAGTGAGCTGGAAAAGTTGAAACAGAGTTCAAACAAGCCTACCATAAGAATAAATCCCCCTAAATTTAGCTTCCTAAGAAGGGATACCAACTCTGGTAGTAGCATCAATCAGCCATCCAAGTTTTCACAAAGCTCGAACATCGTGTTGAATGTTGAGAGCATGAGCATGGATTAATATTGTTTGTTTCATCATGAATATCACTAAGAAAATACATGCCTACAATGGAACCATGACATGAATGCTCTAGCTTCGTATATTATCGATACATTAATTTCATATGAGTATACTAAGTTTGTGGAAGAAAAGGAAGAAACTAATACAACTAAAGAAACTGCAAGTTTTGGGCATGTAGTGAACACTTTTAGTTGTATGTTCATTGCTAAAAAGAAAACTGCCAAAGAACCGCCACATAGTGAATACCTAACTCAAAATAAAAACAGTGGATATTAATTGAGATGACAAGTTCTGGTCTCCGAACAAGAGTTTACGAGGCAGAATTTGAAATAACAGTTTCTAAGGAAGATCACACCACCTGTCAATTCAGCTCAGAACACTCAGGGAAAATTTAGAAATAATGTTGCTATTAGGTCTCCGTAGTTTGCAAGATTGGAAAGAATAAACATTGTAGAGCCTACATCAAAACCACTTTGGAATCCTAGGACCTAGCCCTCCTGGATTCAGAGAGGGATCTCTCTATATGAGTGTTTTCAAAAGATATATCTTTAAGGCTTATGATATGATATTAGGCTAGTTATGAAGTACAAAAGATTTGTTTGTTTTTTGGTTGGGATGGATATCATCAAAATGAAGGAAGTCTTTTGAAGGGTAAAGGTGTGAGAAGGTTGAAATAATGGTTCAACTAATAGGATAGGTAAGAAACAGTATCAATCCATTGGGTTATGGAGACACAAAAGGATTTAATTGCACAACAAGTTTCAATAGTGGTCCATGGGGCAAGTCATCTATATCAAAGGATCTCTTTAAGTTGATTTATGGTGTGGAACATTAAGAAGTGTGGTGAAAGAAGCAAACATATAAGAAAACAAAGGGCAGCTTAAGATCAAGTAAGGACTTTTAACCTAGCCTACTTTCAACATACTCAAAGGAAAACAAAGAATAGCTTAAGATCAAGTAAGGACTTTTAACCTAGCCTGCTTTCAGCATATTCTCAAAGGAAAACATTTTAGATAAAACAAAGAATAGCCTAAGATCAAGTAAGGACTTTTAACCTAACCTGATTTCGGCATATTCTTAAGGAAAACATTCAAGATAAACATAAAAAGTAGCCTAAGATTAGGTAAGGACATTGAACCTAGCCTGCTTTTGGCATACTCTTAAGGGAATTTTTCAAAGAAACTGTTGGAGATAAACTAGAGGACAGGGCTAACCATAGACTTCCCTAGTTCAAATTTACTTAGAAGACTTTTCAAGAACATTCAAGAACAGAATCTCAAGTTTTAATCAGCAAGACATGGGCTCACCAACATTCCTTGACTAGTTACACTCTATTGAATTATCCTCAAATACACAATTAGAAGAAAACATAAAGATAAATATTTATCAATGAGAAATAGGGTACGTTACAGTAAATCCTAATCTATATTTGTTGTTCTTTATCAGAGAAAGTAGACAGTATGGAAAACATGAGAAAAATAACAATTACAGTAAGAAAAACATCACCATTGACATAGACCATGATCCCATAAATCAGCTTGTGTAGTTGATGTTCAAACCAGTTACAATCTTCAAGTCCAGTAGGTCTTTACAACTTCAAACTTCTCTTCTCAGCTTATCGTTCTTCAATTACAAAACAGAGCTTCAGCGGCCTCAACAACTATTTACATTCAAAAAGTATTCAACCAACAATAATAATAGGCTCCTCTTATGGTATTTATAGATGAATTGAGGAGGTGGAGTGAAAGAAAGGGTTATTTTTCCAATTAATACAAAGTAAATGCTTCTCAGTCTTTGGGAGGCCTGATGGAGAAGATATCTAATGTTTCAACTCTGCTAATTGATTTTTACATTAAATTTCATCAACTTCAGTCACTTTTGTTTACTTTGGAGGCTTTTGGTAGGCTGGCAATTACTTCTGAGCTGTCTTTGGAAAATATCTCTGACTGTGCATTCAATTTGTATTCTTTTGAGGAAAATGAAATTGTAGGTGGCATTTTGAGGATTAATTGCCTCACTGATGTGGTATTTTGAGGCTTTCTTGACTGATCTATCTCTTTAACTCTTTAATCACTGATATTAATCTTTAATTTGTGCTTTAAGGCTTCTTCTAATCATCTTCGGGCTTTTTGTCCTTTTCTTTTGACTGTTTTAACTTTAATTAATTTGTCTTTTGCTCTGTGCTTTATCCATAAACTGTGGAAAAAACCTTTAACCTTCAAATTTATGTGCAATACTTTTTCTTTAATCTCAGTCTTCACTGTTCTTTCTTCTGTTTCCTTTGTCAATATACAAGTGGCTTTTAGTGCGTTGGAGGTTTTTTATTGTATAACCAATGCCTACGAATCATTCATTAAAACCCAGAATTTACACCCTGGAAGCTTCTATTCTGCATTTGATTAGGCCCTGAGGTGGTAACCTTCGGCCTTGTCCCTTTATGGACCGTGGGAAGGGTTTTTAGCCTTAGAACGCCATCGAACCTGCACAAAACAAACAAAACAACATTATAAAACCCTGCACATTGGAAATTACTACTTATAAAGGCTAGTGGAGGGTGGGAGGAGCAGTGAAGAGGGGAAAATGTATGCCGGAGGGGGTTCCATGGAGGAAAACTGCGAAAATGGGGTTTAAATGTGAATTTGGGCACGAAATATGGATTGGCAGTTTTGCAAAAACCATCGGCGGTTTTCACGCAGCATTGAGGCGGTAAGTGGTTTATCACGAAACGAACGCGATACCACACAGGGTGCGACACCTATCCACCGCAATACCGCCAATTTCACGTCCAAGTTGCGCGTCGAGAGATTTCGGTGTTCGGAGTGTGTCAGCAGTCCAATCTGCGGGGATGTAGATCAATGGCAGTAAACGAGCGCAATGATTTGAAGAGTTGCGCGGTGGACAAGGCGGTGGGACCATGGTGACGTCACCTTTTTGTCACGTAGCGGGGGTATGGTTGGGAGATGGGATGGAAGGCAGAAGCATAATAGCCATTATATCAAGGCTTGAGGCCTTTGATCTACGATTGAGATTTGTTTGCACAGATGAACAAGGAAGGATGGTTGGGTGGTCGGAGGATGAGAGGGGAAGTGCGATGACCGTCAGATCAATGAGATCGACGGTCAAGATCGCTTAAGGGGAATGCATAGCACGGAAGAAAACAGATGAGAAAAAGGGCTGGAGGGAAGAGAAGAAGGTAGGTTGAGCGCATAGCCATCAGGGAAAATTTTAAGAACCCCCCTAAATTTATATATATAATAAATAGGCGAATCCCCATGATACATAGGAAAAATGGAAGGCGATTTTATTAATAATATAATATGTATATATAATTGTTTGGCAAATCTCTCACGAAATTATATTATCTTGTAAAATCATGGCGAATCACTAGTACAAATAGCGAATCACTACTACAAAATTGTGAATCATTGTCTAGTGGAGTTTGAGGTGTTGGTTCCAATGAAGATATGGTAGTTGAACCAGGAGTAGAAGGAAGAGAACCACCGAGACCAAGCATGGCACATAGTGACTTGTGAGGGAAGTAGTTCTCGTGTAGTTTGGAAAACGCGTTCTTCTAGTTCTGCTAATCGTAGTGTTGTTGCTCATGCTACTACTAGCACTGATATTGAGGTTGGAGAGGAGTTTGAGGAAGCATGGAAGGTAGCAGTGGTGGAGAATTACAAAGAGTACCCCATGATGGGCTCCATTTTGCCCTTTGGTATCTGTGCCTGCAAGATCTTCTGTCCATTGAACCAACAATTAACCGTTCAACCAACAATCAACTTGACTGAGTTGATTAGGTACGAGTCAACTTAGACTAATCTTCAAAACTATGCTTTGCACTATCCCATATTTATCACACTAATGCTACACAACATTTTGCATTTGCATCCAACTCTCAATAATTCTTTTCCAAGAAAAATCTATAATAAGAAAAATATTTTACTATATTCTAAAAGGTGAAGATGTCGAAATCATGCCACAAAGTGAAAGGAAATAAAATATCTTTTCTCAAACCACCAAGTATATAAAGAAAACAATAATGATTATAATAATAGAACTAGATCTATCGATCTATTGATCTATGCATGATATGAGAACCATAAGCATTCAAGGGACTAATTTCAAACTCAACAAAATCCTCTAAACAAGAAACAAACAAACCACTAAAATTTTCAAAGATATCAAGACTAGACATTCACACAATTTCATGTACTTGAATAAGCCCATTGTTGCTTAGCGTTAGACTTCTTAAATTAGTCCTTTATCATTTAATACTAGGACACTATCTATGTGAAAAGAAATAGGTCCCAACTTCATCAAATCCGACTTCATTTCCAATCAAAGATCAAAACTAGCTTCGTTTCCAATACCAGTATAAAATCACACATTTTCCAAATATCAATAATTATTTTCCAAGAAAATATAAAACTCGAAACTCAGGAAAATTTCCCAAACACAAGCAACATATATACCATTAAAATTTTCCAAGATGTCAAAGCTAGACATCAAGGTAGTTTCATGTACTTGAATGAGCCCATTGATGCTTTGCGTTAGTCTTGTTAAATTAGTTATTTATCATTTAATACTAGTCAAACACTATCTATGTGAAAAGAAATAGGTCCCAAAATCATCAAATCCAGCTTCATTTCCTGTCACAAATAAGAAAAAAACAATGTAAGGATTAAATATGAAACATCAATCTTAAAATAACACACATGAAAGAAATGTAGCTGCAATGTTACAATGAAAAATACAAAATATAGAACCCATTTTTACCTGAATTTGACATGTAGTAATCTTGCATGATCAACGAAACATGTATACCAAAATAAGAGTCCTAGGGTATTTCAATTTCCCAATTCTCATCTTGGTCATCATTTTCTACATTGTGAACATGATCTTCTCCAAATGTACTATCATTATGAGCCTCCAAAACATTATGTTCTGTATCAAGTTCATTAGATAAATTTGTTATATTGTTTTCTCCCCTTCTATCACAATCTGATCGCCAAAGTGCTAGTGCTCTTTCATATGGAAAATTGTCAACGTCATACTTTGTTACATATAATCTTAAACATGTATCCACATGTTTATCAAGCTTGTTCCTCAACTTTGACTTCAAAAATGATAGTGCACTAAACATTCTCTCATCCTCCACTGATCCCAAAATCATGGTTTGACACAAATCTACTAATTTAAAATATTCTGATATGTTTTCTTGTAGGTATTGGCTAGCACTTAAAGTATTCCATAATCTTGTTATAGCACCGTTTTCATTAGGATTCTCCAAAAAAGGATATTGGTTCCACATTGTTTCAGCAAAGCGTCCACCTTGTTGATACAATTTTGATGAATCTAAAATACCTTCAATCTGTTTTCCATGTATCGAGACTTTCTTGCAAAAGTGGTATTGATATGCAATTTATTCGACCTGAAAAGGTTCTATTTATTTCCGTGGGATTTTCATTTGATGTTCCTTAATATTCATTGTTTTATAAGAAAAAGGATTGTTGTATTGTATACATGTATCTGGTCATCAACAAATTATGTTAATATATATATATATATATATATATATATATATATTGATTCACAAGTGTTTAGTCATAATTTTTTCTATAGCATTGTTTTTATATATCTAGTTACTAGGTGGTTGGTCTATTTAATAGTTATTTGTTAGTTTGTTTAATAGCTCATTTCTAATGGAAACAAGTGGTTGGATCATGGATGTGTAATGTTCAAATGTTTGGAAGTTACTCAGTATCGCAAATCTACATTATTCTGAAAGTACTTTGACAAGCTAATATTTTTCAACAGAAAAAAATAGCCTTTTCATTATAAATAAAAAGAGAGTACATATGTCATGGACCATGGTTATGTCTCTACATGCTTTTACATATTATTTTTATTTGTTCCTATAGTAGGATCATAGATTAAACTTTATATATTCCTCTTGAGATCTAATCAAAACAAAATACTACATCTTTCGGCATGCATGAATTACTGCAACTATCTTCAGTTAAGATTTTCCCATAGTCCATAGCCTTTCCTGATTTTAACTGTGTTACATGACAGTTATCTTCAATGTTCCACCAAGTGACCTGGAGGTGGGGGCGAGAGAGCGGGGATACACGGGAGCAGCCTATGCAAAATCTCCCCACCAATTTTTAGGAAACGTGGGGGGACGTTGGGGTCTTAAAAACTTATAAATATAAAAATATATGACATATCGTTGAAATTTTAATATTTATAGTGCAATTTTTTTATCATTATATAATATATAACACTTGCATCATGAAGGATATCATACATGTAAGTTTGTAACTGTGATGTTAAAACACTGGAGACCATGGCCTTTATGTCAAATAATAGAAGATAAAAAGGGAGGAAAAATACACTATATTCTTGCGAATTTTGAAAATGGTTTCATTTCTCATAAGTAAAGGTGGCAAGAACTTAAAAGAATCTACTTCTCAGCAAAACAGTTTCCTATTTAGATCTAATTGAAAATTACTCATGAGAAATTTTTGTGTGAGAACGATTTAAATGTTCAGCACCGCCTTCATGTTGTAAGAGGGGTTGATTAATGTCAATGTTAGACACTTCTATTGTTGTAATTGTGTTGTTATTGTTGGATTCATTTTCAAGTACATTTTTTTTGTGCTTGTATCCAATTTGGATTGATCCTTTGCCTTGCCAAACAATACAACATAAAGTTGGTAGTGGTGACAACGTCAGCATAAATGAAATGTGAAATGAACAATGAAACATTGAAATAAACTTTTAAGTTAACTCAAACCCTTAGAAATTTAGAATTTTTCACTGGGGAAATGACCCCTCACGTCCCCTTTGCCCTAGGAAACGACCCCCAATGGAGGATTCAACCCGGAATGTCTAGGAAATGACCCCTGAGAAGTTTCCTCACATACCCTGTCTTTTGGGAGCTTGGGGAAATGACCCCCAGCCGTCCCCAAGTCCCTTGAGCGCGAGGGAGCTAGGAAATTCGACCCCCAGGTGGTGGTATGCGACCCTGTGGAACACTGTTTAATTTACCTAACATCAAAAAACTTCTACAAAGAACATAAAAAAAACTCAGATTTAGGAGAAGTTAATACTCCCAGGATTTGACATTGCATTGTTGACAAAAGCAGCAAAAAATAACTTCCCAGTCTCCTTTCTAATGCCCCTCTTAGATAGGAGATCTGCGGTCTTATTTTGCTCTATGTAAATGTGCCCAAATGAAATGTTCTGAAAGGAGTCTACCAAGTTCCTAATATGGCTCATCTAGTTAGATAGGATGGTCGGGCTGAATAGAGAGCGCCCCTTGACCCATTCTATTATTCCTTCTGCATCTCCATAGATATGCACTATCTCGAGCCCCAACCATATAGAACATGACAAAATACCCCACAAAGCAATTATGTTGGCCTTGTTGTTTGTGCTTCTGCCTCCCTCCCACTAAAAGTGATAAAATCTTCCTAGCTCAATCACTATAAGGGCTCCGCAACCACAGTGCCTTTGTTTGCATGCCCCATCGAAGAACCATGCCGAAAGATCCTTCCAAATATCCTTATACATTATCTGCCTCTTTTTTGTGTGTTTCTTTAACGGGCCAATTTCTGCCCAATATGTCGATGTCTCTATGATGGCGGCTCTAACATTAACCTCGTTCTGTTCAAATAAATGTGAATTCTGGCACCTCCTTATTGACCAAAAAATATAAAAAAAAGAGACCTGAATTCCAGCACCTACATATTAACCAAAAAATATAAAAAAAAATAAAACCTGAATTCCTTTTGAGACTTAAACCAAGATAATAAAAAATTTTCTAAAAATTGAGTGTCCCATACCTGAATGATGTTCAAGAAAATCCAAGACACCTTCCCACACTGCCACTGCAAATGGGCAATGCAGAAAAAGATGACTGACTTCCTATACAATGGGCAATGCAGAAAAAAGATGACTGACTTCCTATACAGATGTTATTCTTACCGCATTATTTTTTTAAGCGAAACTGGCTACTGAAGTTTAACTTATGATTTATGGGTGTATGCGGAATAGCTTCAAAGCCTTAGTATGGGGAGCCTAGAGAAATTCAAGTTGTTGTTGGCTAAATAACTAATTAATAACAATTATTTAATTATTGTACGTAGTAGGTTCTTAAATTATTCCAATGCTCAACAACTTCAGAGCAAACAAAGGTCCTATAGGCAGAGTACTAGTAGATAATATTCTCCGTTAGTGTGGCATGTTTGTATAGTGGCCATTCCCACTGGACATGAAATCTTCGGCCTTGAACAGCTATATGTCCTCAGAAAGAACCTTTGTGGGGGCCTGCCGTTTATGATATTATTCAATTTAAAGGCATATTCATTTGCCATGTGTTTTTTACTAAAGCCTTTCTCATGGTGCCAACAACAACTTGAATGTCTTCTTTTCAATGCCCTGCACTAATGAATACCTCAATTGTTTGTTTGAAACAATATTTTGGTAACAGGTTTCTTCAACTGCTAGATTGAAACAAACAATATTATGGTAACATGTTTTTTCAACTGCTGGATTGAATAGGTTTCATCATAGCAGGTTTTTTAATTTTTAACATTTTTACTTTTAGCCTTGATGCAAATTTATATTTAATACCACCTATTCCCCAAGGATGGATTGCCCTGTGAGCTAATTTTCCCTGTGAGCTAATTTTTATATGTTCATCGTCGACTGATTCAATGAACAATACAGGGATAGGTGCGCAGGGTGTGTAAGCTGATTGCAGGGGAAATAATAAACATCTTGGTAGGGACTTGCTGCCTCTGCAGCCACTCTTGTTTACTTGTAGCAATTGATTCATCCCAGTGATAGGGTAAGTAGCTACCTTGTGTCAACAATTACAGTATGAATATAATTCAGTTATAAGAAATACTAAATTCTAACTTGCACTACCTGTGCCCATTGAGTCATCCAATGTTTGACTGTCCATGATCTATTCGTTTATTACCTTTTCATGTATTTCCTTTTGTTCTCTTCATGATTAGCCTCGTATTATCTCCGTTGAAATATTTTTACTTGAAAATTTAGCCACCTCAAACAATGAAGCAGACTGGGTGCCGATTAGCATTACAACATGCTTGAGATTTATAAACCCCAACTTTAATATTATGTTGAAACACTAAATCCATGAGTACAAGCTCAAGCTTCTGTCCATTGAACTACATTAATGCTCACATTTTCTCCTTTTGTGAATCGTTGTGTGCCATGTGCGCAAGATACGGCCGTGAACTCCAATATATACCATGCTCGTTTGCTTACTCACTGTGAGATTTGAATGATCATATCTCCTTTTTAATGGTGAAACTTGTTAGAAAAAATTAATTGAATTCTAACATTACAAACCATATTTAATTCCACCATAATTATAAAAAGTTTATAATCCTCGGCAGGCATTTCATAGGCAGTGAGACAAGTTTAAACCAATGGTCAACTGTTAGAAAATTCTTATATAAAACAAAACTTTAAAACGACTGACCAGGATTTCAAACAAATTCCAGGTAGCATAGCTTACTTCAAAATATAGTCAAAGTTTCCAAAACATAATATATTAGATGGAATAAACAAGTTCACATTATTTCAACGTTTTAGTCACACAGGTATAAGTTTCCTTCATTTAGTCTGAGATGGAATTAACAGGTTTACATCATTTCATGTTTTGGTCACACAGGTATATACAATGTAATAGAATGTTGAACTTTGACTGTTTGTACATTGTTACACAACTATTTACAATACATTATTACACAACTATTTACAATACATTAGAATGATGAACTGTCACTGTTTCCAGCATTGTTGCTAGGAGCACTTGTACCAGCCTTGGCGGCACTGTCACTTGAACTGCCCAGTAATCTTTCATATGATATTTGATTAGAATTTGAATTCAGGGTAGCTTCAAGAAAAGTGTCTCGAATGGTTTCTAATGTGTCTACAACGTCTATCATATTAGGTCTTATTTGAGGGGATTGTTGTGTGCATAGCAAGCCCACTCTTATGAGTTGACCAAGGCACATTAGCTTTTTATCTTCTTCAGTAGTATTTGTGTTACTAGTCTTCAATAGACTTCTGTCTACTACTTCTAATTGATTTTGAAAACCATTACTCACCCATTTTTTCAAGTACATTCCTTCTACAAACAAGGTATCGGTGGGTTTCTTTCTTGTGAGCATCTCCAATAGCACTATTCCATAGATATAAATATCACCTTTTGTTGTGACCTGCCCTCCTTGTCCATATTCTGCATTTTCATAGATATGGTCAAGTTTTAATATTCACAGTTTTCAATAAAAGTAGAAAACTAAAGACAAAATATGTTATCCAGTTCAAATTATACCTGGAGGAATGTAGCCTACAGATCCTTTGAGTGAATATGTAGAAATGGACGCTGCTTCCTTGGAATTTGCAAAACATATGGTAGAAATTCCAAAGTCTATTAAATACGCTGTGAGATCATCCCCAAGAAGCACATTGTTGGGTTTTAGATCACAATGAATCACTTGCATGAAACAATGATGATGGAGATATGCCAAACCATGTGCAATGTCTATTGCTATATTCAACCTTTGAATCAAACTCAAAGCACTTGAACCTTCTTCACCATTGAGATATAACCACTTTTCTAAGCTTCCATTTTCCATGAACAGAAATATTAAAGCTTTGAAATCCAGGTCTGAATAACAGGTTATAATTTTAATCAAATTCCTATGTCGAACTCTACTCAAAACATTGCACTCTCTCTCAAAACTCTTATTTGCCCCTTCATTTTCCAAACTGAAAACTTTAACTGCTACAATTGTGCCATCATACATAACCCCTTTGTACACTTTACCAAAACTACCAACCCCCAATAAGTTGGAGTCACTAAATTCATCTGTTGCAGTCACAAGCTCCCTATAAGAAATTCTTTAGTGACCCACTTTTAAGGATACTAAAGCCATTAGTCTCTTGTGATTACGTCTCCACAAGATACCCAAAAACAAACACAATATAGAAATTGATGTAACTGCTCCAATAGATATGATAACTCTTTCCACATGAAAATGACTTTTATGTTCACTAGCAGAGCAGGATGGCAATCTTACCCAACTTCCACATAAACCCACATTTCCAATAAATGCAGAGGCATCGAGCTTTTTGAAAATTCCACCTTTAGGGACTTTTCCAGATAACTCATTGTAAGAAAAATTTAAGAAAGAGAGCTTTTTGAGTTTTTCCAAAGATATGGGTATTTCACCTGACAAATTGTTGAAAGAAAATTTTATAGAATAAAGATTTTGAAGTTTTTCAAGTGAAACTGAAATAAATCCTTCAAGTGCATTGTGAGACAAATCTATGGAATAAAGATTGTTAGGCTCACCCAGTGATGCTGGAATATGACCTTCAAGTGTGTTGCAGGAAAGATTTACAACTTGAACCATAGTCATTTTGCTTAGTCCCGAAGGTATTGTGCCTTCTAATAAATTGTTTGAAATGACGAAACCCTGAGCCAAATTTACCAGACTTCCCATCTCTGGAGGTATGGGCCCGCTGAGCCTGCTATATGACAAGTATAAAAGTAGCAACTTCACACATTTCCCTAAGGTTGCAGGTATAGTACATGATAACTGGTTATTTCTGAGATTCAGATAGTCTAGCCACTGGAGGTAGCCAACAGTTTCGAGGAATCTTCCGGTGAGATTATTTCCCCCTGCAGATAGGACCCCCAGAGATTTGAGTTCCCCTATTTCCATTGGGATGTTTCCTTTCAGATTGTTGGAACCCAGATATAACCTTTCCAACCTTTGAAGCCTATTAAGTGAAGAAGGAATTTCTCCGGTAAAATGATTCTCCACCAAGTCAAGGTACATTAAACTAGTTAGGTTTCCAATCTATGTAGGTATTTCGCCTGCTAAATGATTGTAACCCAAGTATAGGATACTCATGCTTTTAGAGAGCAAGCCAATAGAAGAGGAAAAACATCCGGTGAGATTATTAGAGTATAAGAAGAGTTCCCGTAAGGAGGAACAGTTAGTTAGAGCAGTAAGAAAGGGCAAGCTCGTGGTGCTGCCACTAATCAATTGATTATTACTTAAGCGAAGCCGCTGGAGTTGCGTCAACTTACCCAACTCCATGGGCACTACCCCACTGAGCTGGTTTTTCCCGAATTCGATGACTTGAAGCTTCGTACAATTGAACAAGGTAGCGAGAATGCTTCCACTCAAATGATTACCATACAAATATAATGTCATCAATTGGGTGTGCCTAGTACACAATTCCGATGGAATGTGACCAGTCAAACGGTTGAGACTTAAAGTCAAATTTAGGATATTTGTGCAGTTTGAAAAGGAAGAAGGAATTTTCCCCGTCAAACTGTTACTCCGAAAATTGATGCTTTGGAGAACACTCAAGTTACTCAAATTGGAAGGAAGTCGCCCATGAAGGTTTTTACTTTGTAAATCTATGTAGACCAAAGAGGACATGTTTCCCAAGCGGGCGGGAATTGTGCCGGATATATTGTTCTGTCCTAACAGATAGTATTGTAATTTGGACAGACCGCACAGTTATGAGGGAATGTTTTCTCTTAGATTGTTTCCGAACAAACTCAATATCTTTAAACTACGACATCCCCCCAATTGATAGGGAATGTGACCATGAAAATGGTTATGGCTAAGTTTGAGTTTTACTAGTAACGAGAGATTGCCAAGAAGAGGAGAGATTGCACCTACTAATCCCATGCCCGAAACATTTAGGGCCACCACTATGTGCCCACTGCATCTGATAATTGTCCATTCGCAGACTGAAACATTTGATTTCCACTTGGTGGGTAAGGATTGGAAAGGATCATTAGTGATTGCAGACAGGAATCCAAGCAGAGCCTCTTGGTTGGTATCATTGCTTAGATGAGCACCGGAACCATTAGATAATCGAACTATGGCAAACCCAAAGGGAATGACAAGGAGAAACAAATAAACGAGTAACAGAAACATTCTCATACTACAAACAGAAAGAGAAGGAATGTACCAAATCTCCATCACCTCCTGCAACAGAATAAATTTTGCAAGCATAAAGAGAGGTTGTAGTTTCTTGATATATATACATTATATATAAAGTGAGTATATATCTGGAGGAGAAATACAGTGTAAGGCGAGGGCATCCATTCAACAACATGTGGATCGCAAGTTGCAACACACAATTCAGTACGACGTCCTTCCCCAGAAGAAATTGAGAGTTAATAAAAGCAGATTTCATTGTGACTACAGTGGCCGTCACATTTCAAGTGGTCGGCCTTGAAGTGTTCGACCACATTTCGGCAACATCAATCGAAAATAGAATCCAATGCGTGAAAACATATTTTTACAAGATAACGCCGAAGAATATACCTTTTAACAAATTGGCGAAAAGCGGGGTGCCTCTGTGTTATTAGTCGGCATTGGAGTCTGGACTCTGAGAGCGTCGAGCAAGCTTGTACATGCGGTGTGTGCTTGAGGTCGAGCGCGTAGGCTGTGGCGAGTGTTATCTCCCACAACATTGAACACCAATACCATCTCTTTCAAACTGTATATCTCTGCTATATACCAACTATGGGAGGGCCCTAACACCGAACGGACCAGAGAGGGTCGGCCTCGCTCAGCCAACAAGAAGATTGGTGCCCAGCGACCAGCCACCTCTCCTAACCATTGAAAAAATTGGGGAGAATCACTGTAACCCCTCCTTTGGACCCTGTAAATCCAGGCGAATGCCATGGAAATATGCTCCATAAGAAAAAAATCGGGGCGAATTTCATATTTCCAGTTTTATGCGCCCTTTTTTTTGTGGGCTAATACTTAATAATTAATTATTTTTAAAATATTTATTGGGATAACTTTATTAAACTATAGAAAATGGGTTTTATGTAAAAAAATCACCCTATTAAAATTGAAAATCCCTTAAAATTCACCTTTGGGTTAAAATTCGCCCCTAAAATTTTCCCTAGTAGCCATTGGATTAATAAGATCAACGGTGGGATTTTCCTGAGGAAAAAATGAAATGGGGTGAAGGGGCATTGAAGCGGAGTGATGACAACCGTTGATCTTAGTAGATCAATGGTGCAAATCCTATTGAGAGTTAATTCATCGGCGGAGGAAAAATAAAGGGAAATGAAGAAAAAATATGATTTGCCGATGCCGATGGGGGCTTAAAGAACGGGAAGGAAAGGGTCCGGTGGAGGAGTAGGGGACAAGAGCGGAGAGATAAGGGGCTAGCGGAATTTAGCTCACGGTTTGTGGGTGTGGGTCATATGAAGAAAAAGAAGTGGAAGGTTTAAGCCCTCAGGGGCTTAAAGCCTGTATAAAAAAGGGCGCATTTTTTAGGCCAAAAGAGGGTTTTTTAAGCCTAAAAAAGGTTCCGATAGGAAAAATAGGGTAATTCAAACCACAAAAAAGGGGTTTTTATGGTTTTAAAAGGGATTTTAGATGAAATGAGGGATAAAAATGGGTTTTTTCAAAGGGAATGGAGGATAAATGAGAGGAAAATGAGAGATTTTACAGAGGAAAATGAGGGATATGTAAAGGGGAAAAATGAATGATATTGGGGAATTTTGGAGGGAATTATGAAGGTTAAAAGATGAAGGAAATGGCTTAAAACAGTTTCCTTTATACAGCAGGGCTTCTTGAGGATTTTTTGAAGGAAACAACAATGAATATTACTCTTAATTTAGAAAACACCAGAAGGCTTCAAGAATGAGTAATTTTCTATGAAAATAATCTCTTGAAGGCTCAAGACCTGTTTTAGCCATCATTTGCTGTGACAAAATTTACTGATGGCTAATAGTGGCTCCACTTGGGGATGGCAGCTCCTTGGAGGTGTCAAGAACTTCATAATTTTATCTTTGGAATGTAGACCTGTGCCTTATCCTAGACAACCTTTTCTTCCTTGATCATGCTGCTTAAAAATATGATCAATATTTTATATCAGTAAACAAACTTCTTTTCCCAAACAACTTCCTACACAACCTACTTTCCTAACATTGTTTCTTCATAAGGTGAACTTGGACTTGCAAACCTTTGACATCACATTTTATTCTTTTATTGAAAGCAGGAAACTAATCTAAATCTACCCTTATTTCTTCCATGAGTTCAGATTAAACAGTTGAACTCATTAATTCTCTACCTAAGCTACTATCTACCAGGATTAAGCTGTCTGACAGATCTTATTCTCTATATTCTAAAACAAAAATTTAAATATAAACAAACCAGGATTAAGCTGTCTGATTTGCTATAAGACTATGGCATAAAAACAAACTGCACATAGACTAAAATTTTGCAGAAAATTAAAACAAAACTGTGAAGGCTTTAAGATCTGAAATTTTAGAATCATCCTTCATTCTTTCTCATGACTCAGATTTTGATCTGTTGTGAGTCATCCTTTTTCTTTTTTTGGTTCAAGTTTTCAGCTTGTTAGAACCAGTTCTTTTTCCTCTCTTTGGCTCAAATTTTGGTCTGATTAGAGCCATTTCTTTCTATCTTAATCTAATCTACTGATAAGCCAACATTTCATTGTTTGGATAATCTGATTCACTATCCTATCAGTAGTAAATTGAAATCTATCTAGTCATGACTAGGATGTATGACTAAATAGCAATGTTGTCTTTTGGTAGTGTCATTTAAGCTTGCACACTTTCAGATTTTTCCTTTCTTTTTTGGTATGGGGTTGTACCTTTCTTCTTTTATATCTGCCCTCTTTTCTCTTTTTTGAATTTTTTTTTGTATTTTTCATATTTCTTATTCAAAGAAAAAAACAACAACTAACTAAATGCTCACAGGCTGAGCTTTATTGACATTCCTACCTAACCTAGTCTAAATCTGAATTATTTACATATTTAGCTGACAAATTCTCTTTTCCAATACATCCAGTCAATCAGATGGTTCCATGACTGGTCTTTTCTCATCTCTTTGAGCATGTTAGACAGAGAGGGCCACTCCCATCTCACTTGTTCTTCAGCAGCAGTGCTAGAAAATTTTCTTTCTATTTGCAACAAACTGCTCTTAACAACATTTATCCCTTCTTCAAATGTCTTCAAAAAATTAGCATAGGGATCTTGAAATAATACCTGGTTGTGAGTATTTGAAAGATAATTTTCAACCAGGGTTACTTTTTTCTCCACTGGATCAAGATCAAGATTCTTTTGAGAAAGAAAATCTTCCTCATCTTCATTATTATCTGAACTGGAGGACTCATCATATTTGGCAGTATTGTCCTCTTGTAGTCCTGGTATGTTCTGATTTAGTGGACTGAACTCTTTGAATAGGTCATTATATTCTTGAGAAAGGGTCTCTCTAATTACCTCAACCCTCTCAGGAGGAGGTTCCTTATATTCATCATGCTCAAGAAATTCTTCATTGTTTTCCTCCTCAACCTTTGAACTAAAAGACTGTTGATTCCCAATCACTTGGAAACTGTTACTGATGAGCTGTAATGAAGCAGAGAAAAGATTTAGAGGTTCTTCATCCTCTTCTAAATTTTTAAATATTTCTTCATCAGTATCATAAATAGTCTGCTTTGGCTCATTACTTTCTCGGAGTTGGTGGAACTGATCTTCCTCCCACAAATCTACTAATGATTGTCCTGCAAGATCAACTTCTGTTTGGAGAACATCATCATCAGACAAATCAAAATTAGGAAAATTATTAATGTAAGTAATGTCACCAATCAAACATACTAGATTATCAGCAAGTCTTTCTTTGTTATGATCTACAAGGGAACTTTCTAAACTTTTACAACAAATTTCATTAGGTGAATGGGCAAGACCGTTTTTTTTGCAAAAAAAATCAGAGGCTAGCTGTTTGTTTATAATCTGATCAATTTCTTCTTCTATCAAAGGGGAATATGCTTCTATTTTTCTTTGAACAGAAGTACATCAGTTCTCTTTCTCTTGTGTTAACTGGTTTTGAGGTTGGATGTCTTCTTGAGTCTCTTCTACTGAATCAATACTTGTGCTTGTAGGGAAACCTAGAGGATTTTCTACTGTTTCCTGATCTTCTTCTGTTTCAAACAACTCCTCATGATTATTATGATACTCAGTTTGAATACAAGGTTCATGAGTTGTTTCTTCTAGATTGTCAGGATGCCACTCTCCTCTTAAAATCTAAAATGAGTTATAACATAGAGGGAGAGTCCCTATATGTGTTGATTTTTCTTCTATTTCAGGTTTTGTGTTTTCTAAGTGGCTACTTGTTTCCTCAAAGCACTACTCACTATTAGTATTTTCATTTTGGTCGTGAAGTTCTCTTAACAGTGCAATACAAGATAGAGGTATGTTGTTAGGACTTTCTTGACAGCCTTCTTTATTGTTTTCTCTGTAACCTTGCTCATCATCTTCTATAAAGTCTCGATCATCATACATGTCTTGCTCATTGTCTAGGTCTTGTAGGGGTTGAATTTGTTCTTGATCTGAAAAAAGCATGGGCTGCTCTAGATCATCAATATTTAAATTAGCCTCATACCTATCCATTATCTTTCCAAACATGTACAACATTTTTTCCATTAGGTCCGATAATATGTTTAGTTTAGCTTCTCTGTCTATACTTGGATCCATGTTTGTAAAAAAGAGGTCGATGTATCTTTTCAACCAGTTCAGAGTCTTCTTCCAGTGGAGTCATTTGGTCTTTTGGGAGTTTTGGAGTCACCAGGTGAAGGATTTTTACTTTTTTTGAAGGTTTGGTTTTTGTTCACCATCAACAATCAATAATAACCAATCTTGGTGACACTTGTCTCATTTAGAAATAGGGGTTCATTGAGTTGTGAAGTTATCTATTACTCAATATTGCTTCTCCCTAGTATGGTCTCCACTATGTTAGGTCTCCATAATTTTCAAGATTGGCAAGAACAAACGTTGCAGAGCCTACATCAAAACCACTTTGGGCGCGAAATATGGATTGGTGGTTTTGTGAAAACCATCGGCGGTTTTCGCGCAGCATTGAGGCGATAAGTGGTTTATCGCAAAAGGAACGCAATACCACACAGTGTGCGACACCTTTCCACCCCAATATCATCAATTTCGCGTCCAAGTTGCGCGTCGGGAGATTTCAGTGGTTGGAGTGCGTCAGCCGTCCAATCTACGGGGATGCAGATCGACAGCGGTAGACAAGCACGATGATTTGAAGAGTTGCGTGGTGGACGAGGTGGTGGGACCATGGTGATGTCACCTTTTTTTTCATGTAGCAGGGGTATGGTTAGGAGATGGGATGGAAGGCGGAAGCATAATAGCCATTAGATCAAGGCTTGAGGCCTTTGATCTACGGTTGAGATTTGTTTCCACGGATGAACGTGGAAGGATGGTTGGGTGGTCGGAGGATGAGAGGGGAAGTGCGATGACCGTCAGAACGATGAGATCGACGATCAAGATCGCTTAAGGGGAATGCATAGCGCAGAAGAAAACAGATGAGAAAAAGGTCTGGAGGGAAGAGCGGAAGGTAGGGTGAGCACATAGTCATTGGATTAATAAGATGAACGGTGGGATTTGCCTGAGGAAAAAATGAAACGGGGTGAAGGGGAAATGAAGCAGAGTGATGACAGCCGTTGATCTTGGTAGATCAATGGTGAAAATCCTATCGGGAGTTGATTCATCAGCGGAGGAAAAAGAAAGGGAAATGAAGAAAAAATATGATTTTCCGATGTTGATGGGGGCTTAAAGAACGGGAAGGAAAGGGTTTGGTGGAGGAGTAGGGGACCGAGAGCGAAGAGATAAGGGGCTAGCGGACTTTAGCTCATGGTTTGCGGGTGTGGGTCATATGAAGAAAAGAGGAGCAGAAGTTTTAAGCCCTCAGGGGCTTAAAGCCTGTATAAAAAAGGGTGCATTTTTTAGGCCAAAAGAGGGTTTTTTAAGCCTAAAAATGGCTCCGATAAGAAAATTAGGGTAATTCAAACCACAAAAAAGGGGTTTTTCTGGTTTTAAAAGGGCTTTTAGATGAAATGAGGGATAAAAATGGGTTTTTTCAAAGGGAATGAAGGATAAATGAGAGGAAAATGAGAGATTTTATAGAGGAAAATGAGGGATATGTAAAGGGGAAAAATGAGTGATATTGGGGAATTTTGGAGGGAATTATGAAGGTGAAAAGATGGAGGAAATGGCTGAAAACAGTCTCCTTTATACAGCAGGGATTCTTGAGGATTTTTTGAAGGAAACAACAGTGAAGATTACTCATAATTTAGAAAACACTAGAAGGCTTTAAGAATGAGTAATTTTCTATGAAAATAATCTCTTGAAGGCTCAAGACCTGTTTTAGCCATCATTTGCTGTGACAAAATTTACTGATGGTTAACAGCTACAACAAAAATACTTATGTTAACGCTAAAATAAAGTCCATTGTTCCATAAGTATCAGATAAATTCACTCCTCCATAAACTTTGGTGATTCCTGCTGCGCTTGATAATAATATATTCAAATACATGAAGAAAAATTGTGCTAGCATTTCCCTCTTCAAACTTACAAGAATAGCCATCCAATGGGAACTTATTTTTCATGCTCTTGAACATTATTTCTCAAGTGAAAAATATTCTTTGCAGAAAGGATCTGGTAAGTATTCTGGTTCCCTAGAATATGTACTTAATGCATTAACATTAGATGTAAACACACTCCACCCTCTGGTTTTTTTAACGCTAAAAAATTTAAATCATAATGTACACGAATGCTTAGCTAATTCTGGTGCATCTGTAAATGTAATGCCACTATTTATAGCTATAAAAAATAATTAAAATTGGGATAAGACAAATGCAAAAATTATTTAGTTGGAAAGGACTCTTGTCCATGCTATTGGTAAACTCATAAATGTGTTTATTTTCTTATCATATGATCAACGAGTTCACCAATGCATAAACATAGTAATTGTGGACATACCTGAAGCATATGGTGTATTACTGAGTAGGGACTGGTCAAAAAAATTACAAGGGTATTTTGCTACTGAATGGTCACATTTATGTCTTTTTTATAAGGTAATAAACAATCAAATATGGATGAACTCATAGTCTTACTTGAAACACACTTTCACACCCTCTAAGGGAAAGAATGAGCCAGTTGCTTTTGCAGATTTAATCTTTGGAAATTTATTTTTGGATACTAACATAGGGTTCTACCTTGCTCAACCTTCCCCAGTACCACGAGATACACAACTAGAACTCCTTCCTAGTCCAACTGGTGTATGTGACCTTTATATAGTAGATAGTAGTAGTAGTAGTAGTAGTAGTGTAGGGCATAAATATTATACATATGATGTTTGGATTTTGTATTATGATAGTTCAAATACACAGGAGGGATTTGGATCTAGTTGTGTTTTAGTAGACTCGTGACAGATAAAACACCTGATCTCAAGCCGCTTGAAATTTGAGTTCACTAATAACATGATGAAATACGGGGCACTCATCTTGGGCTTATAGAAGGCCATTAAACTCAATGTTGGAGTTCTTAAAGCAATAGGTGACTCAAATATTGTCATATAGCAGGTATGAAACACTATACATTGTGTGTCACCTCATTTTAAAAGTTATCAACTAGAGGTATGGAATTTAATTTCTCAATTCCAAGATTTTAATATTGTATATGTTCCTAGAATATGTAACGCAACTGCAGATGCATTAGTAAATTTTGTTGCTAGGTTGTCACCGCTTAGGGACGATTTTTCTATTGAAATTATTTATAAACCATTTGTCCCTGATAATATCACTAATTTACATGTTTTTAATGATGACCAATAGATAATGTATTTTATGGGGAATGTTGATGTACTCAAATACACACCTATTGATAAAGATGAGCATGAAAAAGCGTTGCGAGATGCAACTCATGCGAACAAGGAGAACCCCATGTTGAAGGGCATGGTATCCTTAGAAAAGTTGTATGACTTGTAGAATCACTTTAGAGGGCCATTGAATGCCAAAAACCAGATTTCAACACTGTGGATGAAAAAAATAATCTTGGAATGGAGAAAGATCTGAAGTTTGTGAATCTCAACATTTTTTCCAAACCACAAGAGCGATAAGATTTTATCTGCTTGTTCAAGTAGTACCGAGATGTTTTCACATGGACATATGATGAGCTCAAAACTTACGACATATGAATAATCTAGCATGTGATTCCAATTAACGAAGGGGTGAATCCTTTTCTGTAGGTTTTAACCCTGTACAAAAATTACATGCAAACAAATTCTTAAAACAAAAAAATAAACAATGGCGAGAACATAAAACAAATGTAAATAGATATTTTCCCCTGAATCCCAAAATCGGGGCTACCATATTGTTCTTTTCATTATATTATTTTCAATGTTACAACATATATATATATATACACACACACACACACACACACATTCTGAAGCATTCATAAACCCTAATCCATTAACCCTGGATTAGAACATAACCATATTTCCCTTGATCAGATCTACAAAATACCATGGGAAGAAAACCATCATGCCCAAAACCCTATGCAAAGGCCGTGCACAAAACCATGGGTAGGTCTGCCCACCATATTTGGGCCTCCCCCCCATCCTTGGGTCTTCCCAACTATTATTTGGTCTGCATATAAAATAAATACAAAAAAATATTATGGTTTGATACCCCTAACCCTGTGCAAGGGGGATACTTCGTCCCTAAAAACCCCCATGTTACCACCCCCCCACGTTGTGCCCAACGCAACATACAATGTGTGTGGCTAGTCGTGGAAATAATATAACACACACCCAACATTCTCCCACTTGTTGTTTTCTTTCCACACAGGGGGTCACAGGAGAGCTTAGTCATTCGTCTAGTCCTACAACGCCCATTTTTTCTCTACACCAAGAAAAATTTTCAATGCTCACATACTTCGTCAATGCATCTGCAATATTCTTCAAAATGTCCACCTTTACCAAAAACACCCTTTTTTCCTTAACCATATGCCTCACAAAGTGATATTGAACATCAATGTGATTTGTCTTTGAATGATAAGCAAGGTTCTTTTCCAATAAAATTGCACTTTGGTTGTCACAGACTATCGATATAGCTCATTGTACCAACCCCACACTTGAAAAAATTATCTGCAACTACACTGCTTCCTTGCTTGCATGAGTGGCTTCCATGTATTCGACCTCTATATTTGAAAGAGACACTACAAATTGTCTCTTACTCATCCAACTAAATGCTCCTCCAAATAGGTTAAATACATATCCACCTTTATATATTCTTCGATCTAGATCTCCAGCCCAGTATGCATCAACAAAGCCACAAATGTCCAAAACTCTATCCAATCCTGGTCTTCCTTGGTATAACATACCATAATCACTAGTGCAATGCAAATACTTAAAAACCCACTTCATTGTTGTCCCATTATCCTTCCATGGTTTTGACATAAACCTGCTCAATACTCACACTGCATTTGCAATGTCTAGTCTAGTACAGACTATTGCATACATCAGGCTACCTACTGCACTCACATATGGAACACAAGACATGTCCTCTTCCTCTTCTTCTATCTTGGGACACTTTTCAACAAATAACTTTACACCAACAGGAATATGAACCTTCACTGGTTTACTATCCTGCATATTAAACCTTTGGAATATTGTCACAACATACTTCTTCTAGTTTAACCAAATCTTCCTCTTTTCATAATCTCATTTAATTTGCATGCCCAAAATATAGTTTTCAGCACCAAGATCATTCATGTCGAATTTGGATGACAATCGGGTCTTCAAATCTTATGTAATTTCTTTGTCATTTCCAATCAACAACATATCATCCACATACAAGACCAAATAAATAACATGGTCACCAATTAATTTAAAATACACCCGATGATCTGCTTTTCTTATTGTGAATCCAAGTCCCCGTATATATCTATCAAATTTATGATACCACATCCTTGGTGATTGTTTTAACCCATATAAATATTTTTTTAACCTGCATTCCAGTTCTTTCTTACCCTTCACCGCAAATCCTTCCAATTGCTTCATGTATATCTCTTCTTCCAAATCCCCATGAAGAAATGTTGTCTTCGCATCCATCTATTATACCTAAAAATCAAAAGTAGCAACAACAGATAAAAGTAATATATTAGAAGCTAACCTGGAAACAAGAGAAAAAATATCACCGAAATCAATTTTGAGCACCTGGGAATAACCTTTCACTACTAGTCGACATTTTTATTTCTCCACCTTTCCTTCTACATTCAGCTTCTTCTTAAACACCCCTTTTCTTCCAATGGGTTTCCTTCTAGCCAATAACTCCACCATATCTCAAGCCTCATTTTTGTCCAAAGATGTCATTTCATCAACCATGGCCTCTTTCCAGAGTTTTCCATCCTCTGAATCCACTGCCTCCCTGACAGTTCTCGGATCATATTCAGTAATAGATAAATAAAAGATTGAACATAAAGTAGATGGACTATACCTTTCTGGTTGACTTCTTTCTCAAACAGATCTTCTTAAAACTAGAGTTTGTGGCTCTTCCTCTTTTGATTCATGTTATTTTGTAGAGTCATATTCTTCCTCCTTTAGCTCAAACTCTATCTTCTGAGGTTCCTTTGTTAAGATTTCTTGTTTAATAACATATTTCATCTCTCTTAAAAACACATCTCAAATGTACACAACCTTACTTGTTTCTGGGTTCCAAATCTTATAACCTTTTAAACCATCCTTATACCCAATAAATATGCACCTTGTAAATTTAATATCCAACTTGGTTCTTTTCTCCTTTGGAACGTGTACATATGCATCACAACCAAAGACACTCAGATGTGAAAGAGAGGTTTTCTTACCAGTCCATACCTCATGTGGCGTCTTATCCTCCAATGCTGATGAAGGTGATCTGTTAACCAAGTAACACACAGTATCCATTGCCTCTGCCCATAATTCATGTCCTAAATTGGCACCATTGAGCATGCTTCTCTCCTTTTCCATCAACGTCCTGTTCATTATTTCTACAAATCCATTTTGATGAGGTGTGTATGGAGTAGTATTATGTCGTGTTACATTACACTTCTTACATAACTCTTTAAATTCCTTCATGCAAAACTCTCCACCATTATATGTCCTCAACACCTTAATCTTCTTCTTTGTCTAATTTTCCACCAAAGCCTTAAATTCTTTAAACTTGTCAAAGAATTCAAATTTCTTTGTGAGTAAATATATCCATGTATTCCTCTAGAATTTATCTATAAATGAGACATAGTACACAAACTTACCCAGTGATGGAACCGACACAAGTCCAAACACATCACTTTGCACAAGCTCTAATATGCATTTCGCCCTCTTAGCACCCAAGGGAAAACTCGCCTGATTCTACTTCCCATATACAAAATGTTCACAGAAATTGAAATCTAGAGAGAAATTAGACATACCTTATACCATACCATTACCATGAAGTATTCGAAGGTCCTTCTATTCGATATATCTGTTATCACTCATTAAGTTGTGAAACTTTGCTTGATAGGTTCGTGCAGGTCGTTCACCAAATAGATAAGGTCCCCTAAGTCATTTCAATGTGGTAATTTTTTTTGCATTTTTAAGCCTATCCTAAGTTTTATGTTCACCTCCATTCATGCCATTTCAATCAAATCAGTCTCATGTCATGTAATTTTTCATTCCCCACACATTTAAAATCAAAAGTGCATACCTCTCAGTTTTTCAGATTTTCGTAGCGATTTACACAGAAAATCTACAAATTTTGCTAGAAAACTGCCTAATAATTTTGTAACGAATCTGTCAGAAGCCTAATTGTTTTCGCTACGAAACTGCATTTTTTAACTAGTTTTGTAAAGGTGGAGTTCATTCAAGGTCGTTATGGTGAAATTCAAATGTACATAGCTGTGTTTGATGTCATCGTGATCCTTTTTTTTTGCATGTGCTATGATTGAAACCCGAGTTGTCAGTTAAAATTTTAAACCTCACCTCAAATAGCCTTTTGTAATATTGTGGTTTATCCTTGCATGTGAGTCGATCCCTGGAGAACTGCTTCATCAAGCCAAGAAAATTTCTGTCAAATTCGAATTCTGCAGGTCTCATCAGCAAACGAGGCAATGAAGACTATAAAGCATCCATGGCTGCAAGAAAGAAAATGAATAAGGGTGGCTATTGTCACAGGTATGAGCCCATGGATTTGAAATTACTCAATGAAGAACCTACTGCTATGGAGGTTTTCAGAAGGGTTGGCTTCTTGAAATTCTGCCAGAGGTTGCAGGGTTTTCATTCACAAGTTTCAAAGGATTTTTCCACCAAATTCACAGGAACATCATCAAAATTTGGAATTATGAATCTTACAATGACACCAGAGAGCATATCATTAGCTAGAGGAATCCATAGAGGTGGTGAAGATTTATTTAAAGGTACCAAATTCACAATGCAGGATTGCAAGAAATTTACCAAGCAGGAACACAGTGAAATTGATTTGACCAATGCTATCCCTAGGAGTTTTATGAAGGAGAATTATGAAAAATTGTTGATGGTAATTCGAAAATATTTTACCTGTGAAGGAATATTTCACATGGTCTACTCATACCATCTCAGACTTCTTCTGCATTTTGTAGGTAAGAGATCACTTGACTTACCTTTCTATTTATATAGAATTTTAGGGAAAATGTCAAATAAGGTTCAAATCAAGACAGGAGGAAATGAGACATCTCTTTTTCATCATAATCTAATAAATTTGTTAGTGTTGGAAGAATTGAGAAGGTTAGACAGAGATTGGATTTATTTCTTGTTTATGAGTGGTTATGAAATTGACGTGGTCACTCCATATAAAACCTCAAAACCTAGAACTACTACATCACCAGCTATGGCAGAAGAAGTTGAAGAAGAAAAAATATCACCCCCTGTAGAACAAATGGACATAGGAGAAAAACCTTTGCAAGAGACTGGCACCCCTCAAGCAGCACTAGCAAAATAGAAAGATATATCTAGTAAACAAGGTAGCAAGAGGGTCACTAGAAGACAGACATTGGCTAAAGGAAATCTAGAGGATATCCTTCATGCAATTGACATTGAAGAGTCACCAATAGTGCAAGCTGAATACATTGAAGATGGTGGAAGAAAACTGAAGAAAAGTAAGACTACTAAGAAACTAGATTTTGTAGGTGATGATGTTGGTTTTATATTTCAGCCAAGGAATCCAGTGACCAGACATGCAAAGAAGGCCATGGAGAGAAAAAAGACAGAGAAAATCGATGAAGTTGATCAGTCAATAAGAATCATAGATTTTTCTCCATCAGCAAAGGAAGAAGTGATTATCAGGCAGAGAAAGGGCAAAGAGATAATAGTTGAAAAAACAGAAATAAAATCCCTCAAAGAACAACTAAAGGAAGCAGGTAAAGAGATATCATATTTGAAACTAGAGGCAAATAAGCACAGAGCTGAGAAGGTTCAATTTGAACAGATGAGGAAAATATGGGATGAGCAAGTCTCGAGTGTTTCAAAGTATTTGGACAATGCTGAAATGCTGCTGAAATGGACTCAACCATTGAGAGGGGAGGTCAAACATATTAGTAAGATTAAATTACACTTTCAATCTAGAAATAGAGCATTAAAATGTCATGTGGAAGACCTTCAAGAGTAGCTGGATTTGATCCAAGTTGAGTTCGAGAAGAAAGTGTTGAAGATGAGATTGGTTAAAGAACCTGTTATCACAAAATTGTTTCTGATAGGCTGCTAATCAGAGAATCTCATGTAACTATTTGAAACCAATATTGTGACTAAGGCTTAGCCTCCTCAGCCTGAGAGGACTCTCTCAAGGGTTAATGATATTGAATAAAGATTTAGATGGATAACTCTATTTAGGAAATAAATTTCTTATGATGAGTATAGGTTGAAAATAATATCAGTAAGTAAACAGTGGGCTTATGGAGTCAACATTTCAGTGATTCAGTGACTTCACTTGACATGGAATCTGAGGCAGGTCAGAGTTTTTAGTAGTAGGACACGCACACATGAAATAGGAAACTATACAGTAAATTCGTCTATAACGGAAATCAGATCATTGAGAAAATGAATTCTGAGTATTATAAATGAAAACCACTGCAAATGAGATACATAAAAGGTATAGATAAGATAGGTAAGCACTAAAAACACATTCAAAATCTCAAGTTGGTCAAGTAAGTCAATTCATTTATAAAGGAAGTCAAAGCATTGTGAAAATGAATTCTGAGTATTATAAATGAAAACCATTGTAAATGAGATACATAAAAGGTATATATAAGATACGTAAGCACTAAAAACTCATTCAGAATCTTAGGTTGGTCAAGTAACAAATCTCTATATTGCTGAAACAATCAATTTACAATAAGCTGCAATTTTTCCAAAAATCTCCAACCCTTGAAAAATTCGACTCAATGGCCTTTATTAGACTTGTTACATCATGAGATGATTTTCCTCCTGGCTAGATTCATCGAATTTTTTCCTAATGACACCTTGCATAACCATAAAACATCTACTTAATGACAAAATGACAGTTATCCTACTTGACAGTCCTTATCCTACTAGGACTCAAACTGCTCATTAGTACATTTAACAACCTTATCCTCTAAAACAATTACATATTTGACAATTGTGCTTTCACATTTTTGAATTGGGATGATGGGATTCATCAATACATGACCACTTAACTGACCTCCTCTAAAACTGGAAATAAAACCCTGTTTTTTAGGCAAATGGTCTTCTTCTTCCACGAATGCTTTGGCTACTAATTTATCTTCATTCTGTGGTATTTGATTGCTGAATAACTTATTGTCATGGTTCCTTAACTCTTAGATAACATCTAGCTGTCTGAAAATGCTCCAAAAGGTCTGCTAAAAGAGCTCCAACACAGTACGCTACGAAAGTAAGGCAGTTTCGTAGCGTACTTTTGTTGCGCTTCAAAAATGCCATTTAACCTCAAAAAAAATTATTCTTTCCTTTGGCATGGTCTTCATCATCCTTAGACACATCGCCAAATCAATTTTACCTCTTGACAGCTACCAAAACTGGTTCAAAAAGTAAAAAGAACAGCTATAGTAGTTTCGTAGCGTTTTGTTGTCCTTCAAGCGCAGGCATGTTACGGAATTGCTGAAAACTGCTGAAAATCTAGATTTTTGTATAACTTGAAAAATGAACCTCATAAGTGCCAAAACCTTGTTTTTAACATATCATTACCCTTTAAAATCATAAATCAACTCAAACTAAAAAATTTTAGGTGTCAATCTCACCTTTCATATTTAAGACATCCTTGCAGATTTTTCCTGTTTTTTCTGAAAAATACGTCTTAGAACAGAGCTTATATCTCTGAATCCATGATGTATTTTGAAAAATAGGAGGTTTGTCACTAATAATTTTTTTAGGAAACACCTCTCTTTTATTTTTTAAAACCATCTCCATCTGTCCAGAACCTTCATTTGAAAAACATGTGTAAAACAGGAAAACTATGTTTTCTAAAAATATGGATCAAAGAAATCCTTGTACCTCCGAACTGATAGCACCTTTGAGAAAAGTGAGAGAGGTTATTATTTCTTATCCTGTACTTGACAATAACCTCTCTCAGTATTTCCAAATTCATCTCTATTAATTCATAACCTTTTCTTTAAACTTGATGCTCAAATAGTCCAAAAACACAGCGATTTCTTTGTTGCAGAAATTCAAACAACTTGAACTGATGTATGCTTCAGCAAAGCTAGGTTCCTCCACGAATAGCTTAAGTTCCATGAGCTTATATATTATCCAAAGAGATTCCTTTGTGTGCTTTCTTGTACATGACCATATCCTTTTATAGCCAAGCTGCCCTCTTAAAAAGGTGACACTTGGAAAATCAAATTGGACAACAAACTACTTTGTGTGATGAAGTAGCTCTCAAAAAGTGACATTGAGATGTTTCACATGAAAGAATGAATGTTGAGTGAAAAATAGATGCTTAGGTTGACAGCTCATTCTTACACACATGCCAAAAGGGTAATGATGATCTCATACATGGTTGTGTACCTTTGAATTAAAATGACTCTATTTTTTCTGAAAAAATAGGGTTCAAAGTGGAGCTCTTATCTCCCTATCTTGGATAGATATTGCAAAACTGAAGGTTTTTTTTGTAGGTCAGTATGTCTTGAAGACAAACCTCTCTTGGTTTTTTGAAAACCATCTCCAACTGTCCAGAACCTGCATTTGAAAAACATGTGTAAAATAGGAAAATTATGCATTCTAGAAATAGGGCTGAAATACATCTCTGTATCTCCCAATCTGTAATACCTTTGAGGAAAGTGAAAGAGGTTATTGTTATTTGATATGTTCTTGAAAATAACCTCTATCATGTTATTAAAATGCTTCTTTTTTTTTCCAGAAACAACCCTTGAAGTTGACTTCTCAAAGTCAGAAAACATAGAAATGCTTCATATTCGCTACGAAACTATTAGCCAATTTCGTAGCGCTTTCTGCGTATTTTACACTGAGTTCGCTATGAAAATAGGGATTCTTGGCTAAAATGACCCTTTCGGTACAAAAACCTTGGGAATTGAAATCTCTCAGAAAATTATGACTGATGTGACATGAGGGAGTTTGAAAATGAGTGGGTTTAGACCTTAGGGTAAGCTTAAACAAGAAAAATTTAAAATTTCCTTTGACCAAGTAATGAAAAATGAATTATATGACCCTACCTTTGACACATGAACCTCTAGGATTTTGTCAAATTATGCTTCTTTTTTATGAGTGATAACAGAACCCATAAGCCAATTAATTATAAATGAAGAAGAAACTCCTAAAGAGTGAAAAATTGAGCTGAAACAAGTTTGATGAGGTTCATAACTTGCAGAGAACCTAAATTTTTCCTCTGGAGATTAATTTTTCAGGATAGTTGCAAAAACAAAAAATTCTAGTTTTTTAGACAGTTTCGTAGCATGCTTAAGGGTTGAAGCCAGAAAAATGCTACGAAAATTCTGAAGGTGAAATTTTTCTTTGGAATTCAGTTTTTTCAAGTATTAAGGAGGGAAATTGGTTGTTTTCAAGATTTTTTGGCATCGTAAAGGTTTTTTACCAGCAAAGGTGGCAAGGAGATAGGTGAGAAGGTAGGATTTCATACGCTAAGAAAACTCGCTATAAAACTACCTAAACTGCCCTATTTCGTAGCGAAATGCCTTTTGAAGATTTGTGAGCATTCCAACAGCACACCAGCCATCTAAAGACCTCTAGCCTGTCAGTGGGCCATCTTAGCAAAGACTCATTACTCAAAATGAGTGTCACACATCCAACTCAACAAGCAGAACAACGATTAAAGTGAATATTATCCATTCCTGAAAAGTAAAATTGTGTTCCATAGATCTAGGGGTATTTTAAATATGTTAAGTGATGGTGAATTGTCTCGCGAACATGTGACTTCTATTATGTAACTGTTTTACTATTAGAAAAATTGAATGTAATAAATAGGAGTTAGAGTCCTATTAGGAGTATGACTTCTTAAAGGATAGTTGTCCTTTTTTCGTTTCAAGTAAGTAGTTTTAGTAATGATAGGTATCAGAGTTAGAGTTCAAAGATCTAGCTAGCTGGGAAGGTCATTTACATTGTAAAGAACATCTATTTATAGACTGGACATCGAAGAGAAAAGGGTTGGATAATATTGCACCAAATTACTGCTTGTATGTTTTGTCCATTATCAGTAATATACAGTGACATTCTACTTCCAGACCTGAGATTCTTATGAGGTGTTTAATGTGTTGTTGCTATGTATCTTTATGTCTAATCACTTGCAGTGAATTTTATCTCTAATTACTTAGAATTCATGATGTCATGCTCTGACTTCCTTTCGGGGTGAAATTATTGTGTTTTCCTTATATTGTGTGTATGAAGCATCTTTATTAAAAAACTCTATTTGCCTCAGCTTCCATGTAAAGAATTACTGTCACTAAGAGTACTGATGTTGAATCCATATCCCATTGATAGAAAGCCTTCATTTTTCAACCTGCAATCATACAAAACCAAGTCACAATTCATAGAGTTAGCCATCTACTATTATTTCTATTGAAAATCATAAATCCCCTTTGAGAGAGCCCTCTCAAACTGAAGAGGCCAATCTTTAGTTAGAAGTGGTTTGAAAGAGTTACATTGAGTTGATTGATGAGCAACCAATCAAGATCAATTTGGTGATAAAATTTTGGTGCCTCTGCTGGGAGTCGAAGACATATTTCCCGAAGTTTGTGTGCAAACAGTGAAGCTAAATTCTTGGAGGTAGCAGGAGCTCAGAACTTTTCGAGGTTGCAGATCTACCTTGGCAACTCTATTGTTGAAGGATTCAAAAATTCATAGCTTCATGGTGATTCCACTGGACTATGAAGAACTTAGATGCTACTTGTTTTGAGGTATGCATGTGTATATTTTTTAGAAATTTATGGTTTCCCAAATCCTTTTCCCAAGGATGCTTATTTTTTAAGGAATGGCCCAAAAATTAATGGAGAAGATTTGAGTTTGACCTTGAAGCATATATCAGATTTCCATGACTTTATTGAGCTTCTTAAAGTCAGACATGAATATATTTTCATCATATTGTTCTATGATTCATTTCAAGGGAAATGTAAACAATGGATTGAATTTTTTCCTATCAAATCTATTAAGTCATTTACAGATTTTTGGCTTATTTTTTTGGAAACATGGATGGAAAGAACAGAGTTGGTGGCAGACTCTCCTTCCATTCAAGGTTTTAAACAATGGAATTATGATCACACTAATGAGGAAGTGGATGAAAAATTTTCTTTGACCTTGTATTCTTATTTAAAGTCATTTGAGTGCAAGTGAGAAGATAAGATTCAATTTTTATATGAAATTTCTAAGAACATTGAGAAAGACATGGAAGTTTTAGAAGATTAAATTCAATCCTATAGTATTCATGGTCAATATCAGTCTTTTCAAAAGTTTTTCATGCCAAAATACAAAGAGAAGGTAGTGCTACCATTTTCTTTTGATATTGAGGAGGAATGTCTTGTTCTTGAAAATCAGTTTGATAGCACACAACTAAAATCTTATGTTGCTAAAGAAATAATATATGAGTTGTCTAAAACTATAGAATGTCTTTTGATAATTATCAAACAAACTATGTCTTGTATGATCCTATATCTCACTACATGGAAGAGTTCTATGGAAAAAATTTCCAATTATGTTTTCATTGTGAAAATCAGAGCCTTTTTATGTTGCCTTCATCATTTCAGTATCTAGTTTACATTTTGATTAAGCACAGTCAAGGAGTACAGGTATCATATCAGCTCATTGACTGGCTTTATTGGAGGTTTCATGTTGCTTGAATCAAACATGAAGATTGCAACTGTTAGGGTAGGTAGGAGTGTGTATGAATAAGCTCAAAGTAGACTGAGCATATTTTCAGTAGGTACAAATTTGGTTTTTGAGTAGTAGTCATCAAGCTTGAGCCCGAGGCAAAGGCCATAAGGGTTTTAAGAAGGCTTGGAAAATTTTAGAATTTTATTTCCAAAAATATGGATGGAATTGGAACTAAAGGTTCTTTGGTGTACCACAGGGGCACACCATCCCAAGTGGAGCCACTGTTATCACTCATTAAGTTGTGAAAATTTTCTTGATATGGTCATGCAGGTCATTCACCAAATAGATAAGGTCCCCTACGCCATTTCAATGTGGTATAGGAAATTTTTTGCATTTTTAAGCCTATCCTAAGTTTTATGTTCACCTCCATTCATGCCATTTCAGTCAAATCAGTCTCATGTCATGTCAGTTGTCATTCCCCACACATTTAAACTCAAAAGTGCACACCTACCAGTTTTTCATATTTTCGTAGCGATTTATACAGAAAATCCACATATTTCGCTACGAAACTACCTAATAATTTCGTAGCGAATATGTCAGAAGCCTAACTATTTTCACTACGAAACTGCGTTTTTTAACCATGTTTGTCAGAGTTGTATGAGGTGTCAATTTGGGATTAGAGCAACAAAGGTGGAGGTCATTCAAGGTCATTATGGTGAAATTCAAATGTACATAGCCATGTTTTATGTCATTATGATCCTTTTTTCTTGCATGTGCTATGATTAAAACCCGAGCTGTCAGTTACACTTTTAAACCTCACCTCAAATATCGTTTTTTCATATTGTGGTTTATCCTTGCATGTGAGTAGATCCCTGGAGAACTGCTTCATCGAGCCAAGCAGGTTGTTGTCAAATTCGAATTCTGTAGGTGTCATCAGCAATTGAGGCAGTGAAGACTATAAAGCATCCATTGCTACAAGAAATAAAATGAACAAGGGTGGACATTGTCAGAGGTATGAGCCCATGGATTTGAAATTACTCAATGAAGACCCTAATTCTATGGAGGTTTTCAAAAGGACTGGCTGCTTGAAATTCTCCTAGAGGTTGCAGTGTTTTCATTCAAAAGTTTCAAAGGATTTTTCCACCAACTTCACAAGAACAACATCAAAATTTGGAATTATGAATCTTATAGTGACACTAGAGAGCATAGCATTAGCTACAGGAATCCCTAGATGTGGTGAAGAGTGGTTTAAAGGTACCAAATTCACAATGCAGGATTGCAAGGAATTTATAAGCAGGAACACAGTGACGTTTATTTGACCAATGTTATCCCTAGGAGTTTTATGAAGGAAAATTTTGCAAAACTGTTAATGGTAATTCAAAATATTTTACCTATGAAGGAAGATTTCACACGGTATACTCATACTATCTCGGACTTCTTCTGCTTTTTGTAGGTAAGATATCACTTGACTTACCTTTCTATTTATACAGAAGTTAGGAAAAATGTCAGATAAGGTTCAAATCAAGAAAGAAGGCAATGAGACATCTCTTTTTAATCATGGTCTAATAAAGCTATTAGTGTTGGAAGAATTGAGAAGGTTAGACAGAGATTGTATTTATTTCTTGTTTATGAGTTGTTATGAAATTGATGTGGTCACTCCAAAGAAAACCTCAAAACCTAGAACTACTACATCACCAGCTATGGTAGAAGAAGTTGAAGAAGAAAAAATATCACCCCCTGCAGAACAAATGGACATAGGAGCAAAACCTTTGTAAGAGACTGACACCCCTCAAGAAGCACCTGCAAAACAGAAAGATAAAGTCAGTAAACAAGGCAGCAAGAGGGCCACTAGAAGCCAGACATTGGCTAAAGGTAATCTGGAGGATATACTTCATGCAATTTACATTTAAGAGTCACCAATAATACAAACTGAATACATTGAATATGGTGGAAGAAAACCGAAGAAAGGTAAGACTGCTAAGAAACTAGATTTTGCAGGTGATGATGTTGGTTTTATATTTCAGCCAAGGAATCCAATGACCAGACATGCAAAGAAGGCCATGGAGAGAAAAAATACATAGAAAATCAATGAAGCTACTTAGTAAAAAAGAATCATAGATTTGTATCCATCAGCAAAGGAAGAAGTGGTTATCAGGCAGAGAAAGGGCAAAGAGAAAATAGTTGAAAAATCAGAAATAGAATCCCTCAAAGAACAACTGAAGGAAGCAGGTAAAGAGATATCAGATTTGAAACTAGAGGCAAAGAAGCATAGAGATGAGAAGGTTCAATTTGAATAGATGAGGAAAATATGGGATGAGCAAGTCTCAAGTGTTTCAAAGTCTTTGGACAATGCTGAAATGTTGTTGAAATGGATTCATCCATTGAGAGGGGAGTTCAAACATATTAGGAAGATAAAATTACACTTGCAATCTAGAAATATAACATTAAAAGATCAAGTGGAAGACCTTCAGGAGAAACTGGATTTGATTCAAGTTGAGCTAGAGAAGAAAGGGCTGAAGATGAGAGTGGTTGAAGAACCCATAAGACAATTAATTATAAATGAAGAAGAAACACCTAAAGAGTGAAAAATTGAGCTGAAACAATTTTGATGAGGTTCATAACTTGCAGAGAACCTAAATTTTGCCTCTGGAGATCAATTTTTTAGGAAAGTTACAAAAACAACAAATTCTAGTTTTTTAGATAGTTTCGTAGCGTGCTTCAGGCTTGAAGCCAGAAAAACGCTATGAAAATTCTAAAGGTGCAATTTTGCTTTGGAATTCAGTTTTGTCAAGTATTGAGGGAAATTGGTTGTTTTCAAGATTTTTTGGCATAGTTAATGGTTTTTACTAGCAAAGGTGGCAAGGAGATAAGTGAAAAGGCAAGATTTCATACGCTACAAAAACTCGCTACGAAACTGCCTAAACTACCTTGTTTCATAGCGAGAGGCCTTTTGAAGATTTTTTAGCATTCCAACGGAACACCAGCCATTTGGAGACCTCCAGCCTGTCAGTGGGCCATCTCAGCAGAGACTCATTACTCAAAATGAGTGTCACACATCCAGCTCAACAAGAAGAACAATGATTAAAGTGAGGATTATCCATTCCTGAAAATTAGGATTGTGTTCCATAGATCTAGAGGTATTTTAAATATGTCAAGTGATGGTGAATTGTCTCTCAAACATGTGACTTCTATTATGTAACTATTGTACTGTTAGAAAAACTGAATGTAATTAATAGGAGTAGTCCTATTAGGAGTATGACTTCTTAAAGGATAGTTGGCCTTTTTCTATTTCAAGTAAGTAGTTTTAGTTATGATAGGTGTCAGAGTTAGAGTTTGAAGATCTAGCGAGCTGGGTAGATCATTTACATTGTAAATAATGTCTATTTATCGACTAAACATCAAAGAGCACAGGGTTGGAAAATATTGCACCAAATTGCTTCTTGTATGTTTTGTCCATTATCAGTAATATACTATGACATTCTACTTCCAGACCTGAGATTCTTATGAGGTGTTTAATTTGTTGTTGTTATGTATCTTTATGTCTAATCACTTGCAGTGAATTTTATCTCTAATTACTCATAATTCATGTTGTCATGCTTTGACTTCCTTTAGGGGTGAACTTACTGTTTTTTCCTTATATTGTGTGTATGAATCATCTTTATTAAAAACCTCTATTTGCCTCAGCTTCCATGTGAAGAATTATTGTCACTAAGAGTGCTAATGTTGACTCCATAGCCCAATGGTAGAAAGCCTTCATTTTTCAACCTAAAATCATAAAAAACCAAGTCACAATTCCTAGAGTTAACCATCTAGTATTATTTCTATTGAAAATAATAAATACCCTTTGAGAGAGCCCTCTCAAACTGAAGAGGCTAATATTAAGTTAGAAGTGGTTTGAAAGAGTTACATTAATTTGATTGATGAGCAGCCAATCAAGATCAATTTAGTGATAACAATATCCAATCCTTTGATGCCATAACATGGTATTTTGTCTAAAGACCACTAGATTTTTTGTTCCACTTTCAAGAACAACAGAACTATTGAACCCATCAATAATAGTGCTACCCAGAAGCTTGTATAGAGTTCCAATCTAAACTCCCAACAGCAATACCAGTGTTCCCTGAACCATCTTGTAGGTATATTTTTTTAACACTATTTTTACACCTACATCATACATCTTGCTTACAAAAAACATATTTTTGGTCAATGCAAGAATATGCAGAAGACCAGGAAGTGTTCTAATCCTTCCAACTTTCAACTTAAACTTGAATTTTCCACATCCGATCATTCTTTACTTCCTATCATCTGCTAATAATACATCACCACCATCATATTTCTCATACTCACAAAACCACTCTGTATGGGGAGTGAAGTGAAAGGATGCAGCTGAGTTAATCAACCATGCCTCATGGTCTACATGTGTACTTGAAGAAGAAGCCAAATACAAATCCCCACCTTCATCTGAGGTGGTTTTCACCTCTGCAGAAGAATCATCATCATATCCATTTCCTTGCTCAGGAGCTTTAGATATACAGTCCTTTTTTTAGTGCCCTTACTTTCCGCATTTCCAACAAAACTTTATATGTTTTCCTAGAGATTTAGATCTCCCACTCGATGATTTATTTTTGTTTTTTTTTCGGACCATCCTCTCATAGAAAATGCCTCTCCATTCTGGCTCTCCATATTTTTCCGTCTCATCTCCTTCGACAACAAGGATGAGACTATTTCATCAAACTTCAAGGTAGTTGTATTGCTATGTATAGCAACAACCAAAATATCCCACAAATTTGGTAGATAACACAACAAACTAATGCACTTATCTTCGTATGAAATTTTAATATCAACATATAAAAATTATATTAATAAAATATAAAAGGCATTCACATTATCTGTTACCGAGTCTCGATCCTTCATCCTCAAGTTATACATATTTTTCCGCAGGAACAGTTTGTTCACCAGAGAATTATATTGGTACAAAGTCCCTAACTTGTCCCACAAATCCTTCATCATAGCTTCACATGATGCATTCAACAATACTGAATCTGAGAGACACAATCTTATTGTTCTCTTTGCCTTCGAATCTAACTTTACCCAATATTATTGCGACATTCCTGTTGGTTTCATGTATGGATCTACAACAATCCACTCGTATTGATCCACAAATAGATTCTCCATATTGAGCTAAGAACTCCAACACTTAAATTTCTCGATCTCTATCTTTCCATTGTTTGCCATCTTATTTCACATCAAGTATCGATCTTGCATATCTCCCACTAAACAGAGTCTACCACAAGGTCAAGAAAAAACACTAAGTGGAAAAGGCATCTCCTTGAAGCCAAAATAACTCTGATACAAAATGTATGTTTTAACCCTGTACATAAATTACCTACAAACAAATTATTAAAATAAAAAAATAAAAAATGGTGAGAACATAAAAAAAAATATACACAGATTTCCCTTAAATCCCAAAACAGGGACTACCAGATTGATTTTTCCATTATATTCCTTTCAATTTTACAATACATATATATACATGTTGAAGCATTCATAAAATCCAATCCATTAACCCTGGATTAGAACATAACCATAGTTCCCTTGATCAAATCTACAAAATACCATGGGAAGAAAACCATCATGCCCAAAACCATGTGCAAAACCCATGCACAAAACCATGGGTAGGTCTTCCCACCATCTTTAGGTCCGCCACCCATCCTTGGGTCTGCCCAACTATTATTATGTCCACATAAAAAAATTCCCTGGGCGTTACCCCAGAACCTGTGCAAGGAGGCTACTGCCTCCCTGCAGACCCCCCAATAGGGGGGGCTTTCGCCCCCCCTCTTCGACCAGCACAACGTGCAACTAGTCATAGAAATAATATAACACACACCCAAAATTTTCAACAGACATTGTGAAAGGTACATCCAACACTTGAGCCACTAATTTAGAAGGAAATGATGAAGTTTTTGGTTTCTCGAATCATTTACAAAGTGAGACAGTCAACTTGGGTGTCAAATATGGTCCTAGTAAGGAAGAAGTCTGGGGAAATATGCGTGTACATAGATTTCCAAAATGTCAATCACTTCTCAGAAAAATATAACTACCCTATGTCGTCTATGGAAGATATATCGCAAGTAGTATCAAGGTCAAAAATGTTCTCTTTGCTTGATGGTTATTCAGGATAAAATCACGTTCTAGTCTCAAATCTTGACATACTTAATACCACCTTTTGTACAAATTGGGGCACAGTCACATTGAGAAGAATGAACTTTGGGATAATCAACCTAGGTGCAACATTTCAACGTGTAATGTACATCACATCTCACAAACTAATTGGACAGCACATGATGGTGTATCTTGATTATGTCACGATGATCTCGAAGAAATGACCCAACCACCTACGCTATTTGAATCAAATATTCGAGCGATGTCAAAAATACGAGATATCTCTTAATCCAAAGAAGATTATTTTTGCAGTGTCTAAGGGAAACCTCTTGGGCGATAACATCATGAAAAGTGGGATTAAAGTGGACCATGAAAGGGTTAGAGCTATTACACATATTCCCTTCCTAGTTAACAATAAATTCATGTAGTCCTTCTTAGGGAAGATCAACTTTCTCCGCAAGTTCATCTCTGATTACGCTAAAATTGTCAAACCTATGCAAGATATGGTGAAGAAGGATTTGATATATAAGTGGGATAAAAGGGGAAAGGATGTGTTTTCCCATATTAAGCAAGCTATCACAGAAGCACCATCCTTATACAACCTAGATTTCAGCAAAATTTTCTTCTCTACACCTTCTCTTCTGATACTTATCTTTTCGTTGTACTCACCCAAAAAGATGATCAAAACAATGAACGACCAATATCTATTATGAGTGTCATCCTGCAAAGACCAAAACTTAAATATCCCACCATTTACAAGAAAGCATATGAAGTCTATAAGGCGATAAAACACTTCCAACCCTATCTCTTGAAGAATCATTGCATTATATTTGTTCCACATCCAACAGTTAGATCATTGTTTGTCCAACAAGGGCTAGGTGGGAGAAGAGTGATATGAATGACCAGTCTACAAGAGCGTGGCTTATAATTCAAACCAATTCACATAATTAAGGGCCACGGTCTATGTCGGCTAGCAACAGAAGTGGTGGATGAAACATAAGATTATCCATCTCGGTGGGAGAAAGAAATTGAAATGTACAATTTTGAGCGAGTCTTCCATTTCAAACTCTTCAGAATGAGACTTTTCCCTCTAATTTATCTGCACATAAAAAGAGGGAAGTTAGATTAAAATCGTTATCTTACCAATTTTTGCATGGGGTGCTTTTCATAAAGCACCATAATACATTATTTCTTAGATGCCTGGAGGCACATGATTCAGAAAAAGTGTTGTGATCTCCATGATCTACCAGTTGGGGGACACTTCGCGGGTGACATAACCACACACAAAGTTATGCAGGCTAGTTTTTATTGGCCCGCATTATTCAAGGATTCTCATGCATATGCCCACAAGTGTCTGGTCTGTCATAAGTTTTTTGACCTAGGAAATAAGTTAGTCGCCCCATTGTAGTTTGTCGATGTGGAGGAACCATTTCAACAATGGGTCCTAGATCTCATAGGTGATATTTTTCCGCACTCATCAAAGCACACTGCTATATTCTCACTGCCATAGATTAATTCATGCGGTGGACATAAACAATTTTGCTGGAGCAAGTGAGTGATCAGGAAGTCATCAACTTCCTCAACCAGAATATCATTTCCAGGTTTGATGTTCCTACTTCACTTATTTTTTACAGTGCAACGTATTTTTCATCCTTAATATTACAAATTTTTTCATTTTCAAATGGAATTGTATTGAAACATTATGCTAATTATTATATGCAGGGAAATGGTCTTGCTGAGTCCACTAATAAGAACCTTATCTACATTATTAAGAAGAACGTTTTCTTTGAAAATAGGAACTGGAACTCCACTTTGGTGAATTCCTTATGGGTTGACCGATTCATGCCAAAACCTTCTCTGAATATGTCTCCTTACTTCGTTGTATATGGAAAATAAGCCATCCTATCCCTGAACATCTACCTTTCTTCATTTCAACTTTCACAAGAATATCATGGCAAACCATGCTTATTGGTTGAGAGTAAGATATACACTATACACAAGTTGTAGGAAGAAAGACAAGAAGCAAAAGAATTTTTCTCTCTCCACAAGGGTCGTATCAAGAGGTGGTTCGACAATAAGCCTTCAGGGACAAATGCATTTAGTGTGGGTGACCTAGTCTTGAAGTGGGAAAAATGCCATGAGGAAAAAGGCAAGAATACTAAGTTTCAATCCTTGTGGATCATACCGTTCATTGTGCACAAAATCTTGGCCAACACAAATATCATATTCAAACTATAGACAAGAAGATTGAATCTCTTCCTAGTTAATGTCCAAGATTTAAAACAATATTTTCAATGATGATATGGGGTTGTGCCCTGCCATGTGTACATATTTCTCTTCTTTTTTCCTTGTTTTTTTTTCTTGTGTTTTTTGTTTCGTTCATGCAAATAAGTGTCATGTGCGAACATGTTTTGGGCTTCTTAATGTGTGGCTAAATTGAAAAGAGTCTTGTGAAACTACAACATTTGGCTAACCTTCGATCCTCCTTCTTTGTGTTGGTTAAATATTTTGGTTGATGATGTTATGACAGTAAATACGATATGTTCATAAGGAGAGTTTTTTGTCGAACCGTGACACTTGTGTCTATTCTGGAAACCTTATTCCCACACGTGTTTCTTTAGGTTTCAGTGTTTTCATGCTTATCCAATAAGTAGAGGAGGAAAATGAGAAAACCTAAATCATATTTCTTTATATGCTTCTCTGAAGTAACAACCTCTCCTACTCTCAATAATTTGGGATCCCTCTTCCGCCCATGAAATATATAGTTCTATATAAATATATAAATAAAGGTGAAAGAAGAGAAATAATTCCTACGCAGAGAGGTGAAGCAAGCAACTTCGTCAAGGTACTGACCAGGCTCACTATAAATGGAGCAACATTTGTGTTCTTGTATTGACTCCATCAAGGTATTGTCCAGGCCTAACGACAATGGAGCAACACCAAAGATGAAAAATAATACTCTTAAAATTTAAAGCTCGCAAACTATACTACCCTTTCGGATTTCAAACATCATGATATTGTTTATCTTATGTTTTTGTTCAATTGATAAGGCACACAGGGGACTATGTTTATTTATGGGGTAAATGCGGAAACCAAAGTGATATGCACGATGAATCAATACTCCCTGAAGGACTAATACTCTGCATGGAAGAATCAACCTAGACAAAGAAGCTGGAATTCTACCACTATGTCATCAAGTGTTGTTGTTGCTACAACACCCTCCAAAAAAATTTCCTACACCTAAATTTTCAAGCCTAATTTGGTCTTGCATACTATCATTGCAAACATTAAAACTTATCGCATGTGTTTTCTCTAAGAGTTTTGGTCCCATTTGTAAGAAAATGAAAATGTCATATTTTTGTATGTTAAGTGTCGCACGATGTACATAAGATTTTTTTGGTGGTTTCAAGGCGATATCTTTGTGTAAATGAGTTTTTATTACCATATAAACATCTGTTGCACTCACTTCCAACGTTTTAAGCACTGTCACACAAGTGTTGTCATGATCTTCACAAAATCTATCTTTAGTGTCGCACTTGTCGTAAGTTGTTTCAAAGCTATCACATTGAGGTAAGTATGTTTTTCATGTGTTCTGGATTATCTATGTTGTGTCGTCAATTTTTCTAAGTGTGTGATCACAGTCAAGTCTTATCACTGTTCACATCAGCTTCATTGATCCCACACTTAGCCAAATTCAGAAAAAATCCCGACCAATAAACTTAGGCTCATATAGCCCTACTGAAATGCGCATTGTGTAGTCTCAACCCTTAAGCTAAAACCCTATCTCTTGGCACTATGCAATGCGTAGTTCCTACCTTCTAGGACTGTGCACTGCGCAATCACATTGCTCAAGCTCATCCTCTAACCCCAAAAATTATGCAATATCTCTATCCTTCCGAGACATTATTGCGCATTGTGCAATCATAAGGCTCAAGCCTCATCCTTGAGTTCTTGAACTACACAATGTTAATGATCACTTGGCCTCCTCTTCCTTCCAGAACTACGCATTCAGAAAAATCAGAGCTCAAGCCTTCAACTTGGTTCCCTGAGCTTCCTAGTTTTGCAATATTTTTTCTCAGTCCAAACTCAACCCTTGACTCCCTAAGCTGCGCAATTGTGCAGTCACTGAGCCTCTCCCTCTTCTTGTCACCTGGTTCTGGTTTAGTCAATGGAACTTTATGCAACATCTTAGACTATGGGTTTATCATACTGATGTCATCTTGTCATGAGTGAATTGCAGATGAAGGTACTCTATCATACCATGACAGGATGATGAATAAGGATATTGAGAAGGGGAACATGCTATAAGACACCTTTGTAGCTATATATGTAAGATGATCAATCAGGAGAAATAAAATGGACACTATTTTGTGACCACAACTCAAGACCTGATATCATTGAATATTCCTTATCTCTAAGCCATATGGAGGTGAATAGAATAACATGATCAAGAAGACACATGGAAAGAAGCAACAACAATGACTTGAAATTTCCATGCCATCATGCAGTCCATGTCAGCATTTTCATTTCATGTCATGTCATGTCATGAGTCACCATATGCCACTTCATTTTTGTGGATTATCTAAATTCCTATTTGAAAATGTATTGTAAATTGAAATTCCAAAGGACATGTACGGAATATGAAGATTCATGTAAATTTGAAAAGTCAAAGAGTCATGAGGGTAGTCAAAGAGTCACAAAGAATGCGAAGCATCACCCCATTGGTTATATATACACCCTCATTATATGAGCAAAGGACTTTTCACCTTGTCTCCTCCCACAAATCATTAGAGAGACAAGCTAGTTCTTTTGGGGAGCAAGTAGTGGCTCCAACGCTCCAATATTGGAGCTAGTGGTGTTCGTTGTATACATGTGTCTTGGTAATTTTACTCTATATCTTAAGCCTGATGGCCAACATGTTATTCATGCATGGATTATGAATATTTGTGAGACTATTATGTGAATGTTTGTAATCCATGTATGTTTTTCACCTGTAATAAAGTACTTGAAATATTTTAGTTATTTTAGTGCTTATCATATTAAGAATGTGTTGTAATGGTTGCAATGATCATCGCATCATTATGGACTATTCCGTTGGATGTTAAACAATATTTCTTGTTTGTGTTGGTTGCAGCGATCGTTGCATCTTTGTGGACTATTCCACTGGATGTTAGAAAGATCCTTCTTTTTTGTGTCTATCTCTACTAGGGTGGTACTATTACCTCTCTCTTAGAGGCTCACTTCTCTTCCTATCCATAGTATAATAACCTCAACACACCTAAAACCGAACACTCACGAGGCACACTCACTCGATTTTTGAAAGAAAATTTTCATTCTTCTCTCTTGTTGACAGTTAGAGCCAAGGAAAACCTCTAAGAAAATGGTATTTGGGCCGTATTCCGAATGGGGCTCCTATCCCAAATAGTGTGAGGTCTAATTGGGACCACATATCAGGGAGACCCCTTTGAATGTTGGCGGGTCCAACACTGTCAACAGGTGGCTATGGAATTGATTTAAGAAACTAATTGACCATGGATTTATATCTCATTAACAAGACCGATGAATTTAGGGAATGCCCCAAATGGAGGTCCTGCATCTAGGCTTAGAGTGAAAGATAATCCAACAAGGTGATCCATCACATTAAATTAGTACTTGAGAGATATCACATAATCATTGGGTGGGTCACACATGAAAATGGTAACAAGGGTAGAAATCATAAGGCACCTCCTAGTGGATAGGTGCATGTGAGTACCCAAGTGTGAGTCTCATACACTACATTCACCCCCCTTGAAAACATTTTATCTATGAGATAGGAATAATAGCAAGTTGCAAAGAAGGAGAGAAAAAAACAACTACATTCAGGTAATTGAGAGGTTCTTGTTGTGTAAGTTGATGCATTGATTTCATAAGGGAATCCTTCAAATATGGTAGCTATATATATTGAGTATGCATGAATTCTTGTAAGCCATGAGCATAGGAGCCATAAGGGGTGCCCTATATGTTGAAGTTCAAAAATGAATTTCAGCACCCATGCTAGTGTGGGACAAGGAGATCCAAGAAGCACCTACACTAGTGTGGGACCACAGGTCTTAGCAGCACCTACACTAGTGTGGGCTAAATTTGGTGCATGTCTATTTTAGTTATCCCTTAATTAAGATGGAAAATAAAATTTAATCTAATATCAAAATAGCTTGTAATAGTTAACTAAGTGTGATAAACTTATTTAACTCATGAATTTCGAGCTGAGGGTAGTTGGTGAGGAATGAAGAGTAATTTTAGTTGTAACAGAGTTCGAAGTGTAGTGGTGCATTAGTTAATGCATGTCATAATCAGTTTAACTCAATTAAGTGAGTTAAACTCAGTTGTGCTAGTTGTAACTGTTTGATACACTAGTGAGAGATCAAGTGAATTAAACATTATTCAATTCACAATAAGTGATCTCACATGCAACTAAGGATTTACTATTATTAGCTGCATGCATGCCAGTTCCAGTGGAGACCCAGTTGAGATCTAGGTGAAATGGAAGTTGACTATCAGTTGTAGGATTATTGGGTTGCACCCATGCAACCAAACACCCATTGGATTACCCATGATCCTTGCGCAGTTTAGGAAGGCCAAAATTCCTATGGAATAGGGATTTCATTCCACAAAAATTGCGCAAGCAAGGCACACTATCAGGAGGCGGAAAATTGGCTAAGTATTGATCAGTTTTATCTAGGACAGTGTGAGACAATCAGTTGAGTACAGGAGGGCTTTTATGAGAAGATTTGTATGTAATTGTTCCATGTATCCATGCTGAATATAAAATAGAATATAGTGGGGTTTTGAGCAGCAATCTTTAATTGGTAAATTATCTGTGTTGTGGTTTGATTGATTCTTCTTTGCTTCATGTCATTGGCGATTGTGTTTTTAATTCTGCAATTGATTTGTAGAAGCGATTCAATATTTAGCTTTAGTATATTGTTAGATAGGATTGAATCCATGATATACATGTTTGTTGTTTAATTTATACATGGTATCAAAGCACAGGAAATCATAATAGTGAAGGAGCAGCTAAGTTTGTGACTAGATAGAATTTAAATTTGCAAAAAGACTATCTTGGTGCTACAGCTGATTCGGGATCAAAATGGATTTCAATGGCTTGAGATTGGAGTATGCACTCGAGAGAAGCTCCAACTATATTTCTTGGAAGGATAGGATGGAGGCAATACTCAAATACAATGGCTTGAAGGAATTCATTGACAACGATGTTCCTAAACCCATTGTGACAGATGCTGCAAATATTGATGCATGGAAAAAGAAAGTGGAAAAGGAGAGGAGGATCCTATTGGAGGGAGTACGAGACCACATCGTCTCAAGCCTCCATGGGAAATCCACACCTAATTCAATGTGGAAGGCTTTGATGGATCTATTTTAGAGCAGCAGTGACCATAGGAAATTTCCACTGAAATATAAACTCAGGAATATTAAGATGGAGAAAGGTGACTCCATGCCAAAATACTTAACAAAGTTTGTCCAATGTCGGGATGAGATGGGGTGCATTGGCATAACTATTTCTTATGATGATTTGGTAATTTTTTCTTTTCTAGGACTTCCCAAGAGTTGGCACAGTTATCAAGACTTTGTCAATGGAAGTGAAAAGCTGCCATATTGGGAACGACTATGGTCGGATTTCGTGCAGGAGGAGTTCAGAAGGAACACCAAAGATGGATCTTAATCTAAGAATGAAGATGAATAATATTGTGCTTTGGCTGCCAAGGTGAAGAAAGGAAAGGGGAATAAATTCCATTCCAAATCCGAGTCCAATGATGGCAAGAAGCAGGACATGTCCACAATGAAGTGTTTTCATTATCACGAGTGTGGGAATTATGCTACTAACTATCCACAAAATAAGAAGAACAAGAAGGTTGAAGGATCTGCAGCTGGTGAGGCTTTAGCCTCGCAATTTGATATTGACTTCTCATTGATCGCATGCATGGTGTCAAGTGCATTGGGATCTGTGTGCTATTTGGATAGTGGTGCTTCCTTTCACATGAAGGGACGCAAGGAACTTTTCAGTAGCTTGGAGGAGAAGGATCTCCAGATGCATATTGAAATGGGTGATGACGGGCGGCACAATGCTATTGGGATTGGTACCATTACCTTCCAGAGACAATCAGGTAAACCCTTTCAATTAAAATATGTAATCCATGTACCAGGTTTGCAAAAAAAATTAGTCGCAGTTACAATGTTGGAGGATAGAGGCTATGATGTTGTTTTCAATGAAGGAAAATCTTTCATGCGACACAAAACAACGGGAAAATCCAAGAAGATAGGGATTCGAGTTAAGAATCTCTACAAGCTGGATATAGATGGTTGTGCATCATTGATGGTCAAGGCAGAAAAATTGGTGAGCCGAAATGAGGGCAAGTTATGGCACGGGAAATTGGGTCATCTTCACCATGGAGCCTTGAAATTGATGCAGCAGATTTCTACGGGTCTTCCCAGGGGTACACTTGCACAATCAAATGCATGAAAGGGATGTACTATGGGAAAATATGTAAAGGCCACCTTTCATGAGAAGGAGAATCAAGCCTCGACGATCATTGAGAGAGTTCACACATACGTGTTTGGACCATTCTTTGTTGCTTCGACAGCAAAACATAAGTACTATGTGATATTTATTGATGACTTTTCTCGAAAGTGCTAGATCTACTTCATGCAAAATAAAGATCAGACATTCTCAAAGTTTCTTGAGTTTAAAGCACTGGTGGAGAAAGACACGGGGAAGAAAGTGAAGGCTCTGAGCAGTGATAATAGTGGTCAATACATCTCTAACTAGTTCAAGAACTTCTGCACCAAAGAGAGAATTTGAAGAGAAATGATACGCCTCATAACCCATAGCGAAATGGGGTCACTGAAAGAAATAACAGAATGATTTTGGGTGCAGCAAGAGCAATGTTTCATGATCAAGGCCTACCGATGCATTTGTGGGCGGAAGCATGCAACACTGTGGTATTTGTGCAGAACCGTTGTCCTCATAGGATACTTGGCATGACTACACCAGAAGAGGCTTTCACTGGTAAGAAACTGGATGTTTCACATTTTAAGATTTTTTCCTCATATGTTTATGTGCATGTGACCAAAGACGCCAGGAAGAATCTGGAACCAACAGCTGAGATTGGGATTTTTTGTGGGGTACACTAAAACACCCCACAACTATCGAATGTATTTTCCAAATAGCAGAATGACTATTGTACAGTGGGATATAAAATTTGATGAGGAGAAATACATTTGATTGTCCCTTGAGAGGGATTTGGATTTGCATGCAGAGGAGGAACTCTTGGTTCCCAAGGATGAGCCTCAAGAGGTGGAGCAGCCACATGCGGAGGTTCATGGAGTGGCAGAAAACACTCATGTAGAGCCATCCATCAAAAATGGTAGAAGGCACACCACAGAAGCTGATAGATTGAGACTTGATGTTGCAGAGAATGTAGGAGCCCCTAATTCACAGTGCAGATAGAGACATTCTCCAGACAGATTTACAGGATACATGGCTTTTATGAGAAAATGTATTGTGACTAAACCATCTTCCTTTCAGGAGGCAATGCAGCAACTAATTTGGGTTGATGCAATGGTGGAGTATGACTCCATTGTCAAGAATAGTGCATGGGAGATTGTCCCAAGACCAGTAGGAAAATCAATGGTTGGATCTATATGGATATAAAAGGTAAAGCAAGCTGATGATGGGAGTGTGGAGAAATACAAGGCCAGATTTGTGGCCGGAGGATTCTCAAAGATTGAGGGGATCGATTATGATGATACTTTTGCACCTGTTGCAAGGTAATCTTCCATTATATCCATCCTTGCACTCTCAGTGCAGATGGGTTGGCGCATTCATTAGATCGATGTGAAAACTTCATTTCTCAATGGAGTTATTGAGGAAGAAGTGTACATAGAGCAACCAGAAAGTTTCGAGATATTCAACAGTGAGTCTCATGTGCATCGGCTCAAGAGAGCACTGTATGGGTTGAAGCAAGCACCTCGTGCTTGGTACACTCGGATAGATAGCTATTTCACTGGACTGGGCTTCACCAAAAATGAAGTTGATGAAAACCTGTACCAGATTGTGGTTGAGGGTAAGCTATTGATTATTTTTCTTTATGTTGATGATCTAATTTTGACTGGTGATGAGTAGCTGATACACTCATGCAAGGAGGATCTTCCAAGGGAGTTTGAAATGAAGGACATGGGACTTCTTCATTATTTCCTTGGTTTGGAAATATGGTAGTGGGATGGTGAAATTTTTTTTCTCAAGGAAAGTATGCCAAAGAAATACTAAGTAAGTTTCACATGGAGATTTGAAAACCCATGGGCACTCCTCTTCCAGGAAATTGGAGGAAATAGGAAGCTACTTCTGGAGAGGTAGTGGATGCTACTATCTGCAGGCAGTTAGTTGGTTCACTTATGTATCTAGTGAACGTCAGACTAGACATTTGCTACGCAATTAACCAGCTCAGTATTGAGATACCTGAGGGGCATATCAGAGTATGGATTATGGTACAGACAGACAGAGGGAGTGGAGCTTCAAGGCTTCACGGATGCAGATTGGGCAGGAAATCCATCAGAAACAAAGAGCACATCAGGAGGGATCTTCAGCATAGGATCGACAACATTTCCTTGGTACAGCAGGAAGCAGTGATCTTTGGCACTCAGTTCAGCAGAAGCAGAGTACATGGCGGCAAGTAAAGCTACATGTGAGGATATTTGGATGAGAAAGATCTTGGTTGGTTTGTTTGGTTCTCAGATGGATTCGACAGTGCTACATTGTGATCATCAGAGTTACCTTAAACTCTCGATTAATCATGTGTTTCATGATAGGTCCATGCACATAGATATTCAGTACCACCATCTTATAGATTGTGTGTAGAGGCGAATAATGTTACTTCAGTACATTCCCATGGAATATTAGGATGCAGATATTTTAAATAAGGTTCTCACCAAGATAAAATTCAAATACCATAGAGGCAGGATCAAGGTGAAGGATAATCCTTTTCTTGTTGAGAGGGAGTGTTGAAGTTCAACAAGAAATTTCAGCACCCACGCTAGTGTGGGACCAAGAGGTCCAAGCAGCACCTACACTAGTGTGGGACCACAGGTCTTAGCAGCACCTACATAGGTGTGGGATAAATTTGGTGCATATCTATTTTAGTTATACCTTGATTAAGATGGTCAATAAAATGTAACAAAATCTCAAAATAACTTGTAATAGTTAACTGAGTGTGATAAACTCAGTTAACTCATGAACTTCAAGTTGAGCGTATTTTGTGAGGCATGCAAAGTAATTATAGTTTTAATAGAGTTCGAAGTGTAGTGGTGCATTAGTTATGTAGGTTGTAATCAGTTTAACTCAGTTAAGTGAGTTAAACTCAGTTGTGATAGTTGTAATTGTTTGATACACTAGTGAGAGATTAAGTGAATTAAATATTATTTAATTCACAATCAGTGGTCTCACATGCAACTAAGGATTTACTATTATTAGCTGCATGCATGTCAGTTCCAGTGGAGACCTAGTTGAGATCTAGGTGAAAGGGAAGTTGACTATCAGTTGTAGGATTATTGGATTGCACCCATGCAACCAAACACAAATTGGATTTCCCATGATCCTTGTGTAGTTTAGGAAGGCCAAATTTCCTATGGAATAGGGATTGCATTCCACACAAATTGCGCAAGCAAGGTAGGTTTGTAGGAGGCAGAAAATTAGCTAAGTGTTGATCAGTTTTATCCAGGACAATGTGAGACAATTAGTTGAGTAAAGGAGGGCTCTTGTGAGAAGAGTTGTATGTAATTGTTTCATGTATCCATGTTGAATATACAATAGAATATATTGGGGTTTTGAGCAGCAAGCTTTCCCTGGGAAATTATTTGTGTTGTAGTTTTATTGATTCTTCTTTGCTTCATGTGATTGGTGATTGTGTTTTTAATTTCGCAATTGATTTGTAGAAGCGATTCAGTATTTAACTTTAGTACATTGTTATAACGGATTGAATCCACGATTAGCATGCTTGTTGTATAATTTCTACACTACATATTAGTATGATGTCATTTAAGAAAAAGACAAGAGAGAAAGACAAGAAAAAGTGATCCATGCATGTCACACAAGAGTGGCGGGATAGGGGAACAAGAAAACTTAATTATTATGTAAGAATGATAAAAAATAAACTATGAAATTGTATATCAACAAATTTTATTTATAATGTAAACATAAAAATAACTAGAACATTTAAGTAAAACAAGAATTGAGTATAATATCAATAATAATAACTTGATTATAAGAGCATCAACAACATGAAGAGGGAGAGTAAGAAAATGAATCCACCACTTACTTGTATGGATTTGTGTAAGTGCATGTTAGGATCAAATAGATACTTTAATCATATAGGTTAGCACCTTTCCTTGAGTATCATAGGGATAGTGAAACCAACTCTTAGGGAAGGGTGAAGAAGAGATAGAATGTGTCAATGAAAGCACAAAGAATTCAAATTCCAACTATATTACAATAGAGAAAAGGGGTCTAGTGGGAGGATCCATAGCTACAAAATATGGAATTTTAATGACTAAGGGGGAATCTTAAGAGAGATACCAAAGAAGCAACACTTGACTGTAACTAAGGGGAGAGGTTATATTAAGTAAGGATACACCTAATATAATTATATAAATGATACCCCTTTATCAAAACCACAACAAAGGGAAAGGAATATGGGATAAGGAAAATGGGAGAGGTTTACCGAGGTTTCTAGGGGATGAGAAAATTGGAGAGGGGTATATAAAGCCATGAAAGGATAAGTGAGGGGAGATATAAGGAACACTGGGTGATACTAGGGATGAGGTGACTAGAGATAATGAAAATTGGCCCATGTTAGCATCACAAAGGTCCAATCAAGAATGAGGACTCATACAACTTGATAAATCCATGTTAAAACATGCAATGGTTCCAAAAATTGCAAATTTCTCCTTGGGCAACCAACAAAATGTTGAGGAAGAGAAATAAAAGGGAACGATAGGAAGAGGAGGGAGGATCCTAAGTAGATAAACATAGAGGAAAAGGGGGAGGGAGAGAAGGATAAAGTGATCCAAAATATCTTAGAGGAAGCACAACTTATAGGTGATGTGGATAGCTAAATGTAAATAAGGCAATAAGATAGTCCTAGAGGTAAACCCATCATCATGTTTAAGGTGTTCTAAAGAAGAATTGACTTCCTAGTATTAAAATGTCATGTTGAGAAATCCTATAAGATAGGAATTAGGGGAGTTAGGAAGAATGCCATCACATGCTTGTGATGGAGGGACTACCACAAATTATTTCAATGTAGTCTTGGGTTAGGGGAAGATGTAGTTTCAATAATATGAGGAGAAAATTATTTTCAGGAAGCGTCAAGTTGAGATGTCTTAGATTTTTTATGGTGTGAATTATTTTTAGGTGAGAACTTGGATTGGGGGGGATTAGAGAGAGATTCGCAACAATATACTATAATTTCAAATCAAATTTAGTATGAGAAAGATACACTTTGAATAAGTTGAAGAAACAATAAAATACCAATTTACTTCCAATAGCCATATCTCCTTGCTCAGGGCTTAGAATGGGGCATGGGAGTAGTGAAAAAAAAGATATTGAACCATGTGATCCGCCTCATAGAGTCAAAATTGAAATCTACGAATAATAATATTTAGGGAAATAATAGAAATATTTGTGTATCATTATAGGGAAAAATTGGAAAAATGGGCCAAAAATTAAGCTTACATTATCGTTAGTTCATAACTCATATTGAGACATATGGATAGTTAATGGAAAGATGACGAAAAAATGGAATCCAATGGTCAACCCAGAATTTTAGTTGAAGAAACAGAAATTTTGAACAAGTCATAAAGTCTTTGAAGAGATAATAAATCATGCATATGATTTCCCAAATTTATAAATGTTTGTTTTTGTCTAACAAAAATGTAATTGTATGCACACTTTGTATAATTAGGGGTATTAGAAACACAATATAATATTATAATTATAAACCAGAGATATAGAGGAAGAATAAGAATTTACAGTCACGAGGTGGAAACTAAAGGCCTAAAAATTAGTTTGGGTAATGCAAAAGATAAAATCTAATGGACATAAAAATCAAGTGGAACCAACTGAATTGGTAGGGACTATGAGGAGTTTGAGGGTATAAGTACAATGCTATAAGGTTAATAATGAAATAATATGAAGGGAATAGGTAGAGTAGAATCAAATAAAGACTCAACTATTGCATAGCTTAAATCAATTGCAAAGACAAATGAAGAATGGGTGAGGTTCAAGACATGAAGAAGAAGGAAAATCACATGCAAGGGGGAATCACTACATAGGATCCAAACTCTCAAAAAGTGCTATAAGATCCTAGATATATCATCATCCACCCACTCATTCATTCAGGAAGAAGTATCCATTTGATGATTCTATGAGAAATCTTGAGATCTCTTGTTAGACATTAGAGAATAACACATGAGTGGGAAATCTTGTAAGTTGAGCTTGGGAAGATGTTGACAGTGCTCCTTATTGCATTATCACACTGTAGTAACATGGAGTTTTACCTCTAATCCTGTGACATGTATTGTCTCTCTCTAATGTTGTGCACATCACAATTTTCTTATGTAGTGTACAGTTTCACATTTAAAACATTTATCATTCCACTTTATCATAGCATCACTTTCTTTAATTCAACCTTTGTTAATGAGACCACATCATTTACATAGTTTTCCACAAAATATTACAAGGCCTTCCAAGGCTTATTTGCATTGGTTTTGCAATGTTGATTTGCATTCAATATAGTCTTTAAAATCACACTTCAACACATGCATTTTCATATCCATATCCATGTAACACAATGTATTCTTTCATTTACAACACATTTGTATTCTGATTACTTCAATGCATCAAGGTGATACTATTCCAACGCAACAAATGTGTTATTACTCTAATGCAACGTAACCATTGTATCATTTGCCAATGCAATCATATAGGTTTTCAAATGCAATTTTATATGATTCCCAACGCATGGTGTATCATTTTACCAACACAACTTATTGTGCAGCTTCAATATATTCTTCAACACAACTTGAATGGTTTCTCTACACTTCCCTTTAAATGGTTTTCAATGCATCCTTATATCATGTGGTTCTATTTTAACACACGCATATTATACTCATCAATGCAACTCTTTAATATAATCCAATTGTGTGATTGTAATGTTGCCTACATCGAATTCTATTAATGTAGCCTTTCTGAATTGGATTTGAGTTAACCTTCCATGACAAAACATAGTTTAGCATGGTCTCCCATTTGTCATTATAAACTTTTATTGTAGTGTTTTACTGTAGCGCATTCTTCCCTTGCAACAAATAGTTATACTCTTATAATATTTGTAGTTGCACTTTATCATAGCCTTCATTGATCCCAACTGTAAATATTATCATTTAGCATATGTGTTTGAATAGTGTTGTTGTGTCTTTGGACATGATATTATCATATGCATTTAAAATTACCTCCCTTGCTGCCTTTTGCATTCTTCAAATTATTGCATCATACTCTTACATTTAACCAAACATCCATCGCCTGATTTTATTGTATTTTCAATAGCATAATTGCTACTAGGTTGTTTTTTGGCATATTATCATAGTCTTTGGTTGAGTGCATTGTGTTAAGATTTCCTTTATCAGACTACATGGCATATTATCATAGTTCTTATTGTTGTCTTCTTGGTATTCTTCGAGCCTTTGGCGGTGTTAATATATGACTGTTTGCATTGTCAAATCTTTCAATTGCATGTGTAGCCTTTTAACCTAGATTTTCAAGCATAGCATTTGACATGGTTCTTATTGCATGCATTGATTACACATAATCCTTTTATTGCACATACTTTCATGTAGCTCTCATTACATTATTTAATAAATTTTGGGTCCTATTACATGTGCAGCCTTTTGACATAATATTTGTTATGTGCGTTTTAATATATGCCTTTTCACATGAATTGTTGCATACATTATTGTTATATAACTCACTTCAATTTCAGTATTTTAACATTTAGTTTTAATGGCCTTTAATGTGGTATTGCATCACACTATTTAATATTTTTCTCATCGCACCTTTAAATATAGACTTCACATGTGTTGATACATAGGATTTTGCACTATTAATATCACCTTTGTACCAATTTGATTGTGCACACATAGAAACTTCATTATGCACTATTAATATCACCTTTGTTCCAATTTGATTGTGCACACATAGTATGTTGGTCGTCATTAATGACTTAAATACTTTTGTCTTTGTGTATCTTCCTACTTTTTTGGCATATTATCGAGTTCTTCATGATGTTATTTGGTACATTTCCTATTTCATATTTTGAACACGATCTCCATTGCTTACCCGATATGCCATAATATAATATAAATTGGTGATATTCTATGACGAAAAATGAGTTTTCAGATACTTTGGCGTTAAAGCTTTGAATCTACAATAGATAATGGGATTGGAAGCATAATCTAATTGAGTTTTTCAAAGTTTAAAAGGAATTTTTAAATAAATTTTCAAACGTAAATGATAAAAATGCTTCAAAGATATTTCTCGAAAGATAAATTTGTAATGCAAAAGTTGGATCTTTAAAGACTTAATCTATCATACACTTTTTCATCAAAGAAATTAACACTAAGAATGTGAAAAAATAATGGGATAAATGCACAATTCACCTTTTAATGCAATGATGCAAATAATATAACTGAAAAAAGTAGAAAATCCACACAGATTAACTGATCGTTTATAAGTTAAAACAAAATACTTGAATCTATTCTACAAATTATGGAAACCAATTATGATCGCACAATCACATGAACAAGAAAGAGAAATAATTTCTATCGCACAACACAAAGATTTATTTGGGGAAAGTCTCAGCTAAAAACTCTGCTATCTTTATATTGCATAAGCCAAGGATATGAAACAATACAATGCTTCTCCCAAGCTTGAGAGCTCTCTACACTACCTCTAACTGTCTCACTCTATCCTGAGCCTGCTTTGGTCTAATACTTAACCAAATTATTGTCTCCGGATGCCTTGCCTTGCTTGCACAATCCCTATGGAAATTGTTAGTGTGAATTATAATCGCAAGTGTACGAAAAAGGCTCACTTTAGCTGTGCATAACAAACAGCCTTAACATCAAAGATGGCTGCCAATTTCTTTAGATCTACTGTTAGTTGACCAAGACAAATGCTACAAAATATAGATCTATACAGTTAAAGACATTAAGCAGTAAAGAAAAGCAAGAGTTGCTCCATGCATCCAATAGACAAGACAAGAATATTTTTAAAGAATTTTTGTATTTATGACACCTGGGAAGGGAACATAGAAATATGTTACCAATCCCCCTCAATGGGATGGGTTCTTGTATGTCCTCAGCACTTTAGATCTAAGATCTCTCTCTCTCTCTTGATGGTGTAGAAAACCCAGACAAAAATGGAACTCAAAGGGAGCTCACAAGAAAAAAGATAGAAAAATATGACAATGATAGGGGATCAAAGTCAGACCAAGAGTATAGATCCAGAGTGATCTTTACGCAACAAAAGGCAGTGAATGAATGGAAAAACCCTTCTATTTATAACAAAATATTGAGTTAGTCTAGATATTGGTGCATAATTAAAATATTATTAACCAAATATTTTATTATATTTGTTGGAGGGAAAAAGAATTTGAATTTGGTCAAATCCCTTTATTTGTAAATAATAAATAAATAAATGATTTATTTATTGTTTTAAGAATGTGGTTGAGTAATAATTAAACAAATATTGATTTATTCAATTATTTATAAATGATTTAGTCAAATTTAACAAAGACTATTATTTAAATAATGTTTAAATAATTATTCCTAGAAAATAATAAGATAAATAGTGATTTATCTCATTAATTTTCCTGTTTTCGGTTAAATATGACCAAGAATATTAATTAAACTGTTAAATAATTATCCCTGGAGGAAAATCAAACAAATATGGATTTATTCAATATTTTCCCATGGGGTTTCCTGTTTAGACCATAAACAACCTAATAAATTATGGATTACTAAGTTATTTTTCATAGTGAAAGGAATTTTACTTAGGGTAAAATTGCTCTTACATGGTGTACTCAGGTCCGTGTTTGTTCTTCCATCATTGTGCCCCCAAGCCATTTATCCTTCATACTTCTTGGCCTTCATCCTCAGTTTCCGTTAGGAATACTTACTCCTCCACGTAGGATTCGAGTTAGCCCTCCACCGAGTCCTCATTCTGACTCTGCTTCTGGTTCATTTTGGGTTCCCCTTCTAGTTCTATCCCCAGTTCTCTCCCTGTCACCTTCACCATGTCTGGTTCAGTACCTAACGTTGGTGGTAGCCTCGGCCCTAATGCTGGGAATACTACTAGTGGGACCGTAACAGGAACTATCCCAGTTGCTCCCTTGCTCCCTTATATGGCAGGTCTCAGTCTTCCCAATTTTAACTAGTTGATCAACGACCCCATACACCATGATCCTGGTTGGCCTGCTATGCCAACCAAGCTCCTTTCCGACATCCCCATGTTTGAATGTATTGTTGGAGAAGATCCTACAAATCATGTTCGATCTTTCCACATGTGGTGTTCGTCTAACTCCATCACTTATGACTTTATCCGTCTTCAATTGTTCCAGCGTACGCTTACTAGAGAAGCTTCTAAGTGGTATGTTGACCAGGCCTCCGCCTCTCATACTACTTTTGTGACTCTTTCTCGGGATTTTCTGTCTTAATTCCAGCTTCCCCTTTGTTATTACATTGGTACCAAACTTTTGACCTCTTTCCGTCAATCGTCTGCAACCTACCTATTTGATCATGTCCAGGAATGGAGGAGAAGAAAGAGCCTTTGTCGAGCCCCTACCTTCGAAGACCGTGTCTACATGGACTGGTTTCTCAGATCCCTTTTTCTTGTTATCGGCAAAGATGTTGCATCTCATTTCCCTCAAATCGAAGAAGCCGCTCTCCAGATTGCGTTGAAATATGACCTGATCTACACATAGTCTAGTTATGTTTATACTGTCTTACCTGATCTCCCTAGACCCGGTGGTGCCAACGCACCGGGGGCATACCATGCCGTCAACGATATCTTTGGTGCCCTTTCTCATCTGTACACTCATCCTCCCATGGGTTATGGTTTCCCTCAGGGAGGGGCCAACTCCTCCAGCACTTTTCCCCTTCCCAGTAGCATGTATCCAGGATACGACATGCCTCCTCCTTTTTCCCAACATGTTTACCACAACATTTCCCAACCTCCTTATTATTTGTATCCATAGCCTGGTGCTCCAGCTCCTCCAGCATTAGCACCCCCGCCTCCCTAGCCTTCTCAACCCCCGCAACAGTAGCCACCACCCCCCCACGGGAAGGTGTATGCACAGCAGGGCGCGACTAATCCTCCTACTTACAAAAAGAAGAGGAAAGGCACCCAAAATCAATCTGCCCTAGGTAATCCAAGACCTAATCCCCAAGGGAATGCACCTAACACTTATAACCAATAACAAGGCACTCATCCCAAGCAAGACAGGCTTGTTCACACGAATAATCCTTGTTCTTATTGTGGTGTCTATGGTCACTACACCCAATATTGTCCTCTTTTACCTCAGATGCATTAGATGTGGGAGACTCAAGCAGAATCGCGAGTACAGCAAGCCTACCCTTCGGTTCCTCCCAATGTTGCACCTAGCTGGCCCGTTGTGTTTACCAATCCTTTCCCCCAGTAAGGATTTGTGGATACCCAACCCCTTGAAGGTCAGGAGGCCACTCAACCTCCTCCATCTAGTACCTCTTATTACCATATTCTCATGATGAACTCTAACCAACCAATTACCATTGACCTCAACCTTCAGACTCGGTCCCGCCAGTACAACAAGCCTCCCGATACGTCTACTCCCGAGCCCCCTTCTTCAGGATCCACAGAGCCTCTTTAGAAAACCAATGGTCCTTTACAGATCCCTCAACCTACGGCAGAGGTTCATCCCAAGATCCCCAATGGAAAATTATGCCGAAATGTTTCTTCTAGAAAAGTTTCCCATTCGAATAGTATAGTATATGATTTGGCGCAATCTTTTGTTGCCATATCAATGTTGGAACTCCTCCAATTGTGCCCTTCACAATGAATAGATATACTAACTACCATGGGCACTGTGGATCCTTCAGATGATCGTTTGATCGTCTTCGATGTTGACCAGTCAGAACATCCTCCCCTTCCTACCCCTTTCGCCTTCCAAATCCCTGTCAAGATCCAGAATGCCAACGTCTCTCGTTGTATCATTGATGAGGGGGCATCCACTTTTGTGATGTCCGCTTCGGTTTGGAATCAACTCGAATCTCTAGAGTTGGCCCCTTCTAATATCACCCTCTGAGCATCGGATGGCCACTCTTCCCAACCCATAGGCCTGCTCCACAATTGTGTTGTTACTCTTGCAGGTAAGACTGTTTGTGTTGACGTAGAAGTCATTGATGCCCCCTTAGATTACAACATTATATTGGGTTGTAGCTAAAATTATGTGATGTATGTTGTCCCATCTGCAGTTCATCGTAAGATGTGCTTTCCTCACAATGAAAATATTGTCACCATCGACCAGTTTACATATTACGAACCGAAGTCTCAGACCTCCCCTGAGTCCATCATCTCTTTGGTGGCCAACAAAAAAATAGTCGAACCTTTGACCAGTGTTTCACCCGGAGTCTACAAAGACTCCTCTTTTCTTAGTTCATTCCATGGTATTTCTCCTCCTGTCTCTGATCCCAGCTCGACGAACGTTTGCATGATGCAATTATCTCGATCTGACCTCAAGCGACCTGCTTCGACTGGTCAGCAGCCCCGCCCTCTGCGACCTGCTCCTAGCACCTTGACTCAGCCTTCAGGACCCCATCCTCTAGGCCCCTCATCCACAGCTAGTACCCATGAGCCACTCTACCCTCCTGGCATAGCTCCTCCTACCCTTAACCATCTCGTAGATGTCCCACCTAGTCATTACTCCTCCAGTCAGATACCGTTCCTATCTCCCCCTCCTGGAGTATTTTCGGTACTTGTTATGGCTACCTTATCCCTTCCTAACCTGACCATGGGGATCCCATTCTGGTACATTGATCCCCCAGCCACTACCCCGCCTAGTCAGTCCAAACCTTATCTTTCTTTGACCTCGATTCAACCGGTCCCCATGACCCCTCCCTTGGCTATCGTGCCTTAGCCACCTCAACAAGAACATACTCCTGTTGCGACAGCTTTGGGTAAAGGGGTAAAAGCTCGCAAGAGGGCACCCAAAGACAAGGCCATCCCAATGAACCCTGCTCCTCCTCGTCCTCCAAAGCATACCACTCGGTGTGATTTGTGTGATGTCGTCGGTCATGCCACCCATACCTATCCTGAATTTCCTCGCCTCAAACCCATGGTCAACAAAACGCTTCCAGAGTCTGATATCCCTGAGCTCTATGTCACTATACCCAATATCATCCCAAAATTCAAGTCTTTGCACACAAATCACCCTTGTGCTTTGTGTGATTTCCATGTCCACTATACTTACCTCTGTCCCTGCCTCGAAGAGTACCGCTCCTCTTTAGAAGTGGTTCACCAATTCAAGGCCAATCGCAACGAGTCCACCGCTCCCTTGTTTGTGCGTTTTTCTTCAGCAAAACTAGAGGACACATTCAATCCCATAGACATTCCCCCTCCAGATGTCGAAATGACAAAGTCTTTGGCCACTGTCCACTACCTGTCATCATCCATGAGACCCACGGTGGAAGACCCCTCTAGGAATTCCCTTTCTGTTTCACCTGACCTCCCTTTAGCGATCACCCTGGGCTCAACATGGTGGATCCTTCATCTACTTGTTTTTCGGTCACCCTTCGTAACGATGCGCATGTGAACCTCTTTTCTCATGATGATGAGTCAGGTAGCTTCGTTGCGTCAGGTGGTATTTCTTCCACCAGTCACCCCATCTTCTATTATGATGACGACATTATGGAAGCAATCACCACCCCTGACTTTTTCTATCCCTCCTTACATCAAACCCATGCATTCGAACCACATACACCTTGTAGCCATTACATTGACACCCAATTTTTGGGTAAGGGGGCACCCATATTTGAGAGTCTAGGAGAAGCAATTCTCCATAACCCTCATAGTGCATCTGGTCATGTCAACTCTAGTACCATCATTCTTCCCTATTTCAAAGAAAATATAGAGTCTAATATCACTTCAGATCACTCTAGGGATGATCCCCCTTGTCATTCCTTCCTCTTAAATTAGCAACCTAGTCCCCTAGACATTGTTGTTGACCAACTTGTGGGTTTTCTAGGAGAGCACCAGTTCATTATCTCCAAATCCACTCTTTGGGATAGTGACACCATGTATGCCAACCCAGAAACTTAGTCCATTTGCTCCATATATGCAGTACCAAAATATATTGGTAATCCTCCATTCCATTTCTCGAACTGCATAACCATAACATAAACAAATGGCGAACCACATCATAAAAAAAAATTTAGGTTCCCCTTTTCTAAACACATTTGGCATGACCATAACATGCTTGGGGGCATTTATGACCCTCAACCATAAAAATCCCAGCTCTCATCCAAACACAGCACTGAAAATCCTTTCTCTAACAGGTTGCAATTTTCAGGTCATTTCCTGGGACAGGTTGTAGTTTTCTGCCCAGTACCTGCTACCAGGTCACAGAACAAACCCCAAAAAGTGCGACCTGGCATGTTCATGAGATTTGGTTGCCTAAACTGAAATTTCAATCCACTGAAATGAAAGAGTAGGGTTAGGCCTCTTACTTGCAACTGATGGTTCTCGATTCCAACGGTCGGTTTGTCTGCTATGATCACTGCAAGATTTAGGGTCTTTTCTCCTCTCTACATTCACCACAACTACACTTGTAAATGAATTAAATTGGAGGGAAAATGCCTTATTAAAAGAGAAACCCTAGATTTTTCTTTCGCCAACTGCAATCAAACCGTAGCTCTATTTGACAAACCATCAGCACCATCGAAAATCTTTCACCAAGCTCTCAAGTGGGTATGATTTAGTTTTTTGTGATTTGATACTTCACCTCGACACCTTTTTCCAAGAAGGGTCACTTCACCACTCCTAAAAACCAAATTTCTTCACTTGCAACACTTGTACTTGGGGCACCACTTTTCCTCCATACTTTTCCATGCTCATGTTGATTTTCATCGTGAGTAACCATCTTGTACTCATGTTTTTATGGTCGCCACCAGACCTTTTCTATGTGGCAGCATCATCGAGTCGCCTTTGCTTAGAGCATCCAAGTTGAGTCATCATCGCATCCATGGAATCTATCCCAAGTCCCTTTGTATCCCGCTATAGTCCTCCATCCTTCATTACTTGGTTCCTCTCTCATGTCGCACATTGTGGCCTTAAGTCATATTGTCCCCTATCCCCTTTGATATTGTGTCAGTTGCTGCTAGGTCATCCATACCCTTCATGATCTAACAAGGGAAGTCGTTAGCCCACTACTCAGTACCCCCATTCCACCATCATCCCTAATGTTAGTCTACCAGTCTCTTTACTATTATCTCTCATGCCTTAGTTGAGGATCTCTTATTGGCTCACCTATGGCGGACCTCCTTCTGTCGACATCAGCTCATTCATTTCAGAAGATAGGTCTAGAGGGAAGTGTACCTTGGTTCCAGCTTCCACTCTTGTTCGGTGCCTAGGATCAGACAAAGGGACTCTTTATTGCCCTTTGACCTGATTTTTTCTCAACTCCAGCTCCTTACGGCATGATCGAGATCCGTATACTTGATGGTTCAGTGATGTAGTAGATTGTACCGATGAGTGTGTGAGATGTTTCATCCCTCATGAGGGGGTGGCCCTTCAGGTAGCCCCCCACATGCCCGGATGACCTCTTCATCACAACCTTCGATGCAACTCCATAGATTTGATGTTTTCGGTCTCAGCCGCTTACAGCACCTTTTAGTTTGCATGTATCATTCAGATTTTTTAGAGCCCTCTCCTGTTTATAGGGCCTCTTCGGTTGTACTAATATCTCATGTACTCAGATATTATTGTATAAGTCCTAGTTGTTATCCCAGGCATAGTATGTATGTGGGATCCATTATCATGTTTTTATCTGGCCCATGTTTATGCCAACATGTACTATATAGTTCAGTTCCTTGTTTAATAGACGCATGATTCTTTGTACTTTTTTATCTCAGCGAGCATAGGTATGCCTCCCCTGCCTCTTGTAGAACAAGTACTCACTCATAAAAGAGACTTGTCGCACCTGTAATTCTTTCCTCCTCGAGGTCTTGTACTCTAGCGCTTTAGTCTACCTTATATTTCTCTCTCTCTGACTTCCCCTTCGGTGTCTAGTGATTAAGTTATTACAACGTACTTCATTCATACGATTAGCTCCTAACACTCGCACACTGGGGGGAAATCTGTTACACCAATTTTTGGTAATCTAAACTATTACTATTAGATAGACCAGAGTACACCATGTAAGACCAATTTTACCCTAAGTAAAATTGCTTTCACTATGAAAAATAACTTAGTAATCCATAATTTATTAGGTTTTTTATGGTCTAAACAGGAAACCCCATGAGGAAATATTGAATAAATCCATATTTGTTTGATTTTCCTCAAGGGATAATTAGTTAAACAATAGTTTAATTAATATTCCTGGTCATATTTAACCCAAAATAGGAAAATTAATGAGATAAATCATTATTTATCTTATTATTTTCTAGGAATAATTATTTAAACATTATTTAAATAATATTCCTTGTTAAATTTGACGAAATCAATTATAAATAATTGAATAAATCAATATTTATTTAATTATTACTCAACCACGTTCCTAAAACAATAAATAAATCATTTATTTATTTATTATTTACAAATAAAGGGATTTGACCAAATTCAAATTCTTTTTCCCTCCAACAAATATAATAAAATATTCCATAAAAGTTGGATCTAGATTTGGTTAATAATATTTTAATTATGCACAAATATCTATATTAACTCAATATTTTGTTATAAATAGAAGGGTTTTCCCCTTCATTCACTACCTTTTGTTGCCTAAAGATCACTTTGGATCTATACTCTTGGTCTGACTTTGATCCTCCATCATTGTCATATTTTTCTATCTTTTTGCTTGTGAGCTCCCTTTGAGTTCAATTTTTGTCTGGGTTTTCTACACCATCAAGAGAGAGAGATATCTTAGATCTAAAGCGCTGAGGACATATAAGAACCCATCCCATTGAGGGGGACTACTAACATCTTTCTATGTTCCCTTCCCAGGTGTCATAAATCCAAAAATTCTTTAAAAATATTCGTGTCTTGTCTATTGGATGCATGGAGAAACTCTTGCTATTATTTACTACTTAATGTCTTTAACTGCATAGCTCTGGATTTTGTAGCATTTTTCTTAGTCAACTAACTGCAGATCTAAAGAAATTGGCAGTCGTCTTTGATGTTAGGTCTGTTTTTTATGCACAGTTAAAGTGAGATTTTTTCATACTCTTGCGATTAGAATTCACACTAACATAAATTGAGCCCCTATTAATTTGGAAATTCCCAATTAATGATTGTGAAATACATCTAAGGCCTTCTGTTGACTCCATGCATGACCTGTACAAATTTATGATTATACAATTGATAGTACACTTCCCTTTAACTTCAATCTCAATTGGGTCTTCCTCGGAGTCGAAATGCAACAACTATTTATCTTGAATTATCAGTTATCTAATTGATCGTTGCTTGTGAATTAAATCATATTTAACTTCCTTGATCTCTCACTAGTTCCTTCAACAGTTAGAACTAGTCAAACTTATTTTAACTCAAATAATTAAGTTAAATAATTACAGCTCAAAATAAAATGCAACTGGACCCCCTAAAACTTATAGAGAACTCTACATGCCTCTAGTCTAATCCTCAACTCGAATTGAGTAAGTTAACTAAGTCTTCTTGACTTAGTTAGCTCATACAAGTTTTCATGCAATGTTGAATTACAATTTCCTTCTAATTTAATTAAGGAAAATTAAATTAGAAACCTCAACAAGAAATGGATTGTCTGCTACCTTGATCTTGCCTATGTCGAACTTGAATTTTCCTCTTGACAGTGCCTTCGTCAAGATGTTTGCATCATGCTCCTTTGTAAGAATGTACCTTAATGATAGAATCCTCCTCTACATACAAACCTTGAGATGGTGATACCGGATATCAATATGCTTGGACTTGTCATGAAAAACTAGATTAACTGAGAGTTTGATGCAACTTTGTTTGTCAAAATAAATCACCTTCAGATGATCCAGGGTAAATTCATGATACCCTTAACTAAGACCTTTTACTTCAGCTGATAAATTAGAATTGCATTTAAGTAAAGCATTAATGAACATAAATGAACAATGGCTTGTTGTAACGAAGAGGAACATAAATTCCAAGGCCAGCAATCATAAGAACACTTCGATTGATAACGGAGTTCATCCAGGAGGGACCACATCTCTGGGCCTTGATGTCAAGATGGTGTATGCCGCTGCATTAGTTGTTGTAAGAAGAAAATGTACATGGATGTGTTTCTCTGACATACAAGGAAAATTCCCTCACGCAGGAGTGGCTAGACCTCTCCACGAGATGTTCCATTGCAGAACTCTCATGCATAAAAGGACTCCTATCAGTATGAAAATAGCTCACGCATAAATACTTTGAGTATCCCACCGACATGGAAAACAAGGGATCTCAATGACATACGTGTGACACGGAGTATCCCGCCAACATGGCATAAAAGGGATCTCAACAACATACATGAGTATCCCTCCAATATGGCATCAAGGGATCTCAAATAACATACATGATTTTCCCACCAATGTGGCATCAAGGGATCTCAAACATAATACAAGTCCATGATAGAAAGTACATCAATTACAAAACAAGATAAGATCCCACAACTTATACATCAACAGGGATATGTACAGCACTATGCATCTCAAGGACAAAGAAGTACATGAAATCAACTCATCATGTACCTCACGATGAAGATGATTGAATAATGGGTTTTTGCGCTGCTACATCTGAAATCACCATCACAATCGTGGCGTCGAAAGGTGTGAAATCGACTGCTCACTCGCTGAAAGCTAACACCTGCAACTTCACTTCAAAAAGTGACTGAAAAATGTAAATCTCAGATGAAAAATTTTAATATACCATTAGCTTCATGACGTCGAATAGTGCAAAAACGATTGGCCATTTGCTGAATTCTGAGAAAGTGAAGATCTGGGGAAAAAAGGAATCTTTTAAATTCCCCCTAGATTCCTCCATGTAGCTGCTCCATGGGTGGACTGAAAATCTGCAACTCAAAAGGAGAATCTGACCTCTCCATTGCATTCCCTGTGAAAAACCATGAAAAATGACTATAAACTTGACTATATTCTGACATGGAGAAAAATTACCTCCCTGGGAAAATTTCAAGGCTCATGGTTCTGCCCCCTGTTTCTGAGCTTGCTCATGGTTCCACCTGCATCAGTTTTCGTGCCCACCTCGAATTGTGTGCGTGCTCTCCTCTATTCTGCCCTAGGTGCACTTATGAAAAACTGAGTTTAAATATCAAGCTGAGGGTAGACTCCCCAAGGAGCCATTATGGCGCATTGGTTAAATTTGAAATTTGTTGGAGGGAGGTCGGGGGGTCAAATCCTGACCCCTCCATAATTAGGCACAGGTAACAAAAGTATATATATAAATATTTTAATCCGCTTGCATTTTTAACCCGCATTAAATTTTAATGACAAATGTGGGGGGTTGGGCCCACATTGGGCGGCCTGCCCCGCCACTTCCGTCGGCCGTGCCAATTGAATGGAGGTGGTTGGGTTGGTGTTTAAACTGTTTATGGTGTCGCCCTCTCAGGCGTCGGCCCACGTGGGTCGGGCAGGTTCAACCCCCGATGACACCCATTTATATGCATATGTTATGTTTTAAAATATATAACGTATATACGCTATGTATGGGCTGTAAGGTGTGGTGGTGGGGGTGGTGGCCCACCACCCCCTATTGTTTTTATAATTTTTTATTTTTAAAACAAATCATACAAAAAAATTTAGTTTTATTCCAAAGGAGTCTTTTTAAGGACCCCGCACTTTCACCAGGAATCTGGCCAGAAAAGTGAGAATTTTTTCCTTCCTTAAGCCTACCACCTCATCAAGTCAACCCAGAACTTTGACTGGCTCTAACTTTTGCATACGAACTCGATTTGATGAACCGTTCACACCGTTGCGATCAAGATGACGAGATCTTCAACTTGAACCTAGTTCGAGAGAAATCCAAATACTTTTATTTTTGACCCTTCTTTGTCCTATGTGTGTCTCTGGAGCCACCTAGATCAATCCTCCCTATTGAGGAGCTTTTGGTCCTCCAAAAGCATCAAAATAATCTGCACTACTGTGTACTATGTTTGCACCACAAGCATCCTGAAAAAGTCACCCTTCCTTCTCCTTCACTTGCATCCTTCAAAGCCATAAGTGATGAACTAACACCTGCATCCCCTACAAACATGTAGTACAATATCCTGCAAATACCTACTCAAATCAACCAACCTATGACCCAAATATTCCCATACTTTCCATGAGTTTATAAGATGTACTTGGTGGTCAATTTTACATCAAAAGGGAATCATACCCTAGCTATCATTACAAGACATCATCATCGCATTTCGAAGTGATGGCAAACACCTCATCACTTTTACATGAAATAAATGCATCACACGACTCATAAAACAAGGCCAACAAAATATCATTGTCACTTAAACAATTGATGGAAAACACATCATCACTTTCACAAGTAAAAATGCGACAAATGATTTACAAACACAACCATGACAAACTAACATATCTAGAAAAAACAATCTAGAAGAACCATCTCTCACTTATCAAAGTGAGTGGATCATTTCCCTGTGGCGAACTTGCTTGTTGATCAACTCTTTTGACAGGTGTATGCACGTGCGCTTTGTCATTAAGGCGTTTCTTTGGATGGAATCTCCAACATTTGGCTCTTTGGTGACCACTTAGGTTGCAATGGGTGAAAAATGTCTTTTTCCTCCAAACCTACTTAACCTATTTCTTTCCCTGATGTGGAGAAGGCTTTCCACGCCTCATCCTCCTTTCTTTTGCCATCCTTCTCCAACACTTAGAAATCACATGGTTATTTAAACCAAAAAAATGACATGTTTTGCAATGTCATGATTTATGACCATGTTTATCAACATTCTTATAATCAAAATGCACCTTGGAATAATGATACGTATTATACCTTCTATGCTGGTCTCTGGTGCAATCATGGTGATGGGAGATCGCCTCATCTCTTTCACTGCAACATGCGCTGCCATGGGATGATGACAAAGTGTCCCCATCATTCCTCTTCCCTTAAGAGTTCATCAATATCTATTTTCCTTTTATGTCCTTCAAACATCCCTCTTCAGTGTATCCCAAACCTGCATAGCGAGGTCACTGCACAACCTCCTATGGTTGGGTTATGCCTTGGCCACAAACACCAAGTCCTCCTCCTTTGTACCCCATCTTGGTGAGGAGCCTCATGTTGGTTCCTACAATGGGTATCTCCACGCTTCCAACCGAAATGATATCATGTGAAGAAACTAAAGAAAAATCAACATTGTTTACCTTAGCTGTTGATTGTGAAACAGATGAAGAAGGCTTTTGTAAGCCTTCGCTATGCTTCACTTCCTCCAAGGCCTCTGTCGTGGCTTGTAGCTGAAGTTGCAACTGTTGCTTCTCCTCCTTATCTTCCTATAGGAGTGCCTTCAATGCACCATGATCTACTTGAAGAAATTCGTTGTTGTGCTTCAATTCTTCCCACGCCTCTGTCGTGGCTTGCAACTGAAGATGAAATTGATGTTTTTCCTCCTTCTCTTCTTGTAGGAGGGCCTTCAATTCATCGTTCTTTGCGCCTTGTTTTTCATAGGCCTCGTACAACATGTCTACTTTCTCGGAGATCCTGATCATGGTCTCGTACATGTCCTTTACATTCTCCATGGCTTAACTCAGCAAACGTTCAACGGTTCATGCCTGCAATCCAATCAGGAAGAAGACCTGCTCCGATACCACTTGATCCAGGGTAAATTCGTGATACCCTTAACCAAGAATTTTTACTTCAGCTGACAAATTAGAATTGGATTTAAGTAAAGCGTTAATGAACATAAATGAACAACAGCTTGTTGTAAAGAAGAGGAACATAAATGTCAAGGTCAACAATCATAAGAACACGTCGTTTGATACCAAAGTTCGTCTAAGAGGGACTACATCTTCGGGCCTTAGTGTCAAGATGGTGTAGGCCACTGCATTAGGTGTTGTAAGAAGAAGAAGTACATGGATGTGTTTCACTAACATACAAGGAAAATTCCCTCATGCAAGAGTGACTAGAGCTCTCTACGAGATGTTCCACTACAAAACTCTCATGCATAAAAGGACTCCTATTAGTATGACAATTTCTCACGCGTAAATACTTTGAGTATCCTTCCAACATCGCAAACAAGTGATCTCAATGACATACGTGTGACACAGAGTATCCCACCAACATGGCATAAAAGGAATCTCAACAACATACATGAGTATCCCGCCAATATGGCATAAAGGGATCTCAAATAACATACATGAGTATCCCGCCAATATGGCATCAAGGGATCTCAAACATAATACAAGTCCATGACAAAAAGTACATCAATAACAAAACAAGACAATATCCCATGACTCATACATCAACAGGGATCTGTACAACACTATGCATCTCAGGGACAAAGAATTACATGAAATCAACTCATAATGTACCTCATGTTGAAGATGACTGAAGAATGGGTTGTTGTGTTGCTGGATCTGAAATCACCATCACAATCGTGGCATTGAAAGGTGTGAAATCGACTGCTCACTTGCTGAAAGCTGACACCTGCAACTTCACTTCAAAAAGTGACCAAAAAATATAAATCTCAAATGAAAAATATGAATATACCATCATCTTCATGATGTCGAATAGTGCAAAAATGACTGTCCATTTGCTGAATTCTGAGAAATTGAAGATTTGGGGCAAAAAGGAACCTTTTAGATTCCCCCTAGATTCCTCCATGTAGTTGCTCCATGGGTGGACTAGAAATCTGCAACTCAAAAGGCGAATCTGACCTCGCATTGTGTTCCCTGCAAAAAACCGTGAAAAATGACTGTAAACTTGAATATATTCCGACATGGAGAAAAATTACCTCCCCGTGAAAATTTCAAGGCTTATGGTTCTGCCCCCTATTTCTAAGCTTGCTCATGGTTCCACTTGCATCAGTGTCCATGCCTGCCTCGAACTGTGTGCACTCTCTCCTCTGGTCTGCCCTGGGCGCACGTATGAAAAACTAAGTTTAAATATCAAGATGAGGGCGGACTCCCCAAGGAGTCGTTGTGGTGCATTGGTTAGATTTGAAATTTGTTGGAGGGAGGTCGGTGCTCAAATCCTAACCCCTCCATAATTAGGCATAGGTAACAAAAGTATTTTGTTTTTTAAGTCCGCTTGCATTTTCAACCCGCATTAAATTTTAATGACAAGTGTGGGGGGCTGGGCCCACATTGGGCAGCTCGTCCCACCACTTCCATCGGTCGTGCCAATTGAATGGAGGTGGTTGGGTTGGTGTTTAAGCTGTTTATGGTATCTCACACTCAGGAGCCGGCCCACGTGGACCGGGCGAGTTTGACCCCCGTCGGCACCCATTTATATGAATATTTTATGTTTTAAAATATATAATGTATATACGCTATGTATGGTCTGTAAGGTGTGGTGGTGGGGGTGGTGACCCACCACCCCCTAATTTTTTATTTTTAAAACAAACCAAACAAAAAATTTTGATTTTAGGCCGAAGGAGTATTTTTAAAGACCCAAAAATTTCGCCTAAAATCCTGCCGGAGCTAGCCAGAAAAGTGAGAATTTGTGCCTTCCTTAAGCCTTCCACCTCATCAAGTCAACCCAGAACTTTGACTGGCTCTAACTTTTGCATACAAGCTCGTTTTGACGAACCGTTTGCATTGTTGTGATCAGGACGACGAGATATTCAACCTGAACCTAGTTTGAGAGCAATCCAAACACTTTGGTTTTTTACCCTTCTTTGTCCTATGTGTGTCTCTGGAGCCACCTGGATCATCGGATCCATCTACTGACCAAACAAGTCAACAAGTATCTTCCTCATCCAGATGTCCTCACAAGTTTCTTGACTAGAAGCCATGTATTATGCCTCTTTTTACTGAGTGCAATTGATCTTTGCTTCCTGTTGTACCAAGAAATTGTTGCTAACCCAATATTGAAGATGCCCCCTAGTGTGCTCTTCCTGTCAGATGGACTCACTAACTAATCTGCATCTATGAAACCTTTAAGCTTCACTCCCTCTGTATGCCTATACCAGAGCCCAAAATTTGTGGTGCCTCTAAGGTATCTCAACACATGCTTGTTTGCCTTCTAAAATATCTTGGTAGGCTTAACCATAGCTTGACTAAGTTGGTTAACCGCATAGAATATGTCTAGTCATGTGTTCACCAAATACATGAGTGAACCCACAAGTGGCTTGTAGATGGTAGCTTCTACCACTTTGCCTGAAGTAGCATCTTCCTTCCTCAAATTCCCTACTAGAGGAACCTCCATGGTTTTGTTGCTCTCCATGTGAAACCTCTTCAGAATCTCGTTAGAATACTTTCCCTGAGATACAAATAGTTCCCCATCTCTTTTCCAAATTTCCAATCCAAGGAAATAATTCAAGAGCCCCATATCCTTCATCTCAAATTCTCTTGCAAGATCCTCTTTGAAAGATTTGATGAGTTGCTCATCACCTGTCAGATTCAAATCATTGACATAAAGTACAATGATCAATAATTTACCTTCTACCACAATATGGTAAAGGTTTTCATCTACTCCACTTTTGGTGAAGCCCAACCCAGTGAAGTAGTTATTGATCCTGGTGTACCAAGCACAAGGTACTTGTTTCAGTTCATACAACACTTTCTTGAGTCTGCACACATGCAACTCTCCATCGAAGGTCTCAAAACCTTTCAGCTACTCAATTTACACTTCTTCCTCAATCACTGCATTGAGGAAGGTTGTCATTACATCCATATGATGTATCTTTTGTCCCATCTACATTGAAAGTGCAAGGATAGATTTGATTGACGAGTACCTTGCAATTAGAACAAAGTTCTCCTCGTAATCAATTTTCTCCACCTGAGAGAACCCTCTAGCCAAATATTTTTCCTTGTTTTTCTCAACACTGCCATCTGTTGCCTGTTTCACATTATAGATCCACCTGGATCCTACAACTCACTTGCCCTCCGGTTTTGGGACAACTTCCCTGCATTTTTTCTAATGTTGGATTCATACTCCTCTACCATGGCATCAACCCAAATTGGTTGTTGCACTTCTTCCTCAAATGAGGATGTCTCAATATATACATTGTCACTCATAAGATCCATGTAGCTAGTGTACCACTCTGGAGACCTTCTCTGCCTACGTTGTGATGTGGGTGATCCCACATTCTCTCTAGCATCAAGCACCAACCTGTCAGCCTCTCTGGTGCACTTCCTTCTATCTCTGGATGATTTTGCATGAGTGGGTGCTTCTTCTCTCTATTCCTCTAATTTTGGTTGATCCACATCTTGAGGTTCTTCTTTAGGAGCTAATATCCCCTCAACTGCATGCAACTGAAGCTCCCTCTCAAGGGAAACTCACATGGCCTTCTATTCATCCAATTTCATATCTATCTTGACCATTGTCATCCTATGAGATGGAAATTACTCCCGATAGTTGTGAGGTGTATCGGTGTACCCCATAAATATTCCCAACTCAGTTGTTGGCTCTAGATTTTTCTTGGCATATTTGGTTACATGGAAATAAACTAATGAACCAAAAATTTTAAACAGCACCAAATCTGGTTTCTCACCTGAAAAAGCTTCCTCTGGTGTATGCATCCTAAGAATCCAATGAGGACTTATGTTCTGCACAAATATTTTTGTGTTGCATGCTTTAGCCCACAAGTGAAACAGTAGGCCCTGGTCATTTAACATCGCTCGTGTTGCTCCCACAACATTTATGTTCTTCCTTTCTGCAATCCCATTATGTTATGGGTTATGAGGTGCTATCAATTCTCATTGAATTCCCTCTGAAGCACAAAAGTTCTTTAATTCATTCGAGACATATTCTCCATCATTGTTGCTCCTGAAAGCCTTCACCTTCTTCCTTGTATATTTCTCAACAATTTCTTTGAACTCACAAAATTTTGAGAACGTATGATCTTTCTTCTACATGAAAAATATCCAACACTTACATGAAAAAGCATCTTCAAAAAACACATAATCCCTATGTTTTGTTGTGGAGGCTGTCCAGAACGGTCCACATAGATATGAGTGAACTCCTTCAAGGATTATCTTCACGCAACTTTCCTTATCATGAAAGGTGGCTTTGGTGTACTTTCCCAATGTACACCCTTTTCATGTATCTCACTACTTAAGTGCCCCCTTGGGAAGTCCTATAAATTTGTTGCATGATCTTCAAAGTTCCATGGTGTAGATGGCCCAATATTCTATGCCATTACTCACTGATGTCTCGGCTCTGCACCTTATCTTCTTTCATGCTCAAGGCATCATAGTCTTTTACATCCAATTTGTAGAGGTTCTTTACCCGAACCCCAATCTTCTTCACCCATCCCATGGATTTATGATGAAGGAACGGCTTTCCTTTGCTAAATATCACATCATAGCCATGGTCTTCCAACATAACAACTGACACTAAATTCTTCTTTAAACCGGGAACATGCATGGCATATTTTTATGTCAGAGGAGTACCAAATTCCCTCTTAAAGGTAACATTTTCTATGTCTATTGTGCTATAACTCCTGCCATCTCCCATGTCGATATGAAACTGGAGATCCCTCTCCTCCAATCTGTTGAATACTTATTTTCTTCTAATCATATGGAATGAATATCCACTATCCAAGTACCACACAGAACCCATCACAGATGACACCATGCATGCGTTGAGAGTGAAATCCAACCCTAATTGTGAAGCAAGAGCTTTGCCTATCGCTCCTCCTGAAGGCTTCTTTCTAACCTTATTATGTGAACACTTTGTAGCATAGTGTCCAAGCTCATGACAGTGAAAAAATTTAATCTTTGACAAGTCCTTCTTCTTTCCTTCCTAGCCATAATCTAATTTGGAATGGGACGCCTTCCCTTTCCCTTTCTTTGCCTTTCCAGCAAAGGCACAATTCTCCTCATCATCGGTCTTTGATAACCCTCCATATTTGGTATTCCGTCGAATCTCTTCTTGTAACAATTCAGACCACAATCACTCCCACTGTGGTAGCTTCTCCCTCCCATTCACTAAATCCTAGGAATTATGCTTGCTCTTTGGAAGGCCTAGAAGTGATAGGCTCACCAGATCATCCTTAGAAATATAACACAAACACTTCCAAGCTCATCTTTACATTGAGTGAACTTCGTCAAGTATTTTGGTATAGTGTTTCTCCATAGTGATTTTTCTGAGCTTCTCCTTTAGCACCAGCTTCCTATGGTTGCTATTGTTTTGAAACAAATCTGTTAAGGTGTTCCGCGTAGCATATGGAGTTTCCTTTCCATGGAGGTTCAAGGCAATATTATCTTGAACTCCTTCTAAGAAAATCATTCTCGCCTTTGCTACATTCTTCTTCTATGCATCAATATTCTAAGCATTTGTTGTTGCGGGCCTGGGAATATCATTATCTATGAACTCCTTCAACCCATTGTCTTCCAACACTACTTCCATCATGTCCTTCCAAGGTATGTAATTTGAACTACCCTTAAGGGCATATTCAAGTCTCAATCCACAAAAATACGTTATGATTTTGTTATTGGTCCTGAAGAGTAGATCCGCAAATTCAATTCACCTATTCAAAACAACCTCATATTCTTCTCTTCTATAGTTATTCCTGATCTGATACTATGTATAAAATCCACATAGGTTCAATAGATCTAGTAATATACTAAAATCAAATACTTGAAACTATTCTACGAATTGCAGAAACCAAATACGATCACACAATCACATGAAAAAGAAAGAGAAAGAATTTCAATCCCACAACACAAATATTTATCAGGGGAAATCCTCATCTAAAAACTCCACTATATATATATTTCATAAGTCAAGAATATGAAACAATACAATGCTTCTCTCAGGATTGAGATCTCTCTGCACTCTCTCTAACTGTCTCACTCTATCATGGGTTTGCTTTGGTCCAATACTTAACCAATTTATTTCCTCTGGATGTCCTGCCTTGCTTGAAAAATCCCTGGGGAAATTGAGCCCCTATTAATTAGGAAATTCCCAATTAATGATTCCGCAATAAATCTAAGGGCTTCTATTGACTCCATGCATGACCTATACAATTTTCTAAGTATACAATTGATAGTACACTTCCCTTTATCTCCAATCTCAACCGCGTCTTCCTCAGAACTGACATGCAACAACTATTTATAGTGAATTATCAGTTATCTAATTAATCATTGCATGTGAGTTAAATCAGATTTATTTCACTTGACCTCTCACTAGTTCCTCCATCAGTAAGAAGTAGTTAAACTAATTTTAACTCAAATAATTAAGTTAAATAATTACAACTCAAAATAAACTGCAACTGGACCCCCTAAAAATTACAGAGAACTCTACATGCCTCTAGTTTTACCCTCAACTCGAATTGATTGAGCTAACTAATCCTTCCTGACTTATTTAACTCATACAAGTTGTCATGTGATGTGGAATTACAATTTCCTTGTAATTTAATTAAGGGAAATTTAAATTAGAAGCCTCTTCTTGTTGCCAATTTCAACAGAAAATTCCATGAAATCCTCATGAGGGTCCCTGATGGGAGATGCAAATCAAAGAACAAGAACCTAGATGGAATATGGATAGCAAAAAAAGATTCATACATTTTTTTTGAAATGCATACCATAGGGATATGAAGCTTTAAAAGGGTGTGAATGAAGCAAAACCTTTGAAATCCTAATGTGCTCATATGAATGTAAATCAAGATGAAGCAAGGTGGAACATGTAATATGCATCGTGAATGCATGAGCAACCATAGGATTTTATGGAGGCAAGGTGATTGAATAATCAAGCCAAATTAAGACATAGATATAATCATGGAAACCTTGAAAAGCATAGGGAACCCGAAATTTTGGTATTAGGCTAAAATTTTTGGGTGTTGTTGTAGTAGCTATAGCAAATGGAAAACCACTAGTAGAATAAATGTCTCTACCTTAGTCCCTTCAATACATTGAGTCCTAAAATAATTCAAGGAAGTATTGAACTAGATATTTTGGGTACCACTTCAGTTACTTGACCTTACTAATATTACATTCATCCATTCCATAGTTATGTCTTGTTAATATTAAAACACTACATCAAGATCTCACACATGTTAGTATTCAACAATCATATGGAGAACAAAATAGAGGGTTTATGGTGTTCATAATTTGAAGTGATTTTATAGTGTTGCTTCGCTGCCAACATGCCTATTCAGTTCCCCCTGATGGAGTCACTCAAGAAATCACAATCATTGCTTTGCTTCCAGTGTGTCTGTTCAGTACCCTAGTGAATTTCTTACATTAGATCTCTACGCAGGAAGCCTTTCCCATTCCTTTACCCTTTTATTTTATTTATTTTCTTTTGCATGCACTTTGGCATAATTTATTAAGGCGTTCATTGTGCCAAGGCTGAAGAGGAATCATGACTTATTATACGGGCAAGAGAGGTTTTTTCTTGTTTGAAAAATGTTATTTTTTGTAGCATTGAATGTGTTCTAGTCTAGAAACTTTTTGGAGAGGCTAAAATACATGGGTTCTCCATAACAGAGAAATTGTTTCTAGAAATTCCACCTAGAAGTGTCTCAATTAGATTATTAGGCTATTTTTAAATATTTCCTAAGTCTAAACTTAGGAAGAGGGGTTAATTAATCAGTATTAATTGAGAAAAGTGTGAATCATATAGAAACTCACATGGATCGATCCGGATATGATCTCATCCATTTATTATGTTTTAATATTGGTAGTTGGAGTCCCAACTAGATATTATAAGAGGAGGTCGATGGGTAGATGGAGAACACATGCTTGAGGGGTTCGATTTCCTTGGAAATTCAATTTCCAAAAAGCGTCAACAATTTCTAGAAATATAGAGAAGGAAGAAGAGACAGTGAGGCCAGAGGAAGCTTTCCAGATATGGAAAGTGCATTTGCGCAGAGGCAGAGATAGCCACAGTGAGTTTGACACACAGGCTCCACAAAATCCTCTAGAGGTAGTTCAATTTTGTTGGATAGAAGTCGAGTTTTAGTTCCAGAGTCTAGGAAAGGGTTCCAGAAGGCCGAAGAGGTATTTTCTCAACCAGTGGTAGACATGAAGGCTATAGGAGTAGAAAATTCAGACCATGCGTGGGAAGATACTGCGCAAGGGTGACGTGGGCCTACGCAGACCAATTTGGACGACTCACTTGGAGCTGCAGTCAAAGCTCAAATTTGACTACGGGGTGAGGAAAATTCCTCACTAGATTTTTTCCAGTATTTCTCTCTATAGGATTTCTAGATTTTGGCATCCAGTTGTACTCATATTTTCTCTCACTGTTGCATAAGTAATAAAAACCCTCAATTGTTATACCGATTTTCCCAAGTTGGGTTTTTCCGGGGACATTTGTCCAAAAATAAATGTGTTAATTTCTTATGTGTGTGTGCTAGTATTTTCTTAGTTTCTAGTGCTATTTTCTTCTGTAGTTTATTTTTGAAGGTTATAGCATGAATTATTTTGTATTTTTCATAGTAGATAAATTGTAAATTCATTAACAATTAGAAAAATCATTTCCAGTTGTTGCAATATTCTTTTAGTAGACTTGAAATTTTCACATGGTATCTGAGCGTGAGTGATCAGCCGGGAAGCTCATAATCATAGGAATAAATTCATTGTTCATAGGGAGAAATAGTACGATTTTTGGGGATTTGCGCAGAAGATGGATTAGTTGTTTGAACTGTTGGGCAAATGGTGTGATATTTTTCTAGTGTAGGTGGCACGAAAAGTTTGAAAAACTAGAAAGTAATTCGAGTTTAAAGCACTGGTGGAGAAAGACACGGGGAAGAAAGTGAAGGCTCTGAGCAGTGATAATAGTGGTCAATACATCTCTAACTAGTTCAAGAACTTCTGCACCAAAGAGAGAATCCGAAGAGAAATGATACGCCTCATAACCCATAGCGAAATGGGGTCACTGAAAGAAATAACAGAATGATTTTGGGTGCAGCAAGAGCGATGTTTCATGATCAAGGCCTACCGATGCATTTGTGGGCGGAAGCATGCAACATTGTGGTATTTGTGCAGAACCGTTGTCCTCATAGGATACTTGGCATGAGTACACCATAAGAGGCTTTCACTGGTAAGAAACTGGATGTTTCACATTTTAAGATTTTTTCCTCATATGTTTATGTGCATGTGACCAAAGACGCCAGGAAGAAGCTGGAACCAACAGCTGAGATTGGGATTTTTTGTGGGGTACACTAAAACACCCCACAACTATCGAATGTATTTTCCAAATAGCAGAATGACTGTTGTACGGTGGGATATAAAATTTGATGAGGAGAAATACATTTGATTATCCCTTGAGAGGGATTTGGATTTGCATGCAGAGGAGGAACTCTTGGTTCCCAAGGATGAGCCTCAAGAGGTGGAGCAGCCACATGCAGAGGTTCATGGAGTGGTAGAAAACACTCATGTAGAGCCATCCATCAAAAATGGTAGAAGGCACACCACAGAAGCTGATAGATTGAGACTTGATGTTGCAGAGAATGTAGGAGCCCCTAATTCACAGTGCAGATAGAGACAGTCTCCAGACAGATTTACAGGATACATGGCTTTTATGAGGAAATGTATTGTGACTAAACCATCTTCCTTTCAGGAGGCAATGCAGCAACTAATTTGGGTTGATGCAATGGTGGAGTATGACTCCATTGTCAAGAATAGTGCATGGGAGATTGTCCCAAGACCAGTAGGAAAATCAATGGTTGGATCTATATGGATATAAAAGGTAAAGCAAGCTGCTGATGGGAGTGTGGAGAAATACAAGGCCAGATTTGTGGCTCGAGGATTCTCACAGATTGAGGGGATCGATTATGATGAGACTTTTGCACCTATTGCAAGTTAATCTTCCATTAGATCCATCCTTGCACTCTCAGCGCAGATGGGTTGGCGCATTCATTAGATCGATGTGAAAACTTCATTTCTCAATGGATTTATTGAGGAAGAAGTGTACATAGAGCAACCAGAAAGTTTCGAGATATTCAACAGTGAGTCTCATGTGTATCGGCTCAAGAGAGCACTGTATGGGTTGAAGCAAGCACCTCGTGCTTGGTACACTCGGATAGATAGCTATTTCACTGGACTGGGCTTCACCAAAAATGAAGTTGATGAAAACCTGTACCAGATTGTGGTTGAGGGTAAGCTATTGATTATTTTTCTTTATGTTGATGATCTAATTTTGACTGGTGATGAGCAGCTGATACACTCATGCAAGGAGGATCTTCCAAGGGAGTTTGAAATGAAGGACATGGGACTCCTTCATTATTTCCTTGGTTTGGAAATATGGTAGTGGGATGGTGAAATTTTTTTTCTCAAGGAAAGTATGCCAAAGAAATACTAAGTAAGTTTCACATGGAGATTTGAAAACCCATGGGCACTCCTCTTCCAGGAAATTGGAGGAAATAGGATGCTACTTCTGGAGAGGTAGTGGATGCTACTATCTGCAGGTAGTTAGTTGGTTCACTTATGTATCTAGTGAACTTCAGACTAGACATTTGCTACGCAATTAACCAGCTCAGTATTGAGATACCTGAGGGGCATATCAGAGTATGGATTATGGTACAGACAGACAAAGGGAGTGGAGCTTCAAGGCTTCACGGATGCAGATTGGGCAGGAAATCCATCAGAAACAAAGAGCACATCAGGAGGGATCTTCAGCATAGGATCAACAGCATTTCCTTGGTACAGCAGGAAGCAGTGATCTTTGGCACTCAGTTTAGCAGAAGCAGAGTACATGGCGGCAAGTAAAGCTACATGTGAGGATATCTGGATGAGAAAGATCTTGGTTGGTTTGTTTGGTTCTCAGATGGATCCGACAGTGATACATTGTGATCATCAGAGTTACCTTAAACTATCGATTAATCATGTGTTTCATGATAGGTCCATGCACATAGATATTCAGTACCACCATCTTATAGATTGTGTGTAGAGGCGAATAATGTTACTTCAGTACATTCCCATGGAATATCAGGATGCAGATATTTTGAATAAGGTTCTCACCAAGATCAAATTCAAATACCATAGAGGCAAGATCAAGGTGAAGGATAATCCTTTTCTTGTTGAGAGGGAGTGTTGAAGTTCAACAAGAAATTTCAGCACCCACGCTAGTGTGGGACCAAGAGGTCCAAGCAGCACCTACACTAGTGTGGGACCACAGGTCTTAGCAGCACCTACATAGGTGTGGGATAAATTTGGTGCATGTCTATTTTAGTTATCCCTTGATTAAGATGGTCAATAAAATGTAACATAATCTCAAAATAACTTGTAATAGTTAACTGAGTGTGATAAACTCAGTTAACTCATGAATTTCGAGTTGAGCGTATTTTGTGAGGCATGCAAAGTAATTATAGTTTTAACAGAGTTCGAAGTGTAGTGGTGCATTAGTTAATGTAGGTTGTAATCAGTTTAACTCAGTTAAGTGAGTTAAACTCAGTTGTGATAGTTGTAATTGTTTGATACACTAGTGAGAGATTAAGTGAATTAAATATTATTTAATTCACAATCAGTGGTCTCACATGCAACTAAGGATTTACTATTATTAGCTACATGCATGTCAGTTCCAGTGGAGACCTAGTTGAGATCTAGTTGAAAGGGAAGTTGACTATCAGTTGTAGGATTATTGGATTGCACCCATGCAACCAAACAAAAATTGGATTTCCCATGATCCTTGTGTAGTTTAGGAAGGCCAAATTTCCTATGGAATAGGGATTGCATTCCACACAAATTGCGCAAGCAAGGTAGGTTTGTAGGAGGCAGAAAATTAGCTAAGTATTGATCAGTTTTATCCAGGACAATGTGAGACAATTAGTTGAGTAAAGGAGGGCTCTTGTGAGAAGAGTTGTATGTAATTGCTTCATGTATCCATGTTGAATATACAATAGAATATATTGGGGTTTTGAGCAGCAAGCTTTCCCTGGGAAATTATCTGTGTTGTAGTTTTATTGATTCTTCTTTGCTTCATGTGATTGGTGATTGTGTTTTTAATTCCGCAATTGATTTGTAGAAGCGATTTAGTATTTAACTTTAGTACATTGTTATATCGGATTGAATCCACGATAAGCATGCTTGTTGTATAATTTCTACACTACATATTAGTATGATGTCATTTAAGAAAAAGACAAGAGAGAAAGACAAGAAAAAGTGATCCATGCATGTCACACAAGAGTGGCGGGATAGGGGAACAAGAAAACTTAATTATTATGTAAGAATGATAAAAAATAAACTATGAAATTGTATATCAACAAATTTTTTTTATAATGTAAACATAAAAATAACTAGAACATTTAAGTAAAACAAGAATTGAGTATAATATCAATAGTAATAACTTGATTATAAGAGCATCAACAACATGAAGAGGGGGAGTAAGAAAATGAATCCACCACTTACTTGTATGGATTTGTGTAAGTGCATGTTAGGATCAACTAGATACTTAAATCATATAGGTTAGCACCTTTCATTGAGTATCATAGGGATAGTGAAACCAACTCTTAGGGAAGGGTGAAGAAGAGATAGAATGTGTCAATGAAAGCACAAAGAATTCAAATTCCAACTATATTACAATAGAGAAAAGGGGTCTAGTGGGAGGATCCATAGCTACAAAATATGGAATTTTAATGACTAAAGGGGAAGCTTAAGAGAGATACCAAAGAAGCAACACTTGACTGTAACTAAGGGGAGAGGTTATCTTAAGTAAGGATACACCTAATATAATTATATAAATGATACCCCTTTATCAAAACCACAACAAAGGGAAAGGAATATGGGATAAGGAAAAGGGGAGAGGTTTACCGAGGTTTCCAGGGGATGAGAAAATTGGAGAGGGGTATATAAAGCCATGAAAGGATAAGTGAGGGGAGATATAAGGAACACTGGGTGATACTAGGGATGAGGTGACTAGAGATAATGAAAATTGGCCCATGTTAGCATCACAAAGGTCCAATCAAGAATGAGGACTCATACAACTTGATAAATCCATGTTAAAACATGCAATGGTTCCAAAAATTGCAAATTTCTCCTTGGGCAACCAACAAAATGTTGAGGAAGAGAAATAAAAGGGAACGATAGGAAGAGGAGGGAGGATCCTAAGTAGATAAACATAGAGGAAAATGGGGAGGGAGAGAAGGATAAAGTGATCCAAAATATCTTTGAGGAGACACAACTTATAGGTGATGTGGATAGCTAAATGTAAATAAGGCAATAAGATAGTCCTAGAGGTAAACCCATCATCATGTTTAAGGTGTTCTAAAGAAGAATTGACTTCCTAGTATTAAAACGTCATGTTGAGAAATCCTATAAGATAGGAATTAGGGGAGTTAGGAAGAATTCCATCATATGCTTGTGATGGAGGGACTACCACAAATTATTTCAATGTAGTCTTGGGTTAGGGGAAGATGTAGTTTCAATAATATGAGGAGAAAATTATTTTCAGGAAGCGTCAAGTTGAGATGTCTTAGATTTTTTATTGTGTGAATTATTTTTAGGTGAGAACTTGGATTGGGGGGGATTAGAGAGAGATTCGCAACAATATACTATAATTTCAAATCAAATTTAGTATGAGAAAGATACACTTTGAATAAGTTGAAGAAACAATAAAATACCAATTTACTTCCAATAGCCATATCTCCTTGCTCAGGGCTTAGAATGGGGCATGGGAGTAGTGAAAAAAAAGATATTGAACCATGTGATCCGCCTCATAGAGTCAAAATTGAAATCTACGAATAATAATATTTAGGGAACTAATAGAAATATTTGTGTATCATTATAGGGAAAAATTGGAAAAATGGGCCAAAAATTAAGCTTACATTATGGTTAGTTCATAACTCATATTGAGACATATGGATAATTAATGGAAAGATGACGAAAAATTGGAATCCAATGGTCAACCCAGAATTTTAGTTGAAGAAACAGAAATTTTGAACAAGTCATAAAGTCTTTGAAGAGATAATAAATCATGCATATGATTTCCCAAATTTATAAATGTTTGTTTTTGTCTAACAAAAATGTAATTGTATGCACACTTTGTATAATTAGGGGTATTAGAAACACAATATAATATTATAATTATAAACTAGAGATATAGAGGAAGAATAAAGAATTTACAGTCACGAGGTGGAAACTAAAGGCCTAAAAATTAGTTTGGGTAATGCAAAAGATAAAATCTAATGGACATAAAAATCAAGTGGAACCAACTGAATTGGTAGGGACTATGAGGAGTTTGAGGGTATAAGTACAATGTTATAAGGTTAATAATGAAATAATATGAAGGGAATAGGTAGAGTAGAATCAAATAAACACTCAACTATTGCATAGCTTAAATCAATTGCAAAGACAAATGAAGAATGGGTGAGGTTCAAGACATGAAGAAGAAGGAAAATCACATACAAGGGGGAATCACTACATAGGATCCAAACTCTCAACAAGTGCTATAAGATCCTAGATATATCATCATCCACCCACTCATTCATTCAGGAAGAAGTATCCATTTGATGATTCTATGAGCAATCTTGAGATCTCTTGTTAGACATTAGAGAATAACACATGAGTGGGAAATCTTGTAAGTTGAGCTTGGGAAGATGTTGACAGTGCTCCTTATTGCATTATCACACTGTAGTAACATGGAGTTTTACCTCTAATCCTGTGACATGTATTGTCTCTCTCTAATGTTGTGCACATCACAATTTTCTTATGTAGTGTACAGTTTCACATTTAAAACATTTATCATTCCACTTTATCATAGCATCACTTTCTTTAATTCAACCTTTGTTAATGAGACCACATCATTTACATAGTTTTCCACACAATATTACAAGGCCTTCCAAGGCTTATTTGCATTGGTTTTGCAATGTTGATTTGCATTCAATATAGTCTTTAAAATCACACTTCAACACATGCATTTTCATATCCATGTAACACAATGTATTCTTTCATTTACAACACATTTGTATTCTGATTACTTCAATGCATCAAGGTGATACTATTCCAATGCAACAAATGTGTTATTACTCTAATGCAACGTAACCATTGTATCGTTTGCCAATGCAATCATATAGGTTTTCAAATGCAATTTTATATGATTCCCAACGCATGGTGTATCATTTTACCAACACAACTTATTGTGCAGCTTCAATATATTCTTCAACACAACTTGAATGGTTTCTCTACACTTCCCTTTAAATGGTTTTCAATGCATCCTTATATCATGTGGTTCTATTTTAACACACGCATATTATACTCATCAATGCAACTCTTTAATATAATCCAATTGTGTGATTGTAATGTTTCCTACATCGAATTCTATTAATGTAGCCTTTCTGAATTGGATTTGAGTTAACCTTCTTCAGGTGTGGCTAGTTTGGCCACTACAATACACAGTGTCCTCTCAAGAAGAAGGACAAGAAATATAAGCAGGACAAGGCGGTAACATCATCCGAGATTGATAATTTGTCCTCCAAGTTAGAGGAAGACTTCATAATGATGGAATTCATACCTCCGGGAGTGAGGTGGCACGACATGGAGTTTTAGTCCAGAACTACAAATATTGGGAAGGATCCTTGAGGTGTCCTCCTCGTGGATCATTACCTTTCTGCGGGGTCCCAAAGTATTTAGTAGCAGCATGGATCAGTGTCAATGATTCAGTCAGATTCTGGAGTGATAGTTGCAGTCTAGCAGCAGTCAGATGCTGAGGAGCACAATGCAATGTTGGAAGAAGTGCAGAGTGCAATGCAAAATGCATAGTTAGTAGTAGCGCACATTCTTTAATGGACAATGTAGTAGCTAGAAGCAGTTAGATACTCGGGAGATAGATGCATCATACTGAACATAGGTGATTCAGTATTTTGGATGCTTCTCAGTTTCAGTTATAGTAGCAACAGATGAGAGGGAATTTCAGTGTAGATGGAGAGTTGGTAGCAGTACAGGATGTATAGCGCAATGTCAATAGTATCACAGATGCGGTATTTTGGTTCAACTACAATTAGTGGAAAATTAATCACAGTTAGCGCAGTTACTAAGGGAACAATGCAGTGACTAAGGGAACAACGCAGTGACTGACGAAACAATGCACTGACTGAGGAAGTAGCACTATTACTGAGGGAGAAACAGTGTGACTGAGGGATCACTGAAGTTATTTCTAGCAAGGTTTCTTCTCATACATCAACAGTGTGACAAAGGGTGTTGTAGCAAGGTGTGCAGCACTAGAGCACATTCCTAGCTAAGAGGGAGTGATAGTTTTTGTAGCATCGGATGTGTTCTAGTCTCAAAAATCTATAAAGAGGATAGAATACATTATTTCTCCATAACCCATAAATAATTTCTATAAATTCCACCTAGAAGTGTCTCAATTATATTATTAGCCTATTTTTAAATATTTCCTAAGTCTAAACTGAAAAGGGGTTAATTAATCAGTATTAATTGAGAAAGGTGTGAATCATCTGTAAACTCACATGGATCGATCCATATATGATCTCAACCATTTATTATGTTTTAATATTGATCTTTGGAGTCCCAATTAGATATTATAAGAGGAGGTCAATGGGTAGATGGAGAACATAACACACTTGAGGGGTTGAATTTCCTTGGCAGTTCGATTTCTAGAGAGCAGTAGCAGTTGCAAAAAATATAGAGAATGAAGCATCTCAGTGAGGGGAAAAGACAATGAGGTAGGAGGAATATTTTCAAATATGTCGAGTGCATTTGCAGAGAGGCATAGATAGCCATATTGAGGCTAATGCAGGGGTTGTGCAGAAGCCTCTAAAGGAAGTTTGATTTTTTTGGAGAGAAGTCGAGTTTCAGTTCCAAAGGTCGGGAAAGGGTTCCATAAGGCTGGAGAGAGATTTTCTTAGCCAGTGGCAGACATCAAGGCTACAAGAGTAATAGATTCAAGTTGTGTGTGGGAAGAGACCGCACAAGGGGGATGCAAGTCTGTGTAGACCAGTTTGGACAACTCACTTGGATTTGCATTCAGAGCCCATATTTTCCTATGGGGTGAGGAAAATTCCTCACTAATTTTTTCCTGGTATTTATCTTTGTAGGATTTCTAGATTTCGACATCTAGTTATTCTCATATTTTCTCTCATTATTGCATAATAATAAAAAACATCAGTTGTTGCATTGATTTTCCCAAGTTGTGTTTTTTGGGGATATTTGTCCAAAAATAATTGTGCTAATTTTTTTTGTGTGTATGCTAGTATTTTATCAATTTCCAGTGCTATTTTCTTCCACAGTTTATTTTTTAAGGTTGCAGTGTGAATTATTTATTTTTTACCCTAGCAGATAAATAGTTAAATTAATTAATAATTAGAAAAATAATTTCCAGTTACTGCAATAGGATTTTAGTAGAATTGAAATTTTCACATGGTATCAGAGTGTGAGTGATCATCCGGGAAGCTCAAAATCGGAGATCAAAATTCATTTTTTATATGGAGCAACACAACAAGGTTATGGGATTTGCACAAAATCTATCTTAGCAGTTCGAACTACCAGGCAAAGGGTTCGATTTTTTTTTCCAGTGCAGGTGGCAGGAAAAATTCACAGAGCCTAGAACTAGTTCTAGGAGGCAATATAATAACTCAAAAAATATTTTTAGTGAAGCAGAACAATATTTCATTGAGAAGATTCCTTGGTTGGATGCAAAGGCTTTTGCAACAGTTGCAGTAGCAGAATCTGTGTCAGGTGGAAAGAGAAAATAAAAACATAAAAGGGAAAAATTATCTCAGGGGACTTCAAGTTTTAGATGTTCAAATTTCTAGTTGTAGATTGGCAATAGCCATGAGAATATTTTTTCACTCATTAAGGGTGTGTGAATAGTAGTTCCAGTAGCCAAGCATATGGAAAGAGGGTGTTTTCAACAAGTTTTGTTGATATGGCCACAAATGATCTTAGATATTAATATAGATCGGAGGGAGCTTCCAAATATGTCATTGGGAAGGTTAGGATGTCCTTCCTTCTAGATGAACATGGTCTAAAATCCTATATAGATAATGTGGTAGCAGTACCCCAGGACCCTATTAAGCTAAAGGAGTACATAAGAGAAATGGAAAAGGAAAAGAGGATAATATTAGATGGACTCTGAGATCATATATTATTGTTTATATCTGGGTAGAACATGACCAAGGAGATGTGGGATAGTCTTTCCACACTATATTAGAGTTCTTCTGAGCAATAGAACATGTTTCTCTAGGAGAATTTGAGGAGAATAAGGATGCATAAGGGTGAGGGAATAGATCACTTCCTCACTCGGATTTAGGATGTCAAAGATCAGCTAGCAGCCATTGGGGAGGCACCCCAACCTATAGAGCTTTTATGGATGGCACTAAATAGTGTCTCGAAGGATTGGGAAATTTGTGTCCAGAGTATTTTTGGTAGAGACATATTTCCAAGATGGGAAAAGATGTGGGCCAATATATAGCAGGAGGAGTTGAGGTGTGCTTTATTGAAGAGTACCATCAGCAGAAACATCAAAAATACCATGAAGAGTGATAAGGAATATGAGATGAAATGAGCTCAATAATGCAAAGGAGGAAAGGCTAAAGGAGATGTACAATGCATAATTCCATGAAAGAAACAAAAGTAACCTAGAAACAGCTAGATGAGAACTAAAGATTTCATTTTATTCCATGAAATGGAATGAAATGTAGGAAGAAGCTACTAAATGCAAAGAAAAAGCAGATGGGAAAGAGAAGGAAAGGTTTATGTAATCAAATCTAATGCAAGAAAGCAAGCTAGATGTAAATAAGAGCTATATAATGTTATGAAATCTATTCTTAAATGTAATGAAATGCAAAGTAATAAACAAGAAAAAAATGAGTGCAGATAAAAGAATCCTAATAAATTCATGCAAAAAACACACCTACACTAATAAGAAAATGAACTACAGCTAAACCTAAACCCTAATTTAATTTAAGAAAAGAGATAAGGCTCATGTGAAATTTGATTTCCAATGAAGCCATTTGAGTTGTCCTTGACCTACACATAGGTAGATATTAGCAATTAAAACCCATACAAAACAATGTGCAAATGTAAGAATATTTACCTGTATATATTGCACAAGATATAGGTCTCGTCTATTGGTGAAAAGACATTCTAGAAAAGGTTGCTCTAACTAGAGTAGAAATATACCTTGATAGACAAAATGATAAACATAAAAACCCTTAAATCCTCTCACAATTGTGCATTCATTTACATTTTCATTCACACCAAACACAAGAGAAAACAAAGGACTCTTATTAGAATAAGGTCTTGTTAGATATGACTCTTCCAACCTATCAAAAATTCGATCATGATATTCAAAATAAATAGCTCGAAAACCTTGAAAATTTTCCAAGATTGACATTCATTGTAAGCATTCAAGCTATGGAGATAATATTGCGAGGAAAAAATAATATGATCTTGTTCAAAAACCTTCTCAAGATCATGAGGACCTGACATAAACATCAACAAGAACTGAAATTCCTCAACTTCTTGACAAGTATCTAAACCTTTGGATGGTGAATCATCAAATTTTATTTTCTTGGTGAAATCAACATATGTAAATAAACAATTATCATCAGTTGTACTAGTGGGATAATGATTAATTGGATTACGATTTTTGAAGCTAGTATTTTGATCATATCAATCGGTCAACACACAAGATTCTTCATTTTTCAAAGTTAGAGATGAATCAAGTGGGGAGATTACATAGATAATTTGGATCGTAGAATTCTCCTATTCATGTGTTGCGGATCAAATATCAATATAATTATGGGTTAAGAAATCATTGGTTTCTTCTTCAGAATCCAAGATCTCATTACATTGTATCTAATTACAAACAAGGCCAACAACATGGAATTCTATGGGATTAAAGATAATTGTTGGTATAGTATATTCATAAAACTAGTTATGATACAGGGTATAGTGAGAATAGGATGACAGAAGAATAAAATATTCCCTTAAATAAGAATTCATTAAATCAGATTCAATATTCATATCTTGCATGTTAAAATCAGGTTAAGGAATCAATTCGTTACATCATGCAAGTTTCATTTGACAAAATGATTTGAAAATTTGTTATCATTTGAGAGAATTCCTTGTACAAGAAAATAAATACTTATCTTGATAAGAGTGAGAATGTATTGTATTCTAATAGGTAAACTTGTTAGGAAATAATCCTCAAGCAGAGGAGAAATATGATCTTGATATATAACATGATGAACATGAAATCTCTGAGAGCCTAGAAAAGGTGTGCATCCCTCCACATTATTTCTCATATTGAGCATGAGAGAAATAAGGATCCAATCATTCACACAATAATTTAATATAAAGGAATCTTTCAGTTGATCAAATATCTTATCTTGATGTCTGAAAAGGATAAGTTGGAAGCATTTCAAACCTAAAGAGAGCTTACATCCAATGATAATGTGCTGAGAAGAAAAACTCCTGAAGAAACCCAAATCTAACCTAGTTCAAGGATCTCATTGGGGTCATGAGAACCTAACATAACCATTAACGAGAGATGAAGTGCCTCACTCTCTTGATAAATCCCTAAACCTTTTAATGGTAGATAATCTAATTTCATGGGGTTGTTTAGATCAGCAATTGCATGAAGAAAACCATTATCTGTTATTTCAACATATCATTACTCAAGTCATAAGATTATTCTAGTCTTATATATGAATAAGTACAGTTCAAAATTATTTCATTAAAAAACTAAACTAAAGACTTAACTCCATTCAATGACAAAGATTGCAATTCATAATAAATATGGGTGATAATCCAGACCATAGTTTTTGTATTTTGAAGATGAAACTTCATTGCCTTGTGTCAACTTAAAATCTAATTTGGAGGATTAAGAATTTTGAGGATTTGAAATATTTTCAACATCAGTTGATTCATTACACACGTTAGGACATAAGAAATTCTTCTATGATAGAAATCAGATTCTAGATCTAAATTTTACGAATCCAAATCTTCTTGAGCAGTCAAGAAATCGACAAATATAAGTTAATATTCATCATCACATATATAAGTGAGGTCATTGTAAACAGGATGACGATCACTAAGGCCTTTGGTTTGATTAAGCACTTTGATTTCACCTGCCTGATTATTGAGAGTAGAGAATTCTCCATTACCCATGATTCAAGAGACATTAACTGAGATGTTATCTTAAATCATCACCTTGACATACTAGGATTTACAATATGGAAGAGAAACGATATGTGTGCCCATTCTTTTATTCCTCTATATGTGATACATTACTACCTTGTAACTTATCGCTATTTGAACCAGCAGAATGAGAATCAAGAGCATTTGAAGCGGTATTTGGCATAGCAGATTCATCAAGCGAATCTAAGCATGAGGAGTTATGATATGTGAGTAAAATAGGATGAAAATAATCCATTGAAGAGACAATACTTTCAATCAAATCTGATTTGAGATTTAGATTATTCTTAATGATGTCATCTCAAGGAATCATCGAATCATAATTCACATTATGCTCCATGAAATTATTCATACATTCAATGTCGTTTTGGACAAGGTCTTGGTCATTGCAAGAAAACAAAGGTGGGAGCATATAATGAAGGGACTCATAAATGGATTATATAGTATGTTCAACATGATTAGGTTGAATCTCATTAATAGGGAGAGATGGTTCACCAATTTTATTTTCAGATTTCCCTTCCTTTGAGGAAATTATAACAAATGGTATTGCAAGGAAACTCTACTCCCTTTTATCTAAGATATCTTCATTACCTAAATTATTGAAAATAGTAATTTTAGTATTTGTACAAGATATCACTTCATTTGGTAATGAAACTAGAGGATGATTATAGATATTAGGGGTAGCAGTTTCTTCCTACGGGGTTTGGAATTCCCCATGACTTAGAAAGGTTGGAAAAACAAAATTAGGGTTAAGATATGGATTATTTGTGATTTGAAGATTATCGACATCATTGGATGATTTATTATCAAAATTCATTTCATAATCAAATTATTTTAGAGAAATGTGAACCAATCGCCAAAATTTTTCATTAAAAAATTCTCGTCCCACATCCCTTTCAGGAAATTCATAACAAATTTGAAGAAATCTATCAGAAAAATAGTCCAATGATTGTTTTGGTTTCATCCTAAGATTATTGATATTTTTATACACACTTTGATAATCATGATTTTCAAAAGATTTATGAAGCTCCTTAACTACCTACTTGAAATAATGGATAGATGTAGCTGGTATGGTTTTGCACCACTTCTTGACGTGGCCATCAAGCTTGAGGGTGAATAGCATGCAAGTGACATCTTCACAATCCACTTCATCATAATCACAAAATCAAAGAAATTGAAGCATATGTTATAATATATATATTTCACACTCTCCATCAAATTTATTTTGTGATAAGCGATGGACTATTTTTGCGGGGATTATAAGATTTAATATTTTAGAAAAACAACCTAGGATAAAGAATTGGGATGGAGCCATCTCAAGGTAGAGTGATTCAATATAGGCTCTAGAAGCTCAACTTTTCATTTGGCCCTCCTTCTAGCACCAAATATGTCGATGATGCTCCTTATCGTATTGTCACAATGTAGTAACATGGAGTTTTACCTCTAATATCATGAAATGAACTATGTATTTTCTCTCTCTTATGTAGTGTACAATCACACATTTATAGCATTTATTGTTGTGATTTATCATAGCATAAATTTATTTCATTCAACCTTTGTTAATAGCACCAGATCATTTACATAGTTTTCCATGCAATACTACGGGGCCTTCCAACGCTTGTTTGCATTGGTTTTTCAATGTTGGTTTGCATTCAATATATCCTTTAATATCTCACTTAAGTGCATGTATTATCATATCCCTGTTACACAATGTATTGTCGCCTTAAAACACATCTGTATTTTGATTACTTCAACGCATCAAGGTGATATTATTCCAGTGCAACAATTGTGTTATTACTTTAATGTTGTTGAAAAATGCAGCAAGAAAGTCTCAATTTGATTTTGCCTTGGTAAAATTGAGAAAAATCGAATTTCCACATCAGTAGACAACTTGGATGCAGTTAAATTGTGTGACATAACTTGTGTCACTTAGTTTTCTCATTAAATTCGAGTTAGAAGAGTTGGAGTTCAATTAAGCATGTGTGATTACTAATTTGTAGCAATTAAGGTCATTTATTTCAAGTTGTTTTTAGTTAAACTAGTCCTAACTGTTGGAGGAACTAGTGGAAGGTCAGTTGTGTCATGAGACTTCAGTCTAACTCAGTGATCATCTAGTTAACTGATAAATCAACCCAAAATAGCTACTGCATGTAGATAATTCGAGTTTCCTAGTTGTGGAGGCCATTCCAAGGCAGTGTAACATCAGTTGTAGACTAGTCTTGAGTGTATAAGGGTTCCATGCAATCAGATCATAAACCTTGGGAATTGCGCAATCATCATGGAGGAAATTCATAAATAATGGGGCCTAATTTCCTCAGGAATTATGCAAGGAAAAAGGGGCTCAAGCAGAGGAATAAATTGACTAATTTTGGGTTAGATATTCTCAATGAGTAGAGAGACAGGTTATTCACTTGCAGGTTGAGCTCATATTGAACTAGAAATTGTAATACATCTCTATTAATCATATTAATGCAAGAAGGCATAGAGGTTTTTAGCAGATTTCTTTCCCCTAAAAAAAAATTACTATATGCATATGTGTTATTTCTCATTACATGTTTGTGATTTATGTTTCCAAATTGTGAATTGAATTTCGTAGATCAATAGAGTAGGGTTGTGTCTTATGAATTTGATTAAAATTTCATGAGAAACTACAAATATACACAATAAATTCTACATGGTATTAGAGAAGGATTCACATTAGAACGAGAATTTCAAAGTTGTTTCTCAGGAGGTTTGAATTTGCAGTAAAGTGTAGCAAGATCTCTTTAGAGCTAGGAAGGTGACCTTCAACAAGCTGAGACTAGAGTAGGCCATGGATAGAAGCTCTAATTTCATTGCATGGAAAGATCAGATGGAAACAATGTTGGATGACAATGGATTGCTAGAATACATCAAGAAAAATGTTGCAAAACCATAGGCACCTAATGCATAGAACCTATCCCAATGGAAGAAATATGTAGCCAAGGTGAGGAGAATAATCTTGGAGGGAGTATGGGATGAGGTTGTCTCAAATCTCCATGGGAAATAAATTTCCATTAAAAATGTGGAAAACGTTGATAGAATTTTTCGAGAATAGTAGTGACCACAAGAAGTTGGCGCTCAAGCATAAACTTCACAATATCAAGATGCAGAAGAATGACACTATTCCGAAATATCTAATTATATTTACAAAAATTCGTGATGAAATTGGAGGGGTTGGTGTTAATGTTATAGAAGATGACTTGGTAAGCCTAGCCCTTCTACGCCTTCCCAAGAGATAGCATAGCTACTAAGATTCAGTGAAAAGGAGGGAGAAACTATCAAATTGGGAATGTTTATGGTATGATCTGTTATAAGAGGAAATAAGGATACCAAATATGGGACTTCATCCAAGGGAGAGGATGAATAAAAAATTGCATTGGTTGGAAAGGGAAAGAATATAAAAGGGAAGAAATATCAAACAAAACCAAAATCCATACAAGGGGGCAAGAAGAAATATTTTTCCAAAATTAAATGCTTCAATTGTCATGAATTTGGGAACTATGCCACGGAGTGTCCACACAAAAATTTGGGCAAGAAGAACTCGAAAGGAGTAGTAGGTGAATCCTTGGCTTCATAGTTTGAGCTTGACTTCACCCTTATCACATGCATGTCCAACACAGTGATGGGAAGCATGTGGTACTTGGACTTAGGTGCATCATTCCACATGACAGGGTGTGGATAATATTTCAGTGACCTGGAGGAGAAATGTCTCCAAATGCACATTGATCTCGGGTACTACAGAAGGTACAATACGACCGAGATTGGTACAGTCACCTTTCAGAGGGAGTCAGGATCCCATATTAGACTCTAGGATGTCATTTTCATTATAGACCTAAAGAAAAATCGCATCTCTGTTGCAGTTTTGGAAGACCATGGTTATCATGTCATCTTCAGCAAATGGAAATAATTTTGGAGACACGTAGCCACGGGATAGTTGAAGCAGATCGAGGTTCGTGTGAAGAACTTGTATAAGCTAGATGTGCAAAATTGTGTTGCATTAAGTAGTAAGGAAGAGAAAGTGTGGAGTTTCAATTTCAGTGAAATTTAGCATAAAATACTTGTCCAATTGCATCATGGCGCCTTGAATATTCTGTATCAAATAACCACTGGAATCCCCAAAGGAGCACTTGAGTAGAAGGATGCATGCAAAGGATATACCTTGGGGAAGTATACAAAATCCACATTCCATGATTGGGGGAAAAAAGCACATGTGGTATTGAAAAGGATCCACTATGATGTTTGTGGACCTTTCTCGACATCATCCACTGCCAGACACAAATATTTTGTCATTTTTATTGATGACTTCTCAATGAAGTGTTGGATCTTCTTCATGCGGAAGAAGGATGAGACATTCTCAAAGTTTGTAGAATTCAAGGCACTAGTTGAGAAAGATACCAACAAGAAGTGAAGGCTCTTAGGAGCGATAATGGAGGTGTGTATGTTTCGAATGAATTCAAGGATTTTTGTGAAAAATAAGGCATTTGAAGAGAGATAACAACACCCCACAACCCGCAATGAAATGGGGTAGCTAAGAGAAAGAACCAGAGCATTGTGGGAGATGAAAGAGCTATGCTACATAACCAAGGCCTGCCACTCAATTTGTAGGCTAATGAATGCAACACAACAATATATTTATAGAACCAGATTCCTCATCAGATTCTTGGTATGATTACACCGAAGAAGGATTTCTTGGGGATAAAGTCGGATGTGTCACACTTTGGGATTTTTGGAGCCTCTATTTGCTTCCATATCTCCAAAAAATCGAGGAGGAATCTTGAGATAAGGGTAGATTTGGGGGTATTTTTGGGTTATACAAAAACTCCTCACCACTACCATGTGTACTTAAATTCCTTCATAATTAAATTTGTGCGAAGGGATGTAAATTTTGATGAGGAGAAAGTGACGTGGTGCTCTATTGAGAGGGAGCTTCAAATCCCACCAAAAGAGGAGCTTTAAGCTCCAAAGGAGGAGCCTCAGGAAGTTGTGGAGTAGCCATAAATAGATGAGTAGAGAGTGGAGACATCCACTCAAGTAGAAACATCCAGAGAAGGTAGAAAAAGAACTAGGGAAGTTGATAGACTTGTGCAAGATGCGAGGGAAATTGTGGGAGTTCCTTCAAATTTGTGTAGACAGAGGAGGTCACCTGAGAGGTACACTAGATACATGGCTCTAATGATTGATCTTGTAGATACATAGTCATCCTCTTTCGAGGAATAAGTAGAGTAACCTAGATGGGTTGATGCAATGGTGGAGGAAGATGAATCCATTGTAAAGAAAAATGTTTGGGAAGTGGTCCCAATACCAGCAGATAAATCAGTTGTGTGTTCGATATGGATCTTCAAGGTTAAGAATGTAGAATATAGAATCATAGAGAATTATAAGGCCATATTTTTGGCCAAAGGGTGCTCTCAAGTTGAGGGAATTGACTATGAGGATACCTTTGCTCCTGTAGCAAGGTACGCATCCATTTGATCAATTCTTGCAATGGTTGCGCAAATGGGGTGGAAGATCCACCAGATGGATGTAAAATCAACATTTCTCAATGGAGTTATTTAGGAGGTGTACATCAAGAAACAATAAGTTTTTGAGACATTTGATCAAGATTCTCATGTTTCCATACTCAAGTGAGCATTATACGGTCTCAAACAAGTGCCCTGTGCTTGGTACACCAGGATCAAGAACTATCTCACTGGTTTGGGCTTCACCAAAAGTGAAGCGGATTCAAACCTATATAATATCTTGGTAGAATGTAAATTTCTTATTATTGTCTTATATGTTTATGATTTGATTATAATTGATGATGAGCAGTTGATCAGATCTTGCAAGTAGGACCTTGCAAGGGAATTTGAAATGAAGGACATGGATCTCATGCACTACTTCCTTGGGTTGGAAGTATGGAAAGGTGATGGGGAACTATTTCTGTATCTAGGAAAGTATGAAAATCAGATACTACATAGGTTTCACATGGAGAGTTGTAAAGCCATGGAAACACCTCTAGCGACCAACTAGAAAAAGGAGGATGCCACTTCAGGTGATGAAGTAGATGATATTGTTTATCAGTAGCTAGTGGGTTCACTAATGTATCTTATGAAAAAATGACCATATATGTGTTATGCAGTAAACCATCTTAGCTAAGCTATGCTTAGGCCGACCAAATTATTTTGGAAGGAAGCAAAGCATGCTTTACGGTACCTCAGAGCCACTACCCAATATGGATTATGGTATATGTTAGCCTCCATAATGTCCCAAGGCTGAAAGGATATCGACAAAGGTAACCTCAAACCAAGTTTTTAGTTTGGTAGCTATCCCTTCCAAACCAAAGAGGGATCCCTCTCTGAAAATCACAGCCAAGGATATGAATAGTACAAGAATGTGTTTTAGGCTAGATAATTCAACTCTGGGGTTTTGAAAGATTTTAGGGTTTTTTGTTGGATTAGGAGTGAAAATCAGGGAAAGGGTCAAAACATAAAAGGTTTCATTTGCTATAAATATAGAGGATTAGGGTAGGTATGCTTTTGTGATAGCTCAGAGTTGTCCAATGTAGTGTAGGGTTAAATGAGCAAGAACGTCATACCATGTATACCATGAATTCATGAGATTCATACCTACCCTATGAGCATGTATTACCATGAATTCATTAATCAAGAAGATAAAACACACAAACATGAGATTCCTAATAAAACATAGCTTAATCAAAATAATTATGTTTAAAACCTCTTAGGAAAATCACTGAAGAGAAAGGATATGGTAAGGAGACTAATTTATCATTCATATAAATATATAATAGAGAGAAAACATTATCACAAACTCACAACACAAGAATTCCTTAATAATAGCTGCAATTGTCCTTTGATTTCCTGTAAAAATGATGAAGTGCAAGCTACAAGACTTTCATCCTCTGATGTCCAACCTTTAGATTGAATAAAACCATATACATGTAGACCAAAACAAATTCCACTCTCTAAGGGTTCAAATCCCTCAGTGTAGTAACAAATTACATGAATTTCTCAACAAAACCCCAATGAGTAGGGAGGTTAAAACAAATCCTCCTTATAGACTTTAACTGACCTGCTACTCATCAATGAGGTCCAAAATTACATAAAAATGACTATAACAAGCCCATTTACCTTATATTACATTAATTCAACCTAAAACTAGAGAAATTACATCATCAAAACTTATATTAAGTGAAGAAAACTCAAAAATTGCACTAACAGGCAAAAGCGTAGCACCACTTTGCAAAAGCGTAGTGCCTCCAGACAAAAGCGCAGTGCCCAACTTTGAGGGGAATTTTGAAGGCCTTCAACTGCTCCAAATCCATATTTGAAAGAACCAATTGAAAGCTACAGATGTCTAGTTGTCATTACACACCTAAAGAAATAAAAACGAACAATCCATGATAGAGAAAAAATCATTCTCCCAAAGGTACTCCCAAAAGTGCAGCGCCTAGTCCAAAATAATGGCATAAAGTGACTTTTTGACCTATTTTTGGGAATGTTATCCCAACCGTTTTGTTGACAAGGCACTCAAAGTACATAAATGACATTCACAAGTTATTATCTATCCATCAATGCAATATTTTTGGCATTTGGAGGTCTAAGGAAAAATAGCAGCACTACGCTTTTGGCTAAAACTAATATTTCCAATTAAGCCAAAAGTCACAAAAATGCAAAATTTCAAAAAATTTCTTCAAAACTTGCCCAAAATTGCTCCATGAACCCAAGAAATGATATTTCATGCAATGAGGAATGCCTCAGCTAGCAATTCAAGCTTATCCTTCTCTTTCTTCCTCATTAGGTTTTGTTTCAACTTCTTCTTCAACTACCTGATCCTGATTTGGGAGACCTGGTTCCTTGTATAATAATGCATGGCCATGTGTCTTTGTATGTTTTTATTCATTTATTCATTCTTGAGAAGCTTATCCAAGTGTAAATTCACCCTATCCAACCAACCTACTTTGTCTTTCTCAATTTTTTCCAAAATGAGTTCATCAAAAGTCATTTGACCCTTTGGTGGAGATGATTCTTTTTGTTGCTTAAGTTCCCTCTTAATACCTCTTGTTCTTGGTCTCCTTGCTTGAACCTATTCTTATTTATCCTCTAAATCATTAACCTCAACAACTTCCTTACCTTTGGCACCATCCTTGCTCAAATCTTCTTTGGGCTTGTTTAAGAGAAGATGATTTACTTTTAACTGCATGTTCTCCTGTTGCAAGGATGAAACCAAGAAATTTTCCTTTGACAAATTGTCCTTGATCCTTCTAATATTAGCCTCCTTCTCCATGATGATATTCTCAGTTGTTTTTCTCTCCTCATGGATTTCCAAATCTTCCATATTAGTGTCAAAATGCATTGGTTCCTCATCCTGCAATGGTGCCTTGTGATGTGATGATGTTTCTTGCTCACCTGATGTAGGCTTGGCCCTTTCAAAAATGTTTGTACCAAACACAAGCCTCTTACCCCTAACATATGTTTGAGTCACCTCTTCCCTAGGATTTCTGGTGATAGGTTTTCTTGTGGAAGCTACCTCTTATGTGCTAGTGAAGTCAAAGGTGTAGAGTGACTACTATATTGAGCTAGAGAAGACAAAAGAGAAGTTGAATAGATAAAACCATCTCAAGAAAAATTGATCTGTGTGAGCTGATGGAAAACTAGGATTTTCACCAAACCATGGTCATGAAATAGACTAGCATGATGATCTTCTCCTAATATTTGTACCTTCTCTGCCATTTTTACCATGCTTATGTAAAGGTAATTGTTGAGGCATAAAAAGGTATCTTTTAAACACCTAATTACCCTACATTAATTATCAATCCAGGAGCGAATTTTTATTTCAAGAGTGTACTCTGTTTGAGACTGCAATTTAGCTAAGAGTAATTCTATGAAAGATGTAGTATAGTATTCTAGATACAAGAGTAAACGGATTCTTGTAAAGAAATCTAATTACAGTAACATGAATGGAAATGCTCTGAAATCTTAACTACTCACTCTGCAAAACATCAATCAGGGATACAGTAGCAATAAATCATTCCCTTAGAAATCAATGCAACTGAAATCACACTGAGACAATGCAATCAATCTGGGAACTTGGAAGCATTAACCAATTTTCTCTATATTTGACAGTCTCATTCTTCAATCAATCAAAGAGCAACTGATATTGAACTACTTGCTGATGAAAATAACTAAACAGAACTTCTTCTAATAGCAAGAATTGGAAAGGAACAACAATCCGTAATTCCTATGTGTACACAGCAACTGTAAACAATCTCTCTACAAATATGAACCTAACAAATTAGAAATGAACATCAGACAATAATTGAACAGCAAACATCAATTGAACAGCAAATATAAACTTAACGCAATCAGGTAACAAGTCTTCTTAACTCCAACCCTGTCGACAGCCAACACTATGAAATAGTCAATCGAAATGAACCATAATCCAATGGAACAGTAAACAGAATTAAGTATAGAACAGCAAAGCTTTATAAGAGATAGCAAGATAAATAAGAAATTAATCGTGATTCCTGCTAAAATAGAATGGCGATGCAATTCATTAGCGCACACAGCAAACCAATACTCAATTCAACAACAATCAAATAACATTGTAATCGTAAAAAACAATTATCACATGACAGTAATCAAAGGATAGAAATACAAACAGCAAAGCAATTCCACCAGGGCCAGGCCCTTAGCACCAGTGAAACACTACTGGGTTACTTCAGAGCTTGAAATATGAAATGAAACGCGCTTTTGTATTAATCGAACATAAAAGTATTACAAAGATCGCTCTCTAAACCCAAGATTCAATAAAACGTAATATTACAAAAGAAATGTTTTGAATCAAAGGATCTCCCCCTATAATCACTAAAGGCATTGCCTTATATATCAAACCTCGACGGACAAGACAAGGAATGATATGAAGTTGAACAACGATCCCTCAGGATCGAAGGATCCTGAGGGATTCGCTTTCCTTCTTTCGTTAGCTATCACTTGATCTCCTTTAACCGAAGCCGAGTTGTCCCCTGCCTTTTCTTAGCAATGCGTTTGGATTTCCTTGTCTTTGGCAGGATTTGTTCTAACGCTGGAGGAACAGCAATTGCATTGACTTTAGCCACGCCTCTGGTATAGCTGATCACCTCGCCTAATTCCTGTTTTTAGCAATAAAAGGTATTTTTTAGTCATATTTTACAATAAACATAAATCTTCACAATTATACCACAATTCTTGTAATAAATCATCTTTCTAAGGTAAAAAGAATTATGTTTAAAGTAAAATAATGGGAAAACACATAGTGAATTCATACCTTTTCCACTGCTCAACATTAATAAGGAAAGTTGAGAGCTTTTACCCTGGTGAAATGCATTAAGAGTCTCATATGATACTGATATAACCTTGAGTACTTGCCCTCACATGTAAAATATTTCACTTTCATGAGAGGGGCATACTTGTCCAGAAACTATCTAAATGGAAATATGTGTGTTGGAGCTGCTTTGTATGCAGGTTTCAAATACATTTTGTAACTTTCAATGTCAAGGCTTCTACTCTTGAACCAATTTTATCCATTGTTTGGAATCTCTGTAGTTGTGGTAATGGTATTTTCCAAAAGATTGAACACCACCCTGCAATATTCACCTTATCTCTCCTCAAACTAGAGGCAAAAGTGTTAGTAAGTTTGTCATGAAAACCTAGTTCCTCAACCTTTTGGCAAAAGGAAAGGCAACCAACATCCTAAAATGATTTATTGAGGAAGGGAGAAGAAATTATCTCATGTGTTGTAGTGGGATCATTCCTTCTGATCTGACCTCCCTTGAGCCTCTTCTTCTTAGTGGTTTCATAATCCATAGCAAACCCTAGCTCAATGGGAAGGAGAATTAGGGTTTAATTAGGGAAAAATAGGGGATTTTGATAGTTTTTATGAATGAAGGGAGATCAAGGGGTTAGGGTTCTCCTAAATTCTTGGGAAAATTTATGGGGGTAGGGATAACTGTTAGGAAGTAGGGAGAAGTTAAATTTCAGGGAATGAGTGAAGGGAAGGGTGTCAAAAGGGGAAAAAACAATCCTAGCCTAGGAAAGTGTAGTCTAGGCTAGGGTTTGTGGGAAAATAGTGAAAATTAAGGGTAGGAGTGAGGGTAAGTGTTAAGAGTAGTATGTGGAAGGTGGGGGGAGATATTAGAGTTTTAAACTTAGATTTTTACCATATAAACGCAACAAATTGACCAAGAAATTAAAAACACAGCACAAATGTTGAGAGAGGTAATTCACTGAGTTTTAACTGATTTCAGTGGACAAATTGATGAGAGGAGGTGACAAAGAGGTTCACTTAATTGTAGGAGATGTGTTTGAACCCTTTGATGCTGAAGAAAACCCATGTAAATGAATATTTGGCTCCCTTGGAGAAAATGCAACAATCTTGGCAAAAGCACAGCATTGCGAGTGAAAAGCGCAACACAAGAGGGAGATTGAACTTCCCGAGGCAAGAAATTGACCCTCCGAGGGTGGAAATTTTCTTTCTTGGTGGAGTGATGTCTCTTGAAGTTGGAATGAGAAAATGAGATTCTCTTTTGGTATTTTATAGCTTGGAAATCAATCTTTCTTCATAGTGGTGTAATGGCCCCACCATGTTATTTCACTTTTTTATTTCCATTGATAATGAATTGCAACCTTGGAAACTTTTTATTCATGTTACATCATGATAGAGATAAAAATACACTTTTGAAACCTTTATTGAAATTTTTTCACTATTACTACTCCTTCAATGTTGAATTTAATGGTGAAATGACCTATTTTTATGATTTTGACCCTAAGACCTAATAATGACACTACATGAATGAGCTAAATGATGACCATGGTGATGTGACTGAGATGGTGATGAAGACATTCCAATGATGGCTCATCACAATGAGTGATGGAAATGACCAAAACATGAAATGAAACTAGTAGTAACACACCTAAACAAAATAACCAGTGATTAAATTTTTATTTGAAAACCCTTTGAAACCATAAAAAATTGCAGTAGGACCCTATCAAAAACCTTGTAAGAGCACATTTGATCACTGGTGACTGGAAGGACTGGTGACACTAACATTGGTTCTAACTGGGGATGGAAGCTCCCTAGGAGGTGTCAAGAACACCGTAGAACAAGTAGTTGTATCCATTGGGAATGGAGTCAAAAATCAAGAGACCAAACTCAATATTGAAAACTGACTGACAAACTGAACTAACTTAGAATGAAACAAAACTTATTGTACTTACAAACCAGCAACCAATCAAAGAAACATTTTTTCCTTCACCTCGGGCTTCAAGGTTCAATGATTAACTCCTTCATACTTTGACATAAAAGTAAAATGATATGTACAATGATGATGAGAAACTTCAGAAATTTGATCAAAAGAGGTAGTGCTTGAGGAGCCTACCATTGACTGGTCCTCCTGCATAGTCTTGTCCATCCATTTCCTCCAACAAATGGGAATTATTCTCTCTTGAAGCTGAAATTATGTATGGTCCCTTCCACAAATTTTTGAACTTATCATGCTTTCCTTTATCTTCATTCTAAGCATCCCAACGGAGAACTAAATCTCCCATATTGAAATCATCCACTTTTTTTTTCCTGTCATACACTTTTTTTATTATTTCTTGAAGCTTAGAAGTATTCTGAAAAACTTCCTCCCTGGTTTGTTGCAAATGAATCATTTGGTTTATTCAGCACTGAACATAATTCAGTTCACTGCCAACTTCCTGGAAAATATTCATGAATGGAACAACAAGAGAAGTAGGAAATAATGTATAAACTCCATATAGTAACTCAAAAGGTGACATGCCTATGGACTTCTTATTACTTACTATGTCTGCCCACAAATCATTGATGAATTTCTTATGCCATCTTTTATTATTTACCTCCAACATCTTTTTTATAATATTGACCAAAGACTTATTTGAAGACTCAGCTAGTCCATTTCCTTGCAGATAGTATGCAATTGAATGACCCAATTTGATATTGTACTTCTCACAAAATTCCACCATATTTTTGGACTTAAATGTAGCGGCGTTATCCATGATTATCTTCTGTGGACAACCAAATCTAGACAAGATATTAGATTCCATGAATTAAATCATTACCATTATAAGTAGCTTGCTTGGTCGGGATTGCCTCAATCCACTTTGTAAAATAATCTGTGGTCGTCAAAATCCACTTGTGCTAGACGAAAGATGAAGGATGGATATCACCTATGAAATCGAGACCCCATTGTTGAAGTGGTGCCTGAACTAAAATGGGTTGCAAAGGCAGCAAGAGAAACTTCCTCTTCCCTTGAAAAATCTGACATTCATGACATATCATCACAATATTATATATATCAAAAAAAAGAGTGGGCCAATAAAAACCATCCCTCAAAAAAAATTTCATTGTGGTCTTCCAAAATATGACCACCATAATCACCCTTGTGAAAGTAATTCATCACCTCCTTCGCCTCTCTTTCAACAGGACAATTAAACAAGACACATCCTGGGTCTTTCCAATACAAAACACTATCTAAAATACAATATTATTAAGCCTTTAATTTTAGTGATCTACTCTTTGTTTTAGCAACACCCGACGAAGGATTTAAGTGTTGCAGTACATAAACAATATCAGCATACCAAGGGGATGAGATGAAAATCTAAGATACCTATGTTAATGAGTCATCAACCTCCTCTTCGGAAAGTGCAGAAATCAAATTAATATCCAGTGCATGCAAATTATAATTTTCCATCAACTTTGCCAAACCTTGTCCCTTGATCAGTTTTGTAGGCTTGATCTCCAAGTCATATTCAAGCATGGCTACAATCCTTTTCCCTTACTTACCTTCGGCATCAAAACATCTTTCACTGCTGCATTCAGAACATAAAAAATGATGTGAAAGTGAAGGATGTATACCCGAAAGTATTTCAATTCATTCACCAAGACCAAATCTTTTTTTTCAATAACGTTGTATCTCAGTGCCGCATCTAGACTTATGGTATGACTGAAAAAGGCAATTGGTTGCTCCATCTTTGAGTCCTTTTTCTGCATTAGGAAAACAACCAAGGAGTGCTTGGAAGCAAATGAAAAGATAATGAATTCCATATTATAATCAGGGTTGATCAGTGTGGGAGCACATGTTAAATCAAATTTGATTGAATTGAATTATTTCTTTGCATCTTCTAACCGTCTAACTTCATTTTCCTTCTTCGGCTTGTCTGTCATATCTCTAAGGTGTTCGGCGAGGTTGGGGATGAATCTCCTCAAAAAATTTATCTTATCGTTGAATGACTGGATTTCTTTTTTGTTTCTTGTGAAGTCCAACTGCTGAATTTCCTCTTTCCTGGAGGGATCAATGCAGATGCCATATTTTGAGATGACGTTCCCAAGTATTTTTCCTTCTTCCATGGAAAATAGGATTTTCTTAGGATTCAGCGAAATGCTGAATTTCCTGTGTTTTTGAAACACTATTCTCAAGTGATGTAGGTGTTCGTCATCTGACTATGAGAAGGAATTAACATCATCAAGGTAAACCACAAGAAATACATCATTTTCATTCAAGAAAGTGATGTCCATAGCCTACTGAAATGTAGCCCTTGCATTCTTTAGCACAAATGGAATTTTGGCATACATGAAAGTACCCCATGGTGTTGTAAATGTTGTTTTCTCTTGGTCATCTTCATGCACCAAGATCTGATTGTATCCTGATTATCCGTCCAGGAGTGACATTCAGGAAGCCCCAACTACCCTCTGCAAGATGTGGTCCATATTCAGGAGAGGATAATTGTCCTTCAAGGACACCTTGTTCATATTTCTGAAATATATTGAAAGATGAATCTCCCCTGTCTTCTTCCTTACTATCACAAGTTTGGACATCCAATATAAAATTCGAATAGGAACTATAATACCATCTTTGTAAAGTCTATTTACCTCTTTTTTGATTGATGGCAACAATTTAGTATTGATTCTCCTTAACTTCTGGAGGAATGGATTTTGATCCAGCTTGATTGGGATAATGTGTTGGATGATGTTCTTATCGTACACTTTTAAATCTGAATGATACCAAGAAAATACATCAAAATTCACTCAAAAGAGTTGTGTATTTACCTTTCAACTCAGGGGATAAAGACCTCGATAACTTAACCATCTTGGGTTTTTCACTTGTACCAATGTTTGCATCTTTAACACCTACTTCTGTGGGGACCGTTGTTGGTTTTTTCGCGACATCATCGTGATCCAACTCTTCCAAAGGTAAAGACCTCGTGGAATTTTATTGTCCTTTAGTTGAAACACCTCAACTTCAATAGCTTCAATTACCTAATAATCTTCATTATACACATCATCACTATGGGAGTTAGAAAACTCCTCCTCCATTTTCAAAAAATTGTTTATATGTTTATCATCCCAAAATACTTGCCAATATCTCATATTTTCAAGGACATTCGGGCAATTCTTCACATCAATTTCAAAAATTTTATTAGCATGAATATGAATCTTAAAGTTGCTGGTCATTGTGGCAAGAGAATCGGACACAAAATTTTGACTTCTAGGAATCATTGGAAATGTATATTCTGGAAAAAATTTAAGCATATAAAGAAAAAAATTATGATAATATCTCATCCTGGGATGTTTTGCCTGGTACTCCCCCTTTACCTATTTAATCACCAACTCAGATTTTCCATATACTGTAATTCTCTTCGCACCTAGCCTTTTCAAAATTTGGAAATTGGTGATTAAGGCCTCATATTCAACCTTATTGTTCTAACAGTCAAAAGCTAGTTTATAAGAACACAATCTTACAATCTGTGGGACTTTAGATGACTGATATATAGGGCTATGGATCCATATTTTGATACCAGCTCCATATTTTCCCAAATCTCCATCGAAATCAATGGTCCAAAGACCGTCCTCATCATCAGGAAGGTGAAATTATGTGGACTGATATGTTTCTTCTCTTTTACCCGTTGTCTCAACCTGTTATTTTCCTTTCTATGACTCAAATAACCTTTGCTCTGAAGTGCTTGGCTGCAAGCCATCAGAAATCAGATTTCTTTCGTCTGCATTCAAGACTGCTTGGGCACTATTTGAAAATTCTAAATTTTATTAAACTTCTACAATTTGATTCTCTAAATCATCAGTACTATGATCATTATACAAAATGAAGGAATCTAAATTAGTATGTACATAGTGAATGGGGTGATTTTTGGGTTTGTCTTTCTAGTGATCATGTATTTAATTTTTACTTCCTGGTATAGCTTCCTAAGTTGACCAAATATCGGAAATGTAGCATATTAAAAACAAAGTTTTAGAGTACCAGTTAATTTGGCTCCCAAAGACCGTGAAATCAGCATGCCATACCTTGGTGGTATGTCAGCAACTACAACATCCATCAACACATTTTTGGCAGGAATTTGATCAAGAAAGACCACCAAGTCCTTGATAATACCAAGGCATTTGAATCTACCCGAATCAAAAGAATAGAGGTCATGATAGGGTTGGGTTATGTCTAACCCCAACTTATCCATGATGGTCTTCGGCATTAAATTGTGTGAGGCCACGGAATCTAACATGGAATTATGGAGGATATAATCATGAATCCTAAAACTAAGATAAAAGGGAGGGACTTCACTATCTTCAATATTTCCATCTATGGCTGGACCAAATAGGAGTTCGAGATGGTCATCACTGACATTGACCATGTATAACATCTTATCTACTTTCAACATCTTAGCAACATGAACTTTGTATTGATCATTCTTTACAAGCTCAGTGAGGGGAATAGAAACTTTTAACTTAGAAATTTCACTCTCTAAGCTAAAAAATTTATATTTTTTCTCTACCTCTTTAGCAATGGTATCCCTCTTTTAAGGATTCTCTTTTGTTGAAGACTCCTTTCTTTATCCTTCCTTGTCTCTCTTTGATGTACTTGTATATGGATCATTGTTCTTGCTCTAATTTGTGGTAGTAGGCTCCTTCTCCTTCTTTGGACTAGTTTGGGAAGTTTGTTTGGACTAAGTATCTTTTTACAGAGTTGGCCTCTTTTGAGTAGAAGTAATAGGCACATCTCAGTTTCTCAAACTATACTGTCTTTGTGCTGAGTCGAGAGCATTAGGTACCCCCTTTGATAGCCTTCATTTTAGACTGCCAACCCATCATCATTTGCAACTACATATTCTTGGTCATCCAGCATATATGTTTCCTCAGTATACTCATAATCATCTGTAAGGAAGATAGGTCCATGATATTTTTCAAATAAATGGTTCTCTTAAACAATTTCATCTTCATCTCCAGGTCCATGGGCATAGTTTTGCCGTAATGGAGTGCAGACTTGTTATTGTGCTTGCTGATCTGGAGCTCTCTGCTCTCTCTTCTTAATTCTAAACTAAGTTTGTTGTTGTTGTCCTCGGAAATTGGGATTTTGGACTTGATTTTCTGACTGCCTTTCAGAAATGGAAATCCTATCTACCATTTTTTCCACAATTTTTCGGATGGGGTTGATGGCTTTTTCTTAATTGTAACTCTCTTTTCAACTTTTATTTTTTATTTCTTGATCAACAGATTCACTTCAATGCTGACAACATTTCTCTGCATTTCCTCCAATGAGGAGGGATTTCTCTCTTTAAGCTGATATGCCATATCAGGGTCAAACGCATCTGGATAGTGGAACAAGGCCAAGTCAGATGGAGGTTTGATATTGCAGGAATGGAATTTTACTTCTATTGAAACGAGTAGCATAGTCTTGAACTGATTCATAAGATTTCCTTTTGAACGAGTTATATTTAGCCAATATCTGGAGAGGATTTTTATTTTCCTCCCACATAGCAAGGAAAATATTAGTTAACTGTTGTGAATCTGGCACTGAACGATGTCCCAAAGCTCAGAACCACTTTTTCACTTCTCCTAAGAAACTCTGAGAAATTATTCTCATTTTCGCATCATAATTATCTACCTCTTCTAAATCTATGAAGTTTTTCATTTTATCAATATGTTGCCTAGCTGCAATCTTCGTGGTTCCATCAAAAAGAGGTAGCCATTGTCCATAGTTCGGAGGTAAATCAGTGAGTTATCCTGACGGAGCTAAAGGAGAAAATCTGGCCATAACTATTCTAGGAGGCAAGCTTGTAGTCACAATAGGAAGTGTTGGTATGAGTGGTGGTTTTGTAAGAGTAAGTGTGAATGATGAAGAAACAACAGTATGAGGGGATGTAGTAGTGGTGTGAATAGATGAACCTGAAAAAGGGTCAGCGGACAAGAGCTCCTGTTGATATTGTAGATAAGCCTTCTCAGAGGTATATTGAAGATGATTTGCTAGTTTTTGAAGTTTGTCAATTTGACACCAAAAATTTCTATCAAAATCTATTTCTGAATTGGATTCTATGGATGAGAAACTTGTTTCAAACTTTGAAGGATCAAATACAATTTCAGACAGATATGTTTTAGATTTGGATTTAAACAAAGAAAACTTGAACTTAAGACCAAATGGAATATCTTCAAGTGAAACCATTTCTAAAGGCAGAGATGTAGACCTTACCAAGGTAGATGAACTTGAATGAAACTCATAATGTTGAAGTATTTTCTTTCTGACGAGTCTTTCCGAATATTCAACAAGAGATGGTGGATTTGGATCTAGATTTGATCGTTTATACCTTTTAGCAGCCAGTGTTGTCTCGTTTCCTACACTTTGGCTATCTATAACTTGAATCAGCCTTTGTGAAAACTAGGTCCTGTCACCCACTGGCCTAAAATCCAATTAAAATGTAATAATACACCCATGGAAGATCTGTCACTTCGCTCCCCAACAATGACGCCATAAATGTTAGCCTCCACAATGTCCAAAGGTTGAAAGGATATCGACGGAGGTAACCTCAAACCAAGTTTTTAGTTTGGTAGCTACCCCTACCAAACCAGAGAGGGCTCTCTCCATGAAAATCACATCAAAGGATTTGACAGGTACAAGAATTGATTTTAGGCTAGATAGTTTAGCTCTATGGTTTTGAAATATTTTAAGGTTTTTTGTTGGATCAGGAGTGAAAATCAAGGAACTAGGTCAAAACATCAAAGGTTTCAGTTGCAAGAAATATAGAGGAGCAGGGTAGGTATGCTTTTGTGATAGCTTAAGATTTGGTTGATGTAGTGTATGGATGAATGAGAAAGAAGGTTATAATGAGCATGTATAGCATGAATTCATTAATTAAGAAGATAAAACACACAAACGTGAGATTCCTAATAAAACAAAGCTTAATCAAAAGAATGTTGTTTAAAACCTCTTAGGAAAATAACTGAAGAGCATGGATATGGTAAGGAGACTAATTTATCATTCATATAAATCCATAACAAAGAGAAAACATTGTCACAAACTCACAACACAAAAATTCATGAATAATAGTTGCAACTATCCTTTGATTTCCTGTAAAAATGATGAAGTACGAGCTACAAGACTTTCACCCTCTGATGTCCAACATTTAGATTGATTGAATACCAAATACATATAGACCAAAACAAATTCCCCTCTATCAAGGTTTGAATCCCTCAGTGTAGGAACAACTTACATGAATTTCTCAACAAAACCCTAATGACTAGGGAGGTTAAAACAAATCCTCCTTATAGACTTTAACTGACCTGCTCCTCATCAATGAGGTCCAAAATTACATTAAAATGACTATAAAAATCCCATTTACCTTCTATTACATCAATTCAACCTGATACTAGATAAATTACATCATCAAAAATAATATTTAGTGAATAAAACTTGAAAATTTCACTAACAAGAAAAAGCGCAGCGCCACTCTGCAAAAGCACAATGCCTCTAGACAAAAGTGCTACACTCAGCTTTGAAGGGACTTTTGAAGGCCTTCCACTGCTCCAAATCCAGATCTGAAAGAACCAATGGAAATATGAGGATGTCTAGCTATCATTAGACACCTCAAGCAAGCAAAATTGACACTCCATGACATATAAAAACTCATTCTCCTAAAGGTACTCCCAAAAGCAAAGCGCCTTGTCCAAAACAGTGGCAAAAAGTGACTTTTTGACTTTTTTTTGAAAATTTTATCCCAACTAGTTTGCTGAAAAGGCACCCAAAGTACATATTTGACATGTGTAATTTTTTATGTATCCATCAATGAAATTGTTTTGGCATATGAAGGTCTAAGGAAAAAGCGCAGCGCAACTGATATTTCCAATTAGGCCAAAAGTCACAAAAATGAAAAACTTCACAAAATTTCTTCAAAACTTGCCCAAAATTTCTCCATGAAGCTAGGAAATGATATTTCATGCAGTGATGGATGCCTCTACCAACAACTCAAGCTTATCCTTCTCTTTATGCCTCATTAGGGTTTGTTTCAAATTCTTCTTCAACTACTTGATCCTAATTTGGGAGACCTAGTTCCTTGTATAATAATGCATGGCCATGTGTCTTTTTAGGTTTTTATTCCTTTTTGTCTGCTTGAGAAGATTCTCCAAGTGGAAATTCACCCTATCTAACCAACCTACTTTGTCTTTTTCAATATCTGCCAAAATGAGTTCATCAACAGTCATTTGAACCTTTGGTGGAGATGATTCATTTTGTTGCTCATGTGCCCTCTTGAGACCTCTTGTTCTTGGTCTCCTTGCTTTAACCTGTTCTTCTTGATCCTCTCATCAACCTCAAAAACTTCCTTACCTTTGGCATCATCCTTGCTCAAATTTGCTTTGGGCTTGTTTAAGAGCAATTGGTTTACTTTTAGCTCCATGTTCTCCTGTTGCAATAATGAAACCAAGAAATTTTCCTTTGGAAAACTGTTCTTGAGCTCTCTAATCTCAGCCCCCTTCTCCATGATGATCTACTTAGTTTTTTTTCTCTCCTCATGGATTTCCAAATCTGCCATATCAGTGTCAAAATTCATTGGTTCCTCATCCTGCAATGGTGCCTCATGATGTCATGATTTTTCTTACTCACCGGATGTAGGCTTGTCCCTTTCAACAATGTCTGGAGCAAACAAAAGCCTCTTACCTCTAACGTATTTTTGAGTCACCTCTTCCCTAGGAGTTCTAGTGATATTTTTTTTGTGGAAGCTACCTCTTGATGTGTTGGTGAAATCAAAGGTGTAGAGTGACTACTAGATTGACTTGGAGAAGACAAAAGAGAAGTTGAATTTATAAAACCATCCCAAGAAAATTGATATGTGTGAGCTGATGGCAAACCAGGATTTTCACCAAACCATGGTGAAACAAACTAGCATGATGATATTCTCCTAATCTTTGTACCTTCCCTGCCATTTTACCATGCTTTTGTAAAAGTAATGAGGCAAGTTGAGAGTTTTTACCCCCGTCAAATGCATCAAGAGTCTCATATGATACTGATATAACCTTGAGTACCTGCCCTCACATGTAAAATATTCCATGATCAATTTCATGAGAGGGGCATACTTTTCCAACAATTTTCTAAATTGGAAGATGTGTGTTGGAGCTACTTTGTATGCACGTTTCAAATACATTTTGTAACTTTCAATGTCAAGGTCTCTACTCTTGAACCAATTTTCTCCATTGTTTGGAATCCTTGTAGTTGTGGTAATGGTCTATGATGAAAGAGTGAACACCACCCCTGGAATAGTCACCTTATCTCTCCTCAAATTGGAGGCAAAAGTGCTCGTAAATTTGTCATGAAAACCTAGTTCCTCAACCTTTTGGTAAAAGGCAAGGCAACCAACATCCTGAAGTGATTTCTTGAGAAAGGGTGAAGATATGATCTCATGTGTTGCAGTGGGCTCATACCTACTAATATGACCTCCCTTGTGCCTCTTCTGCTCAGTGGTTTTAGAATCCATAGCAAACCCTAGCTCAATGGGAAGGGAATTAGGGTTTGGTGTAGGGAAAAAAAGGGGATTTGGATAATTTTTAGGAATGAAGGGAGATGAAGGGGTTATGGGTATCCTAAATTATTGGGAAAAATTATGGTGGTAGGTATAGATGTTAGGAAGTAGGGAGAAGTGAAATTTCAGGGAATGAGTGAAGGGAAGGGTGTCAAAAGGGAAAAAAATAGTCCTAGCCTAGGAAAGTGTAGTCTAGGCTAGGGTTTGTGGGAAAATAGTGAAAATTAAGGGTAGGAGTGAGGGGAAGTGTTAAGAGTAGTATGTGGAAGGTGGGGGGCGATATTAGAACTTTAAAAATATGGTTTTATCACAACAATGCAACAAATTGACCAAGAAATGAAAAATGTAGCACAAATGTTGAGAGAGGTAATTGAATGAGTTTTAACTAATTTCAGTGGACAAATTGATGAGAGGAGGTGACAAGGAGGTTCACTTACTTGTAGGAGATGTTTTTGAACCATTTTATGCTGAAGAAAACCCATGCAAATGAATATTTGGATTTCTTGGAGAAAACACAGCAATTCTGGAAAAAGCGGAGCGCTGCTAGTGAAAAGTGCAACGCAGGAGGGAGATGGCACTTCCCGAGGCAAGAAATTGATCCTCTGAGGGTGGAAATATTCACTCTTGGTTGAGTTATGTCTCTTGAAGTTGGAATGAGAAAATGAGATGCTCTTTGGTATTTTATAGCTTGGAAATCAATCTTTCTTCATAGTGATGTAGTCGCCCCACCATGTTCTTTCACTTTTTTATTTTCATTGATAATGAACTACAGCCTTGGAAACATTTTATTCATATTACATCATGATAGAGATAAAAACACAGTTTTAAAAACCTTTATTGAAAATTTTTCACTGTTAATACTCCTTCAATGTTGAATTTAATGGTGAAATGACCTATTTTTATGATTTTGACCCTAAGACCTAATAATGACACTACATGAAATGAGTTGAATGATGACCATGGTGATGTGACTAAGATGGTGATGAAGACATTTCAATGATGACTCATCACAATGAGTGATGGAAATTGTTGAGCTCCAAGAATGTTCTTTCTTCCACCACATTCCACTCCATTTATTTTGTTCATTGTTAATATCAGGCTTAAATTATCAATAGAATTAGTCAAAATTGCTTTAAGAATGAATATCGTGACTAACTTGCTATGTTTTTATGATTTTGTCATTGTAGTACTTTTTGAACTAAATCTAGCTACAAAATGTAGACATTATGTAGCTAGTGGCCGATTCTGCAGCTATCTTTATGTATACGCAGGTTCCAGATGTCATATTGGAGAAAAAAACATATGGGTGTATTCCACATCATGCCCTCATTATTTTTTTCTCTCCACGAAGCTTGAACGGAATTCTGTAGGCGGTTATGTACGTGGGAACTCAAACTAGGAAAGAGACTCCTAATAGGACAAGGACAGTCCAGATGTCCTTAATTCTGTTACGTGACCATCATCAGAGTCCTAGTTTGGTTTTTATTAGGAAAGACAATTATTCCTATGTTATCTCAGATACGGTTATGTAATTTTGTTATAAATATGCTCGGGAAACCGAGGGACAAGGTTAGATTTTTATGGTTGATTGCTAGATTTCAGAAGTCCAAAAACACTATGTTTTGAAGTAATTTCTCTTTAATGAAAGAAGCAGCATTTCCTTGAAAGCGTTGAATCAATCTTGAAGTAGATTTCGTGCTATTCTGGTGGTAGAGGGCCCCTGCCTCCTGAGCAACCTTGTTTATACGGTAGATAAGTATTTTAGTCTTGTTTTTATTTCTAGTTTAGGCAAGTTTCTGAAGTTTATGTTCATACTTGTTTACATTAATTATCACAGCTAGACTTACTCTAATAAGCTCTTCCAAAATATCATTATGATGAATAAGGCATAGCTGTGGTATTGTAGGTTTTAGTTGCATTTCCTTTTGTTAATTATCACAGTTGGACTTACTCTAATAAGCTCTTCTAAAATATCATCATGATGAATAAGGCATAACTGTGGTATTGTAGGTTTTAGTTGCTTGTTTACACTAAGTGTCACAGCCGGTCTTACTCTTACAAACTCTTCCAAAATATCATTAACAACGAATAAGAAATAGCTATGGTGTCTTAGATTCTAGTTGTATTTTCTTTCAGTCTTATGTTTATGTTTAATTGTATTGAACAATACAGCCATACTTGTTTTCACAAACTCTTCCAAAATATCATTCATACTGAACGAGATGGGCTATAGAATTCCTTAGGTTAGTTGCATGTTAATTTAGTTATAGCACTCCGAAGGTAGAATGCATTTAGTTCAGCTCTGTCACTACAATTCAAGTTTGATAATGGCATTGTAATTTAACACTGTTCACTGTACTTCAAGTAGACTAGTAGCACTCTAGTTTAGTATTAGCTCACTGTATTAGCACTCCAGTTTAGTTGTTATCCATTGAATTTTTAAATTGTATTAGTTGTTAAATTTAAATACCACGGTCTTCATTATTTACAAAACTTCTTTTGTTCCAACCTCATATTAATATATAATCATTTGGACAGAAGTTAGTATAAGTCTAAGACCTAGATTATTTTGCAACCTTTTCACCATTTCACAAACAAGCCTTTTCTCAAAGACTATTCTAAAAAGGAAATCTATAACTTCTGAGTGAGGCCTAGTGGTGTTAAATTGAGTTGCAGAACATAATTAGAAGCTAGTTTAGAGTAGAAATCTTATTATGCTACAAATTTTCTTTTCCAGATATATTCCAATAAACCTTTAATCATGGATGATATGTTGTAACATTGTAAGTTGATTGTTTGATTGTTTAGTTAGGAGAACTTCATTTACACTTAACTTGTCCATTTCCCAAGCTCTTCCAACACATCTTTAATGAATGAATTGGATAAGTTTAATCTCATGTTGTGATTTATTTCCTTGAAGTCATTATCAAGCTTTGCATTTGTTGTTTGCTAGCCATAGTTTAGGCTTTGTTCTGTTTTAGTATTTGCATTTGTTATTGTCCATCCATAGTTTAGGACAATAGCTTCTTTTCACCAGCATTTAGTTCCTTCCCTTTTCAAACATAAAACCATAAAACCAAAAACATCAGAAAACATTAAACACAACGTAGTGAGAAACAAATACCTAGGCACATATAGTACACCACACTTCAGCAGTTTACCAACCCTGGTTGACAATTAATGAACTCAATTTAGGAACACTAGGTTGAGCACAATCATTTTGGCACCGTTTCCGGGGAAGTGTAACTAGGTAGCCTTGTTTCTTAACTTCAAAAAAAAAAAAACAATGATATGCGTAGAGAGAGAGACTCAAGGGGTAGATTCATAGGAATCAGAAGCAGAAGCTTGATTCCTAGAACACCACTTGTTTCACCTAGACCAAGAGCCAGCACACCTCCAACTCAGACCCACATTCCATCCCTTACTGATCCTAGACTCCCAGAGGACTTAATATCAGATATTCCATTATAAATACCTTCCTCTTCATCCACTGAACCTGTCTTAGAAGAAGATTCAAGGACCCCTGCTAGAGACACAAATTTTTCGACTTCCACAGAAGAATCAACTATGGCAGAAGAAGGGGGAGGAGGAGTCTTTAATGGAGAACACACATTATTTGGAGGGGGTAGAGGTAGAAGTAGAGGAGAAGGAGGTAGAGGTAGAGGAGAAGGAGGTAGAGGTGTAGAAGGAGAAGGAGGCAGAGGAAGAGGTAGAAGAGAAATGGGAAGCTCTTTTGGGTTTCCTATAGTAGATGAAGAAACCAATACAGCTATGAAAAATATTTCACCCTCTGTCCTTCCAAACTTCTATGGACTTAAAACCAAAGATCCTGAAACCTTCCTATTTGAATTTTAAGTCCTATGTAGAACTTATGACTACTTACAAGATGCTCAAAAACTTAAACTATTTCCTTCAACATTTAAAGGAGCAGCATTGAAGTGGTTTATGAGTTTGATAAAAAGTTCTATTAGGACATGGGAAGATATGAAATAGGCATTTCTAGAGAGGTATTTGGATTATTGTATGCCAGTCAATCATAAGGAGGAAGTGTTCAAGATGATACAAAAAGAAGATGAAAACCTAGAAGATTTGTTGGAGAGATTTCATTACAACATCAAAAGAGAAAAAATGGAGAACTTAGATCAAGACACCTTAAAAGCTCTCTTGTTGAAGAAAATTAGGGATGAATGGTTGGATATCCTTAACATGATGGGAAAAGGGGATATATCTCAGCTCACATTACCTAAAATATCTAAGTTATGTATCAACCTTTCAAGAGGGAAATCCAAAACTGTAAAAGGTCCAAGAGACCCTGCTCTTGCAAGGGAAAGTAAGTCTGCTTCTGGGACAGTAAGTAGGGCAGAGATAGGGCATATGCTTGATGAATTCAAATCTGACATCTTAGGGAGTCTTAGTGAACAAATAGACACCCTTAAGTTACAAAACAAGCAAAAAGCTGAATCTGATGCTTTAGCAATCTTTTGTCCCAGATGTAGAAAGAAGCATGCCTTGAGAGAGTGTCCTTTGGATGCAAAATTTGTAGAGACCTGTGTCATTTGTTCAGAAAAACATGAGACCAAGAGTTTTCCTTCACTTCCTGGTCTTAAAGTTGTCTTTCAAGAGGAAACTCCTACAAATTCCACAGAATCTCTCAATTTTGTCTCTAGAAGGCCTTGGCAAGGACCTCAAACACAAGGATTTCATGATCAAATGTATAATCAACCTCCACCAAATTGGAATTCTTGGCAGCAACCTTGGCCCCAATTTCAAAATCAATCTCAAGCTTGGGCACAAGGAGCACAAAATCCCTATGGAAGATACTCTCAGTACTATCAGTATCCACCATCCTATCCACCATACCCACATTTTTCTCCTCAAAGTCCTCAACAGAATCCTCAAAACCCACAACATCAAAATCAACCACTTCCATTACCATTTCCTCGGAAATCAAATCAGTTGCTTGCTCAACCCATACCAAACCTCAACAATAAAAATCCTCAGAATACATACATGATAGAAGGCCAACAGTTTCCAACTTATTTAATTACTCCTCTAGACCTTAGTGATGTTCAACTTAGGTCTGGAAGAATACTTGAAAAGAGGAAACCTTTTGTGATCATACAAGAATAAGACAACTCTGAGGAAGAATCTCTATGGGAAAATAAAAGTCTTGAAGAAGACACATCTTTTCAGGACCCAAACATTGAAAAATCAAAACAAAAAGAACCAATAATTTCAGCTCCTGTATTAGAGCAGCCATCAACATCCACTCCTACACCTCCCTTTCCAGAAATATTACAAATTGATAGAGGTGTAGAAAAACAAATTATGGTGCCTAATTATGATTTCCTAGATGAACTAAGAAATGTTTGCATTAAGATTCCATTATTACAAGCCATCAAGGAAATCCCAATTTTAGCAAAGACAATAAAGGAGTTGAGCATGAAGAAAACAAGAAAAAGAATAAGAGAGACAAATAAAATTCAACTGGCAGGAAAAATAGCAGACATTATGATGGGTAAGATTTCCATTCCAGAGTATCTAGACCCAGGAAATCCAGTTGTTAAAATTCACATCAATGGAATTGAGATCCAAAACACACTCATTGATTTAGGAGCAGCAATCAATATCATGAGTAGACAAATCATGGATAAACTGAAACTTCCTAATCTTCTCTTTACACCCACATTATTACAATTAGCAAATATATCTGTGATCAAATCTGATGGGGTAATAGAATATATTCCAGTGTCCCTAGATTTCTGGGAGTACCCTGTGGATTTCATGATCCTAACTCCTAAGAATAATCTAGGAGGACATCCTATTATATTAGGAAGACCTTGGTTAGCTACAGCTGATGATTTCATTAGTTGTAGATCCGGTGATATGTACATCTCTGATGGTAGTTCAACTAATAAATTCACTTTGTATCCTCCAGCAAGGACAATTACAGATTTAGATGATACTCAATGGATAGAGGATGAAGAAGACTTACAACCTCTCTTCACAATTTCAAAAATTAGTGAATATAGTCAAATTCTGAATACTTTAGAAAACTTTGAATCCTCTTCGGAACATAAACATGAACAATTTCAAGAAGAATCCGACATTGAGTTTTTTTCATCAAGGCAGATGTCTCTCTATTCCATGGATAAATTTGGCAGCTCTACAATTGAGATATTTTTAGGCAAAACTTTAAACATAAACAAGAACCTAGAAAAATCTCAACAAGAAGAACTAGTCAAGATTTTACAGAGACATTCTTCTGCATATGCATGGGAGTACACTGATATGAAAGGGATAAGCCCCAAGACTTGCACTCATCACATCTACATAGAGGAAAATTGTAAACCAATCAGACAACCTCAAAGACGGATGAATCCAAATCTTAGGGAGATTGTTAAAGAAGAATTGCAGAAATTATTGAATGTCAACTTTATCTATCCTATTTCAGATAGTCAGTGGGTTTCTCTTTTGGTAATTGTGCCAAAGAAAAATGGTAAATGGAGGGTATGTATTGACTACTGGGAATTAAACAAAGCTACTCTTAAAGATCATTTTCCCCTACCTTTCATAGATCAGGTGTTAGATACATTAGCTGACAAAAAGTACTTCTCATTTTTAGATGGGTTTAGTGGTTATAATCAAATTCAAGTAGCACTTGAGGATCAAGACAAAACCACATTTACCTGTCCTTGGGGTACCTATGCTTACCGAGTATTTCCATTTGGATTATGCAATGCACCTGCAACATTTCAAAGGGCAGTATTAGGGATCTTTTCGGATCTAATACATGATTGTGTAGAGGTATATATGGATGATTTCACAGTTTATGGAAACACATTTGAAGAAGCCTTAGAAAACTTGGAAAAAGTCTTAAAGAGATGTAAAGAAGCAAATCTTTCACTTAGTCATGAAAAGTGTTTTATAATGTTTACTGAAGGAATTGTTTTAGGACATCACATTTCAGGGGATGGGATTAAAGTTGATGAGTCAAAAGTTGAAATCATCTCTAACTTCTCTATTCCAAGTTGTCAAAAATATGTTAGGATTTTTCTTGGATTTACAGGGTATTATCAAATATTTATAGAAAACTTCACTAAGATAGCATCTCCACTCTTCAAATTACTTACCAAAGACTGTGAATTCAATTGGAATTCTGATTGCCAGTTAGCCTTTGAGACCCTGAAAAAAAAATTTCTGAAGCACCTATTTTAAGGGGACCTAACTGGAAGTTACCTTTTCATATTTCAACAGATGCCTCAGATACAAGACTAGGAGCAGTATTGGGACAAAAAGACCTGATTCCTTATGCCATCTACTATACCAGTAAAAATTTGACTCCTGCAGAGTTAGACTATACTGTAACTGAAAAAGAGTTTTTATCTGTTGTTCATGCCATAAACAAATTCAGACACTATATAACAGGCTATGAAACTTTTGTTCAGACAGATCATTCTGCAATTAGATACTTAATGAACAAATCAATTACTAATGGCAAAGTTATAAGATGGTTATTTCTTTTACAAGAATTCAACATTACCATTCTAGATAGGCCTGGAAAACAAAACACAGTAGCTGATTTCCTATCTGGACTCCAAAACATCAAAGATGACACTCCAGTTGAAGATCAATTTCCTGATCAATATCTTTTTTCAATTTCTACCCAAACTCCTTGGTTTGCTGATATTGCTAATTATTTAGTTTCAAGAAAATTTCCTTCAATAATGAATGCAAGAGATAAAAGAAAAATCATTTATGACAGTGCAAAATATTCATGGGTTGCTAATGAGTTGTACAAGACTGGTCCAGATTTTATCATTAGGAGATGTGTTCGGGAAGATGAGATGCCTGAGAGTCTCAAAGCATGTCATGATGAACCTTGTGGCAGACACTTTGCTGATAAGAGGACAGCCTATAAGATCCTTCATTTAGGATATTATTGGCCTTCCTTGTTTAAAGATGCTAAAGAGTATGTCAAAAGGTGTGACAGTTGCCAAAGGGTAGGGAAACCTTCTCCTTCAGGTGAAATGCCATTACAACCTCAGGTACATATTGAACCTTTTGAAAAATGGGCTTTGGATTTTGTAGGACCTATAGTCCTCCATCAAGAAAAAAAAGATATATATTAGTTTGCACTAATTATGTTACCAAATGGGTAGAGGCCAAGCCATTACTTTTTTCTACTGAAGCATCTGTTGTTAATTTTCTTTTTGAGGATATTTTTACTCGTTTTGGTGTCCCAAGGGAAATTGTTACAGATCAAGGAGCTCAATTCACATCAAGGCTAGTGGAACAAATGATGGAGAGGTACAGAATTAGACATAGAAAATATACTCCCTATCATCCACAAGCAAATGGTCAAGTGGAATCTACTAATAAGGTTATTGAAGGGATCCTAACAAAGACTGTCCATTTACATAAAAAATATTGGGTAGATAGGCTTCCTGAAGCCTTGTGGGCCTATAGAACTACATGGAGAAGCACAACAGACCATACTCCTTATGAACTTGTTTATGGAAAGCAAGTTTTGTTTCCCATAGAGTTCTAGATTCAAACTTTCAAAATGGCAGTTCAGCTAGGACTTGATCTATCAGAGGCACAAAAGCACAGATTGGAGTAGATTAATGAATTGGATGAGATTAGACAAGATGCAGTTCAGAAAACAAGTCTAGTCCAACAGCAAAGGACTAGATGGCATGACAAGTACATCAAGGAGAAGAATTTCAAAGAAGGTGACTGGGCTCTCTTGTTTGATTCAAAGTTCAAGGATTTTCAAGGTGAATTTTAAACACATTGGCTTGGGCCATATGAAATTGTGAGAATTTTTGACAATGGAGCAATAAAAATCAGGACAATAGATGAAGAAGATGTTACTTTTCTTGTGAATGGTCATAGATTGAATCTGTATCACAAACCAATCTCAAGAGAAGAATTTGTCAAGAAGTTCCAGGAAAATAGTGATGTGAAGTTAATGAAGAAGAATCTTTCTTCTTCATCAACTTAATTGAATTTTCTGAAGTCAGATATATTGAAAAAATAAAAATAATAATAATAATAATAAAAATAAATAAATAAAAGTATAAACATGAAAACCAATCATTGATTGGCATGTTTATACAGAAAAGATAGAGTGAAAATCAGAATTTTTCTGACACTCTAACTTTTCCATTTTGTTTTCTTCTACAAGCAGCTGTTACAAAATCATAAGTGCAGATACATTTCACTTATGGTCCATTTCATTTCATCCATTCATATTCCATTTCATTCATTCATCCATACTCCATTTCACTTCATTCATTCATACTTCACTTCATTCCATATTTCATTCATTTCATTCCATACTACATCCACCTCATTTCAATTCCAGATTTTTAAAGTTTGATGTTTTCTGCAATTAAATAATACATATCATGAATTGTAGCCCACTTCTCATATTTCACTCCATTTCATAAGTTGTGATCCATTCCACTCCATTATTCATTTCATTCATACTCCATCCTACCATATTTCATTATTCATTTCATACAACCTTTCATCATTCCAGCTTCAAACCATATTTCAAGTTCTATACAGGTACATTCTACAATCAATCAGACATTCTGTAGCCAGTTGGACATTCTGCAGCTAGACAGACATTCTGCATCCAGAGAGCCTGAAAACACTATCTAGTAATAATTTGATCTACAACAAAATGATCCTACATATCCAAGAACAAGCAAATTCAAAGAAGGTTATGAAGACTCAAAAATTAATGATTTTCAAGAGAGAACAAAGCATATGAAGATCACAAGAAAATCAAAGCAAAGGCAAAGGTATGAAACGATTATAATGACACATCATGAAAAAATTTAGCATAGTTTAGCTATACATTATTCAAAAAGTTGCTTTAATTAATTTTATTGATCATGCCTAACAAACCTCCAGCAAAAACTTTGGATAAAACTCCTTTTACTCTGCCATTTCAAAACTCATATCCGATCATCATTTCAAAATCTAAACGGTTAAAGTGCTGAAGTGATTGGATTAGTCACGTCACTAAGCATTTAATGATGATTTTTGAATTTGTTACAAAATATCTTCGCAATCTTTCCCTCTGTGATATCTTTCAACTCATATAGATCATCCTCACCTCATTATATTCATTCCGCAACTACTCCATATCACTCTTTCTCGTAGCCAACTTTTAACCATTTCGGTCTGTGAGATAGAGGCATCTCTGTAACAACCATTGCCACCATGAACAGAGGAAACATTTGTGGAGCAAAAACAACTTGACCGTGAACAGAAGACTAGTGAATTGAAGATTGAAGAAGAGTTATGGGCCTCATCGTGAGAACTGAACCAGTTGGCACTAAATACTTGGAAGGCTACCCCCAAATCCAAGAAATCTTACAACAAGCAGGATGGTTGCAATTCCTTAAAACATTCAGTGGCTTCCACAAAGAGGTTACTAAAACTTTTGCAAGATCTTTTAATGGGGCCGAGGTTGAAGTTGGAGATATTAAATTCATTGTCACAGAGGCTTTTATTGCAGAAGCAACAAGATTGCCTAGACAAGGAGAAAGATGGTTTAAGAACAAAGAATTTCATAACGAAGGATGGAAGCAGATACTCAAGTCACCAGGTATGGATGTCACTGTTTTTAAAAAGGGTATCCATAGCTCTGCATTAAAGAACAAATGGAGGAGCATGTTGCTTATCCTGCAAAAATTCATCACTTGTGAAGGTAGATATGGTACTTTCTATGTTTACCATATTAGGTTGATAATGCATTTCTTAGAAGAAGAACTTAATTTGCCCTATTTCTTGCTTTAAAGTTTAAAGAAAATTGCTTCAAGTGTTCAAAAGAGAATTCAATTTCTGGAGACAACCTTATACCACCATGGTTTAGTCAAGATTTTGATTGACCATCATTTGAGCAAAATAGGGGATAGTTGGGAAGAGTTCTTGGTGAGAAATCACTTTGAGGAACCAAAGGAACCTTCACCTGAACATAAACCTACACAAAGAAGCAGAAGATGGAAATCCTCCAAAACTGAAACTGGTAAAACAACACAAGAAAGTAGTGAAGAAATGATTTCTGAAAAATTAGTTCAGATTAAGAAGCAGCTTAAGAAAGAAAGGATCATAAGAAAATTTTCCAGAGAAAAAGGAGAAGGGCCATCTCAACCGAGGAGGAGCCACAGACTGAGGGGGATACTAAAGAAAAAAAAAGTTAAACAAACTGGAGCCATAAACATAGAAGACGAAGAAACACCTACTGAGGAGGATTTTGATGAAGAAGTTCCAGAAATTGACCCAGCACAGCAAGAAATTTACAACTATGTTGAAACATTGGAGAGAAAAGCTTCAGAAAGTAGAGACAGAACACCTAGTCCACCAGAGTCTGAAATAGATATGCTAAGAAGGGATAAGTACGAGCTAGAAGTACTTAATAGGCATATCAGGATTGAAAATGATATTTTGAGGGAGCAAGTTAAACTAAAAACCAATATGAATTCAACCGTGTCTCTACAAATGGACAAAGTGGAAAAGGCCAATGAAAAATTGAAAAGGAGAAACAAAAATTTAATCATGGCACTTACCAATTTAAGGTTCAAGTTAATCATCAGGAAGCCCAGAAGGCCTTTAACTACGAGGCAAAGCAGAAGAAGAGGATTGGATGTTCTTGCAGAGGTCTCAGAATTCATGGAATAGTTGCATGAGGACATGCAAGAATCTAGCAGTGGGGGTATGTTGAGCTCCAAGAATTTTCTTTCATCCACCACATTCCACTCCATTTCTTTTGTTCATTGTTAAGCTCAGGTTTAAATGATCAATATAATTAGTCAAAATTGCTTTAAGAATGAATATCATGACTAACTTGCTATGTTTTTATGATTTTGTCATTGTAGTACTTTTTGAACTAAATCTAGCTATAGAATGCAGACATTCTGTAGCTAGTTGCCAATTCTACAGCCGGCTTCATGTCTACGCAGGTTCCAGGTGTCATCTTGGAGAAAAACACATATGGGTGTATTCCACATCATGCACTCATTTATTTTTTCTCTCCACGAAGTTTGAACGGAATCCTGTAGGTGGTTAAGCACGTGGGAACTCAAACTAGGAGGTAGACTCCTAACAGGATAAGGACATTCCAGATGTCCTTAATTCTGTTACGTGACCATCATCAGAGTCCTAGTTTGGTTTTTATTAGGAAAGACAATTATTCCTATGTTATCTCAGATACGGTTATGTAATTTTGTTATAAATATGCTCGGGAAACCGAGGGACAAGGTTAGATTTTTATGGTTGATTGATAGATTTCAGAAGTCTAAAAACACTCTGTTTTGAAGTAATTTCTCTTTAATGAAAGAAGCAGCATTTCCTTGAAAGCGTTGAATCAATATTGAAGTAGATTTCGTGCTACTCTGGTGGTATAGGGCCCCTGCCTCCTGAGCAGCCTTGTTTATACGGTAGATAAGTATTTTAGTATCGTTTTTATTTCTAGTTTAGACAAGTTTTTGAAGTTTATGTTCATACTTGTTTACATTAATTATCACAGCTAGACTTACTCTAATAAGCTCTTCCAAAATATCATTACGATGAATAAGGCATAGTTGTGGTATTGTAGGTTTTAATTGCATTTTCTTTCGTTAATTATCATAGTTGGACTTACTCTAATAAGCTCTTCCAAAATATCATTATGATGAATAAGGCATAACTGTGGTATTGTAGGTTTTAGTTGCTTGTTTACACTAAGTGTCACAGCCTTTCTTACTCTTACAAACTCTTCCAAAATATCATGAACAACGAATAAGAAACAACTGTGGTGTCTTAGTTTCTAGTTGTATCTGCTTTCAGTCTTATGTTTATGTTCAATTGCATTGAATAATATAGCCATACTTGTTCTCACAAACTCTTCCAAAATATCATTCATACTGAACGAGATGGGCTGTAGAATTCCTTAGGTTAGTTGCATGTTAACTTAGTTATAGCACTCCAGAGGTAGAATGCATGTGGTTCAACTCTGTCATTTCATTTCCAATTTGATAATGGCTTTTCAGTTTAACATTGTTCACTGTAATTCAAATAGACTAGTGGCACTTTAGTTTAGTTTTAGCTCACTGTATTAGCACTCCAGTTTAGTTGTCATCCATTGCATTTTTAAATTATATTAGTTGTTAAATTTAAATACCAAGGTCTTCATTATTTACAAAAACTTCTTTTGTTCCAACCTTATATTAATATACAATCATTTGGATAGGAGTTAGTATCAGTCTAAGACCTAGAGTATTTTGCAACCTTTTTACCATTTCACAAACAAGCCTTTTCTCAAAAGACCATTCTAAAAAGGAAATCTATAACTTCTGAGTGAGGCCTAGTGGTGTTAAATTGAGTTGCAGAACAGAATTAGAAGCTAGTTTAGAATAGAAATCTTATGATGCTACAAATTTTCTTTTCCAAATATATTCAAATAGATCTTTAAACATGGATGAGATGTTGTAACATTGTAAGTTGATTGTTTGATTGTTTAGTTAGGAGAACTTCATTTACACTTAACTTGCCCATTTCTCAAGCTCTTCCAAAACATCTTTAATGAATGAATTGGACAATTTTAAGCTCATGTTGTGATTTATTTCCTTGAATTCATTATCAAGCTTTGTATTTGTTGTTTGCTAGCCATAGTTAGGCTTTGTTCTGTTTTAGTATTTGCATTTGTCATTTGTCATCCATAGTTTAGGCCAATAGATTTTTTTCACCAGCATTTAGTTCCTTCCCTTTTCAAACATAAAATCATAAAACCAAAAACATCAGAAAACACTAAACACAACGTAGTGAGAAACAAATACCTAGGCACATATAGTGCACCACACTTCAGCAGTTTACCAACCCTGGTTGACAATTAATGAACTCAATTTAGGAACACTAGGTTGAGCACAAACATTTTGGCGCTGTTTCCGGGGAAGTGTAACTAGGTAGCCTTGTTTCTTAACTTCAAAAAAAAAAAAAAAAAACAATGATATGCGTAGAGAGAGAGACTCAAGGGGTAGATTCATAAGAAGCAGAAGCAGAAGCTTGATTCCTAGAACACCACTTGTTTCACCTAGACCAAGAGCCAACACACCTCCAACTCAGACCCACATTACATCCCTTACTGATCCAAGACTCCCAGAGGACTTAAGATTAGATATTCCATTAGAAAGACCTTCCACTTCATCCATTGAACCTATCTTAGAAGAAGATTCAAGGACCCCTGCTAGAGACACAAATTTTTCCACTTCCACAGAAGAATCAACTATGGCAGAAGAAGGGGGAGGAGGAGTCTTTAATGGAGAACACACATTATTTGGAGGGGGTAGAGGTAGAGGTAGAGGAGAAGGAGGTAGATGTGTAGAAGGAGAAGGAGGCAGAGGAAGAGGTAGAAGAGAAATGGGAAGCTCTTTTGGGTTTCCTATAGTAGATGAAGAAACCAATACAACCATGAAAAAAATTTCACCCTCTGTCCTTCCAAACTTCTATGGACTTAAAACTGAAGATCCTGAAACCTTCCTATTTGAATTTGAAGTCCTATGTAGAACTTATGACTACTTACAAGATGCTCAAAAACTTAAACTATTTCCTTCAACATTGAAAGAAGCAGCATTGAAGTGGTTTATGAGTTTGATCAACAGTTCTATTAGGACATGGGAAGACATGAAACAAGCATTTCTAGAGAGGTATTTGGATTATTGTATGCCAGTTAATCATAAAGAGGAAGTGTTAAAGATGATACAAAAAGAGGATGAAAACTTGGAAGATTTGTTGGAGAGATTTCATTACAACATCAAAAGAGCAAAAATGGAAAACTTAGATCAAGACACCTTAAAAACTCTCTTGTTGAAAACAATTAGGGATGAATGGTTGGATATCCTTAACATGATGGGAAAAGGGGATATATTTCAGCTCACATTACTTGAAATATCCGAGTTATGTATCAACCTTTCAAGAGGGAAATCCAAAACTGTAAAAGGCCAAAGAGACCCTGCTCTTGCAAGGGTAAGTAAGTCTGCTTCTGGGACAGTAAGTAGGGCAGAGATAGGGCATATGCTTGATGAATTCAAATGCGACATCTTAGGGAGTCTTAGTGAACAAATAGACACCCTTAAGTTACAAAACAAGCAAAAAGCTGAATTTGATGCTTTAGCAATCTTTTGTCCCAGATGTAGAAAGAAGCATGCCTTGAGAGAGTGTCCTTTGGATGCAAAATTTGTAGAGAACTGTGTCATTTGTTCAGAAAAACATGAGACCAAGAGTTGTCCTTCGCTTCCTAGTCTTAAAGCTGTCTTTCAAGACGAAACTCCTACAAGTTCCACAAAATCTCTCAATTTTGTCTCTAGAAGGCCTTGGCAAGGACCTCAAACACAAGGATTTCATGATCAAATGTATAATCAACCTCCACCAAATTGGAATTCTTAGCAGCAACCTTGGCCCCAATTTCAAAATCAATCTCAAGCTTGGGCACAAGGGGCACAAAATCCCTATGGAAGATACTCTCAGTACTATCAGTATCCACCATCCTATCCACCATATCCACATTTTCCTCAACAAAAAAATCCTCAAAATCCACAACATCAAAATCAACCACTTCCATTACCATTTCCTCAGAAATCAAATCAGTTGCCTGCTCAACCCATACCAAACCACAACAATAAAAATCCTCAGAATACATACATGATAGAAGGCCAACAGTTTCCAACTTATTTAATTACTCCTCTAGACCTTAGTGATGTTCAACTTAGGTCTGGAAGAATACTTGAAAAGAAGAAACCTTCTGTGATCATACAAGAATAAGACAACTCTGAGGAAGACTCTCTACGGGAAAATAAAATTCTTGAAGAAGACACATCTTTTCAGGACCCAAACATTGAAAAATCAAAACAAAAAGAACCAATAATTTCAACTCCTGTATTAGAGCAGCCATCAACATCCACTCCTACACCTCCCTTTCCAGAAATATTACAAATTGATAGAGGTGTAGAAAAACAAATTATGGTGCCTAATTATGATTTCCTAGATGATCTGAGAAATGTTTGAATTAAGATTCCATTATTACAAACCATCAAGGAAATTCCAATTTTAGCAAAGACAATAAAGGAGTTGAGCATGAAGAAAACAAGAAAAAGAATAAGAGAGACAACGAAAATTCAACTGGCAGGAAAAATAGCAGACATTATGATGGGTAATATTGCTATTCCAAAGTATCTAGACCCATGAAATCCAGTTGTCAAAATTCACATCAATGGAATTGAGATCCAAAACACACTCATTGATTTAGGAGCAGCAATCAATATCATGAGTAGACAAATCATGGATAAACTGAAACTTCCTAATATTCTCTTTACACCCACATTATTACAATTAGCAGACAGATCTGTGATCAAACCTGATGGGGTAATAGAAGACATTCCGGTGTCCCTAGATTCTTGGGAGTACCCTGTGGATTTCATGATCCTAACTCCTAAGAATAATCTAGGAGGGCATCCAATTATATTAGGAAGACCTTGGTTAGCTACAGCTGATGCTTTCATTAGTTGTAGATCCGGTGATATGTACATCTCTGATGGTAGTTCAACTAAGAAATTCACTTTGTATCCTCCGGCAAGGAAAATTACAGATTTAGATGATACTCAATGGATAGAGGATGAAGAAGACTTACAACCTCTCTTCACAATTTCAGAAATTAGTGAAGATAGTCAAATTCTGAATACTTTAGAAAACTTTGAATCCTCTTCGGAACATAAACATGAAAAATTTCAAGAAGAATCCGACATTGAGTTTTTGTCATCAAGGCAGATGTCTCTCTATTCCATGGATAAATTTGGCAGCTCTACAATTGAGATATTTTCAGGCAAAACTTTAAACATAAACAAGAACCTAGAAAAATCTCAACAAGAAGAGCTAGTCAAGATTTTAAAGAGACATTCTTCTGCATATGCATGGGAGTACACTGATATGAAAGGGATAAGCCCCAAGACTTGCACTCATCACATCTACATAGAGGAAAATTGTAAACCAATCAGACAACCTCAAAGACGGATTAATCCAAATCTTAGGGAGATTGTTAAAGAAGAATTGCAGAAATTGTTGAATGTCAACTTTATCTATCCTATTTCAGATAGTCAGTGGGTTTCTCCTTTGGTAATTGTGCCAAAGAAAAATGGTAAATGGAGGGTATGTATTGACTACCGAGAATTAAACAAAGCTACTCTTAAAGACCATTTTCCCTTACCTTTCATATATCAAGTGTTAGATACATTAGCTGGAAAAAAGTACTTCTCATTTCTAGACGGGTTTAGTGGTTATAATCAAATTCAAGTAGCACTTGAGGACCAAGACAAAACCACATTTACCTGTCCTTGGGGTACCTATGCTTACCGAGTATTGCCATTTGGATTATGCAATGCACCTACAACATTTCAAAGGGCAGTATTAGGAATTTTTTTAGATCTAATACATGATTGTGTAGAGGTATATATGGATGATTTCACAGTTTATGGAAACACATTTGAAGAAGCCTTAGCAAACTTGGAAAAATTCTTAAAGAGATGTAAAGAAGCAAATCTTTCGCTTAGTCATGAAAAGTGTTTTATGATGTTTACTGAAGGAATTGTTTTAGGACATCACATTTTAGGGGATGGGATTAGATTTGATGAGTCAAAATTTGAAGTCATCTCTGACTTATCTATTCCAAGTTGTCAAAAATATGTTAGGATTTTTCTTGGATTTACAGGGTATTATCGAAGATTTATAGAAAACTTCACTAAGATAGCATCTCCACTCTTCAAATTACTTACCAAAGACTGTGAATTCAATTGGAATTATGATTGCCAGTTAGCCTTTGAGACCCTGAAAACAAAAATTTCTGAAGCACCTATTTTAAGGGGACCTAACTGGAAGTTACCTTTTCATATTTCAACAGATGCCTCAGATACAGCTCTAAGAGCAGTATTGGGACAAAAAGACCTGATTCCTTATGCCATCTACTATACCAGTAAAAATTTGACTCCTGCAGAGTTAAACTATACTGTAACTGAAAAAAGAGTTGTTAACTGTTGTTCATGCCATAAACAAATTCAGACACTATATAATAGGCTATGAAACTTTTTTTCACACGGATCATTCTGCAATTAGATACTTAATGAACAAATCAATTACTAATGGTAGAGTTATAAGATGGTTATTGCTTTTACAAGAATTCAACATTACCATTATAGATAGGCCTGGAAAACAAAACACAGTAGCTGATTTCCTATCTAGACTCCAAAACATCAAAGATGACACTCCAGTTGAAGATCAATTTCCTGATGAATATCTTTTTGCAATTTCTACCCAAACTCCTTGGTTTTCTGATATTGCTAATTATTTAGTTTCAGGAAAATTTCCTTCAATAATGAATGCAAGAGATAAAATAAAAATCATTCATGACAGTGTAAAATATTCATGGGTTGCTAATGAGTTGTACAAGACAGGTCCAGATTTTATCATTAGGAGATGTGTTCGAGAAGATGAGATGCCTGAGATTCTCAAAGCATGTCATGATGAACCTTGTGGCGGACACTTTGCTGATAAAAGGACAGCCTATAAGATCCTTCATTTAGGACATTATTGGCCATCCTTGTTTAAAGATGCTAAAGAGTATGTCAAAAGGTGTGACAGTTGCCAAAGGGTAGGGAAACCTTCTCCTTCAGGTGAGATGTCATTACAACCTCAGGTACATATTGAACCTTTTGAAAAATGGGCTTTGGATTTTGTAGGACCTATTAGTCCTCCATCAAGACAAAAAAAGATATATATTAGTTTGCACTAATTATGTTACCAAATGGGTAGAGGCCAAGCCATTACTTTTTGCTACTGAAGCATCTGTAGTTAATTTTCTTTTTGAGGATATTTTTACTCGTTTTGGTGTCCCAAGGGAAATTGTTACAGATCAAGGAGCTCAATTCACATCAAGTCTAGTGGAACAAATGATGGAGAGGTACAGAATCAGACATAGAAAATCTACTCCCTATCATCCACAAGCAAATGGTCAAGTGGAATCTACTAATAAGGTTATTGAAGGGATCCTAACAAAGACTGTCCATTTACATAGAAAAGATTGGGTAGATAGGCTTCCTGAAGCCTTGTGGGCCTATAGAACTACATGGAGAAGCACAATAGGCCATACTCCTTATGAACTTGTTTATGGAAAGCAAGTTTTGTTTCCCATAGAGTTCCAGATTCAAACTTTCAAAATGGCAGTTCAGCTAGGACTTGATCTATCAGAGGCACAAAAGCACAGATTGGAGAAGATTAATGAATTGGATGAGATCAGACAAGATGCAGTTCAGAAAACAAGTCTAGTCCAACAGAAAAGGACTAGATGGCATGACAAGTACATCAAGGAGAAGAAGTTCAAAGAAGGTGACTGGGCTCTCTTGTTTGATTCAAAGTTCAAGGATTTTCAAGGTAAATTTCAAACACATTGGCTTGGGCCACATGAAATTGTGAGAATTTTTGACAATGGAGCAATAAAAATCAGGACAATAGATGAAGAAGATGTTACTTTTCTTGTGAATGGTCATAGATTGAAGCTGTATCACAAACCACTCTCAAGAGAAGAATTTTTCAAGAAGTTCCAGGAAAACAGTGATGTGAAGTTAATGAAGAAGAATCTTTCTTCTTCATCAACTTAATTGAATTTTCTAAAGTCAGATATATTGAAAATAAAAAATAAAAAATAAAAAATAAAATAAAATAATAAATAAATAAATAAAAGTATAAACATGAAAACCAATTACTGATTGGCATGTTTATACAGAAAAGATAGAGTGAAAATCAGAATTTTTCTGACACTCTAACTTTTCCATTTTGTTTTGTTCTGCAAGCAGCTGTGACAAAATCATAAGTGCAGATTCATTTCACTTATGGTCCATTTCATTTCATCCATTCATATTCCATTTCATTCATTCATCCATACTCCATTTCACTTCATTCATTCATACTTCACTTCATTCCATATTTCATTAATTTCATTCCATACTACATCCACCTCATTTCAATTCATGATTTTTAAAGTTTGATGTTTTCTACAATTAAATAATACATATCATAAATTGCAGCCCACTTCTCATATTTCACTCCATTTCATAAGTTGTGATCCATTTCACTCCATTATTCATTTCATTCATACTCCATCCTACCATATTTCATTATTCATTTCATACAACCTTTCATCATTCCAGCTTCAAACCATATTTCAAGTTCTATACAGGTACATTCTACAATCAATCAGACATTCTGTAGCCAATTGGACATTCTGCAGCCAGACAGACATTCTGTAGCCAGAGAGCCTGAAAACACTATCTAGTAATAATTTGATCTGCAACAAAATGATCATGCATATCCAAGAACAAGCAAATTCAAAGAAGGTTATGAAGACTCAAAAATTAATGATTTTCAAGAGAGAACAAAGCATATGAAGATCACAAGAAAATCAAAGCAAAGGCAAAGGTATGAAACGATTATAATGACATATCATGAAAAAATTTAGCATAGTTTAGTTATATATTATTCAAAAAGTTGTTTTAATTAATTTTATTGATCATGCCTAACAAACCTCCCGCAAAAACTTTGGATAAAACTCCTTTTACTCCGCCATTTCAAAACCCATATCTGATCATCATTTCAAAATATAAACGGTTAAAGTGCTGAAGTGATTGGATTAGTCACATCACTAAGCATTTAATGATGATTTTTGAATTCGTTACAAAATATCTCCGCAATATTTCCCTCTGTGATATCTTTCAACTCATATACATCATCCTCACCTCATTATATTCATTCCGCAACTACTCCATATCACTCTTTCCCGTAGCCAACTTTTAACCATTTCGTTCTATGAGACAGAGGCATCTCTGTAACAACCATTGCCACCGTGAACAGAGGAAACATTTGTGGAGCAAAAACAACTTGACCGTGAACAGAAGACTAGTGGATTGAAGATTGAAGAAGATTTATGGGCCTCATCGTGAGAACTGAACCAGTTGGCACTATATACTTGGAAGGCTACCCCCAAATCCGAGAAATCTTACAAAAAGCAGGATGGTTGCAATTCCTTGAAAAATTCAGTGGCTTCCACAAAGAGGTTACTAAAAATTTTGCAAGATATTTTAATGGGGCCGAGGTTGAAGTTGGAGATATTAAATTCATTTTCACAGAGGCTTTTATTGCAGAAGCAACAAGATTACCTAGACAAGGAGAAAGATGGTTTAAGAACAGAGAATTTCATAACGAAGGATGGAAGCAGATACTCAAGTCACCAGGTATGGATGTCAGTATTTTTAAAATGGGTATCCCTAGCTCTGCATTAAAGAACAAATGGAGGAACATGTTGCTTATCCTGCAAAAATTCATCACTTGTGAAGGTATATATGGTACTTTCTATGTTTACCATATTAGGTTGATAATGCATTTCTTAGAAGAAGAACTTAATTTGCCCTATTTCTTGCTTCAAAGTTTAAAGAAAATGGCTTCAAGTGTTCAAAAGAGAATTCATTTTCTGGAGACAACTTTATACCACCATGGTTTAGTCAAGATTTTGATTGAACATCATTTGAGCAAAATAGGGGATAATTGGGAAGAGTTCTTGGTGAGAAATCACTTTGAGGAACCAAAGGAACCTTCACCTGAACATAAACCTACACAAAGAATCAGAAGATGGAAATCCTCCAAAACTGAAACTAGTAAAACAATACAAGAAAGCAGTGAAGAAATGATTTCTGAAAAATTAGTTCAAATTAAGAAGCAGCTTAAGAAAGAAAGGATCATAAGAAAATTTTCCAGAGAAAAAGGAGAAGGGCCATCTCAAACGAGGAGGAGCCACAGACTGAGGGGGATACTAAAGAAAACAAAAGTTAAACAAACAGGAGCCATAAACATAGAAGAAGAAGAAACACCTACTGAGGAGGATTTTGATGAGCAATTTCCAGAAATTGACCCAGCACAGCAAGAAATTTACAACTATGTTGAAACATTGGAGAGAAAGCTTCAGAAAGTAGAGACAGAACCCCTAGTCCACCAGAATCTGAAATAGATATGCTAAGAAGGGATAAGTACGAGCTAGAAGTACTTAATAGGCATATCAGGACTAAAAATGATATTTTGAGGGAGCAAGTTAAACTAAAAACCAATATGAATTCAACCTTGTCTCTACAAATGGACAAAGTGGAAAAGGCCAATGAAAAATTGAAAAGGAGAAACAAAAAGTTAATCAGGGCACTTACCAATTTAAGGTTCAAGTTAATCATTAGGAAGCCCAGAAGGCCTTTAACTACCAGGAAAATCAGAAGAAGAGGGTTGGATGTTCTTGCAGATGTCTCAGAATTCATGGAATAGTTGCATGAGGACATGCAAGAATCTAGTAGTGGGGGTATGTTGAGCTCCAAGAATGTTCTTTCTTCCACCACATTCCACTCGATTTCTTTTGTTCATTGTTAATCTCAGGCTTAAATGATCAATAGAATTAGTCAAAATTGCTTTAAGAATGAATATCATGACTAACTTGCTATGTTTTTATGATTTTGTCATTGTAGTACTTTTTGAACTAAATCTAGCTACAGAATGCAGACATTCTGTAGCTAGTTGCCAATTCTGCAGCCGTCTTCATGTCTACACAGGTTCTAGGTGTCATCTCAGAGAAAAGAACATATGGTCATATTCCACATCATCTCCTTATCATTTTTTGCTCTCCACGAAGTTTTAACGGAATCCTGTAGGTGGTTATGTATGTGGGAACTCAAATTAGGAGGTAGACTCCTAATAGGATAAGGACAGTCTATATGTCCTTAATCATATTACGATACCACCTTCAGAGTTCTAGTTCAATTCTAATTAGGAAAGACAATTATTCCTATGTTATCTTAGATACGGTTATGTAATTTTGTTATAAATATGCTCAGGAAACCGAGGGACAAGGTTAGATTTTATGGTTGATTGCTAGATTTCAGAAGTCCGAAAACACTCTGTTTTGAAGTAATTTCTCTTTAATGAAAGAAGCATCATTTACTTGAAAGCGTTGAATCAATCTTGAAGTAGATTTCGTGCTACTCTGGTGGTCGAGGGCCCCTGCCTCCTGGGCAGCCTTGTTTATACGGTTTAGATAAGTATTTTAGTCTCGTTTTCATTTCTAGCTTAGGCAAGTTTTTGAAGTTTATGTTCATATTTGTTTACATTAATTATCACAGCTAGACTTACTCTTATAAACTCTTCCAAAATATCATTACAATGAATAAGGCATAGCTGTGGTATTGTAGGTTTTAGTTGCATTTCCTTTCGTTAATTATCACAGTTAGACTTACTCTAATAAACTCTTCCAAAATATCATCATGATGAATAAGGCATAGCTATGGTATTTTAGGTTTTAGTTGCTTGTTTACACTAAGTGTCACAGCCGGTCTTACTCTTACAAACTCTTCCAAAACATCATTAACAACGAATAAGAAATAGTTGTGGTGTCTTAGATTCTAGTTGTATTTGCTTTCAGTTTTATGTTTATGTTCAATTGCATTGAATAATACAGCCATACTTGTTTTCACAAACTCTTCCAAAATATCATTCATATTAAACGAGATGGACTGTAGAATTCCTTAGGTTAGTTGCATGTTAATTTAGTTACAGCACTCCGGAGGTAGAATGCATTTAGTTCAGCTCTGTCACTACATTTCAGTTTGATAATGGCATTTTAGTTTAACACTGTTCACTGTACTCCAAGTAGACTAGTAGCACTCTAGTTTAGTCTTAGCTCAATGTATTAACATTCCAGTTTAGTTGCTATCCATTACATTTTAAATTGTATTAGTTGTTAAATTTAAATACCACGGTCTTCATTATTTACAAAACTTCTTTTGTTCCAAACTCATATTAATATATAATCATCTGGATAGAATCTAGTATCAGTCTAAGGCTTGGAGTATTTTGCAACCTTTTTACCATTTCACAAATAAGCCTTTTCTCAAAGACTATTCTAAAAAGAAATCTATAACTTTTGAGTGAGGCCTAGTAGCGCTAAATTGAGTTGCAGAACAGAATTAGAAGCTAGTTTAGAGTAGAAATCTTATTATGCTACAAATGTTCTTTTCCAAATATGTTCCAATAAACCTTTAACCATGGATGAGATGTTGTAAAATTGTAAGTTGACTGTTTGATTGTTTATTTAGGAGAACTTCATTTACACTTAACTTGTCCATTTCTCAAGCTCTTCCAACACATCTTTAATGAATGAATTGGATAATTTCAAGTTCATGTTGTGATTTATTCCCTTGCAATGAAGTCATTATCAAGCTTTGCATTTGTTGTTTTCCATCCATAGTTTAGGCTTTGTTCTGTTTTAACACAATCAATAGCTTCTTTTCACCAGCACTTAGTTCTTTCCCTTTTCAACATAAAACCATAAAACAAAAAACATCATAAAACACTAAACACAACGTAGTGAGAAACAAATCCCTAGGCACATATAGTGCACCACACTTCAGCAGTTTACTAACCCTGGTTAATAATTAATGAACTCAATTTAGGAACACTAGGTCGAGCACAAGCATTTTGGCGTCGTTGTCGAGGAAGTGTAACTAGGTAGCCTTGTTTCTTAACTTCCAAAAACAATGATATGCGTAGAGAGAGAGACTCAAGGGGTAGATTCATAAGAAGCAGAAGCAGAAGCTTGATTCCTAGAACACCACTTGTTTCACCTAGACCAAGAGCCAGCACACCTCCAACTCAGACCCACATTCCATCCCTTACTAATCCTAGACTCCCAGAGGACTTAAATCATATATCCATTAGAAAGACCTTCCACTTCATCCACTGAACCTGTCTTAGAAATCCAAGGGGAGACTAATACACCAACATATAAAGCATGACATTATTAACCTTACATGAACAGGTTCCATGATTCTGAAAGCTAAATTTCTGCATAGAGGCCAATGATGGCATATATGGTCAGCCAGTTTCAAACAGAAAGCATAAAAAATTGTCGGACATATCCCCAATAAAGGAATACAGATAATGAAAAATCAATACACTATATTCCTACCGGGTCCACATTTAAAATACCCATACCTGTTCAAATAAGACAGTCCAAAGCATTAGACAAACAACAAAAAGAGAAATGAAGCCAACTGTGTATACATCCAAAATGAAATAACGTAACCATCTGAGGACAAATCCATATAAACCCATATTATTATCAGCCTATGATCTGATAATAACTCGCTTGCTTGCAGTCATTAGTAGAAAAAAAATGGATCACGCTCGCTTGTAATCGTCAAGGAAGAGATCGTGCTTGCTTGTAAAAACCAGCAGGATAATAAGAAAAGAAAAAAATGATACAAAAACTCCATCCTACTATGAGCTTGAGCTGATCAAGGAATGGGAATGTCAAAGTCCCAAATCCGAACTCCACCCTTATATTGAGACACATTCATGATTCCAAAATCCATAGATAGTCCTTTCTTAGATAGACCATCAGCCCTGGTGTTTAACTCTCTGAAAATATGTGTAATAGGTGGAAAATTCATTCTAGCCCATAGTTGTTTAGTCCTCAACATCCACCCTTGAACAAAAGGGGTAGAGATAGAAAAAGAATCATACACCACTCCAATGACCACCTTAGAATCTCCATAAAAATTTTCATTTTCATACCCCAAGTTATATCCTGCCAAGAGCCCACTCCATAGAGCTAAGAGCTCCGCCAAAATGTTAGTGCTCATGCCAGCGTTCCAACAGGTCTGTATGCATTCATCATGAGACATTTTAACCCAAACGCCACATCCCATCATACCGTCCTGGCATGCCCCATCAAAGAAAATAGCAGGCATAGAAATGGCATGGGGCCTAAGCCTAAAAGAGCCATCCACAACTGGTGTGATAACCTCCACACGATGGGAAATCCACTTCATAATAGAAGTGTGTATAGCCTGAACTGAGAAATCACCACCTTCAAAAATAACCTTGTTGCGGGCCAGCCAAATTTCCCATGTAATAAAGAAGGGTAAAGATTGAAAAATTCCTTTAATCTTTTCCCATCTATTCGTAGCTTCCATGAAGTCTTGTGGAACCCATGAAGAATTTGTGAAATTAGGAGTAAATAAATCCAAAATTTTCAAAGACATTGGACATAGAAAAAAGAGATGTCTTACAGATTCCTCATCATTCTTGCATAGGGCACATCGTCCAGGTCCCTAAAAACCTCTTTATTTAATCGAATCCCATGTAAGAATCTGATTCTTCCATAGCAGCCAAGTGAATAAAAGAATATTGGTGGGGATGGCTCGATGCCAAAATCTTTTTTTTTTGTCTTATTCATGGTATGTTTCAACCCTTTGTTTTCATTAATATATGACCTTTTTCAATTATCAAATATTTCAATCGCATGCTTAACCTTTTAACCTAGTCTTCTTCTTTATGATTTAATGTGCTCTTATGATTTTCAACCACAACATTTGACATGGTTCTTATTGCATGCATTGATTACACATAATAGTTTCATCACATATAGTTTCACATAGCTCTCATTATATGTTTAGTCTTCAATGTAACTCTCATTGCATTCTTTAATAAATCATGGGTCTCATTACATGTGCAACCTTTTGACATAATATTATTTGTGTTTTAATATATGTCTTTTTGCATGAATTGTTGCATACAGTGATTTTAGATAACTCACTTCACTTGCAATTTTTTAACATATATTTATCACAGACTTTAGTGTAATCTTACATCCCACTATTTAATATTTTCATTAGTTCACTTTTAAATATAGCCTTCACATGTGTTGAGAGATACAACTTTGTAGTATTAATATCACCTTTGTACCAATTTGATTGTGCCCACATAGAACATTCAAGTATGTTGGTCTTCATTAATGACTTAAATACCCTATGTGTCTTCCAACTTAGTTGGCATATTATCGAGTTCTTCATGGTATTATTTGGTAAGTTCCCTATTTCATATTTTGAACAATAACTCTATCGCTTAATCCATAATATAAAATAAATTAGTAAGAATATATGATAAAAAAATGATTTTTCATAAACTTCAGTGTTAAATATTTGAATGTGCAGTAGATAAGGGGATTGGAAGCATAATTTAATTGAGTTTTTCAAAGCCAAAAATAAAATTTTAAATAACTTTGCAAATGAAAATGATAAAAATACTTCGAATATCTTTATCGAAAGAGAAATATGTAATGCAAAAGGTGGATCTTTAAATACTTGATCTGGAATATACAAACAAAACTTTTCATAAAATAAATTAACACTCAAGCATATGAATTATTAATGAGATTAATTCACAATTCACCTTATAACATGATGATGCAACTATTATAACTGAAAATTTCATGAAATTCCCATGATGACATGAGTTGGGAGAAGCAAATCAAAAAACAAGAACCTAGATGGAATATGGCTAGCAACACAAGATGCATAACTTTAATTTGCAATGCATACCATTGTTGGGTCATAAAAAGGTATCTTTTGAACACCTAATTAGCCTACATTAATCATCAATCCGGAAGCGACGTTTTATTTCAAGAGTGTACTCTGTCTGAGGCTGCAATTATCTAAGAGTAATGATGTGAAGATGTAGTACAAAATATAAAATTCAAAAGTAACAAATGCTTGGAAAGAAACCTAATTACAGTGACATGAATGGAAATATTAAACTATATCAATCTTGCAGAACATCGATCAGGGATGCAGTAGTAGTAACTCTTTCCCTTAGAAATCGATGCAAGATGACCAATCTGGGGACTTGGAAGCAAGAGCCTCTATCCTCTATAGTTGGAGATCTTAAAGCAATCGAAACAAAAGCAGATTCAATGAAAACAACTTAAAAGAAACGCAATCTAGAAAGGAACAGCAGCATGTAACTATAACTTATCTGTTTGCTAATCAAAGGCTATGAATAAACAATGAACAGAAATGGAACAGCAACGTAAAATGAACATCAATTACGATTCTAACATATTCAAGCCACTAGATTTCCATGCTTCAATCCTGTCGACAGCTTCTTACCACGCAATAGTCAATTATAAAAAATTATAAACTAATGGAACAGAAACTCAAATCAGATACAGAACAGCAAAGCTTTATAATAACAACAAGATAATCGAACAGTGAATGTGCTTCTTGTAAAGAATAAAATCGCAATGACTCTGTATTTGATCCAACAACAATAAACCAATTCTGTAATTGAAACGCACATTAAACACACTTCACACGACAGTAAACAAGGATTAAAATACAAACAACGAAGTGATTCCACCAGAGTCGGGCCCTTAGCGCCAGTGAAATACTGCTGAGCTAATTCAGAACTGTAGAAGGTAGATGAAACGCGTGTCTTATATTAAACCAACATAAAGCATTACAAAGAATTTTATCTCAAAACCGAGAGTTAATAAAGCATTATATTACAGAGAAAATGTTTGAACATAGAGTCTTTCGACTAACTCACTGACTTCCACAACAACCGTCCCTTTGTCACTAAAGGACATGGCTTTACATATCAAATCTTAACGGACCAATCAAGGAATAAGATGAGTTTGAATAGCGATCCCTCAGGATCGAAAGATCCTGAGGGATTCACTCCTCTTCGTTTAGTCATCATCTTGTTTACTCTGACTGAGGTCGAGTTTTCCCCTGCCTTTTCTGGGCTATTCGTTCATATCTCCTTGCCTTTGGTTGGATATGGTTCAACGTTGATGGAACAGCAGTTAGATTATTCTCAACCCCGCCTTTGGTACAACTATCCACCTCTTCGAATTCCTGTTTGTCAATCAAAAAGTAACCTTTAGTCATCTTTTTGTACTAAACATAAACCTTTCAAATTCTATTGTAATTCCTATGATAAATTACCTTTCCAAGGAAAACAGGAGTATATCTATGGTAAAAGAATGAGTAAACACATAGTAATTTCATACCTCTTTCACTGCCCAACATAACCCCCTGCTTAATCTTTTTCATGCCCTCATGAAAACTATAGTTCACATGGAGAGCAGTCAAAGAATAATTCGGATAAGGTTTGTCATCAACAGGCCTAAAACCACGTAGTGCAGCTAATTCCTCAAAAACATGTTCTGTTTGTCCTTCAGGAAGTTCATAAATAGCTTTGTAGTCCGAAGCAGGGTACCATGCAATAGGGCTGCGGAACTTACATCCTAACCAGTATGGTCCTTCTTTTAAAACAAGATGGCTATAGGAAATCAAGCGGTCTGCTGCTAGCCCAAAGTTTCTATAATTAAATGGTTCCCTATAATTTTGCACATTCTAATTGGAGATTCTCCACCAGACCTTGGCTACTATATAAGCTTGGTTTCTAATGGATGAGAAATAGTCTGTCCCATTCAAAATAATTGATTTGTGGACAGGCCCCAAAGTTTGGGTAATGCCTTCCTTTGACCATGGAGGATCCTTCCTACAGGTTCAATAAAGATTTGGTGGCCACTACTTCATGGGGTTGTTGCATTCTCATGAAATATGTAATCCACCCCAGTCTTTCTAAAATTTCTCATGCAGCATCAGAGACGATCAACACCTGTGGTTCACTGCGAATTGGTCGTCCCCCCATCTCTACGCTTTGTTAATTTTCTCAACACACAGTAATCACAATGGAACAGCACAGCACAGTTCGTTAAAAAAAATTTATTTCCTAAAATGCAGGGATTTAGTTCATATACAGGTAACGAAATCTTGGAGTTTGATTTGCATGCAGACATCCGCGCCCCCCGAATGAATGAAAGGTCGTCCTCGACCGTCAATTGAGAGAAGCAAGTGTGGCACAGCAGCAGTACAATAGTAAAAAGCAGGCGTAATTATGATACATTCAATCAAATTATAGCAATTACTGAAATCAATGCATGTGATGAATCGGTAATGAATAGAAAATCGTTTTGTAATGATTCAAATACGAGGAGAAGGGACAGCATAAGATAAACATAAGTACAATTGCATTATTTACAATTTCGAATTAATATGATCGATTTGTAATGATTTTCATGTATAATAGGTTCGGGGGTAAGGTAAAGGATTCATATTTTCATTTGAAATTTAAATAGAGATGTAGGAAAAGGGTTAAATATAACTATTGATATGTATAAATGTGACTTCAATACCATCAGCAGAGCTCTATTTCCCACAGGTGTCCATAACCTTGACAGAGTTGCTTTCTTACCCATGGAACCATTGTCCTTTATTTATACTGAGGAAGTGTTTTTTTGTTGATTATCATGACGGAGGCCATTGTGTTGGCTTGGTGACCAGATAAACTACAATGCCATTCACTGGGAAGAAGTGAAATGTGGGCAAGTCGGCTCGTGATGAGACCTCCTGTTCCAAGGACTTCTTGATTTTTTCAATTGTCTATTGGATCATTTCCCTGGTTTGGTGGCCATAATGGGAATGCCACTTCACTGCCTTCCCTATGATCATGGTAGGCTGGCTCTTGATGAGACCCCCTATCCTCCATCTACAAAATCATTATTAATAAAATATGTAAATATTTTTTCTTTTTCTTTCTTTCTTTCTTTCTTTTTCTTCTTCTTCTTCTTCTTCTTTTTTTTTCACACAACACTTTTCCTCAGTTATTCATAAGGGATGGCTCAACACTCCTTAAGAGTAGGGATGGTGGAAGAAGTCTGAACATCTCAATAGAAAAAAATATTCCCTTATTCCTATTCCATAGATAAGCATCAAAGAAAATTATAGCATGTGGGAAAGAACCAATCATGATAAAAATAATCGATAATCAGTTTAATTCAATGGTAATAAAATAGCAAAGTTATGTTATTGATCATGCCCCTTTTTCCTTTTTTTCTTATCATTACTAGACAATTTTCTTTAAAAAATGACGATTTCTTTTGATTTGTTGATTACAGTAAGCTTTAATTTGTATGATTGTATATGATATATTTGCCTTTAGAAAAGTAATTCAAAATTCAAAATGCTAGCTAAAAACAAAAAACAATCCTCTCAAAAAAGTGTTGTTCTTTTTTAAAAAGAACAGCAAAAACAATCTGCGGAACTGTTGTTCCTTTCAAAAGGAACAGCAAAAAAAATACTCTACGGAAGTGTTGTTCCTTTAGAAAGAAACAGCAAAAGCACTCTGCGAAACTGTTGTTCCTTTCGAAAGGAACAGCAGAAGTGATGTTCCTTTAGAAAGGAACAACAAAACAAACGAAATGAACAGAATTTTCCTCTTTTTTTCTCTTTTAAAGAAACCGAATTTCATGAAACAAACGATAAAGAAATAAAGAAGTAATATTGACATAATGTTTTAAAAAAAAATTCCATAAAACAACAATCAAGAAATGGAAAAATCCTTTATGTACAAAATTAAAAAATAAATGACTTATCAAACTGGTGCCGAGGAGGAGTGCTCCCCTTCAACGAGAATTTCCATGGTAGAATCTTCCCGTAACTGTTGGTAAAAGGATTCTCGGGTAAGCAGTTTATGATAATATCGTACTCAATGACCATTTACCTTAAAGGAATGTCCAGATCCGTCAATGGTAACTAATGTAATAGTTCCATTATCATGCACTTTTTGTATTTCATAGGGTCCAAGCCATCGTGTCTGGAGTTTTCCTGGGAAATCCTGAAACCTAGGATCATATAGGAGTGCCCAGTCTCCTTTGTGGAAGATATTTTCTTTGATATGGGCGTCATGCCATTTGGCTCTCTGTTGCTAAATTAATGTTGTGTGCTGAAGAGCAGAGAGACTAATTTCATCTAACTCATTAATTTGCTGCAGTCTTTTAGCCTGGGCTTCATTCAAATTTAGACCCACCTTTTGAGTTGTTCGTAATGTTTGAATTTCGAATTCTATAGGAAATATGGGTTCTTTTCCAAATACCAATTGGTATTTTGAATACCCTGTAGTAGGTCTCCACGTTGTTCGATATGCCCACAATGCTTCTGGCAATCTGTAGGCCCAATCTCGTCTATGAGAGGCAACGATTTTTGTTAATATAGATTCGATTACTTTTTTCGTGCTCTCTACTTGGCCATTGGCCTGTGGGTGATATGGAGTTGTAATCTTATGCTGAATGTGGTAATTTTGCAATGTTTCAGCTAATTTATTACCTACAAACTGTGGTCCTCCATCTGTGATTATGTCCCTTGGGAGGCCATAGCACACAAATATTTGGAAAAGAAATTGTATTACAGAGTCCTCTGTAGCTTTTGAAAGAGCTTCTACTTCAACCCATTTGGTGACATACTCAGTTGCAACTAGGATGTATGTTTTTTGGTTTGATGGGGGGCTAAAAGGACCAACAAAGTCAAGGGCCCAACGTTCAAACGGTTCAATCACTAGTTGAGGGTTCAAAGGCATTTCATCAGATTTCCCAGGGCGACTTGCCCTTTGGCAGCTATCATAGGCCTGCACGAATTTTTTAGCATCTTTAAAGATAGTAGACCAATAATAACCTGTTCGTAAAAATTTATGGGCAGTTCTACGATCTGCAAAATTTCTGCCACACTGTCCATCATGGCATGCTTTCAAGATGTCAAAAACCTCATCCTCCCTAACGCATCTCCTTATTTGCATATCTGCACCTGTATGAAATAGATAGCCTCCAATCCAGGAGAAGCGGGTACTACGGTGTATTATTTGCTTACGTTCATTAAGGGATAGATGTTTAGGTAATTTACCTATTGCCAAATAGTTTGATATATCAGCATACCACGGTGTTTTGATAGTAACAGTGAAGAGATTTTCATCCGGAAAGTGGTCTTCAACTTCTTTTGTATCTGTTGGCTTTGGCATTCTTGACAGGAAGTCAGCTACAGGGTTCTCTTTCCCAGGTCGATCTCTAATTGTGATATCAAATTCCTACAGTAAAATCAACCATCTTGAAACTTTTCCATTTGTAATAGGTTTATTTGCTAAAAATTTAATGGCAGAGTGATCAGTATATAGTACTACAGGATGCCCAGTTATATAATATCTAAATTTGTTTATAGCATGAACTACAACTAAAAATTCTTTCTCAGTCACAGTATAATTTAATTCAGCAGGGGATAGATTTTTGCTAATATAGTAAATTGCATATGGCTTCTTTTCTTCCTCCTGCCCAAGTACTGCTCCAATTTCTATGCCTGAGGCATCGGATGAAATTTGGAATGGAAAATTCCAATTTGGGCCCCTCGGCACTTGGGCTGTTGAAACAAGATTTTTCATATCATTAAAGGCATTTTCACATTTATCTGTCCAAATGAAATCAACATTTCCAGTCATTGCATATAAAGGTGCAGCTATTCGAGAATAATGTTCTATAAATCTTCTATAGTAATCAAAAAATCCAAGAAAGCTACATACCTCTGTTTGTGTAGTGGGTGTAGGAATTAACAAGATTATTTGAATTTTAGTTGGGTCCACTTGAATTCTAGCTGCTGAAATATAATGCCCTAAGATAACTCCTTCAGTCATCATCATAAGACACTTTTCGTTGCTTAAGCAAAGCCTAGTTTCAATACATATTTGCAATACCTTTTCTAGGTTTTCTAATGCAGGCTCAAAGTCATCTCCATAGGGTGTGAAATCATCCATATATACTTCGAGGCCTTCATTTATTAAGTCTACAAAAATGCTGAGAATTTCCCTTTGGAATGTGGCAGGGGCATTGCATAGGCCAAAAGGTAGGACTCGGTAGACAAATGTCCCCCATGGACAGGTAAAAGTAGTTTTATCCTGGTCTTCAGGGGAAATTTGTATTTGGTTGTACCCACTGAATCCATTGAGGAAAGAAAAGAATTTCTTCTCTGCCAATGTGTCTAATACCTATTCAATGAAAGGAAGGGGAAAGTGGTCTTTCTGTGTTGCCTTATTAAGTTCATGATAATCTACACATATCCTCCACTTTCCGTTCTTTTTTGGTACCACCACTAATGGAGAGACCCACTTGCTATCAAATATTGGGTAAATGAAATTAACATCCAATAGTTTTTGTAATTCAGCTTTCACAATATCTTTAAGGTGAGGATTTAGTCTTCTTTGAGGTTGGCGAATGGGTCTTGCATCTTTTTCAATGTAAATGTGGTGAGTACACAATTGAGGATCGATTCCTTTCATATCGGGGTAATCCCATGCAAAGGCTGCTTTGTATTTTCGTAATAATTGGACCAATTTCTCTTCTTGTTCAGTAGTGAGATTTTTATTAATGTTTAAATTTTTTCCCGGCTCAATTTCTACAACCTTGATATTGTACACAGAGGTAGTAGGTATTGCTTGATCAGGAATGTCTTTGAAAGGATCTTCTTCTTCTTTATTATCGAATGCTGCCTTAATCATGTGACATGGAAAATGAGATCTGGTTTGTGATTTATTGATAAAATTATTAATGATATCATCCTCTATTTGATCTTTAAAATCAAGAGAATTTTCTATAGTTAGAGGTGATCTCATATTTTCCATAAGATATGATGCAGGTGGTTTTCTTGTTTTTATTATCGACAGACTTGGCTGGGCTGGGGGATATAGGGCTAAATTCTTGACATAATTTCCCCTTGTAATTTTCATGTTGCCTTGTCGGCATCCAATATAAGCATCAGCAGTTTCCAACCAAGGTCTACCTAGGATTAATGGGTGTCCATCTAGTCGGTTCTTTGGGTTGATAACCAGGAATTCAGCAGGGTATTCCCAGGAATCTACGGATACCATTACATCTTGTAGTACACCTTCTGTTTTGACTACTGATCGGTCAGCCAATTCCAACAAGGTTGTTGTTGGTTCTAGTGATGTAATGCCAAGTTTTTGACAGGTGGTGGTTGTTAAAATATTGATTGCTGCTCCCAAATCAACTAAGGCATTTGGAAATTATTGCCCATTGATCTGTACTGTCACTATAGGATTTCCTGGGTCTTCATATTTGATAGGTGTTTCCATTCCTGATAATAAGTCAGATAAGGTGCCAACTATTTGGACAGTAGGATTGGTTGTTGTTCTCCTCTTTGGCTTATTTATGCATAATTCCTTAATGGTTTTTGCATATATAGGAATGTCTTGAATAGCTTGGAGGAGACGGATTTTTATACATAATTTTTTTAATTCTCCCAGAAGATCAAAATTAGGTTGTTCTAATGGACGAGGTATAATCAACCGTTCTGGGAATGGTGTAGAGGAAGTTGTTACGTGTTGTTGACTTTGTTGTTGATTTTGTTGTTGAACTTCCTTCTCACTTTGTACTATTTGTTCTACAGGTAACGAGTCTTCAATATGGACATCATTGTTTTTCTTTATTTCCACTATGTGCCCAGACCTTAATTGAAGATCATTGCACTCCCTCAGTTCAGTTTCTACTTCTGGGGGTTTCGTTATTTGGACAGACTGAACTGGCCTATTGTTTGGGTTTGGGTTGGGTTGGGCTGGGAGTTGTGGTCTTAAATTGGTCTGGGGGTTTGTATAAGGAGCTGGCAGTGTAGGTTGATAGAGAGGAATTGATCCGGCTGGCTGATTTGTAGGTTTTTTCCAATTTGACTGCTAGGCCTGACTCTGGGAAGTAGAGGGGGACCATTGTGTAGGCCAGAAAGGTGGATAGAAAGGAAAGCTAGGCCAATTATTTTGGTTTGTTTGATTTGGCCAAGATGTGGGAGGAAATGGCTGTTGTGACCAATTAGGGAAATATGGTTGATTCTGCCACATCCCACTATATTGTTGAGCATTATATTGAGGAGGTTGAAAATAAAATGGATCATTTGGCACACCTGATGTTCGCGGTTGCCATTGTCGGCGCTGATTAAGCAGACATACCACTTCTGATTCCTCTTCTACCTCCTTATAAACTACTTTTAGGCCAGGAAGCGAAGGACATCCCTTTGTAGGGTGATATTTCGTGCAAATGGCGCAGACTTTAATCACATCCAACGGGAACTCTTTGTGGCTATTTTTCTTCCTACATCTGGGACAGAATATTGCCAAGTTTTTTTCTGCTTCTTCCTATTTCTGTTTGGCTTGCATAATATCGAACTACGTTTTTAGAGTCCCAAGTATGTCTGTCTTAAAGTCTTCTAGCAGATTTCCAATCTCTGCACGAGTCACACCTTCGTTAGAGGTCTTATTTTCCCTTGTAATTATATCACGTTCTGCTGATTTAAACCTTGTAATGCCCCTTGAACACCTGATACACAAATCAATGATGTTAGGATAACTTTCCTGATATATCACCTTTTCTCATAATATTCAATGTTTCAACCCATTGATCTTTCATTCCCCTAATTAATGTAGTTTTCAAAACATTATCAGGTAAGGGAAAAGATGCATAAGGGGATCTCTGAAGATTGTATTGGAACCATCCCACATACTCTTCCAAGGTCTCATTTGGTTTTGATGTCATTTGGAATATCTCATATTTTAATTCCCGAGATCTGCAATAATCTTGATATTTCTTTAAAAATGCAGCCTTCATATGATCCCAATCAGTTATGACACCCCCAACTAATCCCATAAACCATCGTAAGGCTTCCCCTTTTAATGTAGAAGGGAATAGTTTTAGTTTTTGGGCATCAGTGGTGTAATCGTATCCTCTGCACAACACATCAAATTCAAACAAAAACGCATATGGGTCCTCTGATGTTAAGCCATGAAATGTGGGAGTATGTTGAAGGGGGATATCTTTCATGGGTGCATTTACTGCAATATCTACTATAGGATATTGCAGCGTAGAGGTTTGCTAGGGTGCCTGCTGATTCTGATTTGGGTTCTAAGCCATTTGATCGAAGATATGCCAATATCCCTCTAGGATTTCCAAGGAATTTCTAGGTTGACGAGCAGGGGCAGGAATGGCTTTGACAGCACTTTGTTTGTCTAGGATAATAAGTATTTCCTGTTGACCTACTGTTTGAGGTGATTCAGAACCTTGGTTCTGAATAATTTGAACAGCACTTCCCTTATCTGGGCTGCTTATTGTTTGGGAAATTTCAATAGGATATTTCAAGTCTGTGGTTTCTCCCGTTTCCCCTTCTCCTTCTCGGAGATTGCTAGAGTTCCCTTCTTAAAGGAAACTTATGCAAGGATTCTCAATTTCTTGCTCAATTCCCTCTGTTTGACTGTGTATCTCAGCAAAGGCTTCAGATGGTGACTCTGTAGCCTGAAGGGAACTAGTAGGTTGTCTAGAAGTAGTTCTTTTAAATCCTACTGATGGCTGAGATTCAGTTCTTTTAAGGATTTCGTCAATAAAGGTTGTGCGCCCAAGGGTCACCAGTCCCTTAGGTTTTTCATTTTTACGAGGAATTTTTTTTCGCTTAGTTGATTTATTCATTTAAAGAAACAAACCTTCATTCCTACCTAAAGAAAGAAGCTTGCCTACTTCTGCTGTGAAGCGGGCTGCGAGCAAGTGTGTTTCTTGCCCAGTGCGCAGGTTCTTACCTTCCGTCTTTAATACCCAATTCTTCGCAAGCAGAAGAAAATCAGCTATGCATTACTCCTTTAAAATGGCATACACTCTCCCCAGCAACGGTGCCAAAATTTTGGTCATAAAAAGGTATCTTTTGAACACCTAATTAGCCTACATTAATCATCAATTCGGGAGCGACTTTTTATTTCAAGAGTGTACTCTGTCTGGGGCTGCAATTATCTAAGAGTAATGTTGTGAATATGTAGTACAAAATATCAAATGAAAAAGTAACAATTGCTTGGAAAGAAACCTAATTACAATTACATGAATGGAAAGATTAAACTATATCAATCTTGCAAAACATCGATCAGGGATGCAGTAGCAGTAACTCTTTCCCTTAGAAATCGATGCAAGATGACCAATCTGGGGACTTGGAAGCAAGAGCCTCTATCCTCTACAGTTGGAGATCTTAAAGCAATCGAAACAAAAGCAGATTCAATGAAAACAACTTAAAAGAAACGCAATCTGGAAAGGAACAGCAGCATGTAACTATAACTTATCTGTTTGCTAATCAAAGGCTATGAATAAACAATGAAAAGAAATGGAACAGCAACGTAAAATGAACAGCAATTATGATTCTAACATATTCAAGCCACTAGATTTCCATGCTTCAATCCTGTCGACAGCTTCTTACCACACAACAGTCAATTATAACAAATTATAAACTAATGGAACAACAACTCAAATCAAATACAGAACAGCAAAGCTTTATAATAACAACAAGATAATTGAACAGCGAACGTGCTTCTTGTAAAGAATGAAATAGCAATGACTCTGTATTTTATCCAACAACAATAAACCAATTTTGTAATTGAAACACACATTAAACACACTTCACACGACAGTAAACAAGGATTAAAATACAAACAGCGAAGTGATTCCACCAGAGCCGGGCCCTTAGCGCCAGTGAAATACTGTTGGGCTAATTCAGAACTGTAGAAGGTAGATGAAACGCGTGTCTTATATTAAACCAACATAAATCATTCCAGAAAATTTTCTCTCAAAACCGAGAGTTAATAAAGCATTATATTACAGAGAAAATGTTTGAACATAGAGTCTTTCGACTAACTCACTGACTTCCACAAAAACCGTCCCTTTGTCACTAAAGGACATGGCTTTATATATCAAATCTCAAAGGACCAATCAAGGAATAAGATGAGTTTGAACAGCGATCCCTCAGGATCGAAAGATCCTGATGGATTCGCTCCTCTTCGTTTAGTCATCATCCTGTTTACTCTGACTGAGGCCGAGTTGTCCCCTGCATTTTCTGGGCTATTCGTTCAGATCTCCTTGCCTTTGGTTGGATATGGTTCAACGTTGATGGAACAGTTGTTATATTATTCTCAACCCCGCCTTTGGTACAGTTGTTCACCTCTTTGAATCCCTTTTTTTCAATCAAAAAGTAACCTTTAGTCATCTTTTTGTACTAAACATAAACCTTTCCAATTCTATTGTAATTCCTATGATAAATTACCTTTCCAAGGCAAACAGGAGTATATCTATGGTAAAAGAATGAGTAAATACATAGTAATTTCATACCTCTTTCACTGCCCAACAACCATAAGGATATGAAGCTTTAAAAGGGTGTGAATGAATCTACACCTTTGAAACCATAATGTGCTCATAATAATGTAAATCAAGATGAAGCAAGGTGGAACATGTAATATGCATTGTGAATGCATGGGCAACCATAGGATTTGATGGCGGCTAAATGATTGAATGATTAAACCAACTTAATACATAGATATAACCATGGAAACCTTGAAAAGAAAAGGGGGGCCCAAAATTTGGGTATTGTTGTAGCAGCTACAATAAAAGCTTAAGCCGCCTAATTTTGATGGTGAAATTAAAGAGGAGATGATGTTGAAACTTGATTATTTGGAATCATAAAGTATCTTCAATTTCATAAATACTCATCTAACTTAGAAGTTAGAGTAGCCATAGGCCATTTTCAAGGAAAAAATTCTATGTGGTGGGGCCAATTGAAGAAAATCAAGAACATTGATGAGAAAAGAGTTTCTTTGAAGTAGTTCAAGAAATACTTCGAGTAGCGATATCTTTCAAAACACTACTATGATAAGAAGTTGCAAGAGTTATTTGAACTCAAGTTGAGAAGAATGATCATGGAAGAGTATGGAAAAAAATTCTTGTAGCTATTGAGGTATGTGGCCTTTATCAAGGAGGATATAATGAAAATTTAGAGGTTCTTAAGTCATTTTCTATCTTTTTATAAAGATAATACTCAATTCGATGATCCTAGGACTTTGGATGAAAATGTTATAAAGGCTAAGAATTTTTTTGATAAAAACAAAGGTAAAGAGACTTTTTAGAAATATTAGGGAGATAAAAAAAAGAGGAAAAAATAGATTATAAGAAGAAGGGCTTCAAAACACCTTTCAAAAGGAATAATATTGAAATATATTAACAAAATTAGCATGCTCAAGATCAATTCAAAATGGAAGACTCCTTGCGAAAAAGAAGACTACCACCACTCAAATGTTGGGGATGTAAAGAAGATCATTTGTATAGATATTTCCCTCATATAGATGGAAATGTGAGGACTTTACATAAAATTCAAGCAGGGAAAATTTTAAGGATGGAAACTTTTCTTGAAGTGTAAAAACATTGTGAATCTCACTAGTCCCTAATATGAAAAATATAAAATATTTAAGGATGTATTTGTAAAATTATTCAAATATATACTCATTTTATATATAATCTCTATATAATGTTGGCAATTTTTAATATAAAATGATTTTATATTTTAAAATTTGGGAAAATCATTTTTATAAAAAAATGGAAATTGGCGAATCTTTTTTTTTTGAAAAATCATGGAAAATTAGCCCACCTGTGAATATTAGGCCCTAAAAGTTTCCATGCATTCAAGAGGATACAATATTGAAATATGTATGAAAAAATATTCCAAGAACATATGTAACCCTAGAGGATCAAGAGGTAGAGCATCAATCCCATATGATTGAGGTAGAAGGTAAGGTTATAATTATGCCTATTTCTATCTTAATTGATTTAAGATAAATCCAAAGATATGTTTATCATAAAGTGGTGGATAGATTTCATTTTATGAAAATATAACTTAAAACATCATGGTTGGTTCATCTAGCCACTAGAACAAAGAGAAGGATGAACTAAATTGTTAAGAGACGTCCCATAAATATGAATGGAGTGGGTGCACGTGTAGATTTGAATATCATTCCATTGGGATGTTATGACATCCTAATTGGAATGGATTGGTTGGAAAGCATGATTATATCCTATACTACCATAATAATAATTTTACATATGTTTATAAATAAGGGAAGCAAAACATTGTATAAGGAATTCTAAGACCCATTTCTATAAGAGATATTTTAGCCTTGTGAATAAAGATGTGTTTCAAGAAAGGATGTTAATTGCATGTATATTGTGTAGATGAGCCATAAAATACAAAAGAGCCATGTCTTGGATATTATCCAATGTTATATGAGTTTGAATATGTATATGGAGAAATACTAGGTTTTGCACCAAAATGGGATATATATTTCTATATTGATTTGATTCCAGGAATGACTCCTTACAGGATGAGTATACCAAAATTAAAATAATTACAAATGTTACTAGGATAATTATTGAATAAAGGATACATATGAATAAGTGTTTCACCCTAGGGAACACTAAATCCTTTTGTGAAAAAATAACGATGGAAAATTGAGGTTATGTGTTGACTTTATACAATTTAACAAAGCCATAATAAAGAATAAATACCCTCTACCTAGAATTGATGACCTCTTTGATCAACTAAGAGGATTAAAGACATTTTCAAAGATAGAATTGAGATTCAGATATCGTAAGGCAAGGATTAGGGAAGAAAACACAAATAATACAACTTTAAGATAGTGTATGGATATTATGAGTTTGTAGTGGTGCCTTTTGGACTAATAAATGCACCAACTATATTTATGAGCTTAATAAATGGTATATTCAATTTTTTTTTGGAAAATTTGTTATTGTATTATTCGATGACATACCTATTTACTCCATTCATAAGAAGAGTTTGAACATCATCTAAGATTGGTACTACAAGTATTTAGGGAGCATAAATTGTATACCAAACTTAGCAATTGTACATTTTACAAAATATATATATATATATATAGGAGTCCACGGGGTCACAATATAATCCTAGCCTGCCTAAAAATAATAATGTAAGGGCACAACAATAACAATAGTGGTCTTTTATGGGGCACGATAATAACAATATGAGGACTACATGGGTACAACAATAACAATAAAGAGGCTACACTAACAATATTAAGGGACTACACTAGTATATAGGGACCTAACATGCCCCTCTCCTTCAAAAAAGTGTTGTCATCAATGCTTGAGTAGTTCTGGATGCTTTTGTATAAAATTCCCATCCTCCCATGTGGAAAATTCAGTGTGTAAGTTCTTCCACTTTATGAGATACTCTGAAATTGATCGATTTCATCGTTGTCGAGTTCGTGTTTCAGTGACTGCTTCAGGTTCAAATATGATTTTTCCTTCCTCATCAAGTTCAGGAAATATTGATTGAACTGGAATTTTTTCACCTATAACCTTCTTTAAAAATGAAACATGGAAAATTGGGTGCACTCGGGAAGATGCAGGAAGCTCTAATTTGTATGCCATAGTACCAATCTTTTGCAACACCTTGTAAGGACCATAGTACTTTGGTGATAATTTATTATCCTTCTTAGCTTGCTTGAGGGATATTTGTTCGTATGGTTGTAGCTGTAAAAACACCCAGTCGCCTACATCAAAACTTCTCTCGCTGCGATGTTGATCTGCCTATTGTTTCATTCAATTTTATGCCAAATTTAGGTTATCATTTAAGAGTTGGAGAACTTGTTATTGATTCTCGATGTGATATTCCACTACTTGAACCTTATAATTTTCTCTTAAAGATGATGTGATGGATAGTGGATTTTATCCATAAAGTTCCATAAATGGGGTCATTTTTGTTGCAGTGTGGAAGGAAGTGTTATATCACCATTCAACCAGAGGTAACCACTTGACCCATTGTGTTTGTTTTTTAGATAAAAAAGCAACAAAGATATCCTTCCAAACATTCTTTCACTATCTTGATTTTCCCATCATATTGAGGATGATAAGATGAGCTATGAGCTATTTGATTACCCAAACAAAAAATTAATTTCGTCCAAAACTTTCCAATGAAAATGGGATCTTTGTCACTTACAATAATCTTTGGGTTTTATGTAGCTTTTGAATTGTTTCCATAAATGTAGTAGCAACTGTACTCGCTTTAAATGGATGAGATCATGCACAAAAGTGTGCATACTTGGTAAGTCTATTAACTACCACCATGATGACACTCTTTCCTTAGGACTTAGGTAAACCTGTGATAAAATCCATTGAAACCTCCTCCCAATGTTGAATTGTAATGGATAAAGGTTGTATCATACCTGGGGTCTTAATTCCCTCAACTTTATTTTGCTGGAAAACCAAATATTCTACCACAAACTTTTGAATATCAGATTTAAGGCCATCCCAAAAAAATTCTTTCTTCACCCTGTGGTAAGTTTTTAAAAATCCTGAGTGCCCTCCTAAGGGAGAGGTGTGAAATTCCAAAATAATATTTTGTTTTAGCTAGGAATTCTTACAAATATATAAGTGATCTTTGTACCATAAGGAATCATTTTTCCAACTAAATGTATCAGATGTACTGGGATCTTGCTGCAACTTTTGAATGAGTGTTTACACTTCTTCTTCATTCTTCCATTCATCCCTTGTTTTGGTTATCAAATCTGGTTGGATAATAGAAATGGCATAAAGCAATGCTTCCACATCCTCATCCTTTCTTGAGAGTGCATATGCAACAACATGTAGCTTCCCTTTTTTGTTTCTCTTCTAAAGATAGTCTTTGTTCCAAAAATCACTTAAGAATATCATGATCATTTTTTACCTTGAAGTGTCTTCCCATTAGGTAAGGCCGTCATTTCTTTAGTGCATGTAGTATTTCCAACTTTTCATTCTCACACATAGCTTTATATAAATAATTTACTTTGATTGGACGACTTTCAACATCAATGGGTCTTCCTTCTTGCATTAAAACAACACCAATTCCATTTCCTGAGGCATCACATTCAACAGTAAAGGTATTTGTGAAGTTTGGCATAGCTAAGACCGGTGCTTGGCACATTGCCACTTTAATATTTTCAAAGCATTAGTTGCTTCACGAGTCCATGAAAATGCATCTTTATTCAATAATGTTGTTAGAGGTGTTGCTATTCTCCCATAATTCTTAACAAACTTGCAATAATACCTTGTTAACCCAAGAAATCCTCACAACTGCTTTATGGTTGTGGGGACTTTCCATTCCTCAATGGCTTTGATTTGTTAGGGTCTACCTTAACACCCTCCTGAGATACAATATGACCAAGGTATTCCACCTCTTGTACTCCAAAGAAACATTTGGAGGCTTTTTCATATAATTGTTTCTCCTCCAATAGTTTGAGCACCCCTTATCAACATGTTGAACATTGTCCTTCAAAGACCTATTATAGAGTAGTATATCATCAAAAAATACTAACACAAATTTTCTAAGGAAGGGTTTGAAAATGGAATCCATCAACCCTTGAAATGCAGAAGTTTCATTATTAAGGCCAAAAGGCATGACCAAAAATTCATAATGACCCTAATGAGTTCTAAATGTTGTTTTCAGAACGTCTTTAGTCTTCGTTCTAATTTGAGATATCCTGAACGAAGATACAACTTGGTGAAATAAATTTCTCCATGTAATTCATCCAATAATTCATCAATCACAGGAATGGGAAATTTATATTTAATATTGAGCTTATTGATCTCCCTATAATCTGGACACATGCGCCATGATCCATCCTTCTTGTGCACTGATACTACTGGAGTAGAGAAAGAACTTTGACTAGGTTGAATTATACCAGCCTCTAGCATTTCTGCAATCATACGTTCAATTTCGCTCTTTTGCACATAAGGATATTTGTAAGGCCTAATGTTTGGAGGAACGCTTCCTGGAATAAAATTAATAGCATGATCATGATCACGAATAGGTGGGAGTCCTTTGGGAGCTTCAAAAACCTTGGAATGGTTATCCAAGACTTTTTGGAGATCTAGAGAAATAGATGATTTTGATGTTGGAACTTCTAGTGAGCATAATTGTGCAATTACGCCTCGTTATTCTTTCTTCAGAATCTTTTTCATGACATTAGAGCTTATTATATTTCCCTAATTCTCTATGATACCCCGTAATTCAACTTCCTTTGCTTCCGAAAAAAAAAAAAAAAAGGTTCTTGAAAATTAAAATCTATCATCCCTATATATTGTAACCATTGTACTCCTAGTACAACATCATCACCACCCATTGGAACTGAAAGAATTGGAATATTCAATACATATTCCCCCGTGGTTAGCTTGATATTATGGCACTTTCCAGAGAAATTTATAGTACAAAATCATCACCACCCATTGGACTGGAAAGAATTGGACTATTCAATACATATTCCCCCACGGTTAGCTTGATATTATGGAACTTTCCAGAGAAATGTATAGTTCCTCCATTTGCAACCATCACTTGACACTCTAGTTCTTGGTATAGGAATAAATTCAATTCCTTGGCTACCTTACAATGAACAAAATTATGGGCACTACCCAAATCAATCAACACTGTTACATTTTTCTTCTTGATATGTCTTTCTATCTTGAGAGTTTGAGGAGTGGTAATTCCTTCCAATGCATTACAGGATATGGTCAAATTCATTTCTTATTTTTATATGGTTGGTTCTAGGTGTATATCCTCTTCTTTTTAAGCTTCTTGTTCATTTTCTTCCTCCTCTTCACAATATATGTAAAATGGTTTCTTCTCAGCACACTTATGACCTTTAGTGATTTGCTATCACAACTGTAGCAAAGCCCTTTTTCTCTTTTTTCTTCCAATTGTTTTGGTGTCAACCTTGTAGGTTGTGAAATTCTAGGAGTAGCAACAATTCCATCTTTATAGTTGTGAGTGGTAGGCTTCCTTGGCGTTATAATTTTTCTTTCAATTTTTCTTTCCAACCTGAATGCCTTCTCCAATGAATCCTTTTCCCAAAGGTGAACCTCATGTTGGATGTTATCCTTTAAAGTCCCTATGAAGACATCAATCTGGTGTTCCTTTGTAATATTATGTACCCTTATATTCAATTTTTGGAATTCCTCAATGTGCTCCACCATTGAACCCTTTTGTTTGAGATTTATAAATTGGCTAAAGAAGGTGTTTCTCTTTTTATCCTCATGATGTGCTATCATTTCCTCCGTAAAAATTGATCGCGTGACAATTTGTTTACGAGAGAAAGCCATCGATACCATACAAATGTATTTTTTTCTAAATATAAAGTTGCAATACGTACATTTTGTGTGTTTTACACATTGTGGAGATCAAAATATTGCTCCATCTGTAGTATCCATGTTACGAGATCCTTGCCATCAAACTTCCTTATATCGAACTTTGGAATATGGTGGGTATTCAATCCAACATTAAATTTTATGGAGTCATGATTAACGTTTATTTTGTTCTCTTCATGAGTTTCCTCTACTACCTTTTCGCCATTAGGAATAATTTCTTGTAGCAACTTTTTCAAACCTTGCTTCAAAGCTTCCATGTCCGCTTTTAGTTTTTCTTCTATACAATCGATCTTAGCTTCCATGCCATTCTTCAAACCATCCATATTAACTTCCATGCCATTCATCTTAGCTTCCATGCCATTCTTCAAACCATCCGTCTTAACTTCCACGTCATTCATCTTAGCTTCCATGAAATTCATTTTATCTTCCATGCCTTTCTTCAAACCATACATTTTAGCTTCCATTTCATTTTTGGTTAATTTTTGTGAGAGCGACATTTTTTGCACTTGGTCTCACAATTTTGATACATCATGTTGCACTTCTTCCTCTTCATGTGTCATAGTAGAAGTTTCAGAGGACTTAATGGGTGTGGAATTCTTTTTGGGAGGAATTTTAGAACCCAAAACTGATATCTATGCTTAAATATGCCCTTGGAATCACTTAAAACTAATTTTTCAAACAAACTTTATGCAATTAAAAAAAATGATACACACATTTTTCCTGCTTTTCAGGAGCTCACTATTGATCCTGTTGTATCTCTGTGATTTCATATTCCCAATATTTTAATGTTGGACCTATAGTAGCCCTCTAAGACTTCTTTCTAATGCCACAGGTCAGACCCAATTTGGATTCTTCAAGAAAAAGTTATTCCCAATGTCCCACAACGACCTAATTATGGACTGGTTCAGTAGAGTGAACTTGTATGGAATTCCACTTGTCACTATTTCGTCTTTTGGTTCTAGAATCAATGCCTAAGAAACTACAGTCTGTGCACTTTCGACCACTTTTTATAGAAATTTAATATGATTCACAGAGAGAAAGTTATGACGATTTTCCCAAGGTAACCTCTTTTCGATGAAATTCTAGAGCATGCAAAAACCCTACTTACTCATATCATATCTTTGAAACTATAGCGGACCAAGATTTGAAATTTTTACACATCATTCCTCCAAATTTCGGCTCAAATGGGTTTTTATTTTAGTGTCTAAAACTTCATAGTAACAAAATTATAGTGAAAATTCCACGATGACTTGTTTATAGCAGCAAAACCCTAGAATCCAAAGCTTTAATACCAAATGTTATGAAACCAACTCACAAAATAGAAGAAAATATAGATCAACACCTTAGAAATCATCATCTTCGAGGGGGAAACCTCCTTTACATTACATAAATGAACAATTCTTGGATGATACAAATGAAAAATCTCCTTTATATATATTGGAGTCCATGGGGTCACAATATAATCCTAGCCGACCTAACAATAATAATGTAAGGGCACAACGATAACAATAGTGGGGTTACACCAACAATAATAAGGGACTACACTAGTAATATAGGGACCTAACAGATAGGAATTATGCTACACATGATTCATAAATTTACGCCATTTGACCTACATTGAAGGTGTGGAGGAATTACTTCGCATAGAAGAAAATTGAATTGATGACAAACCTTATTGGTTTGAAATATCTTTTTGAGAAACAAACTTTAAATGAATTAAAAAATAGTATGGTTGGATTTTTTGAAATTTTTAGTAAGTAAGACTTTGAAATCAAGAACATCAAGGAAAAGGAGAAAAAAATTGTACATGCTTTCAATATAAGGGTACATATTATATATTCTCCTACCATTAGTATGCACACCTCATATTTAAAAATTAGAATTTCGGAGCCTATTGTTACAAATCAACATTACCTAGAAGTGAAAAAAATTCTACATCAAGAGAAAGTACCACATAAATATAAGAAATAAAGGCTATGTGAATATGGTATTCTTATGTATAAAAATAATTTGTATGTTCCTAATTCTCAAGAATTAAGGAATTTAATTATGAAAGAAATGCATAGTTTCCTGATATGTAGGACACCCTAGTGATTAGGAAAACAATTTCAACAACAAAAAATGAATATTTTTGGCCAAGGATGAAGAAAGATGTAGATAATTATATTTATATATGAATGGAATTTCAAAGAGTGAAATCTCAACATAAACACCCAATTGGTTTACTACAATGATAAGCCAATTTTGGAGTGGGAATGGAATGTTGTAATTATTGATTTTATAACCAATTTTTTGAGTAATACAAGGTAATATGATTCAATAATGGTGGTAGTGGATAAATTGACAAAGGATTATCATTTTATTCTAGTGAAACTCAATTATAATATAACTAATATTACAAAAATATACACAATGGAAATTTCTAGGATGCATGGAGTACAAAAATTCATTGTTTTAGATAGATATCCAGAGTTTATTTCAAACTTTTGAATAGGGTTATTAAAATATTTGGTACAAATTTGAACTTTAGCATTGCATATCATCTGAAATAAAATGGGAAATTATAGAGAGTTAATCAAATAATTGAAGACATGTTGAGAATGTATGTGATGGATAAACCATTCAAGTGGGAATATCATTTGTATTTCATTGCATTTTCCTTTAATAATGGTACCAAACTTCATTGAAGATGATTCTATTTGAAACTTTGTATGGAAGATGGTGCAATACTCTAATAAGTTGGGACAACACATTAGAAAACATAGTAGTTGGTAAAAAATATCTCAAGGAAATGGAAGAGTAGAGGGTTAAAGTTAAGTGGAATTCGAAAGAAAACTAAGATAGAAAAAAAGATTTATTCAGATAAGAACAAGATAACCAAACAAATTAAATTAGTAGAGCATGTTCTTTTAAAAGTGAAACCAAATAAAATCTCATTGGAGCTGGGTATTTGTACTAATATGGAAGTCATATATTGTTGTCCATTTAAGATATTGTACAAGATGGGATCAAGTACATACATTCTTGCATTTCCTACTTCCATGAAAGTGCATAATATATATCATGTGTCTTTTTTGAAAAACGTATGTACATGATTCTAACCATGTCATTAATTGGAATTTGATTTGGGAGGATTCAAAAAGATACTTCCTGGTGCATATAGTGATTATAATGATGAGGAAGGTCATGGTGCTATGAAACAAATTCATAGGGTAGGTAAAAGTTTAGTGGATGTGCCACGACCTCAAAGAAGTGACACGGGAGCTAGTGTTATAGCATCATTTATCACCATTATATACTTGATGACTTATGCATTGGCCTTGGGCAGCCCTTCCTTTCAGACTTGGTCACATTTCTCAAAAAACAGTATTTTAAAATCCATACGCGACTCTGCCTAGAATTTTCCACATATACACTCGGGTACATACATAGAGAACCCGCGTATGTTATTTAAAATATTAAAAAATATAAAATTTCCTTACTTTTGAGGCGGGGTTTACAGTTGTTCCTGTAACTTAACTACCCCATCCCGTGGCCTAATTGTTCCCAAACTAAAAAAACTAATTTGAGGAAGTATAAATACCCCTCAAGGGAATGGCCTAAGGGAGGAAGAGAGAGAATTATAAATATTATACCCTGTTATAGCCCTGACCAAGTCTAATATTTCCCCTGTGCCTCCTACACTTCCCAGATTTTTAGGAAACCCTTGTTTCCTTGTTATGATCACTTTCATTCTATGTAACATCCATTGTGCACTATTCATGGAAGAAGTTTTGTGAGGCTAGGGTTGGACGGATCCAGAGGACGGTTTGCTCGAGGCCGTGGCAGATCTCAGGTGATCTCTTCACTATTTATTTATTGTACATGTTATCAATAAAAGAAGTTCCATCTTATTCCTGATGTCCATGTGTCATATATCTATTATACATGCTTAATGATCTTGAATAGTTCAATTATTGTTATTCTTATGAGATTATGTATGCTATTTTGATAACATATAGAACATATACGTCATACAACTAGGTTTTTGTGCGTGTTCTTTGTTGGTTTGCAGGTTCTGGAGTACGAGGAGTTGCAGGGGGTTTGAACCCTATGGGATCAACTAGAAAGTAAGGATTGCAGATCATCCCACGGTCTCTCCACACCAGTCATTGCTTCAAGGATGACCTCTTCAGATGGAAGAGAGGTATCAAGGCAATCCTAAGCAGAAAATGAACTAAGAATCCAAGCCAGAGCCACATATCCATCCAATTCCTCCAGTGAAAGAGAAATTGGCATGGAATCTGTAGAGTCAACAATAGATCTATAAGCAATCTCAGCTGGAGACATAGGAAATTCCATTCCACCTACCTGACCTTCTACTAATGTGGAGGTAGGAGAAGGTAAGGTCCAAGGGTCCGAAAAAAAATGATTTCGAAAGAACTCTTTCCGAATGGGAACCCTGGAGGATGAAATAGCATTACTATGATCCGAAGGAGGAAAAAAATCAAAAGTACCCATCAAGGGCATATACATTCCAACCCCCAAATTCTCAACAGGTTGCTTGGTATCATTCACCAAGGTAATCGTCGAGTCAATAGATGCATTTGGATCTATAGGAGAATATTCCATCTGATCAACAGTGAAAATTCTCCCTTCGTGAGGGAAACATAAAATGTGAAATAATGAGGATGCAATAACATCCATCTCATAGATCCAGTTTCGCCCCAACATAAGGTTATCGTCTAGGTTTGCATCAACTATCTAAACTTCGATATTGACAGTTTTACCCCCAACACAGATGGGTAAAGCTGGAACAATTCCATATGGCCTACGAGAATGGCCATCAAACGCATTTAGAAGAGTAACTGAAGGAGATCCAATATCCTTCCAACATGCGAGAGACATCACACACGTGGAAGCACCCTCATCAACAATCATTCGAAATATATTAAACTTCTGATATGTAGACTTAATCTGGAAATCCATATGATGAGGAAGTCTCTTCTTAAAAGTTGACATATCAAATGTGATTATCAGAGAATTCTTTGGATCAACGGCCCCAATGGTAGTGATCAATGCACTCCTTTGTGCAAGACACGACTGGAGTACCTCTAACGTAGACATGGCACAAGGACTTTAAGCCAGATCTTCCACAATTGAGTAGTTCTGGGCATCCTTGGCATTAGGATTGATCATCATACGTTTTGTAGACCCTTTCGGAATCTGAGGTATAGGCTCAACTACAGGCCTCTCTATATGGAGTGGCTCAGCATTATTAGGAGCACCTTTAGATTTCAAAGACTCAGCTTCACCATAATCATGAGATCTCGTAGATATATCTACATGAGCACTCATCATGTATATGTTTGATGGATTTTCCCCTTCCTGGTTGACCCCAGAGGGAGCTCTAGTATTTTCATTCGCGCCAGCAAGCAGTTGTTTCCCTTGGGGAAAAGGGTTTTTCAGCATAGATGGGGAACTAGAAGAACCCTGATGAGCTAACAAGCACTCAACATCCTGAATTTTAAGGCAGAGGTGTGTAAGATGGTCTCTAGTGCACAACTTGCATGGAAACTTAACTTTCTTTTTATTATCCATCTTACCCTCTCCAACATGATCATTGGATTTGTTCACATTCCCCTTCCCATCCTTGTATTTTTTATTATTATTTCGTCCCTTCTTCTTCCCATCAGATTGTTGATTTCCTTTTGGGTTAGAATTTTGAATAGCATTAATTGCTAAGGGTTGAGAAGGAGTTGACACTGAAAGCACAGCCTGACCAGAAGGAGCAGTTTGTATAAACAACTGCTGCGATTGATTTAATAGGCTAGCCGTATCACAATCAATCGAACCGATAACCCCGTCACCATGAGGACGAGGTTTAGTTTTGGCTAAATCTAACTTGGAGTGAGGAGCATCTAACAAGATTTTATTAAGGACTCCAGACTAAGAATAGATCATTTCTAGCTGTTGAGCCCTAAAAATAGCCTGCTCTTCATAAAATAGCCCCGACAGGGATACATCCTTTAAGATTTTAGGCTGCAAAGATTTCAAAAACCATTCAAGAAGGAATTCATTCGAGATTTGGGATTTGATTAGCCTTTTCCTTCTTCTCCATTCCTGAATATGAACAGAAATATGGGTTGCTTTGTCTTGCTGAAAATTGGCTAAGAGGTCAGTCCTGGCACCATAACGAATAGGAAACTAAAAATGGTTTAAGAACATAGTAGCCAACTCACTAAAAGTAGAAAAAATTCCCCCTATTAGCTCGATATAGTATTTTGTTGCATTTCCAGTTAAGTTTCGTTGAAATAATCTCAAACTAATCGAATCATCGATAAGGGAGTTTGACGAACGTTTGACAAACACCATAAGTGGAAAGTGGTGACATGATCTGTCGAATCCTCACTAGTCTTCCCTTCAAACTTTGGAATGTCTGAGGGTAGCTTGGTGGTGAGCAAAGGCAAACCCAGACTATACCGAATAGGATCGTTAGTCAATTTTGATAGATCGGGAAAGTTTAATGTTGCCAGAAATGGTAAGCGTTGTTGGAACGAGGTTCCCTAACCTGCGTTTTTTGGTACAATTTTGTAATAGTCGGTCTTGCGTAGGGGTTTTGGGGTGGGTCAAAGCCCCTAATGTTTTGTAATGGGTTAAAGGGTAGCTCTAGGGTCCGCAAACCACGGTTTTCAGACCATCCGATAGTGAAGGCTAAGATGTTATAAATAGATAGATAGTTGGGTCTAGTAGGAAAGTAAGTCATAAGATTGATGCTACGTGCGAATTGTTAAGATCTGTCTGGGTTTTTTGGGTAAGGACTCCTGCTGGCTATGTGCACGGAGATCCTCAGTCCTGTTGTGTGTGGACCCCGCTAGGCTGTGTGTGCGGGCTGTGTTTGGGTTGTAAGTGGATTTTTGATGATAATAAATGCGGAATATATTGAAGTACCTTGTGCTATCTGGATTGATTGTGTTTACTTCTGAAGTGCATCTGTGATATTTGTTTAAGCTGCGAATATATCTGTGATCTGGAATTAGCTTCGATTATAATATTCTATGATGGGATTTGCTGATGCGCACGTGGATGCAGATGCATTAATTAGATTTTTTAATGATAATAGCTTTGTTATGGTTATGTACTGATTATACTGTTAAAAGGGTTGTGAATAGACTCATTTTGAGTGAACCTAATAAGCTACAACATAGAACTACCTTAAATTACCTACTCTCTCCCAGGGTGCGGAAACCTGGTTCCAGCACCCTCCCATACTACTTCGGGTGATACATTGGCCTGCGCAAGTAGGTCATTGCCGAAAGGGCCAATAGTATAGGGTTTTTTTGGCAAACCTTAACCTCCAAACCTGGGTCAGAACCCCTCAAGACAACAAGCGTGGAAGAGCCTGGGAATTCCATCCCCCATAGGAAGGATTCCCCACATTCTGAAAAGAATAACCTGGATTTGTTGAGGCACCAGGTTGCCAGATTTTGTTTGTAGAAAATGTTGAACCATAAGAAAATCCTTGTGACCCAGCATTCGGAGAATGACATCCTCCCAACATAGGGTTACTATAAACAGGGACATTCCCTCCAACCGAGGTATTGAATGAAGAAGAAACCCCTTGGTAAGGGTTCCAAGAATTTTCAAATGGAGAAAAAGTCTACGAAGCACCCACTGAAGGGAAAGGAAAATTCCCTTGCTGGCCAGAAAAAAATGACTCCCAACTCCCAATGATGTAAAAGCAGGGTTCCATCCCGAAAAAACATTAGAGCCTTTACCTCCGGAAAAAGGATTGAATCCTTGATTTTGAGAGGTGAAAGGCATGGATCCTAAGGAAGGGTTCGAATGAGGGATATGCCCACTTTCAAAGGGGAACCCTTGAAATGAAGCTGATCCACTAGCAATAGAAGGTATAGGCGTGGAAATAGCTAAGGCAGTAGAAAAGGAGACAGAAGGAATTCCACTAGAGGGAATTCCAAAAGAAAAGGGGCCAGATTGAGAAGTATATGCCTGGGTGTTTCCACTCGAATATGGAATATAAGCAAAGCCAAGCATAGTAGCACTAGAAGTGATTGTCGATATGGCAATAGTTCCTCCTCCTTTGACTAAAAGAGGAGTATGAACACTTGCAGTGCTCATAGCCGAAGTTGTGTTCCCAGTCGTGGCCATCAAAAGAAATGGATACGATGGAAAAGGAATAGCTGGTCTTTGAGACTCAGGCCCGATGTACAAAAGGACGTCAGGAAAACTAGCAGGAAGAGGAGATGGAAGAGAATCAGGAGCATGAGGAACTTCTTCAACTTCAACTTCTTCTGCTAGAAACAAGACTCTAGAGATGAGTGGAGCACTCCTCTCTAAACTAATACTAACACCAGGACCACCCACATAAACAACAAGCCCAAACGGAGGATCACTCTCCGCTGCATTCAAAACCACTGGGTAAAAGTCACCCACTGAATTACTCCTATGCCTTCTTGAAGAATGCTCGGCACTCGCAGGGGAAAGCCCACGAAGCCTCCTTGATCGACAAGGTGATTAGTCGGCCACTTTAAGAGATTAATTTTAGACTCAAAAAATATAAGAAGCTAAAAAATATAGGAGCAAAGAGCACACTCTAAAAATTTCCTAAGATACAATCAATCAAGCGGCCTTCAGGTATTTCCGCTCTGGGTGATTAGGACCGGACACCAAAATACAAGAAAGTGAAATAAGAGGACCTTTCAAAAATATTATGGGGTAATTACGCCCCAGGCCTACTAGCGAAGGTAACATAAATAGTTATGTTGGCCTCCTGACAACAGCCTTTGTCGGTGCAAGTCCCCGAGCTTCACAAGGGCACCCTCCAGAAGTACTGATGAAAGTGATGCAACATCTATCTTAGGTACCACGGGTATTCCCCCCACCACCACCCCGCAGTCACCTATGTGTTCCCTAGGAAAGGAAACTAAGGGCACAAATCCGTATCAGCAGCTGGGTGGAACGGTCTTAGGTCAAGATTCAGCAAATAGGAGAGGGGGTATCTCTCTTCTTTGCCTTCACTCTCCTTCGCACTTAACTCTCTAGATGTAGAGCTTTCTTGGTCCACTTAACGGAATTGGATTTCGCTCATTAATAAATGTTTAATAGTTTGAGCGGCCTTGGAGAGTTAACTCTCCACTCACCTATTCCAAGGCCCTAAAACCTAGCTAGTTGGTGTATGATTAATGAAAATGATACAAAAACTTCTAGTTGATTTTAATTATAGCGCTTGATTTTAAATTGTATGTTACTTATGTCAAAGGTATACGGAAGTGAAACTGATGGTGTTTATCAACGTAAAATAAATCAATGAAAACCTACTACATGTGAATGAAATATTTTCCTTTCGATGAAAAGAGATCTCTATATGGGTTCTACGAAACTAAATAAGCAAAAACTTGTTTTTCTTTTCAGTTACTCACTCTTCACACACACCAGAAAACTATGAAAAAGACTAAAATGCTTCAATGCACTTAATGAAAAACTACCAATGATATGAAAATTATAAGATTTCTAATTTTGAAGAAGCGAAAATAATCTCTAGAGATAAATGGTTCAATCACTTTTGACAGAAAATCAAGGCTAGTCCCAACAAGAACTCCTATGCATAAGAAAAATGTGAAAATGTACTTGATGTAAAAGAGAGAAATCTAGCAAATACTTCTTTCTCAAGCAAGCAAATGAACCAAAGACAAGAAACTAACAAAAATTCTTCAAAACATATGAAAACCGTAAAAATGAAATCAAAGAAAAAGAAATGGAAAAAAAAATGTTTTTTGGCTTTTCACTTATAATCGAAAGAAAAATATTTCAAGAAGACAAGCATAAAACTACTCAAGAACCAAAATCAAGAAAATGAGTCTTAAGAGGGCTTCAAAGTGCTTAAGCCAACTATGCTACTTTCGTAGTAGGACTGAAATAAGCAAGAAGAAGTAAAAAACTCAAGAAACTGATTCAGAACAGTAGCACACTCTTCCAGCGAACAAAAACTCAAAAAACCAAGAAAGGTCTCTTCAAGATTTGCTACAAGGCTAGTCCGGGGAAATCAAGAAAACCAAAGAAGTCAAAAGAAGAAAAAACCGAAAGCAAATAAATGCATAAGGACATGATGAGAAAACAAGCAGAGGCTCACTGTTTTGAATGGTCAGAACAGCCAAGAACTCCATAAAGAGATCTTGGTGCTACAACCGCAATTACAATTACACAAAATAGGCAATTTACCAAATGGCTAGGTTTTCACAAGAATAAGAGAGAAATGGACATACAACCAGAACAAAAACAGTCCAGAAACCCTAAAGGCACCACAGGAGTGCTCAACCATAGACAGAAAAAAGTGACAGGGCTTCAAAACTCAAATTTTCAGATTTTCCCAGGGATACACGGTTTTTTTGCATGCAACAAGCGTGTATACGCAACTATAACCAAAGAAACTCGCATATAAGCGGGTCCTTTTGGAAAAACCAGAGGGCATACGTGACTGTGTACAGGCTAAGTAACGTATATAAATAGAAATAAGGAAAAAAGAAAAATTCAAGCTTGATCAAGAGACTAGGACTTCTATCTGGTTGGAAAAAGACATACTAGACTGTAAAATGTGATAAACCTATCAGGGAACCTACAAGACAGATAAAACAACCCAAACTAGGAATTACATGGATATAATCCCTAGTGGAGTCCCCAGTTCTGTTATAGGCAATGTTACCCTAAGGTCTTGGGTTGATAAACCTTCACAGATCAGGGGCATGTCATCACAAGAAGGACTCAAATAACCAACTTCTATGCTTAAACTAGAAAGTAAGGATTGCAGATCTTACCCATTTATCCTTCGTTTGTATTAGATCCCGTAGGGTTCAAACCCCTTGTAACTCCTTGTGCTCCATAACCTACAAACCGGCAAAGAACAAGCACAAAAACCTAGTTGTACAGCATATATTTTCTAGATGTTAGAAAAATAGCATACATAATCTCATAAGAATAACAATAAAGGAACTATTCAAGATCATTAAGCATGTATAAGAGATATATGACACATGAACATCAGGAACAAGATGGAACTTCTTTTATTAATAACATGTACAGTAAATGAATAGTGAAGAGATCACCTGGGATCTGCCACAGCCTTGAGCAAACCTTCCTCTGGATCCGTCTAGCCCTATCCTCACAAAACTTCTTCCATGAATAGTGCACAATGGATGTCACATCGAATGAAAGTGATCATCACAAGGAAACAAGGGTTTCCTGAAAATCTGGGAAGTGCAGGAGGCACAGGGGAAATATCAAACTTGGTTAGGGCTATAACAAGGTATAATATCTACAATTCTCTCTCTTCCTCCCTTAGGAAATTCCCTTGAGGGGTATTTATACTTCCTCAAATTAGTTTTTTCAGTTGGGGAACAGTTAGGCCACGGGCTAGGTTAGTTAAGTTATAGGAACAACCGTAAACCCAGCCTCAAAAATTAGGAAAATTTTGTATTTTTTAATATTTTAAATAGCATACGCGGGTTCGCTATGTATGGACCTAAGTGTATACGCGGAAAAGTCTAGGCAGAGTCACGTATGGATTTTAAAATACTGTTTTTTGAGAAATGTGTCCAAGTCTGAAAGGAAGGGCTGCCCAAGGCCAATGCATAAGTCATCAAGTATATAATGGTGATAAATGATGCTATAACAGCTAGAAGATACTATGTGGGAAGGATACTTGTATTTTTTTTGAAATTTTGATGTAAATTTTATATGTGTGTACACTTGTTTGGTGTTGATCATTTAGAATAGCGAAAAAATAAGGGGAGGGGAATGTAATACCCTAGTTTTAACCATAGTTTCAGAATGTACATTGTACATGATGAAAGGCCATAGATCCTAGTTATGTAATGGTTTTGAATATTTATAATAATATTATCACTAACTATAGACATACAAGGACAAGAGTATAGGAGGTTATGATCCCATGAGACGGGGATAGCTAGAGAGGATGAACCTTTTCTCTTAAATTTTCACTATACCCATTTTGGAAAATTAAATGAAATATTGATATGTTAGCCTCTTGGGTGAGTCCATGTGGCATCTTGAGAGCATGCATATTTAACCATACCTTTTTGGTTGTTTGAAGGGGAATTCATCAATTCTTCATTTTAAATCTGTTTTTCTTGCTTCTTGAAGAGAAAAGAGTTTTATGAAAAAGATTCAATGTTGTAGCTAGAGGTTAATATTTGTTATTTTCTAGTTGAGAATGCTTGTGTGCTTGAATTCATCGGTATTGTCAGCAATCTTTTCCATTGTTTGAGAGTCTCCAGAGATTCCACCATTAATATTTCTTGAGTATTCGCAATGGATCCCTAGAGATAAATGGAAGAGCCTAAGGTAATACATTGTAGAGAAAGGGATTCATTTCCTTGGGTTGTGCGGGCTAAAGTGGAAAGACAACTAGGAGTTGATATTGTGAGTATCTTTTGGCAGTTGTGACCATTGTGTAAATTGTGTGAAGAGAGAAAGCTTGAGAACTAACTTCCTGTGAAAGATAGGGTTATCCTAGGAACCCATATTTGTGGTATCATAGCCTCAACGTAAGGTTGGATTATTATAGAGAGTGATTGTGAAACAAACCATACAATTGGGTGGAATTCCTAGCCTTTGTAGTTAGTGAAACTTTCATTAAAATATAAGCACTTTCTATGTTCCTTCATATTTATACCTTGATGTGTTAATTTAATGGTTATCTATATTTCATATTATGTGTATGTTCCTAATTAATTGTACCACATAATTAATTATGTTTATTGGAATTTGGGTGATCTTGTTGGTAGCATGTGTGGTTTCTTTAATTTCTTGTTTTAAAGGAATGGTCATACAGCTTGAATTTTTCCATGGGAAGAGGATTTTGACTACCCTGGCATGGGTACATTATAGTTTTGTGCCCTAGATGCATCATAGGCTTGAACCTAAAACCTTGTTGGTGTTCCTTCACCACTACTTCTTCTCACTAGACATCCTTCTAGTGCCAGTATTCTTTCCTTAAACCATTGGATCACCAATTGTCCCTTTGGCTTCATCATCTATAAATCCTACAACCATGATTCAATAATTCTTTCCACACTTATATACTTAAATATTGATTTATCCCTTCTTATTACAATACTCATTTGTTTCAATCATTATATTTCTATAATTCTTTCCCTTCCTAATGCTCACTCAATCCCTATCTTACTCTATACTTATTCCATTGCATTGATTCTTCTAACGCTTTTGCAATTCCTTCACCCTTTCAACAAACCCTAGTGCAAGATATTTACTCAACCATGATAACTAGTTCAAAGGGTAGTATACCTTCTTCTATCATAAATATTTTGGTCTAGGTCAGAATTTCCCCTATCAACCTCCCATGCCCTCCTCTTTTGAAATCCTCCATTATCATTGAGAATCTTTGACATGCTCTAACAAAAATTCAACCACATACCCTCAAATGGTCATCTGACCTAGAATTCAATTAAATGGGTTAGTTGGTGATATCCTAATAAAGTGCATCCAATTTCTACATTTTCCATTATATCACATTTTTTTCCTCTAAGCATATTCAAGGGCCCCTTCAAGTCTCGTTAATGATTTATGTTGAAAATGCAGCAAGATGATGGAGCTTAGTGAAATGAAGTCGCCTTCACTAAGTGGGCCCGCAGGCAAATTTTGGCGCAAAGTCTATTTTTAGACTATGTCTATTTTTAGACATATGGAGCATGGTCCAGGGGTTGCGGTATGTTATTCTTGGAGTATTGGTCATGTTGGTAAAAATAGATGGACCTCTATTTTTTGACCTATAGGTCGATGTCTATTTTTAGACTGCCTATCCTAAAAATAGGGAAGTCAAATATTATTTACCCTTAATAATATTTGGACTATAAACTTCAGTTTACTCTCTTGGAGCACTTCAGTTTGAGCCTTGGAAGTGGCTCATGCATCTGAGAGAGGAATTACGCTATTCCTAAGGGTTTGGTGAGCTCATGCATGGTTGACTTCAGTTAGGACTTCAGTGGCAGAAGTTTGGTGGAGTTAATGAGATAGCTAGTGGAGTTGTGTTCGGTTTAATTTAGTTGAACTGGTTGAGATTAGTTTAACTAGCTAATCAACTAGTTATGAGTGGAGTGAATTATATATTATTTAATTCATTAATTAGTAGCTCATTATTCAACTCAAGAACACATCAGTTCACTACAGTGCATGATCAGTTCAGTGGAGACCAGTGAAAGAGGTAGATGAAAGGGTGGAGTTAGCTATCAGTGGCGACATCAGTTGTGCATGAGATTTGCACACACTTGGAGGAATTTCCCATGATGATTGCGCTTTCAAGCCAAGGAGATTCGAACCTTGGATCTCTATATAGACAGGCCTGGATTGCGCAATAGAGGCAAGGCAATTGGCGGTGAGTTTTGAACCAGTAACCTGTTCAAAACTGAGCTAGTTTGTGTGTAACTTCATGAGATAGTACTGAGTACTTGTGAGGAGTATTGTACTGAGTTTGTTACATGATTTATCCATTATAATATACACAATAGCTGCGGGGTTTTCAGCTATAATCTTTCCCCATACATACTATGTTAATGTGTATGATGATTTGATGTGTTATCGCTTGTTTTATTTTCCGCATGTTTGATGATCTGAGTGGAAGAGATTATGTGTTGCATATAAATTCGAATTGTATGTGATCAGGATAGTCTCGGTGGATAATTAATCATTATTCAGCAAATTTCTACATGGTATCGGAGCTATTGAAGCAGAGATTGATCATCACGGTGATTACAAACTTATTTCGGTAGACAGAGTCTGCATGCGGGCCAGGTAGCCTCCGGATTCATCTTTCTTCGGAAAGTGAAAGGTCTGGTAAATGCCCCTTGCAGTCAATCTCTGTGCTAGAAATATTTTTTTCTCACAGATCTAGAGCAGTTGAGCTTTGAGGTGGAATTCGAAATTTTGCAGCAGTTTTGTTTTCTTGGTGCCAGTGTTGAAAATGTCTTTCAACGGTTTGCGACTCGAATATGCTCTTGAAGGAAGTTCGAATTATGTTGCATGGAAGGATCGCATGGAGGCGGTATTAGAAGATAATGGACTGAAGGAGTTCGTGGATACGGATGTCCAAAAGCCCACTGATCCTGCTGAAGTCGAAGCATGGCAAAAGAAGATGGCGAAATGTCGAAGGATCCTGTTGGAGGGCGTCAAGGATCATATTGTATCCAGCCTGCATGGAAAGGCTTCTCCATATTTAATGTGGAAAGCTTTGACGGATCTATTCCAGAGTAAGAGCGACCAAAGGAAGCTGGCGCTCAAAGATAAGCTCGGGAACATCAAGATGGAGAAGGGCGACAGTATCGCCAAATACCTCACGAAGTTCACTCAATGCAGAGATGAGCTGGGAAGTGTGGGGGTGATTGTCGAAGATGAGAACATGGTCAACCTGGCTCTCCTTGGTCTTCCGAAGACTTGGCACTCATATCAAGATGGTGTCAATGGTCGGGAGAAGCTGCCGGGATGGGAGCGCCTTTGGGCGGATCTCATGCAGGAGGAGATAAGGAGGACTACTTGAGATGGATCTTCATCAAAGGGAGCTGATGAAGAAAACTGCGCTTTGGTTTCCAAAGCAAAGAAGGGGAAGGGTAAGAAAACCTCTCATTCTGGTGCAAAGGGCAAGAAGCAGGATATGGCGAAAGTGAAGTGTTTTCACTGCCATGATCACGGACATTATGCTACCAATTGTCCAAAGAAGAAGAAGAACAAGCAAGCGGGAAGATCTGCGGATGGAGAAGCTTTGGCTTCACAGTTCGAGCTTGACTTTTCACTGATCGCATGCTTGGTTTCAAGTGTGATGGGATCGGTATGGTTCTTGGACAGCGGTGCGTCATTTCATATGACGAGAGATCGGGATTTGTTCTCAGATCTGGAGGACAAAGATTTGGGTGTGCACATCGAGATGGGCGATGATGGTAGATACAGTGCGACTGGTATCGGTACCATATCCTTTCAGAGGGAGTCTGGTAAACCCTTTGTACTAAAGGATGTCATGCATGTACCTGGATTGAAGAATAACTTGATCTCTGTGGCGATGTTGGAGGATAAGGGGTATGATGTGGTCTTCAGCGAAGGAAAAGCCTTCCTGCATAGTAAGACTACTGGAGAGACCCGGAAGATAGGGGTTCGAACCAAGAACCTTTATCAGTTGCAGGTAGATGGCTGCACAGCTATGGCATGCAAGGCGGGAGAAGTGGTGAGCGGGGATGATGAGGGCGAACTGTGGCACAGGAGATTGGGCCACCTTCACCATGGAGCTTTGAAGATTCTGCAGCAGATTTCTACTGGGCTTCCTAAGGGCACCCTTGCGCAGTCAGATCAGTGCAAGGGGTGTACTTTAGGGAAGTATGTGAAAGCCACCTTTCACGAGAAGGATAGTCGCGCCACGACGATCCTTGAGAGAGTTCACACAGACGTGTGTGGTCCTTTCTCAGTTGCTTTGACAGCAAAGCACAAGTATTATGTGATCTTTGTTGATGATTTCTCTCGAAAGTGCTGGATCTTCTTCATGCAGAAGAAGAGTGATACATTCGCGAAGTTCTGTGAGTTTAAAGCACTGGTCGAGAAGGAGTTGGGGAAGAAGGTGATTGCTTTAAGGAGTGATAACGGTGGTGAATTCATCTCGGCTGAATTCAAGGAGTTCTGCAGCGCAGAAGGGATTCGGAGAGAGCTCATCGCACCCCATAACCCACAGCAGAACGGGGTGGCTGAGCGGAAGAACAGAACGATCGTGGGTGCTGCACGGGCGATGTTGCATGATCAGGGCCTACCCCTTCACTTGTGGGCTGAGGCATGAAATACAACAGTGTATGTGCAGAACCGTTGTCCTCACAAGGTTCTTGGCATGAGTACACCGGAGGAGGCTTATTCTGGCAAGAGGCCTGATATTTCCCATTTGCGGATTTTTGATTCTCCTGTCTACATGCATGTGACGAAGGATGCGAGAAGGAAGCTGGATCCAACCACTGAGGTTGGAATATTTGTGGGGTACACTGATACACCTCACAACTATCAGGTGTATTTGTCAGACAGTTGAAAGATTGTTGTGTGACGGGATATAAAATTTCAGGAGGAGAAATCCATGCAGTGTTCGCTTGAGAGGGAGCTACACTTGCATGCAGATGAGGAGCTGTTAGTTCCTAAGGAGGAGCTTCCGGATGTGGATCAGCCATAAGAGGAAGTTCAGGAGGTGGAAGAAACCACCCATGCAGCGCCAACCATCAGAGGGCGCATGCGCACTACAGAAGCTGAGCGACTGGCTCGGGATGCAGAGAAGGTTGTAGGACCATCTACAGCACAGCGCAGACAGAGACAGTCACCGGATAGGTACACTGGATACATGGCTCTTGTGATTCAATGTGTTGTGACGGAGCCATCCTCTTTTGAGGAAGCTATGGAGGAACCCGCATGGGTTGATGCCATGATCGAAGAATATGATTCGATCGTCAGGAATAGTGCATGGGAGATTGTCCCAAGACCGGAGGGGAAATCAGTGGTGGGTTCGCAATGGATCTACAAAGTGAAGCAGGAAGCTGACGGGAGTGTGGAGAAGTACAAGGCGAGATTTGTCGCCCATGGCTTTTCACAGATCGAGGGGATTGACTATGAGGAGACCTTTGCACCTGTCGCAAGGTACTCTTCCATACGGACGATCCTTGCTCTCTAAGCGCAGATGGGGTGGCACATTCATCAGATGGATGTGAAGACTGTGTTCCTCAATGGAGTTATTAAGGAGGAGGTGTACATAGAGCAGCCTGAAGGTTTTGAGATCTTCAGCAGTGAGTCGCATGTGTGCCGACTCAAGAGAGCACTGTACGGGCTGAAGCAAGCACCTCGTGCTTGGTACACTCGGATAGATAGCTACTTCACCGGGCTTGGATTCTCCAAGAGTGAGGCGGATCCTAACCTGTACCAGATTGTGGTGGAGGGGAAGCTGTTGATCATTGTACTGTATGTAGATGATCTGATTTTGACGGGTGATGAGCGATTGATACTTTCATGCAAGGAGGATCTTGCACGAGAGTTTGAGATGAAGGACTTGGGCATCCTTCATTATTTCCTGGGATTGGAGATTTGGCAGCGCAGCGAAGGACTGTTTGTTTCTCAGGACAAGTATGCCCGGGAGATTCTGGAGAGGTTCAACATGCAAGGCTGCAAGCCTGTTGACACTCCTCTTCCTGGTGGTTGGAGGAAGGAGGATGCTACTTCGGTGGAGGTAGTGGATGCCACTGTCTATCGACAGTTGGTGGGGTCGCTTATGTATCTGGTCAATACACGACCCGATATATGCTATGCAGTTAACCAGCTTTCGCAAGCTATGGTTAAGCCTACCAAGCTCTTTTGGAAGGCGGGAAAGCATGTATTGCGCTATATTAGAGGCACATCGGGATATGGTCTATGGTACAGACGGGAGGATGGAGCGAAGCTTTCTGGCTTCACTGATGCAGATTGGGCAGGGAGCCCAACGGACCGGAAGAGCACATCTGGAGGAGTTTTCAGCATTGGGTCGACAGCAGTTTCCTGGTACAGCAGGAAGCAGAGATCCGTGGCACTCAGTTCAGCAGAGGCCGAGTACATGGCAGCTAGTTTGGCTGCATGCGAGGCTATTTGGATGAGGAAGATCCTCGTTGGATTGTTCGGGTTGCATTTGGAGCCTACAGTGATTTACTGTGATAACCAGAGTTGCATTAAACTCTCGGCTAATCCGGTATTTCATGATAGATCCAAACACATCGACATCAGGTACCATCATATCAGAGATTGTGTTCAGCGGAGAATCATGATGCTTTCATATGTTCCCACGGAGGATCAGGATGCCGACATCTTGACGAAGGCGCTCACCGGGAGCAAGTTCGAATTCCACAGAGGCAGGATAGGGGTTGCAGATAATCCATATCTTGCTGAGAGGGAGTGTTGAAAATGCAGCAAGATGATGGAGCTTAGTGAAATGAAGTCGCCTTCACTAAGTGGGCTCGCAGGCAAATTCTGGTGCAAAGTCTATTTTTAGACTATGTCTATTTTTAGACATGGAGCATGGTCCGAGGATTCCAGTATGAGATTCTTGGAGCATTGGTCATGTTGGTAAAAATAGATGAGACTCTATTTTTGTGACCTATAGGTCGAAGAGGTCGAAGTCTATTTTTAGACTGCCTCTCCTAAAAATAGGGAAGTCAAATATTATTTACCCTTAATAATATTTGGACTATAAACTTCAGTTTACTCTCTTGGAGCACTTCAATTCGAGCCTTGGAAGTGGCTCATGCATCTGACAGAGGAATTACGCTATTCCTAAGGGTTTGGTGAGCTCATGCATGGTTGACTTCAGTTAGGACTTCAGTGGCAGAAGTTTGGTGGAGTTAATGAGACAGCTAGTGGAGTTGTGTTCGGTTTAACTTAGTTGAACTAGTTGAGATTAGTTTAACTAGCTAATCAGCTAGTAATGAGTGGAGTGAATTAAATATTATTTAATTCATTAATTAGTAACTCATTATTCAACTCAAGAACACATCAGTTCACTACAGTGCATGGACAGTTCAGTGGAGACCAGTGAAAGAGGTAGATGAAAGGGTGGAGTTAGCTATCGGTGGCGACATCAGTTGTGCATGAGATTTGCACCACACTTGGAGGAATTGCCCATGATGATTGCGTTGTCAAGCCAAGGAGATTCGAACCTTGGATCTCTATATAGACAGGCCATGATTGCGCAATAGAGGCAAGGCAATTGGCGGTGAGTTTTGAACTAGTAACCTGTTCAAAACCAAGCTAGTTTGTGTGTAACTTTATGAGAAAGTACTGAGTACTTGTGAGGAGTATTGTACTGAGTTTGTTACATGATTTCTCCATTATAATATACACAATAACTGTGGGGTTTTCAGCTATAAGCTTTCCCCATACATACTGTGTTAATGTGTATGATGATTTGATGTGTTATCGCTTGTTTTATTTTCCGCATGTTTGATGATCTGAGTGGAAGAGATTATGTGTTGCATATAAATTCGAATTGTATGTGATCAGGATAGTCTCGGTGGATAATTAATCATTATTCAGCAAATTTCTACAATTTATTTAGAATCATTTGAAACTCAACCTAGAACACTTCTTACTCATCTCTACGAGTGATACCATACAAAAATTTCTCCCGACACTTTTTATAACTACATTCCCATAGCTCTTTTATTACACGAGGAAAGAATTTAACTTGTTTTGAACCAATCCATTGTCCTACATACTAGAAACCTTTCTTTCATCCTACCGAAATCCCTCTATTAATATAGATTCTGCCAATAGAACCACTTGATGGTACTTTTTTGAGACCAAGGCTCTGATGGGTGTCCAACAAAGGGTTAGTTCTAGTCTTTCTATGATTTCATTTCCAATCCTTGGTAGAGAAAGGTATCACTTGAATCACTTGTCACACTTTCAAAGGTAAAGGAAAGTTATAGGATGAGAGTATAATCATTCTATCTATCACACTTGAAACAACAATATCATTACACAATTATGTATCATTCACTCATGTGCATAAATAAAATCTATTATAATAATAAATAAGAAAATTTACTTACATATAAATCATCCACATAACATTCAACTTGAAAAGAAAGGGCATTTCCATTATTAAATAATAGAAACATAGTCCAATAAATCATTTCGCCCATAGAAAGGACCCGAGTGTATATGATGAGAGTAACAGTATATCACATTAGCCAATAAAAAATCATGATGATAATGACCAACCTTGATGGTATCAACACTATGAGTGACAACAAGATTTAATTTTGTCCCAAATGGTCTACTTCTACAATGTATTATGATTATCTTTGACTCTATCAAAACCCTAAATAACCTACTCAACTACCTAACAATGTTGCATTAGATTTCATAAATGACACAAACTTTAGTTGATCTAAATTGAAAAACATGGTTTCATTTCTTTTTTATATACAACAACTATAAGTCCACATGGTGTAGCTAAAATATTCCAAGTGTCATGATGTTATCCTTCTTGCCCATGTTTGAAAAATTAAGGAGCCAACATCAAGAATGCAAGTTTAAATTTACTTGTGGAATTTGTGGGAATGACCATCTCAACGTAAATGTCCCAATACTCTAATATAGGAAGATGTTTTTCTACCAGGGTGCTAATCCACAATCACTAGTGATAATGCAAAATTCATTTCAATGACATAGTTTTTCTTCTAATCAAGGTGTAGTCCCATTACCTTCAAACTGCTTGATTACACCCTACTAGGAAAACCATCCCATCATAATTTTTTAATGGATACTAATAGAGTGAATATCCAAATACATAATCATAGTTATGAGCCATATGACCTTGTATATTCAATTAATTTTGAAACTATTTCTTAACCTCAAAATGGTTCTCTGCATATTCCATTACAGATATCTAATTCATTGGAAAAACCTACCTTATTGTGCCCTAGCCTCCATTACAAAAAAATGGCACATAATCCTCACTCTAGCATTCCTTGAAAATATGATATTAGTGTAGATTTGTCTCAATCCACTTCTATTATCTATGTGCTATAAGTGTTGCAAACTTTTTCTTCTCAATGCAAGCCATTGTTGATTACCATCAAAGGTGTTAATAATGTAGTATGAATGCAAGGTATAGGCCTTTAATTCAAATTGTCAAAGAACAAAACGTGACAATGGAATCACACACACGTGAAATTAAGTATATAATTAATTGAAGGAAAGAAAAAAGCATGCCACCCATGTATTTATTAAACATAAAATTACAACATTCATGCCTTAATGGTTTTTCACTATTATTATAAAAATCAAGGCAACTTCCTTTGCAAAAATTTGAAGATAATACATGTTGGTATCAGTCTCAATTAGATTATAAATGGTCTCACAAAGAGCCTAACTAAATCTTCCTTATTCCACGTGAACTCCTCTTCCTTATCATTTATTTTCCTATTTTCCCCTTCTTTATTTTCCCTTTTATATGTGTTTCTCCTCCTTTCTTAAGTGATAATGAGGAAAATATCCCTTTCCAAAATATTTACAATCCCCTTTAATAAATCACTCATGATTTACCTCCCAAAATGAATGGTGTTGAATTCATAAAATATCATCACGTGGAGAGATTTACAATGAGTGTCCCCCCTCACCTTTTAAAAAATAAAAAACTTTAAGGAATATTCACATGGAAAAAGTGGCAACCACCAAATGATGAAGTGATGGATGGATGGGAAAAACATGTATTTTCTCTTGCATCCATCTTTCATCCTCCCAAAAATATCCCATATGCGTCTTAATGATAAATCTATGATGGGATTTGACGTTTAGGAAACATGATTATTCACCACATTCTTCCACTATGACTTCAAAATGTACAGAAGTTGTTTCATGATCAAATGGAGCTCAAAGGAGGAAATTCCTATTGCATTGTACTCCTTTCATAAATAATAAATGATTCGCTACTCACAATATTTATAATATGTTCATGAAATTACTTTTTGTATAGTCTATCTCTTCCTCTAAAACCCAAGTAGCTTCTTCCAAGCCCTTACCTTCTCAACAAAACAAGTTTATTTTATTTTATAACTCCTCATTCTACCTACAATTATTTCCTTAAATATATCTATGATCTCATCCTCTCTCCTCTCTCTATTTGGCATCTAACCTCTCTAGTCTACATTGTGCTCATATTCATCCATAGTACCTTTCTTAAGCTCATATAAATATGCTACATTGAAAGTGCTAGGGAGACCGAAAATTTAATGGATTTCTAGCACATAAGAATTATTTGAAATTTTCCTAGGATCTTGCAAGATCACATATTCTTCATTTTTAGTTGGTTATATGTGTCTTTTGGAAACATTTCCCTCCTCATGTGAAATAATATAAGGCATCCTTCTTCACTTTCTCACTCTCCTATTCTTATCATCCTTTTTCTTGCACCCTTGGTTTCTCTACTACACCTATTATTACACTTACATATGCACTTCCTAAATCCACTTCATAAATGATTATGCATCTGCACTCCTTTTCTTGCTCATTAAATCTTGAAAAATACATCACTACTCGTGATGACATTCCATTCACAATAAAGGATGCTTTCTTGTGTATTTTTTCATATAATAGTTGTATACAAACTCTACTTGCACCAACACCAAATCCTATTCAGATGTAGAAATGAATCAAAAGCTTATTAGTGTAATAAGATTTTTTGGAAATAAGTTGCATTATAGTTTGGAAGAATCCCAATGTTTCAAGTGGACACTCCATTCCAAAATAAATTATGATAATTAGGAAATATGATGTCAATATTCTTCAAGAATTTTTCCCATAAATGACCAAGAAACTTCATGTCTCCATCTAAGGTTATATTTGGAAGACCATGCAAGCATACTATTTCTCCAAATAATAAACTAATTATGTTACTTACATCACTAGTTTTCCTGCATAGAGTGAAATGTTCCATTTTCCATCATTTATGTACAACCATTGTTGGAACAGGGTCTCCTACAAGAGCTGCGAATTTGGTCCATTTCTGTATATTTTTTATTATATTTATTCTAACGCGGGGGTTTTGGGGTGGGTCAAAGCCCCTAATGCATTGTAAGTGGGTCAAGGGTAGACCAAGAGTCCACAAACCACGGTTTGCAGACCATTGGATGTGTAGGCTAAAGTAGTATAAGTAATCGAACCTTTTTTGAGTTGTAGGGAAGACTTGAACTAAGATTGGTGCGAATTGCAAATTAGTAGATTTGTTATGGGTTTTTAGGGAAAGGACTCTTGCTGGATGTGTGCGCAGAGATCCTCAGTCCTGCTGTGTGTGGACCCTGCTACTATGTGCGCAGATTGGGTTTTGGGTACTGTAAAAGGATCTGAAGGATTAATGAATGCGGAAGGCTGTTGAAATCTCTGAATCTATTGGATCTGTGATATTTGATTATGTATGCTCTATGTCATTGATTTAAGCTGTGAAAGTACTTATGTTACTTGTTTATACTGCAATCTAGATCTCTTATGGTATACATAATTCTATATTCAGCTCCGCAAGTAACTTTGTTGAGTACTTATGCTGCATTGGCAATTGATCTGAATCTATTTATTAGACTTTATGCAAGAATAGCCGTGATCGTTTCATTGTCTTCCTATATCTGTTATTCGTTGCGATTATACATGGTATTTTGCACGTGGATGCGAAGGGACTGATAGATATAGGTTCTGTAATATGTGAACTGATATTTGTGAAGTCGAACGCAGCTCTGCCTGACTTACCTGCCCTCTCCCAGGGTGCAGATACTTGGTTCTAGCACCCTCCCATGCTACTTTGGGTGAGACTTTGGCCTGCGCAAGTAGGTCACTACTGAAAGGGCCAGTAGTATAGGGCTTTTTTGGCAAACCTTAACCTCCGAACCTGGGTCAGGACCCCTCAAGCCAACAAATGGTTCCATTGCCAGGACAAGGAGCATTTTGAGATAGGGATCAGGTAATGCCAAGGCCGTATTGGAAACCTGAAAGAAAAAAAATTGATGAATGGTTCAAACAGAAAGTTCTTCTTCGTAACGATTGCGATCGAGCTCCAAGAGTGGCTCTCAAGGTTGGTCGAATTTCAGAAGTGTTGGAAGGACGAGCAGGTCACACAGTGGATCCCAGAATTGATCCAGTAGTTAGAGAAGGCTGATAACACCATCACTCGCACCGTAGACCACTGGGTGGACAGCGTGCTAGGAGGATTCGTGATGGAATTTTCCATCGATCAATTCATCTCCTACACCGAAGTAGAGTGAAGATTTTTCAAAGGATTTAGGGGCAAGTTTCTAAAGACTTTACCATTGTTGATTAAGATATTACTGTGTGAAAAAAGTATTTTGTGTAGCCACACTGAATGAATGACCTCTGATCTAGACCAGAGTACGACGCAGAGTAGCAAATACTATCAGACCAACCTAGAAGGAGGTAGATTTGTCTACAGCCTGATAAGAGAAGTAGCTGCGTAGAGTCCTCCAGCCACACCACTTTCGAACCAACATAGGGGTAAGAACTCACCTATGCCTCCACCACCAAAGGACGACATGGCTGCACACATGAAGTTTCCTACATTTAAGGGTGTGGGAGATGAAGACATGGATCAGTTCTAGTTTGTCGCAAAATTTGTATGGACTGCGTAGAACGTATCTAGTAATGTGGTGAAGAGGGCACAAATATCCCTTGCCTTCGAAGGAACAGCTTTGGATTGGTACATGGGATACATCGGACAGCATGCAAACTCAACCATTGAAGAGATCAAGAATGCCTTGAAACAATAGTTCAAGAAGCCTAAGTCTTATTCTCAGATAGTGGTCGATCTAAAGGATTTTAAGCAAGGGCCTTCTAAGTCTGTGTGGGAGGTCGATCAATGGCTGAAGAAGGTGATCAAGGAAGGAGGATTTCAGTACAACGACAGATAGCATACGGAATGGTTCATTGCTATGTTGTTGCCTCATCTGCGTGTACCTATGGGTCACTAAACTTTCGAATCACCAAAAAAAGCCTTGGAGGTCGCTATGAAGTTAGAAGTTGTGCCTAGAGATGATACCTAGCTAGGCGTCCAACAGATCCAAGGACAACTGGAGGCGATTCACATGGAGATCCAAAACTTGCGAAAGGAGCGAGGTGCAGAGGCTAGCCTTGAAAGATGGTGCATATGATGCAGGATGAATGGTCACACCAAGGATAACTGCCCTCTGTTAGCAGATTACATGCAGGTCGGGGGACCTAGCCCATTATGCCCTAGGGAAGTTGCAGGACCAAGTAGGCCGGCACTATGGTGCGATTATTTCCGCGTGGCAGGGCTGCACAACACAAACCACTGTCCCCACCTTGCTGCGTACATCCCAGAAGTAAAACAGAAATGGTGCAGGTTCTATAGGTCAGTAGGACATGATGAATAGAACTGTCAGACGTATGATTTGATGTTCGATCGAGGGAATCTCTATAGGGTGCAGTCAGATCCATCCTCACAAAGATCCCTCTCGAGCGCAGGGGGCTCCCCAGCAAGGGGCAGGAGAGGCAGAAGAGGTGGAAGCGCAGTTCGGGGACGAGGGCAACTAATCTGTTATAACTATGGAGAGGTAGGGCACTTTTCAAGGGATTGTCCAAACCCCACAAGACATTCCTGCCGATATTGCAGGCAGTTGGACCATGCGATTGAAGATTGTCCAGCCTTAATAGCGAATATATAGGAAAAGAAGCCGACACCTACGCAGAATGTGCACTGGGTTAAGGCCGAACTACGAGATAAAGATCCAAGCATGAATGTCATAACGCGTAGTGGGATGGCCATCGAGGGGCCTGGGGAGAAAAATGCAACCAAGCCTCTGATCCGACCAGCTGTTAGCAAACAGGAAGGTTTGGATCTAAAAAAGGAGAAAGAAACATTTTTCTCATCTTGCAAAGACTTTGCTGAGGCAGAGGCATCTACTTCGCAGCCACCTAAGGACCTCAAGGCAGATGAGGAGGTCAAACCCTTTTTACAAGCATGTATGAAGCTATTGCGCAACCCAAAGGCTGTGGAAAATCTTCAGGCATTAATAGATAGTCGTGAAACACGACCTATCCTTCCTCCAAAAGTCAAGGATGTACACAAACTCTATAGGTATAAGAAATGCATTGGTAGGGAGATGTGGTTGACTACGCAGATCAGTGATTACGAGATGGATCAGGTTATTTTGGACCTAGGGTCAGATGCGAATGTATTACCTAAACATACTTGGCAACAAATGGGGGAACCTAAGTTGGAATGCTCTACTATCCAACTACGTATGGCCAATCAACAGAAGATCATACCATTGGAAAGACTATCAAAGATTGTGGTGGATATTGCAGGGGTTAAGGTCTGGGCTGACTTTGAAGTAATTCAAATTGTCGAAGATGAAAACCCCAACCATGCGCTCCTAGGCTTGGATTGGGCCATCGATATGGGAGGCATCATTAACCTAAAGAAGAGAAGCATCGTATTCAAGAATAACGGTACAAGGGTAATAGTACCATTAGACCTGGCGGAAGGTGAACGATACACAGAACTAGTGCGTGGCAAAGAGGATGTGGATCACATCTATAAGTTGACTGCGCAAGATGATGATTGGATCAACCCACGACAGAGGGGGTACTCTGCTGGGAAAAGGACAGTGAATGTGTCTCTGACTCTGATGGGGGGATAGAGAATTGGAAAAATCGGTTACATGATGTCTCTGCACTGTGATGTCTTCAGAGCACGAAGGAATTCCACTGCATCTCCTCAGAGGTAAGAGATCTACCTTATTTCGATGGTTCTAGTAATGTTAGGGACTTTTTGTGGGCATTTTAAGCCGAGGTTCCCAGGGAACGAAGGTTATGGGCCTTTAACCTAGCGATGTGTGCAACCCCTGCACGATGGTGGGAGACGCATAAGGAAGCGTTCCTGGAGGTGGAGGATTGTCGGGACATGATGCTCCTACGATTTGAGACTCCGACGGAGGTACGAGTCAAGTTGTTCCTTGGCCCAGGGGATTCGCGTGAACACGTGGTCGCATGGATGGAGGCATGGGGCGATCGAACTACAGGAGAGTGGGTTCACTTGTTCACTCACGCCTTGGGTCCAATCCCCACCGCCTGGTACCTAGATGCGGAGCTACATCAGCACACTTGCCACTAGGAAACTTTGAAGAATGACTTTATAGGAACATTATGATTGATAGGGGGTTCCGAGGCGCTTGACGAAGCTCTGCAGTACATATATATATTCATGTTTGGCAAGACCAGCTCTTCTGCAGTATTCGGGATGCCGACATGGGAAATGCAGATGAAGGATATTTTCAACTGTCGCAGCTTGGCAAGAGAGGAAGGTGAAGATGAGCCGCGGTCTGTCTCTATCCCGGAGTCGGAAGGGGAGCGCGTCATTGAAGGACCTCTACTAAAGTAAGTGGATGTCACTAAGCCTCTCAAGCTGCGTGAAGTCAACATTGGGATGGAAGAGCACCCTAAGTTAGCTAAGATTGGGGACTACTGGGATGAGAATACAGTAGGTAAAATGGCTAAATTACTTACATAATATCAGTACTTGTTCCCTACAAAGTTCCAAGCTAAAGGGGATCACGGGGGACTTAGGGGTCATGCATATCACTCTCAAACCCGATGCACAGCCCATAAAGTAGTGACCTTATAGGTTGAACCCCAAGTATAAGCAGAAGGTCAAGGATGAGCTCGATAAAATGCTGCAGGTATCATCGACCCTGTTGAACAGTCGGACTGGGTCAGTCCAATTGTGGTTCAGGAGAAAAAAACCAAGGGAGAGATTCGGATCTGTGTGGACCTATGCAAGTTAAATGATGCCTAGGTTCATGATCCATTCCCAACACCATTCTCAAACGAAATATTAGACAGCGTGGGAGGACAAGAAGCATACTCTTTCACGGATGGGTTCTCAGGATACCATCAGATAAGAATCGCACCTGAGGACCGCAGAAAAACCACGTTCGCCACTGAGTGGGGATATTTTCAGTATACTTTCATGCCATTTGGACTCAAAAATTCCCCAGCTATCTTCTCACAGGTCGTTGTCGCAGTGTTCAAAGAATTCACTCACAAGTTTCTGGAGGTGTATTTTGATGATTGGACTGTCTTCGGCCTGGTCAAGGCACACGTCTAAAACCTAAGCATGATGTTGGATGCCTGTCGGAAACACCATATTTCCATAAATATCAAGAAGTGTATCTTCTGCGTACCCTTCGGAATCTTGCTCGGCAACATGGTTTGTCGGCAAGGACTAATGGTAGATCCTGCCAAAATCGCAGTTATCATAAATTTTCCAATATCAAAAATGGAGAAACAACTGCGCTCGATCCTTGGACACATGGGCTACTGCAGGAAATTCATTCAAGGCTATGCACTGATTATTTCCCCTATGGAAAAATTGCTCAAGAAGTATGTTTCATTCTTTTGGAATGATGAAGGTTAAAATAGCTTCGAGCTACTAAAGTAAAAGATGGTCTCGGCACCTATTCTCATCTTTCCGGATTGGGAGAAGGTATTTCATGTTCATGTTGATGCGTCAGGCATTTCTCTTGGGGATTTCCTTATGCAGCCAGGGGAGGGAGATATTGACCATCCGGTTGCCTTTGCAAGTAGGAAGCTCTCTGGAGCGGAACGCAACTACTCCACCACAGAGTGGGAGGGATTGGCCATGGTTTACGCATTGTAGAAATATCGACATTACTTGTTAGGAGGACACTTAAAAATGTTCACAAACCATTCAACTTTAAAGTACCTGGTTAATAAGCTTGTGTTGGGGGGGGGGGGGGGGGGGGAATATGCCGAGTAGCTCTTGCTATTTCAGGAGTATGACTTTGAAATCATAGTCAAGCCGGGAAAGTTGAATGCTGGGCCGGACCGACCTGGAAGCCAAATTACCTGATGCGCAACTATTTTATATCAAGGTATTAGATGCACATTTCGTTGATATCATTCAGTTCTTGACTACCAGGACGGTACCTCCAGAGTACTATGTACAGCAGAAAAAAGAGTTAGTCACCCGGGCAGCAGACTTTACCATCATCGCAGGACACTTATATAAGATGGGGGCAGATGAAGTGTTGCGGCGATATCTTTTGGAGCACGAAAGGCAAGCTATCTTGACCGACGCTCATGGCGGAGTAGCAGGAGGTCACTATGCAGGGAAAGCAACAGTGCAAAAGATCTATAGGGTTGGGTTATGGTGGCCAACCTTGCAAAAAAACACCCATGACTACTGTAAAGCCTGCGATACATGCCAATGAACAGGGAGGCTATCCCGTAGAGATGAAATTCCCCTTCAACCAAAAATGGCCTTACAAGCATTTGATAAGTGGGCTATCGACTTCATCGGGCCTATCAACCCCCCAGGAAAAAAGACGGGTGTGCGCTAAATTGCTACGGCCACTAATTATGTAACCAAGTGGGCGGAAGTGCAATCAGTAAAGGATTGTACTGCGGATACCACTGCGCATTTCATCTTTGAACAAATCCTGACCAGATTTGGATGTCCTAAGATTCTCATGAGTGACAGAGGTACGCACTTTTTTAATGAAACAATCTGAGCTTTGACCGAGGAATTCCAGATCCATCATGCGAAGAGCATGCCATATCACCCCCAGGCCAACGACGCAATTGGGGCTTTTAATAAAATCTTGGAGCAAGCATTGACCAAGGTATGCAATGCGGATCGCAGCGATCGGGACGTGCGCATCCCTGCGGTCCTCTAGGCCTATCGAACAACCTGCAAGAAGTTAATAGGAAAAACCCCATTCAGGATGGTTTATGGTAAAGAAGACGTTATGTCCATGGAGTATATTGTTCCTAGTATGCGTATCGCATCATTTACAAACATGGCAGAACTGGACATCATGGAGGAGCGATTAATGCAGCTTATGGCATTGGAGGAAGATCGGTTTATTGCAAATTTCCATCAGCAAGTCTAGAAGGCCCGCGATAAAGCCTGGCATAACCGACACATTCACCGAAAGACTTTCGCAGAAGGCCAATTGGTCCTCTTGTACGATATCCAGTTTGCAAAGCATCCTGGGAAGTTCCAGTAGCATTGGCTTGGTCTACACAGTTAATGAGATCATGGATGGCGGAGCGGTTAGGCTTGCTACCCTACGTGGAGATATGCTCCCCGGCTACATCAATGGTAGCCGGCTCAAATCGTATCAAATCAAACGAATCTATAGTCGGAGTAGCCATACAGGCGCAAGTGGATACCCCACCACCACAGTGACTCGGGACGAGTCACAAGATTGTGTTGGGGGACTGTTGGAACAGGGTCTCCTACAAGAGCTGCGAATCTGGTCCATTTTTGTATATTTTTTATTATATTTAGTCTAACGCGGGGGTTTTGGGGTGGGTCAAAGCCCCTGATGCATTGTAAGTAGGTCAAGGGTAGATGAAGAGTCCGCAAACCACAGTTTGCAGACCATTGGATGCGTAGGCTAAAGTAGTATAAGTAATCGAACCTTTTTTGAGTTGTAGGGCAGACTTGAAATAATAATGGTGCGAATTGCGAATTAGTAGATCTGTTCTGGGTTTTTTGGGAAATGACTCTTGCTGGATGTGTGCACGGAGATCCTTAGTCCTGCTATGTGTGGACACTGTTGCTGTGTGCACAGGTTAGGTTTTGGGTATTGTAAAAGGATCTGAAGAATTAATGAATGCGGAAGGCTGTTGAAATCTCTGAATCTATTGGATTTGTGATATATGATTATGTATGCTCTATGTCATTGATTTAAGCTACAAAAGTACTTGTGTTACTTGTTTATACTGCGATCTAGATCTCTTATAGTATGCATAATTCTATATTGAGCTCCGAAAGTAACTGTGATGAGTACTTATGCTGCGTTGGCAATTGATCTAAATCTATTTATTAGACTTTATGCAAGAATAGCTACGATCGTTGCTTTGTTTTCCTATATCTGTTATTCGTTGCGATTATACATGGTATTGCACACGTGGATGCAAAGGGACTGATAGATTTGGGTTTTATAATATGCGATTATATTTGTGAAGTCGAACGCAGCTCTTCCTGACTTACCTACCCTCTCCCAGGGTGTGGAAACCTAGTTCTAGCACCCTCCCATACTACTTCGGGTGAGACTTTGGCCTGCACAAGCAGGTCACTGCCGAAAGGGCCAGTAGTATAGGGGTTTGTTGGCAAACCTTAACCTCCGAACCTGGGTCATGACCCCTCAAGCCAACAACCATTAATGTAGAACCATTACCTCATTGAGCTTTGGAAATACCAACACAAAGTCCATGTTGATATCTTTCCATGGTGATTTTGGTACTAACAATGACTTGTATAGTCTAGTAGTTTTGTTCTTCCTCTTTTGGATGTTAACAAATTCTAAAAATTTTAACATATTTCTTCATTTCTTCAAAAAATCTAGTGTGATATCCCCAAGTAGTTACATTTATGTATGCAATGTAAACATTATGATAAAATAGAATGGGTTGAGTAATGGGACACAAATTCTAGAGGGTTGAGGTGATTATTGTTGGAAAATAATATTACTATGTAGAATTTCAATGAATAAAATGAGGAGACACACAAGAGGAATATGAAGAGACAAAAAAAAAAAAAAAAAAAGGGTTTGAGAAACATTAGAGGGGATTTTTCCTAGAGAAAAATTGAATTCCAAGAGAGATGGAAAAACGAAGAGGAAGGAGTTCTTTCGTTTGGAAAGGGATCAAGAAGAGATACCAAGTGTGGAACTAATTACTTCTCAAGTCCCTATTTTCTTGGAGGGTGGAGATGGTCTTTCTTAGGAAATTACCAATGGGATGGGGTGGAGGAATTGATCCTAGAAAATTCCTGGAGGATTTCTGAATGTTTCCTTATTGTCTTTTGATTTTACTATGATTTTTGGAATCCCTGGTTTTTGGGTGGAACCATAGTATGTGTGTTTTGAATGGATGGAGACCATTGGCCTCTGGAATCCTTGTGCATGGTGTTTATTTTTAATTCAGTTGATGGGTGGAGATGGATGGTTATTTGGAGTCCCTGGTCCAACTAATGGTTGTATTTATATCCTGAGCAAAAGATCCCTCAACCTATGAAATTTGGCTTGAGGGTGATAGCTACAAGTGAGACTTGGATGTAGTTGTCTATGGTTGGGTGAAGATTCATACTCCGAGACTCTGTTTCCCAGTATTTTTTGAGATAAGTATCTCTCATGTTCTCAGGAAATCATTATTTTATACATACGTACATATATATGTACCTATTTCATTACTAGTCTGAAATGATGTTCATTCATCACATGATCATTCATCCAATGTGTTATTGTTACTATGTAAAAGGTGCCAGGACATCATGTGGTAGAAATTATTCAATCCTTGTATTAGCTAGCATGAAATCTTCTTTATTGCAGTATGGGATGCATGGCCTTATACTAATATTATGGACGCAGGGATCAATGAGTACAATTTCTTTTATTTTTGTTATAATTTTTCTTCTTTGGAGTTTAAAAAGTTGAAATTTTATCCACATTGAGGGGAAATCCCATTGATAATGTGGTTAAAATTTAAGATATCGATTCACAATATTTTTATGAATTATGATCTAAGGAATATGAAATTCCTAAATGCATCTTTAAACGGGTCATGTTGGAATTTCTACCATAAATTATCTTCTGTTAGGTTCTAGAAGCTAAAAAAATTCATATTAAGGGGAAATCTTGCTAATCATGTGGTAAAAAATTAAAATATTGGTTTGTAATATGAGAAGACGAAGTCAAGACTCCTAAATACTCCTAAAATCAGGTATCAAACATGTCATGATAAATTTTATTTTGGGAAGTTTCAAGGGATAAAAAATAATTCACAATGAAGAGAAATCCCACTAATAATGTAGTAAAAATTTCAGATATTGGTCCGCTATATTTAGGATATATGACCAATGGAAGTTGAGCTTCTCGAATGCTCCTAGAATTGTGCACCAAATAGGATTTTGTTAGTATTTTTGTTATAAATTTTCATCTATGAAGTTCCAGAAGTTGAAACTTGAACCATAGTGAGATAGACTCTTATTTATCATCTGGCTCAGTTTCCATAATCTGGACTGCTATAATTTGGGAGATATTCCCTGACTCATTTTCTATATTGTTTTTCATGCAAAGTTTTTGATGAAATACATAAATGGTTCAATTATTCATTACATACAAATTGTTGGATGAAATACCCCAATGAGTATGTTGTTTTGTAGTTGGGGATAGTATTGTTGTATAATATTATCGTTGTAGTTGATATATGTTTATTTATATGCAAGGAGTTTACTACATTAGTTTTAATGCAAAGTGTTTGAAGAAATTTTTAAATGAAAATGTAATAGTATAGTAATTGTTTGAAGAAAATGTAACAATATAGTAATTGTTTGAAAAAAAATGTTGTTTTGTGGATGGGATAGTGTTGTTGTATGATTTCCTATTTGCATGCAAGGAATTTGCAAGCTGTATGTAAGGAATTTGAAAAATTGCATGCAACAAAATGGAAAAGTGGCATGATTATGTGGCATATTTTCAGTTAGTATGTTACAATTGGAATAAGTGCAATGTTATCTTATTTAATCTCATACAAAATGTTTGAAAAAATATGTACAAGATAAATTACACTTAACTATTTTATATAAGAATATTTGAAGAAAGGTTTACTTGCACAGTGATTTACAAAATGTATGAGAAATTGTAGGTCACTTAACCTTGTACATAAATTACCTGCAAACGAATTCTTAAAACGGAAAATACATAATGGCGATAGAATAAAACATAAAACAAATATACACAGAGATTTACTCCTGGATCCCAAAATTGGGACTACCAGATAAATTTTTCATTATATTCCTTTCAATGTTACAACACATATATATACATGTTGAAGCATTCATAAACCCCAATTCATTTAACCCTAGATTAGAACATAATTGTAGTTCCCTTGACCGGATATACAAAATACCATGGACAAAAAACCATCATGCCCAAAACCATGTGCAAAAACCATGCACAAAACCATAGGTAGGTCCACCCACCTAATATAGGGTCCAAAAAAAAAAAATCCTCGTGGAAAGAATATAACATACACCCAACATAAATGAAAATCAAGTTTTGGAAAGTGGGGTTAAATTTAGTAGAGGTATGTGACAAGTGATCTTATATGATCCATGAGAGATTTATAAAAAATCATTTTTCATCTTACATGTTCTAGTGGTAACTCATATTTTACATTCACAACTTTGGAGACCCCATTTACATAATTAAACATTGGATATCAGGCCATTATTGTAGTTTCCTCCTTCTACCTTAGTGTGGACCATGGGTTGTAAGGGGGTATGTTTACAGGTGGTATCAAAGCTTCCACGTTCAAACACTTGGATTGGATGGGATCTATCATAGATGAAATGAAGAGAAAAGGTTCTACACTATACCATTATAGATTAAAAATTTGGAACTTTGTATTATTTTGAGAATGATTACTTGTTGGGTGCAAGTGGTTAAGTGAAATTATTTTTTTGTATATATGAATTGACTGATGTTACTTAAAGATTTATTTGAGTTGATGCAGCAAGATAAACACACAAAATTCTAAATAGATTCCCTAGATCATCCAAACATGGAATTGCAAAAGTTTATGACTAAATGATGCAGTCAAAATTATGAGGGGGGATCTCCCAGCTTAAATCCTACTAGTTTATAATATTATTTGATGTTTTGAGAAGTTGTCACAAGCCAATGAATAATAACATATGCATAATAAAACACTAGATATGAACTAGTTTAGAGATGCATATCCATAAAATAGATATTAAATAATGATATGATAGACACATGAAGGTATGCTAAGTGCACACAGTAATGGATGTGCATGCATAAAGATTCTCATTTTTTTTCATAACCTATTCAGATGACTAAGAATTGTTAATGATGAGTAGGTAACCATGAGTAGGTTGAAAACACAATTGGAAAACCAATGAGAGTATTGTATGTATTATTGAGGAACCAAAGCTATGGAAACTGAGGTGTTTATGAGAGAATGGCACAATTGAGTGCATTAATGGTAATTTTGCTTCCAGTCAGTGGTTTTCTCCAGATATATGTTCTAAGAACTATTGATTATGACTCTTGAACTTATGCACCCTTAAAGTGTTGTTTGAATGTTTGATTAAGTGCGGGATATGAGTATGTGCTTATGAGATTGCAAGATGGAATGATCTTATTTTAAGACAATTGTACTAACACAATTTGTGTTGAGCCAACTGATATGCACATAAGTCCAAGTGGGTACTATTTGTATCACTATGGCTAATGACTATGAGCTTATTGTAGACTATGTCATGGATGTTATTCTTGGTAAATCACTAAGTTTAAATTTGATGATGCTAGTCTTGGTAAAAGATTGATTTCAAACTAATAGAAATGGTGACTTGATCCTTAGAGCATGTGATTGACATGTGTGAACAATTTCAAAGAAACATGCTTGGCATTAGCATGGCAAGGTAAAAATTGATTGTTTTATGTTGATATAACTAATATTTGGTTGAGTTTGACAACACATAAGAAGACTCAATTGCAACAAGGTAAAAAGGTAAAATAAAGGAATTGGGTGAGAATTCATTTGGATATGTTTGGAAACTGTTGTTCCAAATGAATGTGTGTTTTGCAAGAATGCAAGAGGTTTTCTTAACCTTGATTTGGTTTGATATTATGTGAATATGTGTTATATTCATGAACATGTTGATTATTAAATGAGTATATGCAGCTCCATTGTATTTGATGGGTTGCTTTTAGGAATCATTCTTGTGGAAGGATGATTGATTATGCTTATAAAAATTGATGAATATATGAATGGAAAGTTTGGGATAACACAATTATTGAGAAATTTAGCGCAACTAGATTAGGGTTATTTATCTTACTTTGATAACTTCTTGTGATGTTCTTTTACTTAACGTGATGTCATTTTAAATAGATTCTTTTTTTTTCTCTTGATTATTATTGTGTTATTAGCATAAAAAAATTACCAAACTATGAATATCAATGAGACAAGAGGACACAAAATGTAGGTTGTTTTCCACTTCAGAGGAAAACCCACAAGAATTATTCTCTTCTTATATAATCTTTAAATGACGAATTCCAAGAGCTAATACCCTTGAAAAAGACTCCTCCAAGACCAAGTCAACCTTTATTCATATGCACTTTATTTTTCTCAAATTTAACCCAAGTCAACCTACTTCAGAACTGCTTCAACTTCACAAATTTAAACCTACAATTTCTTGACTGCAATTTTGGCCTAGCTACAGAAACCCTAACTTTGCACATGTGGGGAAATATGGTGAGTTTGATCTCATTCTTCCTTCGATTTTTGTGATTATCTTTCCTTGATGATTTAGTCTTCAATATTGATGTTTTTTTACACTAAATTCGACTCCTTGATTTGACTCCAATTTAAGTCTTGCTGCAACTCAAAGATGCCATGATTCTCTTCGCACGTGTGGGAGATTAAACCCTAAAAAAATCATCCAAAACTTTGATTTATCTTCCCTCTTGTTCTCCTCTTCTTCATTGGCTATAAGTCTTCTTTTCTTGTCCTTCAACAAACTTGCTTGGACGTTATCTTGATGAGGTCAAGTTCTTCCATATATATAGTATTTCTTGTGATGTTCGAACAACCCTAATGAGGCTGACTTATTGATTGTTGGGCCGACTTGATCTTGGAGAGTATTTATACATGAATTTGACTCAATTAAATTCTTTTGACTTGATACAAAAGTCCCAATAGGGTATTTTACATATTACAATGATTCTTTGACTCCTAGATTTTATGACAAATTCCCAGAAGCACACAATGGGTGCTTGACCTATGAATAAATTAACCTTGAGCATGAAACCCATGATACAAAAATTAATAATAATAAATTTTCTTTCTTTTTACAATACAAGAATCAAGAGTACATTTCATATTTATGAAGACCGAACCTAGAGACATACTTCAACACTCCCTCTTAACTAGGGAGGTATTCATAATACATACAAGGTACTTGGACATTATCATAGTGAATAATTCTCATAAGAATATTTGGATTGGTATATCATCTCATAAGCTATATTTTCATCTTATATCAGTGCATCTCATCATATCAACCAACATTGTCACATAGCAAGGCCTTGACTAACAACTATATCCCTCCATATGATTAGAGCACAATGCTGGGGAGACAAGTGATTTATATACACCTTTATCATTATCTCTCAAGGCACATACCCCATGTCGGTTCATTTATTTGTCATCATTTTCTCTTTTCTTTGTCATTCATTAAGTTGTTACTTCCAAACATCCATTGCACCATTTCACTCACTTGCCTACATTTTTACCATAATTCTTCATTATGTGCCTCTATATGTCTAAGTGGTTAATTAACATCGTTTTCTTTTATTTTTAGTATATTAAGGAGAATTATGCATAGTTTTACTAATCATAGTTTGATAGTTCAATTTTTTGTAGTTTAGCCAAGTTTTTGTAGTTGTCTCCGTGGTTGAGGTAGTAGCACCACTCTAGAAGGAAATCCAACACATAGAAATTGTTTCTAAAGCTTCCTATATGGATTTTTATTGGTTAAATTCCACCAATTTCGCACATCTGGACCTCCAGCATCAAATCAAAGGAAACACATAATAGTTTTGACTAGTCAACTTCAATCGCATTTTCTAAGAAAATGAAAAAAAAACCATGGGTTTTGTTCAGAACAGGCCTAGTTAGATACATGACAATTGATTTCCTCAGATTCGTTACTGTTTTCGATATTTTCCAGGTTCTTTGGAGCCATATTTTGCAAATTACGTGGATAAATGGTTTTTCAATTTGTCATTGAATGCACAGTCAACAAAGAGGCCAGAACGAGTTGTTCTTTAGAAAATTTGTGGCAAGAAGATCATTATGAATAGATCTAGGCTCAACTCTTATCCTAAAATCCTTCAAAACATATTTGATTTTATTCTCAAATTGATTTGATGAGATCTCATGGCCAGAATTCTTGCAATGAAATTATGAGTTTCTAGTTGCTTCAAATATCTATAAAACATTGTAATCTATTTGATAAAGGGGGGATATTATTTGAACAAACTCTGTTTTTTCAAATACAAACTTTGTTTCCATTCATTCCTTTGTTGTGTGATTTATCAATGTGAATTTAGCCTTGTGAAGGCGTGGTATTGTCACCTACTTCTCGCAAGAGGGCCCCCTAGAGTTGTAAGGTTTTAATTAATTGCATATATCATTTCAATTATCTGTTTGTTGTAACATTTCATTAGTTTATTTAAATGCTTAAGTTTTGGTTTTTTGAAGCTTAGGATTGTTTCTACAGTAAGATTGTTTAATCATTTTGTAGTAGAGTGAATTCGAGATTTCTTGTGCACATGGACAGAGATATAGTTTTTAGTATAGTTGTGTGAATAGGATTTTAATTTAGATTTAATCTATTTCTGTCAAAATAAATTTAAATTTAGTTTTATAAGCAAGTGTGATTTCATTTCAAGCAAGTGTGAAGCATGTGTTATTTTATTTTGAGCAAGAGTGATATTTATTTATGCAAAGTGTGATCTTTCTTTTGAGCAAGTGTGATAGTTCTAGTATAATATTCCTTAAGCAAGTGTGATAATTTTATGGAGATTCTAGTTTGAAAATAATTTTTATTTTAAGAGTGACATATTTACTTTCATAGTTAACATGTGCATCTCGATATTTCAATTTAACTTAGGGATTCTCGGAGTAGTAAGGACTACTAGCACATACATTTCATCAGTATACTAGCCCTAGTTGATAATTTATGTAAGTAATTTAACATCAATTAAATTACCAAATGTTTTAGCACCATTGCAGAGGAAGTGTATATAGGAATCTTTTTATTTTCAATTAAAAAAAAAAAGAAAACTTTAATCACCTACCACCCCCACTATATCACATGGTGCAGTAAGAGCCACACATCCACATATGAATTCCTAGTTTTGCAGGTAGAAGAAGAGGTGAAAAAGGAGGTAGAAGAAATGGTTGGAGATGATGACAATGAGGAATATCCTTTTTTATTTTCCATCGACTTCAACACCTTATCTGGGATCAATATCATATATTATTTAGAGTGCCTTGGAACTTGCATACATCAATGGCAAGCCTTCTCGTTGACAACAATGGGAATACAAAAATATCTCTTGATTTTTAGATCTTGCAGGTGACTCAACTTCAACATATTCATTTGTCCCTCTCAAGATGCACTCAGGTACCTTAACACTCATTTACATTATCGGTGAGTTGTATGGAATTGGTTAACTATTTTCATCATTGATTGGAAATCCAATGATTTCTTTCCATGCTCGACTTCGGCACATTCATTCGCATGGTAATAATTGTACCATTAATTTTTGTTTTGATGAATACTATATGGTTTTATGGAATCAACAACAACTTGCAACAATATATTTTATTGGTTTCTTTTAGTATCATGTTCATCTTGTTTTCATTCAACAACAACATGATGACACCACTACAACTCTTTTTCAATCATTTCCTTTTCAAAGAAAATCAATAAAATTCATCCTATTTCATTTAATATGTATTATATTTCATGGTTTCTATTTCATCATGTAGTACACAATCACTATCTACAACTATTGTTGTAATAGACTGTTTTTTTTGTTGTAGCAGCTTGTTCCGGAGGCATTTTTGGAACAAATATTACAAGAGAATGGAGCAGAAATAAAATATTCTGAGCTACTAGGTTTTCTCATAATATGGTAAATTGAGTAATATGCAGGCATAATTCCAAAAAGTGCAATTTTCTAGGACTTTTCAGCAGGGTTTTAAGGCGGATTGTCATTTTTCACCACTATGCATATATTAGGCCAGATTTCGGTATTTTTTCACAACGTCATTTTTTCTTCATCAAAATAGGATTCTGAAGGTATGTGGTGGTAAAAAAGGTAAAAATACACCATTTACCTTTTAAATCACTCAATTTGGTCTTAAAATGAATCTGTGGCATATGTTTTTGTGCAACATTGGATGGAATGAAAAGTCATTTTCATAATTTTCAAAAGCTCAAGATTCAAGAATCTATTTAACGATAGAATGGTTTTATTCAAACATATACAACCCTTACTTCAGCATTTCAAGATCTTCAAAAGGTAAACTTGAGTTTAAAACTTGCATAAGACTTTTTAATCTATTAAAAATTTAGGAAAATGTGATAAATAACCACTTCATGCAAACTATCTTCTCCATCATTGACCTAGCCCTCAACCATATTTTTTTAATTGGCTTAACCACTCAACCATATTTTCCTTCATTGATCTATCCCTAATACCAAATTCATGCTCTATCCACAAGATTTGTGCAATATATTCAAAATTCATCATGCAAATATTATGAGTATGAAAGCTTGGCATGGCAATGATCCATAGTAGAAGTCATCATGAATGTCTTACAGTCCCTGAGTTTGAAATTTGATATCAATGGGGATATATTAATATACTAGCTTATGATGTGTTTAAGATTTGGTTCCAAGACAAATTGGAAGGGTTTGGAGCAAAGGTTGATTGGAGACATGCTTGTGAGGGCATGAAAGCATTGGTTGGTGGTCATCACTTTTATTGTGCATAAATGATAGACCTCAATGTCTTATTTTATGATGTTTTAATCCATTTTATATTTATTTAAAATAGAAAATAGATGCAAGCACACATTTCTTAGATCATCTGTTGGAAAGAATAGAGGTCAAATAAATTTGCTATGTTTTGACTCCTCTACTAGGAAAGAGATGGATTTAGCAAAGGCATATGTTGAAATTGTACCTCATAAATATTTTAATAGCAAAATAGATGTTCAAAGTACTCTGAATTCTACACAAATAGTATGCCTATAAATAGAGTATCCTAGAGAGAGAGAGAAACAAATATGAGTCCATACCCAAAGATCAAAGACAATGTTGTTTTCACTTTTGTATGAATTGCTGCACATTTTTCTCTTCTATGAATATGGGATCACAAAGATGTTTCCTTGCAAGAATATAGCACCAAATAAGAACAAGATTTGAGTACAAAGTGAAATAAATTCGACATCGGGTTCTTTTGACATCATAAAGTAAAAGCAACAGGAAATTAGTAACAACAAAAAATGTTTTCTTGTCTTTACATATTCAGCGCATATTCATCAAGGCTCGTGTAAAGGACATTAATACCCTATTTCAGCATGCATAAATAAGGATTTGAGGCACACCTCCAAAACTATGGTAATGAACATGATTCACATTGCAAAAAATTTTGAATTAAGCCTTGGATGTGGTAAGTTGTTACTCCTTTTTACTAATGCAAATCAATTTGAGTCTGCTCCATGATTTCTCTTGAGTGGACATCTACCAAAATTTTATGGTTCCTCTTCTTCATATTTTTCAATTTCCTCTAATTCACCTACTTCGGGAATATGTTAGTTTTTATTACTCCAAGTTGCCACATGTTGAATTTTGCAACAAGAAACAGTGAAGGAGGCATCCTGAAACATCGTCCTTGATCCTAGTTGGAAAATAATCACCTAAACTAGGTGGGGCCCACACAGGCTATTTTTAGGTGTATGTCTATTTTTATACATGGTGAGCATATTCTATATGTAGCAGGAGGCTATTTGTATATGGTTGGTCAAATGTGAAAAATATATGAGATTCTATTTTTAGAAGATTGGGGGAAGTCTATTTATAGATCGTTGATCTAAAAATAGATGCATGTCAATTATTATTAGCTCTTAATAATAATCCGACAATAAACAACAACTTATTCTCTTGGAGCACTTTATTTTAGTGAACAGATTTGGAAAATCAGTGGGTTGAAGGAATTACGCAATTCCTAAGGGTTTACTGGAGTTCATGCATGGAGGACTCAGTTAGAACTGAAGTGGCAAAGTTATGACAGAGTTGGAAGAGTAGTTCATGGAGTTGTATTCAGTTTAACTCAGTTAGACTTAGTTGAGCTAGTTGTATCTAATATAACTGAATGATACACTAGTGAGAGTGGAGTGAATTAATTAGTTAATTAATTCACAAATAATAACTCATTAATCAACTGAACAATACAGCAGTTAACTACAGTGCATGTCAGATCCAGTGGAGACCTAGTACAGAGATAGGTGAAAGGGTGAGATAGACTATCCGTTGTGACTACTAGTGATGCATGGATTGCATCTACATATACATTGGAGTTGCCAATTATAATCACGCAGTAAAGGAGAGTGGTATTACATCGAATTGGTCTTTGTTATCAGCTTGGATTGCGCAGTCGAGGCAGGCTAGTAGGAGGGCAGAGATTGGTGCATGTATTTGCAGATTTCTTCTATGTTAGTGTGTGACGATTGTATTGTACTGAGAGCTTGATGTACTAAGCTTTGTATGAGGATTGTTACATGATCTCCATGATACATAATATATGATAGTTGGGGTTTTTAGCTTTAGGCTTTCCCGTTAAACAGCTGTGTTATGTGTGTTTTTATTGCTTCATGTGTTTTGCAATTATTGATTAAATTTCTGCAAGAATTATAGTGGAAGGATTTTGTATTTAGGAAGAAGATAAATATTGTTAGATCAGGAGAGTCCGAATATATACATGCATATTGTATATAATTTCTACATGGTATCGAAGCAGTGTTAATTACTGGAGATTGCAATTGTGAAGCGGTGCTGAGTTTTGTGCTGGTGGAAAAATTTGAATTTGTTGCAGGAGTTTCTTGGTGCGATAGTTGAGTATACATTGAAATGTCTTTCAATGGGTTACGGTTGCAGTATGCACTCAAGGGAAAATATAACTACATAGCCTGGAAGGACAGGATGGAGACAGTGCTTGAAGATAATGACTTGAAGGAATTCATCGAGAGAGTTGTTCCTAAGCCCACTTCGGCGGATGCTGCAGTACTTGATGCATGGAAAAAGAAAGTAGTAAGGGCAAGGAGGATTCTGTTGGAAGGTGTGGAATACCATATTTTCTAAGTGAACATCATAAAACATTTTTCATGACTAAGTGAAAGGTTTGCTTCTTGACATCTTTTTAAGACTTTTTCCAAGTTTTCTAAAGCCTCTTCAAATGTATTCCCATAAACTGTGAAATCATCCATGTACACCTCTACACAGTCATGTATCAGATCAGAAAAAATTCCTAATACTGCCCTTTGGAATGTTGCAGGTGCATTGCATAACCCAAATGGCAATACTCGGTAGGCATAGGTACCCCAAGGACAAGTGAATGTGGTTTTATCTTGGTCTTCAAGTGCTACTTGGATTTGATTGTAACCACTAAACCCATCTAGGAATGAAAAGTACTTTTTGCCAGCTAATGTATCTAATACTTGATCTATGAAAGGTAAGGAAAAATGGTCTTTAAGAGTAGCTTTATTCAGTTCTCGGTAGTCAACACACACCCTCCATTTTCCATTTTTCTTTGGCACAATTACCAAAGGAGAAACCCACTGACTATCTGAAATAGGATAGATGAAATTAACATTTAGCAATTTTTGCAATTCTTCTTTAACAATTTCCCTAAGATTTGGATTCATCCGTCTTTGAGGCTGTCTGATTGGTTTTCAATTTGCCTCTATATAGATGTGATGAGTACAAGTCTTGGGGCTTATCCCTTTCATGTTAGTGTATTCCCATGCATAAGCAGAAGAATGTCTCTGTAATACTTTGACTAACTCTTCTTGTTGAGATTTTTCTAGGTTCTTGTTTATGTTCAAAGTTTTGCTTGGAAAAATTTCACTTGTAGAGCTACCAAATTTGTCCATAGAATGAAGAGACATCTGCCTAGATGACAAAAAATCAATATTGGATCCCTCTTGAAATGATTCATGTTTGTGTTCTGGAGAGGATTCAAAGTTTTCTAGAGTATTCATAATTTGATTATCTTCACTAATTTCTGAAATTGTGAAGAGTGGTTGTAAATCTTCTTCATCCTCTATCCATTGAGTGTCATCTAGATCTGTAATTGTCCTAGCTAGAGGATATAAAGTGAATTTCTTAGTTGAACTACCATCAGAGATATACATATCACTAGACCTACAACTAATAAAAGCATCAGCTGTAGCCAACCAAGGTCTTCCTAATATAACAAGATGGCCTCCTAGATTATTCTTAGGAGTTAGGATCATGAAATCCACAGGGTACTCCCAAGAATCTAGGGACACTGGAATGTCTTCTATTACCCCATCTGGTTTGATCACAGATCTATCTGTTAATTGTAATAGTGTGGGTGTAAAGAGAAGATTAGGAAGTTTCAGCTTTGTCCATGATTTGTCTACTCATGATATTTATTGCTGCTCCTAAATCAATGAGTGTGTTTTGAATTTCAATTCCATTGATGTGAATTTTGACAACTGGATTTCCTGGGTCAAGATACTTTGGAATAGAAATCTTTCCCATCATAATGTCTGCTATTTGTCCTACCAGTTGAATTTTCTTGGTTTCTCTTATTCTTTTTCTTGTTGTCTTCATACTCAACTCCTTTATTGTTTTGGCTAAAATTGGGATTTCTTTGATGGCTTGTAATAATGGAATTTTAATGCAAATATTTCTCAGCTCATCTAAGAAATCATAATTAGGCACCATGATTTGTTTTTCTACACCTCTATCAATTTGTAATATTTCCGGAAAGGGAGGTATAGAAGTAGATGTGGATGGTTGCTCTAATACAAGAGTTGGATTTATTGGATCTTTTTGTTTTAGTTTTTCAATGTGTGGGTCTTGAAAGGATGTGTCTTCCTCAAGACTTTTATTCACCCGTAGGGAGTCTTCCTCATAATTATCTTGTTCTTGTATGATCACAGAAGGTTTCCTCTTTTCAAGTATCCTTCCAGACCTAAGTTGAACATCACTAAGGTCTAGAGGAGTAATTAAATAAGTTGGAAACTTTTGGCCTTCTATCATGTATGTATTCTGAGGGTTCTTATTATTGGGGTTTGGTATGGGTTGAGCCGGCAATTGATTTGATTTTTGAGGGAATGGTAATGGAAGTGGTTGATTTTGATGTGGTTGGTTCTGATGATGTTGTTGAGGATTTTGTTGAAAATTTTGTTGAAGATTTTGACGAAAATTTTGTTGAGGATTTTGAGGATAAAAATGTGGATATGGTGGATAGGATGGTGGATACTGATAATATGGAGAGTATCTTCCATAGGGACTTTGTGTTCCTTGTGCCCAAGATTGAGATTGATTTTGAAATTGGGGCCAAGTTTGCTGCCAAGAATTCCAAGGTGGAGGTTGATTATACATTTGATCATGGAATCCTTGTGTCTGAGGTCCCTGCCAAGGTCTTCTAGATACAAAGTTAAGAGACTCTATGGAATCTGTAGGAGTTTCCTCCTGAAAGACAGCTTTGAGACCAGGAAGAGAAGGACAATTCTTGGTCTCATGTTTCTCAGAACAAATGACACAGGTTTCTACAACTTTTACATCCAAAGGACACTCTCTCAAGGCATGTTTCTTTATACATTTGGGACAAAAGATTGCCAAGGCATCGGATTCAGCCTTTTGCTTGTTTTGTATCTTAAGGGTGTCTATTTGTTCACTAAGAATCCCTAAGATGTCAAATTTAAAATCATCAAGCATGTGACCTATTTCTGATCTACTTACTGTCCCAGAAGCAGACTTACTTGCCCTTGCAAGAGCAGGATCTCTTGGACCTTTGACAGTTTTAGATTTCCCTCTTGAAAGGTTGATACATAACTCAGATATTTCAGGTAATGTGAGTTGTGATATATCCCATTTTCCCATCATGTTAAGAATATCCAACCATTCATCCCTAATTGTTTTCAACAAAAGAGATTTTAAGGTGTCTTGATCTAGGTTTTCCATTTTTTCCCTTTTGATGTTGTAATTAAATCTCTCCAACAGATCTTCCAAATTTTCATCTTCTTTTTGTAACATCTTGAACACTTATTCCTTATGATTAACCGGCATACAATAATCCAAATATCTCTCTAGAAATGCTTGTTTCATGTCTTCCCATGTTCTAATAGAACTATTGATTAGACTCATAAACCACTTCAATGCTACTCCCTTCAAAGTTGAAGGAAATAATTTCAGTTTTTGAGCATCTTGTAAGTAGTCATAAGTTCTACACAGCACTTCAAATTCGAATAAGAAAGTTTCAGGATCTTTAGTTTTAAGTCCATAGAAGTTTGGAAGGACAGAGGGTGAAATGTTTTTCATGGTTGTATTGGTTTCTTCATCAATTATAGGGAACCCAAAAGAGCTTCCTATTCTACCTCTTCCTCCATTTGCACCTCTACCTCCAAATAATGTGTGTTCTCCATTAAAAACTCCTCCTCCTCCTTCTTCTGCCATGGTTGACTCTCTTGTGGAAGTGGAAAAGTTTGTGTCCCTAACAGGAGTTTTTAGATCTTCTTCTATGGCAGGTTCAGTGGATGGAGTGGAAGGTTTCTCTAATGGAATAGTTGACCTTAGATCTTCTAGAAGTCCAGGATCAGGAGAGGATGGAATATGGGTTTGAGTTGAAGGTGTACTAGCTCTAGATCTAGATGAAACAAGTGGTGTTCTAGAAATCAAAATTCTGCCTCTTCTGCTTATAAATCTTCCCCTTGAATCTCTCTCCCTACGCATAAAATTGTTTTTGGATGCTAAGAAACAAAGGTTACCTAGTTTTCACTTCCCCGGCAACGGCGCCAAAATGTTTGGTCTCAATCTAGTCTCCTAAACTGAGCTCATTTAATTGTCAACCAGGATTTGTAAACTGCTGAAGTGAAGTGTACTGTATGTACCTAGGTGCTTGTTTCCTAATGCGTTGTGTGTAGTGTTTTGTGATTTTTTTGGTCTTTTGTGATGATTTATGATGTTTTTGGTCTTTTGGTGGTTTTATGTTCACAAGAAAGATGACTAGAAAGCTAATGGAAAGGAGCTGGTGATTAAAAACGGAGTGAAGCCTAATTGGTTGATGACAAATGACAAATGCAAGTGCAAACACTGAAACAGAATCAAATATAAACTATGATTAAGCAAAAACAAAGCTTGATAATGACTTTTAAACAAATGATTCAAAACATAAACTCAAATTGAGAAATGATCAACTAAATATGAAAATCCTCCTAACTAAACAGTTTAAACAACTAACTTATAATGATGCAACATTTCATCCTTGATTAGAGATTTGTTGAAGCAAATTTGGAATAAAACATTTATACCATCATAAGATCTTCTATTCTAGGACTAGTTCCTAACTCTATTCTGCAATTTAATTGAATGTCACAAAACCTTACTCAAGAGTTATGGATTTCTTTTCAAAGTAGTCTTTTGAGGGAGGGCTCTGTTTATGAAGTGATAAGGAAATTGCAAAGGTACTTCAGGCCTTAAAATGATATTGTCTTCTGTTCATGTAGTTATGAAGCAATTATAGATTTTAGAACAAGAAGAGGTTTGTGAATAATGAAGGTTGTTTTGTTAAGTTTAACAACTGAAGTAATCTAATGTGCAGTGAATGACAGTTTGAATGTGAAGTGCAAATGCAATGAGTTGAACTAAAACTGAACTTAAAATGTCACTAATCTAAAACAATGTTGAACTACAAGTCATTATCAAACTCAAAATAGAACAACTGAGCATGAGTTAAGTGCAATTAAACTCCGGAGTATCCTAACTATGCTATCATGCATTATTCTATGGAATTATACAGTCTATTTGTCCATCATGATTGGTATTTTGGAAGAGTTCCTTCTTTTGGAAGAGTTTTTAGAACAATCCTGACTGTGTAATTGAGTGCAAATGCAAGCATAAAGACTGAAAGCAATGAAAAACTAAGATATCATAGCCATCTCCCACTCGTCATTATGATATTTTGGACAAGTGTTTAAGAGCAAGAACAACGATGGTACTTAGTGAAAACACACAACTAAAATGTTCAAGATCACAATCATGCTTAAGACAATATAAAGATTTCTTGGAAGAATTTCTTCTTGTGGAAGAGTATTGAGCATAAGTATAACTGTGATGGTGAATAAAAGAGATTACAATTAAATCCTACAATACTATAGCCATTTCCCATTCATCATTATAATATTTTGGAAGAGCTTCTTCTTGTGGAAGAGTTAGAATGAGTATAACTATAGTAGCTAATGAAAACAACTACAAATTCAACTTCAAAAACGTAAAGGCAGCTAGAATACTTATCTAAATTACGCAAATAAATCTGTGCAAGAGGCAGGGGCCCTCTACCACCTGACGGAATCTAACTCCAAATCAAATCAACACTTTCAAAACAACACTGTCTGCTTCATTAAAAATGAAATAACTTGAACAGAGAAATCTGCGTCTTCAGAAATGTAGCACAGAATCCAAGCAAAATCTAGAACAAAATCTCCTCTAGCTCTCGGTTTCCCAAGTGTTTTTATAACAAATGTACATAACAGAACTTGCAACAATTTCAGGAACATTGTCTTTCCTTATCGGAATCACATTAGGACTCTTGAAGTGGCTGCGTAACAAGGAAATGGACATCTGGACTAAGACAGTCCTATTAGAAGTCTGTCTTCTTAAATGTGTTCCCACGTACCAAAACCATACACATAATTCGTTTCTTCCTTCATGGTGAGCAACGAACCATGTAGACATGACGTGGAATATGCCCATATGTGGTTTTTCTTGAGAGGCCACCTGGAACATACTCAAACGTGAAGACAACTGCAGAATCGCCGGTTAGCTACGGAATGTCTGCATTCTGCAGCTAGTTCCGGTCAAAATGCATTACAATGGCAAAAATCACAAAACTTTAGCAAGTCAGTCATGTTAATCATTCTAAAAGTAATTTCAACTAAATTCATTGATCAATTGGGTCTAGGATAGCAATGGAAAAAGGAAAATGAGGTAAAGTAAGATGAAAGAAAGCACAATTTTGAGGCTCAACAGGTACCATTACCTTTCAGAGGGCGTCAGGTAAACTCATTCTTTTACAATATTTTGTGCATGTTCCAGGTTTAAAGAAGAATTTACTCTCAGTCGCAATTTTAGAGGATAAAGGCTATGATGTTGTCTTTAGTGAAGGAAAATTTTTCCTTCGGCACAAAGCAACAGGGCAAGTCAAGAAGGTTGGGATTCGAGCTAAGAATCTCTACAGACTTGAAGTAGATGGGATTTCTATGGAGATTCCTACTGTTGGGAAGTGTGAGAAAGCCATGCAATTGAAGCTTGAGAGGGAGCAGGATTTGCATGCAAGTAAGAGTGAACCTTAAGATGTGGAGCAGCCACAAGATGAGGATCATGGAGTGGGAGCAACCACTCATGCAGATAAATTTCATGCCAGATGGGCAGAGGGAGTGCATGCAACTATACCACCAAGTAAGAGGTGGGGCGACATGCATGGATAATCCAAGAAGAAATTTCTAGGCAGGATTCATTGAGATGGTGTGGATCTCATGAATTGAACTTGGCTACAAGGTGCCCATAGAGCAGCAGTAGCATGATCAGTTGGATTGATGCAGTGAGATCAAAGTGACAGTGTCGGATACTGGAGCGTGGTTCAGAGTTGACAGCAAGTGCAGAGTGCATGGTTGCAGAGTTCAACAGCGCAGTGGTTCCTGAAGACATGTGCAGTAGCTAAGCAGAAGTCGAATAATTTGATGATAGATGCATTAGACTGATTGAGTTTTTTGGAGCCTTTAAGTTTCGGAAGTGTTGCAGCAAGAGTTGCAGGGCGAATGCATGGAGTTGCATGTCGCATGAAAATACAGTCCTTTCTTTTTTAGAGGGAGTGTTGAATTTTTCAACAAGAAACAGTGAAGGAGGCATCCTGAAACATCATCCTTGATCCTAGTTGGAAAATAATCACCTAAACTAGGTGGGGCCCACACAGGCTATTTTTAGGTGTATGTCTATTTTTAGACATGGTGAGCATATTCTATATGTAGCAGGAAGCTATTTTTAGATGGTTGGTCAAATGTAAAAAATAGATGAAATTCTATTTTTAGAAGATTGGGCAAAGTCTATTTATAGAGAACTGATCTAAAAATAAATGCATGTTGATTATTATTAGCTTTTAATAATAATCAGACTCTAAACAACAACTTATTCTCTTGGAGCACTTTATTTCTTTTATTTGATGAACGGATTTGAAATCAGTGGGCTGAAGGAATGCAATTCCTAAGGTTCTTGGAGTTCATGCATGGAGGACTCAGTTAGAACTGAAGTGGCAAAGTTATGACAGAGTTGGAAGAGTAGTTCATGGAGTTGTATTCAGATTAACTCAGTTAGACTCAGTTGATCTAGTTGTATCTAATCTAACTGAATGATACACTAGTGAGAGTGGAGTGAATTAATTATCTAATTAATTCACAAATAATAACTCATTAATCAACTGAACAATGCAGCAGTTAACTACATTGCATGTCAAATCCAGTGGAGACCCAGTGCAGAGATAGGTGAAAGGGTGAGATAGACTATCCGTTGTGACTACTAGTGATGCATGGATTGCATCTACATATACATTTGATTTTCCAATGATAATCACACAGTCAAGGAGAGTGGGATTACATCAAATTGGTCATTATAATCAGCTTGGATTGCACAGTGGAGGCAGGCTATCAGGAGGGCAAAGATTGGTGCATGGATTTGCAGATTTCTTCTATGTTAGTGTACTAGGATTTGTATGAGGATTGTTACATGATCTCCATGATACATAATATATGATATTTGGGGTTTTTAGCTTCAGGCTTTCCCATTAAACAACTGTGTTATGTGTGTTTTTATTGCTTCATGTGTTTTGAAATTGTTGATTAAATTTCCGCAAGAATTATAGTGGAAGGACTCTATATTTAGCAATAAGATAAATATTGTTAGATCAGGAGAGTCCGGATATATACATGCATATTATATATAATTTCTACACCACATTGCTTCAATCATTTCCTCAACATTTTTTAAATCACTTCTATGGGTTCATTCTCCCTTGGTTGAAAAATATTGTACGGTGGAGATGTTTTTATTGGTTCAGCTCCATTTCTTGCTTTATGGTCTAATTGTAGCACAATTATGTGACATGGATTATAATATGAATAAAATATAAGGAAATTATAAAAATAGTATATTTTTGGAGAAGCTAATTTCCATTGAAACATTCAATTTTCATATTTAGGCATTAAAGAAGGGGGTGCTGGAAATTAGCTTTATTCCATGGAGATGAGACTTGGTGTGGACCTCAGTAAAGTGTAAAAAAAAAAACTTTATTTATGGAAGAAATTAAGAAATCCTTAAGGATTCATGCTCTCATGATGTTAGCAAGGAGAAAGGGCAGGTGATATTAGAAGAAACTCATTGATAAGATCAACCAACATCTTTTAAAGTGACACTCTCCAAGAATGAAATAGGACAACCTTGTGTGGATAAAGAAAAGAGGTATATGAGTTAATTTTTAGGACTCAGTTTGCATGAGGAAATGCAAAGAACTCAATGTAGGGGATATGTTGGATCACTGATTTGTCATCATTTTCACTTGTCTTTCATTCATTAAGACATTATTTCCAACCATCCATTGCACCATTTCACTCACTTGACACCATGTTTACCATAATTCATCATGATGTGTCTCTATATGTATAAGTATTTAATTAATATATTTTTCCTTTATTTTTATTATATTAAGGAGAATTATGCATTGTTTTACTAATGATAGTTTGATAGTTCAAGTTTCTGCATTTTAGCCAAGTTTCCATAGTTGTATTAATGGTTGAGGTAGTAACACCACTCTAGAAGGAAATCTGGCACATGGACATTGTTTCCAAAGGTTCTGTTAGACTCCTATACCAATAGGTGTCATATCTCATGATTGACTTGATGGGCTATGCAATATGTTCATACCTTTTCTTGTTGTAAATATTTTCCATATTGTCAAAAAATCAAAAAAATTAAAAAATGTAAAGAGGGTATACCCTAAAAGAAAAATCAAAGGGTGAAAAGAATAAAAAAATGGCCAAAAAAGTGAAAGAAAATGGACCCCATCAAAAGAAAGGCCAATGAAAGTGCGCAAATCTAAATGCCACTACTTTTTGCTCTTATGTAATAAATAAAATTGTGTGCAAATTGTATCTTATGCCACAATTTATGAACAGTCAAACAATTTAAGTTTGGCTAGTTCATCTTTCAATTTCATGTTTTAGAAATAGAGAATAAAATCTGACCAAACTTTTTAATCTTGGCAGATAAGTAGATAGGTAAAGTAAATAAAATGAGCTCAACAGTTTAATCTGAGCCCTTGGATGTAATAAGGATAGAATTAGATAGATTTCCATATGTAAAAGAAAAAGTGTGATAAGGGTTTTCCAGTCTCAGTGCACCCTAATAAAGAAGAAAAATGGTAGGGTAAACTAGGTAGGGTAGGTAGATGTTGTTGCAGAATTTCATGTGATGGATAATGACTCTAGATGTGTTAAATCTTTACTTTCATCACGAGTGCTAAGGCAAACACTACACTGGAAGAATTTCAAGTAAAGAAAATTCAAATTATTAATTTTCCCCTCTCATTTTTCCAAAAAAACTTCACTAATTTCCCCTAAGTACTAAGGTATTTGAAAATTAGAGGGGCTCAAGGCATTTCCTTGACTTTTGGAGGGACCGTACCCTCGGCCCAATAATTGGAAAAGCATAAGTACCTAAAACCATTCATCATGACATTTACTCACTTCTAAAAAATATTTTCCTAAGTCGGCCCAATAATTGGAAAAGCATAAGTACTTAAAACCATTCATCATGACATTTACTCACTTCTAAAAAATCTTTTCTAAGTAAAATTCCATTTTACTTAGGAAAATTATGCAATATTTCACAAAAACCCTATTCAAGCAAGCATAAGTAAAATACATTAACCTAATGTTTTATACTTAGCACTTCCGTTCATTTTTTCATATTAATTTTTAATTTATTATTTAAATCCTTGTAAATTTCCCCTTTTCCCGTATTATTTTAAAATTCCCAAAATAATAATATCTCGCCTCTTTGGTTGAAAGATAACCATATTAATGTGTTAATTATGATTAATTAGTCAAATTCTTGATTAATCGTCAAGCGCGTCTCTCCGCCATATAAAGGGATTAATTAAACCTCATGGTTAATTAATAACCTAATCCACCAATAGAATTCCCCCCGATGCGATTATTTCAAAATAAATTACATTGGGCCTGCTCGTTATCTCCCCGTCATCTTATCACCCCGACCACCGTTCGATCAATCAATTTGAGATCAACGGTTATTATCCATATCACTAGCCATCCAATCCGAACGATAACGCACGATGGCCAAGCGGTTTTCTGAACAGTGTCGCGCCACGCGTCGTGCATCGTATGGAATCGCTCACCCTTCACTCAAAACCACTCTTCCCCAAAATTTGTGCGATGGAAACCACTTACCACCTACCTCCCTTTGATAGAGCAACCGTACCTGCTGACGTCATCCATTAAAATAATAAAAACCCGCCAACCTTTGACTTTGCCCATAAAACAAAAGAATGCGCATCATTTCCATTATTCTAAACAGCAACCAGTGTTCCATGCAGAAAATTCCAAAACTAACTATCGAACGTGGTCAACCGTCACCTTGCTGAGGAAAACTGCAGCCGAGCAATCCAGAGTTCATTCACCATAACCAGTACCTGTTTAGTCACTGTCTATTTCCCATAAAACAGGTATTTACCCTAATTCACGCTGAGCTCTGTGAAAAATCCTGGTTTTTATTTTAAAAATTCCACATGAAAGACTGAAACAGAGTTCAATTTGTTCTTCATTCTACTCTGAAGAAATTCCTAGACCTGTAATTTTCCCTGTTTTTCACCAAAACCCGATTTAATTTCTGAATCCACAAGAACCAGAAATGGAAATTCCCGTGGCCTTGAATTTTATATTGAGAAATTGGACAAGTATGCTGACAATGAGGACAGTTCCTCAACTAGTTCATCAACAGCAGCATTGCCTACAGGCAAAAATCTTCATGACAGATTGGAAAATTTGTTTTATCTCGAACATGAGGTAAAGCATTTATTCCTAACTCAACCTACTTTCTTCAAATATATCGAGGCTGACGAAACTCTCAGAAAGCTGCAAAGGACCAGAATACCAGAAGTTCAATGGTGGGATGATATATTGGAACTTTTGTAAAGATTATCCTTAAGTGAATTTTTGATTATTTACTATGGTGATTCAAGATAAAAGGATAAACAGAGGTCAAAGTGTATCAGTGAAGATAAAGAGTATCAGTAAGCAAAACGGCCAACTCAAAATTACTAGAAGGAACAGAAACAAACCAAATCATAGGGCCTGCATCCAGCACATTCTCAAAAGAAGGAAACAGCACAACATCAGTTATCATTTCTCTCATCTACGAGACCATCTGTCTCTAGTTTGTTGTAAAATACTTATGAGTCATCCTAGATTATATCTCAATTTGTTATGAGATATTTTTTGTAATTTTTGTATAAATACCCCCTCAATTGGAGTATTGAAGAGGGTGGATTCTTAGACTTTGCTGTAACATTGACTATTTCGGAATAAAGTGTTGTTGGAGAAATTTTGTGTGGCTAGCTGGATGATGAATTGATGCGAAAGACTTTTTACAGGATTCTTGTGTCAGACAATGGATCAATAAGTCATCTCTCTCTTATGTTTTGAAGTCTTTATATTTGTTTATTATACCATCTGTATTTCACTTCTGAATAATTAACGAAAAAGAATAAATTATAAAGTGCTTAGGTGTAATCTGATTTTAATCGTTGTTATTCTAAATGTTTTCTTCTGAACTGGTTTAAACAGTGAATTCTTCATTGCTCCTGTTTTTCTAGTTTATGCATTTTGATTATTTAGTAAAGAATACTTAATTTCTCTTTATTAATAATCACTCAATTTCCCTTTCTCAAATGTGTTGAATGATTCTTAATTTCCCTTCATCCATTTTGATTCCATTCCATTCACTTTAGATCTATAATTGTTCCTTGTTCGATTATCTTGCCCTGTAAAACCATCTTTTGTTAAGAAACTTAATCCAGCTCAGCCATTCTCTTTTGACTCCATTATCCCAATGGCCTAAACTACTCAATCTTGCCCTCAGCTATTGAATTTCATCACCCAAATTCAATCAAAACCCTTATACTTTATAACTAGCCTAACATCTTTCATAACAAAGCTAAATTTTACAGAGAGAGCCCTCTCTGGGTACGGATTGGCTAGATTATGTATCTAAAAGTTTGTTTGTGGTTACCTCGGACCCCTTTCCTCTTCCTAACAACTTCAAGGAAAATCTGAGTGATAACATAGTGGTGACCATACTGGGGACCTGAATAATTTTATTGTTACTATTGTTTACTTTATAAACTACAAATGGAGCCTGAAGTTAGCCAGGTAGCCTTTGAACTACTTTTGCTTTGCAATTGCATAAGTAAATAAATGATGCTTCAGTCTATCTCCGGTCTAGTTTATGAACTGAACTTTGGTTTCAAACATTTGATCAGTTCCTCTAGTCAAATAAATCTTTAAGAAAATTTAAATCCAATATCTCAAACTTCTTAAAGAGATTGTTGAAGTTGTATTGTTCATTCCATTTAGATAAAAAAACCAAAAAAAATATCACCTAGAAAACTGGCTTCAGAAAGGACTCATCACACCAGGGCTAATCCTGATCCAAATCCCCCGCCTGTGTTTGAAAATCCGAATCTGATCCCTAGAATTCTTAGAAGACAGGAAAGCCAAGAAAGTTCTGCTAGTTCTCGACCTCGCTATAGATCAATATCCTATCCTGTGAAGTGGATTTACCTTGAGGACGAACCATTTGATGAGCAGTTTGAAACATCTTTATTTGTAAATTTTTCTGAATCTGAGTTGTCCAATTTGGTTCCAGACCCAGTATTTCTTGAAGATTTACAATTTGAATTTGTTACTTCACATCTTGACAAAGGTTTGCGAGATTCCATACAATTTGAGCTTACCTCTGAAGGAACTTCAAATATTTCTGTGATCACTTCAACTTCTCCAAGTTCATAAACTTTTCCCCAAATATCTCAACCTCAAACTACCCCTTCTACTCCTCCACCCACCACTCACATACCAACCTCACCTTTTATTTCATCACTACCTCTTCCAATGGCAAACAGATATGCTCCCTTAAGGTTACCAGCCAATCTAGGGGCTATCCCTCAAGATTACCAAAGTAAAATCACTCCCTTTGATGGTTATGGTGCTTACACTGCACAACAACATACTAAAAAGATGACCGATTATTTTGAAATTTATGAAATAGATGTTGATGATGTAAGAATGAGAATATTTGTCCAAAGTCTTACTGGAGAAGTCAAAACCTGGTTTAGAGCCCTTCCCACAAACAGTGTTGCTGACTTACCAGCCCTTTATAGAACATTTTTAAATAGATGGGAAAAGAAGAAAGATCCTCTTCAAATCTTGTCAGACTTTGGAAAACTAAAAAGAGGACCAAATGAGACTGTGCAAGATTACTGCACCAGGTTCAATGATGTTTACTATGCAATTCTTCAAAATCTTAGACCTCCTCCAGATTCAGTATTAATTAAATTCCCTGATAAATTTGATTCTGATATGGCATATCAGCTTAGGGAAAGAGCTCCTCAAACCTTAGAATAAATGCAAAGTATAACTGTTAGTGTTGAAGCCAACCTGATAGAGAAACGGGCTAGAGCTAGAGCTGAAAGGAGAATTCCTTTAAACGAAGAACCCACAGCTTTTGAGAAGAAACTGGATGCTATTATTAAAGGAATGGAAAGGCTAGGAGATAGAGTGGAAACAATTGAAAGGAAATCTCCTTGGGATGGTCAACCAGGCAATGCTGGGAGAAATTTGAATTTCAGAAGGAATCAAAATCAAAATACTGGAAAAACTGGTCCTGACCAAAATATTAGGCCCCCATTCCAGGAAAATTATGTTGAAGGTTCAACTTCTAAAGAACCAACCGAAGATGTTCAAATAAACAACTTTACAAAATGCAAGAATGAACCAGAAATTTTCTTGACCCAAGATGATCAAGAAGCTCACATTCTTAAGCAATTTCAAACTCATTCAGGAGAATCATATTATTTCAAGGAAGGATATGATACAGCCATTTACGAAGTTCATAAGAAATATAATTTGAGGAGCAGAAGGATTGATGTCCCGGAAACAAGTAAACAAAAAGCTACAAAACAACCCCTCAAAGGTAAAGCCAATACTACCCCTGTGCATATTCTTTCTAGATCAGATCCTAATCCTGCCAATCCAATAATTGAAGATGTGTCTGATAGTCAACTGAATAATAGACAACTTTCCAATACTCTTCCTCCCAAAGGAAATGTAGAGAAACCTCCAGAAGTTGATTCGAAAACAACTTCAGGCCACAACCCCACTCCTGAAAAGGAGAAAAATACCGAAAACACAGAAGAAAAAGAGAATCCAACTGTTCGAAATACAAAAATTCAGACCGAAAAACCTTTTAATTTGGAAGCTGAAATAGGCAAATTAAAAATAGTTGTTCCACTATCTGAATTAGCTAAACATGATGTCTACCGAAGTCAAATAAATAGATCACTCAATATTACTGGAAGTGATGATTTAGTAAATGTTTTTGATGACCAACCCAAATTACTTTTTGGCCCTGAAGTAAATGGAAAACCAGGAAGTGGGGGAACTCCTCCTTTCTACATAAGTTTGAATATACATGATAAAATACTTCATAATGCCATGCTTGACTCTGGGGCATCTCACAAACTAATGCCCAAGGCTGTAATGGAGATATTAAACCTAGATATCACCAGACCATACAAAGATCTCTTTTCTTTTGATTCAAATCAAGTGAGATGTTTAGGATTAATCAAAGACTTGTGTGTTTCATTGGTTCAATACCTGCAAAAACAATTTTAATGGATATAGTTGTAGCAGATATTCCTCCAAAATATGGTATGCTATTGTCTAGATCTTGGGGTGCAAAGCTCGGAGGATCTCTTCAATTGGATATGTCATATGCTACTATTTCAGTATTCGGTCAACCTAAGAGACTATACAAAGAAACCTTAATGAAATATGTAGTCAGTAGTTAGGAGAAACCTGAAAATTTCCCCATATACTCAGTACACTCTGATATGGACTCATTTATTCTTTATAATGCTGAATCTGATCTTCCCACTGAATTAGAAGTTCCAGCAACAGAACCAAAAGAAATTGCAAACCAAAAATCTAATGTTCAAATCCAAGAAATCTCTGAGGAAAAAGAAACATCAGATACCCAAGCAGAACCAGAAGTGATCCGGATTTATGCAGGAACGCAACAGAATAAACATATAAACATAAATACAGAGATGCAGCGGAAATAACACTTCATTTCATTAATATCAAAGAACTGAAATTTGCTTACAGACAGAATGGAAATAAAACTAGCTAGGGCGCTGGTAGCTATCTCTGAGAAGAGATGTGGCGGCTACAGGCCTCTGAACTAAGTTACAATGAGGCTCGAGGGCCTATTTATTATTTAGAAACAATGGGAAATCCTAAACAGCCAAAACCCTAACCCTAGGAGATGAAGCGCCAAAACTATGGGCCCCGTTTGGATAAATTGGTGTTTCAACTTCCCAGGGGCGTAGCTTTGGCATACGATCTCCGTTTGACGCGTACCATACCTCGTTAGAAAGATCTATCCGAGGACTACAAATTTGGAACGGGCAACATCAGTCCATGGACCCATGTTGCCCTCCGTTTTCCCAAAAAACGTCGTTTGGGAGCCTCAAAACGACTCGGGAAGTTTAGGACCGAAAAGCGCTAAAAATAATCGCTTGTGCGGCGAAAAAGGCGAAATAGACAATGGTGGAGCCCCAGTGGAATAGGTGGGTGACCACCAATATCCACCAGGATCATTTCTCCCCCCTTAGGAAGCAATGGTCCCCATTACGTTAAGTTCCTCCATGAGATGAGGAAACTTCTACTGAACTTGGTCCCTGGTGAACCACTTTCCTTGGTGTAGGAGTTGGCTACCTTTGACAACCCGATACAGTTGGATCTTATGTTGGCGAGTGTTCCTGATTTACATGTCCATGATACAATCTGTGGTGGCCTATTCCATGAAGTATGGGTTTAACTCTCTTGGTATGAGTTGTTCTGCAATGTCAGATGTGTCCAGTAGAGGTGGGAAGTAAGGAAGAAGGCAGTCCACATTGAATACTGGGCGTAGACCAGGGAATGGTGGAATACTTAACTCGAAGGAATTGTTCCCTATAGCCTTGGTGATGGTGTATGGCCCGTATCGGAGCGGGTGAAGCTTGCGGTGGGGTCCAGTGAGGTGCTCATGCATAGTGTGGCCATACTTGGGCACACACAGGTGTGTGGCACGCTTTTCCTATGCCCGACGTTGCTTGTACTTGGCATTGGATCTATCCAATATATCATGAACTTGTTGGCGGATGTGTTGAATCTTTGCTTCACGATGAGCTCTTTCGCTTTTGTCAGCTTCGGACGGACATGGTAAGATTGGCACACGGCGATTGCAAATGGCATGGCTTAAATCAATGGGACATAGTGACCGAGATCGACCCACTGAAAGGGGCTATGGCCGATTGAGCTGTGGAGAGCTCGGTTATAACTATGTTGTACATAGGGGAGGCTCTCATCCGATGTGCATGGATGCTTTGAATTGTACATGTGAAGAATGTGTACAATCATTTTGCTGATGACCTCTGTCTGGCCATCTGTTTAGGGATGGAAAGTTGTGGACTTAGTGAGCTTGGTGTCCAGCATTGACCGGAAGGGTTTGGTTGCGTGTGGCGAGAATGGCTATCCGTCATTATGATAGTGATGTGGGATCCCAAAGTGCACCCAAACTCGTTCAAAGAGTTTAGCGATGCTCTGTGGCGATATTCTTCTTGGGGCCGCCATAATGGCCATCTTCGAGGTACGTCGACGACCACAAAAACACATTCATTTTCACTGTTAAAAGGAAGGCCGAGCATGTAATCCATGGAGATGGATTCCCAAGGTGACTAGGGGTAGGTAGAGAGGAGTATAGGCCTTGCTTCTTGATGGTCGGTTTGGAAATGGGCGCGAGCGGTCTCGGATCTGATGTGCTTCTCGACATCCTTTCGAAGAGTTCGACGATAGAAGTAAGCAGGGGGATTGCTCTTGTTTTCTCGACCACAAGAAATGCCCGGCGGCTCGGCGCTAGTGTGCTCCCATGTCATCTTCGCACGCTCGCTTGAAGGAACACAAAAGGTGTCCCAGGTGACATAAAAGTGCATCTTGGAGGTGAAATTTTGGAACTTGCGTACCCCCCAAGAGTGCCTTGTATGTGTGGCTGAATTCTGGGTCGCTCTCGTAGAGAAGTGAAAAATCAGAAGTCTCATGCCCACAAGAGTTGAGAATGGTGGTGAGCGCCATGATCGGTGGTCAGCTGAGATAGTCTGCAACATTATTGGTGCTACCCTTCTTGTACTTTATGTTAAAATGAAACTGTTGCAGATATGTGGACCACTTTTGATGGCGATCATTCTGCAAATTCCCTTTTGTTTGTATGAACTGCAAGGGTCGATGGTCTATGTGGATGATTGTTTCCTTCCCCAAAATGTAATGCTTCCATTGTTGACAAGCTTGCACAATGGAATACATTTCTTTGTCATAAGTGGGGTACTTGTGAACTGTGTCAGACAAATGTCTCACTATGATATGCCACTGGATGTCCCTATTGAGTAAGAACTGCCCCAATAGCATAGTCAGAGGCATCTGTCTCGATCTCAAATGGTTGTTGCAAGTCTGGTAATGTGAGCATTGGGGCAGAACAGAGGCGATTTTTCATTTCTGTGAACGCCTTCTGTCGAGGTTCCGACCAAAAAAAAATTTCTCTCGCGCCTCCCTTGGTGACTTGACTCAAGGGCCAAGTGATATGAGAGAATCCCAACACGAACCTACGGTAGAAATTAGCAAGACCCAGAAAGCTGCGAAGCTCTGTTATAGTGGTTGGGGGTGGCCAATCCCGAATGACTTGGATCTTGGTTGGATGCACATGCACCCCCCTTTCATCAATAATGTATCCTAGATATTGAACCTGGGTCATGCCAAAAGTGCACTTCTCCAAATTGGCACACAACTTGTGTTGCGCGGTGTTCTTGAGGACTTGTCGGATGTGAGTGAGTGCTCTTCCCAAGTACGGCTGAAGATCAGAATATCATCCAAGTGCACCACTGCAAAACATAAGTTGGTGAATGGCTGGATGTATCTATCCATCCTCATGAAGGTGGCGGGAACGTGCGTAGCACGACATGACGACCATTCGAAAAGGCCTTCCTTGGCCGAGTCTTCCACACATCGGAGGGTTCAATTGAGTACTGGTGATACCCGGACTTCGGGTCGATCTTCTTGAAATATTTTGCACCTTTGAGTTGGTCCGAAGGTCATCAATCGTCGAGATTGGGTACCTATTAGGACGGTGATCTTGTTCGAGCGCCGATAGTACGATACGAGTCTCTACGTCCCATCCTTCTTCTGTACCAACACGATCGGGCTCCCACAGGGCGATGAACTTGGTCTGATGTGACCTTTCTGCAATAGCTCCTGAATCTGCCTCTTGATTTCATCATTCTCCATAACAGAGCGTCGATAGATCGGTGCATTAGGTAGCGGCGCACCTGGGGTCAGATCAATCGGGTGCTTGACCTGACAGTGTAGAGGAACCACTGTGGGTGAGGTGAATATGTCCCCGTACTCCTCCACAACTTATCCATTTGTTGTTGTTGTGCAGAAGAGCCCTGTCTAGAGGTCGTGGCCATAGTCTTCTTCTTGCCCTGGGGGCAGATCATCAGGAAAATGAATTTCCTGGTTTGGGAAATGAGCTTACTGCATTGTTTTGCAGTAACCAAAGAGATAGCGGCAGGAGGTGGTACCTCTGGTATCTGTACAACTTATTTCCCAAAGTAACAATAACGACACAAGGGCCGAGACTCACTTACACGAACGCAGTGCTTCCACAAGTATGATTTGTCTAATAATACATCGAAAACATCGATAGGAGCGACGTCACATAATACCTCATCGTGAAGGGCTTCGATCTTTATGGGGAAGGCGACACTGCGGGTGGATGCCGGAGATCTCGTCCTTGAAGAAGCCCACCAGGTAGTGTATGGATGGGGGTGGTGTGGTCGGCAAGCCCGGCCGCTTCACCGCGTCTGCTGAAATGAGGTTCTTTTGGCTCCCATTGTCGACAATGAACTGTACCGGGGAGCCCTTTACCCACATCTGGGAGTGGAAGAGACGTTCCTCCTCCTCTGGATCTTCCGGTTCCTCCTTTTGGATCTTTGCGGTGGCAACAGTGGCGTTGGGCTCCGCATCAATAATATGTTTCCCTTTTTCATTCGCCTTTTCAGGTTCTGATTTGGAGTCAGAGCATGCATCTGACTCAGAAGCCCTCATCTCGGCCACTAGCGGCCCAGCAGCCCGACACTCACACGTGTTGTGGGTGGAGCTCTTATGGAACTCACACCACTTTCCGTGTCCTTCTTTGGCTTTGCGTTGCTATTATTTTCTTGTGGCTTCGATGAGTTGTATTTAGCCACCATGCCTTGGCTCTGTCCTTTTTTCTGCAGTTTGGAAGCACCTTTCCCTTGCTTTTGATTCGCAGATCCAAAGTCTCACTTCTTCGCCGAATTTACTTGCTAGAAACGGTGACATGCGGTATGCCGTACAAGTAAGCGAGGAGATGTCCGAGAACTCCATTTCCTCCGAATGTATCTGTGCGGATATTGCGATGCTGGCAAAGGATGTTTCTGCGAATATTTGATACCCAACTTTGTGCGCGGTATGGAACGGATTCGTCGACTCATCGCATCTTGATCCCTTTTTTGTGTAGTGGTCCATTGTATGTACTTGTCCTCATAGCTCCCACGGGAGATCGTCTCTTGTTCCTTGACGAGCGTCTCGGAAAGAATTCCAAGTTGGTACGGCGGAAACCGAGAGAGGTTCTGTACGGTCCTTGTTCTCCCGTAGGGTTTCCACCGATTCACTTTACATGGGGGACAGCTTTGAGGAGTGAAAAAATAATATTTTCTCGGTCAGAGAAGTCATGGACCGAGAAATACCCTTCCAGCAAATTTAACCATCTGTCTACGGCATCTGCATCTATTTTTCCTTCAAATATAGGAATGTCAAAGTTTACCTGTACCTTGAAGGGAGTGGCACCTCCAGAGTGGCTGTTGGATGCAGATGCGCCATATGTGGGCAGTCGTTGAAGGATTTGAGTAAAGTTATCCATCATCACGTTCCTTTGTTTCTCGAGGGCCTCCTCGAGCAATATTTTGATAGGATCTCCTGCTCCCTCATCTTTATTTTCGTCCCCCATGGGCGTCCGTCGAGGTTGCGGCGATCTTGCGAGTTCCACAGCAGATCGAGCCCTAGCTCCTTATACCCGCGACCTCGTTGGGGACATGCAAAGAAGGATCGAGAAAAAACAAACCATACGATACCGCCGATCCCGGATTTGTGCGAGACGCAACATAATAAACATATAAACATAAATACGGAGATGCAGCGGAAATAATGCTTCATTTCATTAATATCGAATAACAGAAATATGCTTACAGGCATAATGGAAATAAAATAGCTAGGGTGCTGGTAGCGAATCTCTGAGAAGAGATGTGATGGCTACAGACCTCTGAACTGTGTTACAATGAGGCTCGAGGGCCTATTTATTGTTGAGAAACAATGTAGAATCTAAAACGTCCAAAAACCTAACCATAGGAGATGAGGCGCCAAAACTGTGGGTGCCCGTTTGGGTAAATTGGTGGTTCAACTTCCCGGGGGCATAACTTTGGCACTCGATCTCCGTTTGACGCGCTCAATAGCTCGTTAGAAAGATCTATCCGAGGACTTCAATTTTTGAATGAGCAACATCGGTCCATGGACCCATGTTGCTCTCCGTTTTCCCAAAAAAATGTCGTTTAGGGCCTCAAAACGGCTCCGGAGGTTTAGGACCCGAAAAACTGCTAAAAATAGTAAACTGTGCCGAAACTGAAAAACTGAAATAGACAATGGTGGAGCCCCAAGTGGAATAGGCAGGTGACCACCAATATCCACCTGGATCAAGAAGAAACTGAAAAACCAGATCTCATTGTTAAGAAAGTTCCTGAAACGCCTAATACCAATTATGAACATGAAATTATTTGGCATTTAGAATTTGATGGTTCAGTTAATAAGTTAGGAGCAGGAGCTAGAATTTGGATACACAACCTTGAAAATGATCATGCTGAAGGTCATGCCTACAGATTAAATGTTAAATGCACTAATAATATGGCAGAATATGAAGCTCTTTTGTTAGGGCTTAAACTTGTCAAAATATTAGGGGAAATTAGAGTATCTATCCTAGGAGATTATGATTTAATCATTAAACAGATCAATGGTGACTTTTCGACAAACAATCCCAGACTAAGAGAATATAGAGGAACAGTTGTAGAGATTCTCAATACTTTTCTGCAGGCTCAGCTTGCTAAAATCCCAAGAAAACAAAATTTGCATGCTCATAGTCTTGCAATGTTTGCTAGCACTTGTAAATTACCATTCGAACCTAATCATCAGTTCACAGCTGAGATTAGACATAGACCTACTATACCAGACAATTTTAAGAACTGGAAAGTGTTTGTAAATGACAATCAGATTAACAATTTTTTGACTCTAGAGAATGAATTTTCTAACAGTAATATAGATGAAGATACAATCATTGAATCTGATCAAATAAATGAACAAAAAATAGACATTTCAGAAGAAAGTGCAATTCAAATGCTTCATCCAACAAAGTTCACCAAAAAAGAAATGCAGGACCTTAAACAAATCGAGGTTGATGAGAGTATAGAAGATGAATCTGAGATCATTAATCTAAAAGATAATCATTTTCCTAAAGGATTAACTCCTCTGGAATATCTTTTTGATTCTAATGATATTCCAAAAAAACCCAAAATGGAACCTTTGAAAGCTGATATTGAGGAATACAATTTGGGAACTGAATAAAATGTTGAGAATGCAACAAGATGATGGAGCTTAGTGAAAAGAAGTCGCCTTCACTAAGTGGGCTCGCAGGTTATTTTTGGCGCAAAGTCTATTTTTAGACATATGGATCATGGTCGCAAGGTTGCGGGATGCTATTTTTGGATGGTTGGTGAGTTGGTAAAAATAGATGGACCTCTTATTTTTTATCAATCTTGGTGGAGTCTATTTTTTATTTATGATCTAAAAATAGATCAGTGAAATATTATTAGCCCTTAATAATATTTCGACTATAAACATTATCTTATCCTCTTGGAGCACTTCAGTTTGATGCTTGGATGTGGCACATGCAGTTGACAGAAGGAAATATGCTTTTCCTAGGGGTTAGTTGAGCTATTGCATGGTTGACTTCAATTAGAACTCATGTGGCAGAGTTTGGTGGAGTTGATGAGACAGTTGGTGGAGTTGTGTTCGGTTTAACTTAGTTGAACTAGTTGTATTTAGTCTAACTGATAAATACACTAGTGATGAGTGGTGTGAATTAATTATTAATTAATTCACTAATTATTAACTCATAAATCAACTAAATAATACATCAGTTAACTCAGTGCATGGACAGTTCAGTGGAGACCAGTGTTAGAGGTGGGTGAAAGGGTGAGTCTACTATCAGTTGTGACTATAACTGTGCATGAGATTTGCACACACATTGATTGAGATTGCCAATGAGGATTGCGCAGTACAAGCCAAGGGGATTCAAACTTGGATCTCACAATTAACCATCTTGGATTGCGCAGTAGAGGCAGGCTAACAGGTGGAGGAGATTTGAACTTGTGACTTGTTCATATCTGAGCTAGTTAGTGTGTAACAATTGGAGATAGTGCTGAGAGCTTGTGAGGATTTTGTGCTATGTATTGTTACATGTTCTCTATCATTATAATATACAGATAGTTGGGGGTTTTCAGCTGTAAGCTTTCCCCATTACATATTGTGTTGATATGTGTGATTGATTAATGTTTCAATGTGCGCATGCGATTGTTTTTAATTCCGCAAATTGATGATCAATGGTAGAAGAGGTTATGTATTATGCATGAAGCTCAAATAGTGTGTAATCAGGATAATCTCGGTGAATAACTCATCTATTATTCAAATTTCTACAGAAAATCCTAAAATAATAAAGTTATCTAAATATTTGCCTCTCGATCAAAAACCAAAATATGTTGAACTAATAAGAGAATTCCAGAATGTCTTTGCCTGGAGTTATGAAGACTTGAAATCATATGACACATATATAATTCAGCATACAATACCTCTGAAAGAAAATCAGAAACCATTTAAACAGAAACTCAGAAGAATCAACCCTGTACTGTTGCCTTCAATTGAAAAAGAAATCAAACGAATGTATGAAGAAGGGATAATTGCTCCAATTAGATTTTTAGAGTGGGTGTCTAATTTAGTCCCTACTAGGAAGAAAACTGGAGAGATCAGATTATGTGTTGATTTAAGAAATGTAAACAAGGTTTCTTTGAAGGATAATTACCCTTTGCCCAAAATGGACCACATTTTACAAAGGGTAGTAGGTGCTTCTAGGATTTCTCTTTTAGATGGGTTTTCAGGATACAATCAGATACTGGTTCACCCTGATGACCAGGAAAAAATAGCTTTTACAACACCATGGGGCACCTTCAAGTACGTTAAAATTCCATTCAGACTTAAAAATGCAGGAGCAACCTTCCAAAGAGCAATGGACATTGAATTTGCAAAATAATTTCATGACTTTCTTGTTATATATCTGGATGATTTAACTGTTTTTTCTAAATCAAATTAGCAGCATTTGGACCATCTCAGACAGGTATTCATAAAATGCAGAAAGTATGGGATCTCTTTAAATCCAAAAAAGTCCTTGTTTGGTCTTGAAGAAGGTAAACTCTTGGGTCATATCATTTCCAAAGATGGTATTAGAATTGATCCTGCTAGAATAGAAGCTATATTGCAGATACCTCACCCTAGAAATGTTAAAGAAATTCAAGCTTTCATAGGGAAAATCAATTTTTTGAGAAGATTCATATATAGCTTAGCTGAATTAATTAGATTGCTTACTAACATGTTAAGAAAGGATTCAAGTACTAAATGGACAGTACAAGCCAAACAAGAATTTGAAGAAATTAAAATGGCTTTGACTAGAACACCAGTTCTTACCAGTCCACAATTTGACAGAGACTTCATAATATTTTCATTTGCATCAGAACATACTGTAGCAGTTGTTTTATTACAAAAGGATGATCAAGGATGTGAAAAACCTATAGCCTTTTTTAGTAAAGCACTGAGAGATGCATCATTAAAATACAACATCATGGAAAAACAAGCTTTTTCACTTGTAAAAGCTATTAAATATTTTAGAATCTATATATTGTATTCTCATGTGATAGCCTATGTACCAAATGCTGTTGTCAAAGACATTTTAACTCAAGATGTAATTGAGGGCAAAAGAGGTAAATGGATTGCTACCATATTAGAATATGATATTGATATAAAGCCTACAAAGCTTATAAAGGGACAGGGATTGGCTCAACTCATGACAGAAACAAATTGTCAAGCCCTAGATATTAATGAATTGGATGACAATCAGGAGATGGCGACTCCACAAATCAGCCAGGCCTTCTTAGATTCACCTTGGTATGCTGATATAATTTATGTATTGTTAAACCTGCAAGCTCCTCCAGGGTTATCCAGAACAAAGAAAAGGTTTTTAAAGATGACATCTTTAAAGTTTTGTATTTTAGATAATGCTCTCTTTTGGAAAAATCATGAAGGAATTTTATTGAATTGTTTGTTAAAAGATTAAGCTGACAAGGCTCTCAATGAATTCCATGCAAGAGACTGTGGTGGACACCTTTATTTGAAATAAACTACAGACAAGATTCTAAGAGCTGGATTTTATTGGCCAACCTTGTTTTCTGATGTAAAGAAATTTGTCACTGCTTGCCATAAATGTCAAATATTTGAAGGCAAGAGAAAACTATTACCTTTACCCTTGAAACCAATTTCCACTGAAAAACCTTTCCAACAATGGGGTCTGGATTTCATTGGAGAAATCCATCCTCCTTCTAGCCAACACAAATGGATCCTCACTTCCACAGACTATTTTACCAAATGGATAGAAGCAATTCCTTCCAGACAAGCCAATGACACTATGATCATAGGATTCCTAGAAACCAATATATTATCAAGATTTGGCTGTCCTGAGAAAATTATAACTGATAATGCTGCTGCCTTCAAATCTAAGAAAATGATAAGTTTCTGTAACAAATATCATATCACTTTAGGCCATTCCACAACCTATTACCCTCAGGTTAATATACTGGTTGAATCTTCCAATAAGAGTCTCATCAATATTATTAAGAAATTACTAGAGAAAAACAAGAAAAATTGGCATAAGAAACTTACAAATGCATTTTGGGCAGACAGACTCACCACCAAAAAATCTATTGGGACCAGTCCTTATGAATTAGTTTATGGTATTGAAGTTGTATTTCCTTCATCTTTAGGAGTTCCGGTAATGAAATTACTTCAAGAAGCTCAGGTTGAACCTAATGATATTCAAAGGAGAATAAATCAAACTATCAATTTGCAACAGACCAGAGAAGAAGTTTATCAAAGATCCCAAATATTGCAGGAGAAACTAAAAAAGATATTTGATAAAAGAACTAAGGTAGAAGATTTCCAAATGGGAAACAAAGTTTTAAGATGGGATTCCAGAAGAGAGGATAAGGGAAAACATGAGAAGTTTGACTTCCTGTGGAAAGGACCTTATATTATTCATGCTTTACAAGGAAATAATACATATTTTCTGAAAAACTTGGATGGTACAGAAACTAAAGAAGGGCCAGTAAATGGTCGAATGTTGAAACATTACTTTGTTCCTATTTATTAGGATATTCTGATTTTTTAACATGTACATACTATATCCTTTGTAATGTTACAGTTTTGAGTGGATAGTAACTTGCTGGAGTTGAAGCCCGAGGAGAAGGCCCTAAGCTTCAAAAGTATTACTGCTATACATACAATAAAGCAACAAGCAGAAGAAGATTCCATGTTTCAGTCAAAATCATTCTGAGGACAACTGACCTGCTGTTCTTGACTTTTCACTAGGAAAAGCCATTCCCAAGTGGAGCCAGTGTTAGACTCCTATACCAATAGGTGTCATATCTCATGATTGACTTGATGGGCTATGCAATATGTTCATACCTTTTCTTGTTGTAAATATTTTCCATATTGTCAAAAAATCAAAAAATTTAAAAAATGTAAAGAGGGTATACCCTAAAGGAAAAATCAAAGGGTGAAAAGAATAAAAAATGGCCAAAAAAGTGAAAGAAAATGAACCCCATCAAAAGCAAGGCCAAGGAAAGTGTGCAAATCTAAATGCCACTACTTTTTGCTCTTATTTAATAAATAAAATTATGTGCAACTTGTATCTTATGCCACAATTTATGAACAGTCAAACGGTTTAAGCTTGGCTAGTTCATCTTTCAATTTCATGTTTTAGAAATAGAGAATAAAATCTGACCAAACTTTTTAATCCTGGCAAATAAGTAGATAGGTAGAGTAAATAAAATGAACTCAACAGTTTAATCTGAACCCTTGGATGTAATAAGGATAGAATTAGATAGATTTCAATATGTAAAATAAAAAGTGTGATAAGGGTTTGTCAGTCTCAGTGCACCCTAATAAAGAAGAAAAATGGTAGGGTAAACTAGGTAGGGTAGGTAGATGTTGTTGCAGAATTTCATGTGATGGATAATGACTCTAGATGTGTTAAATCTTTACTTTCATCACGAGTGCTAAGGCAGACACTACACTGGAAGAATTTCAGGTAAAGTAAAGTCAAATTATTAATTTTCCCCTCTCATTTTTCCCAAAAAACTTCACTAATTTCCCCTAAGTACTAAGGTATTTGAAAATTAGAGGGGCTCAAGGCATTTCCTTGACTTTTGGAGGGACCGGACCCTCGGCCCAATAATTGGAAAAGCATAAGTACTTAAAACCATTCATCATGACATTTACTCACCTCTAAAAAATCTTTTCCTAAGTAAAATTCCATTTTACTTAGGAAAATTATGCAATATTTCACAAAAACCCTATTCATGCAAGCATAAGTTAAATACATTAACCTAATGTTTTATACTTAGCACTTCCTTTCATTTTTTCATATTAATTTTTAATTTATTATTTAAATCCTTGTAAATTTCCCCTTTTCCCGTATTATTTTAAAATTCCCAAAATAATAATTTCTCGCCCCTTTGGTTGAAAGATAACCATATTAATGTGTTAATTATGATTAATTAGTCAAATTCTTGATTAATCGTCAAGCGCGTCTCTCCGCCGTATAAATGGATTAATTAAACCTCATGGTTAATTAATAACCTAATCCACCAATAGAATTCCCCCCCATGTGATTAATTCAAAATAAATTACATTGGGCCCGCTCGTTATCTCCCCATCATTTTATCACCCCGACCACCATTCGATCAGTCAATTTGAGATCAACGGTTATTATCCATATCGCTAGCCATCCACGTCCGAACGATAACGCGCGATGGCCAAGCGGTTTTCTGAATAGTGTCGCGCCATGCGTCGTGCATCGTATGTAATCGCTCACCCTCCGCTCAAAACTACTCTTCCCCAAAATCTGTGCGATGGAAACCACTTACCGCCTACCTCCCTTGACAGAGCCACCGTACCTGCTGACGTCATCCATTAAAATAACAAAAACCCGCCAACCTTTGACTTTGCCCATAAAACAAAAGAACGCGCGTCATTTCCATTATTCTGAACAGCGATCAGTGTTCCATGCAGAAAATTCCAAAACTAACTATCGAACGTGGTCAACCGTCACCTTGCTGAGGAAAACTGCAGCCGAGTAATCCAGAGTTCATTCACCATAACCAGTACCTGTTTAGTCACTGTCTATTTCCCAGAAAACAGGTATTTACCCTAATTCCCGCTAAGCTCTGTGAAAAATCCTGGTTTTTATTTTAAAAATTCCACACGAAATACTGAAACAGAGTTCAATTTGGTCTTCATTCTACTCTGAAGAAATTCCTAGACCTGTAATTTTCCCTGTTTTTCACCAAAACCCGATTTAATTTCTGAATCCACAAGAACTAGAAATGGAAATTCCCGTGGCCTTGAAAGTTATATTGAGAAATTAGACAAGTATGCTGACAATCAGGCCAGTTCCTCAACTAGTTCATCAACAGCAGCATTGCCTACAGGCAAAAATCTTCATGACAGATTGGAAAATTTGTTTTATCTCGAACATGAGGTAAAGCATTTATTCCCAACTCAACCTACTTTCTTCAGATATATCGAGGCTAACGAAACTCTCATAAAGCTGCAAAGGACCAGAATACCAGAAGTTCAATGGTGGGATGATATATTGGAACTTTTGTAAAGATTATCCTTAAGTGATTTTTTGATTATTTACTATGGTGAGTCAGGATAAAAGGATAAATAGAGGTAAAAGTGTATCAGTGAAGATAAAGAGTATCAGTAAAGCAGAACGGCCAGCTCAGAATTACTAGAAGGAACAGCAACAAACCAAATCATAGGGCCTGCCTCCAACCAATTTTCAAAAGAAGGAAACAGCACAACATCAGTTATCATTTCTCTTATCTACGAGACCATCTGTCTCTAGTTTGTTGTAAAATACTTATGAGTCATCCTAGATTATATCTCAATTTGTTATGAGATATTTTTTGTAATTTTTGTATAAATACCCCCTCAATTGGAGTATTGAAGGGGGGTGGATTCTTAGACTTTACTGTAACATTGACTATTTCGGAATAAAGTGTTGTTGGAGAAATTTTTTGTGGCTAGCTGGATGATGAATTGATGTGAAAGACTTTTTACAGGATTCTTGTGTCAGACAACGGATCAATAAGTCATCTCTCTCTTATGTTTTGAAGTCTTTATATTTTTTTGTTATACCATATGTATTTCACTTCTGAATAATTAACAAAAAAGAATAAATCAGAAAGTGTTTAGGTGTAATCTTATTTTAATCATTGTTATTCTAAATGTTTTCTTCTGAACTGGTTTAAACAGTGAATTCTTCATTGCTCCTGTTTTTCTAGTTTATGCATTTTGATTATTTAGTAAAGAATACTTAATTGCTCATTATTAATAATCACTCACTTTCCCTCTCTCAAATGTGTTGAAGGATTCTTAATTTCCCTTCATCCATTTTGATTCCATTCCATTCACTTTAGATCTATAATTGTTCCCTTTTCGATTATCTTGCCCTGTAAAACCATCTTTTGTTAAGAAACTTAATCCAGTTGAGCCATTCTCTTTTGACTCCATTAGCCCAATGGCCTAAACTACTCAATCTTGCCCTCAGCTATTGAATTCCATCACCCAAATTCAATCAAAACCCTTGGACTTTATAACTAGCCTAACATCTTTCATAACAAAGCTAAATTTTACAGAGAGAGCCCTCTCTGGGTACAAATTGGCTAGATTCTGTACCTAAAAGTTGGTTTGTGGTTACCTCGGACCCCTTTCCTCTTCCTAACAACTTCAAGGAAAATCTGAGTGATAACAGGGTCCAATGTGGATTTTTATTTATTAAATTCCACCCAACTCGCACATGTGGACCTCTAGCATCAAATCAAAGGAAACATGTTGCAGTTTTGACCGATCAAATTCAATCACGTTTTCTGAGCAAATGAAAGAAAATTTCGGAATATGAAAACATTGGTTTTTTTCAGCATGTGCCCAATTAGGTTTTTCATGAGCGATTTCCTCAAATTCGTTACCATTTTGGATATTTTCCAGGTTATTTGGAGACCTATTTAACATATTACATGGATAAATGGTTTTTCAATTCATCATTTAATGCATAGTCAACAAAGAGGCCAAACCGATCTATTCTTTAGAAAATTCGTGGCAAGAAGATCATTATGAACAGATTTGGGCTCATATCTTATCCTAAAATCCTTCAAGACATATTTGATTTTATTCTCAAATTGATTTTTTTAGATCTCATGGCCATAATTCATGCATTGAAATTCTAAGTTTCTAGTTGTTTCAAAGATCTATAAAACATTGTAATATATTTGATAAAGGGAAGATATTGTTTGAACAAACTTTGTTTTGCAACTACAAACTCTGTTTCCTTTCATTCCTTTGTTGTGTGATTTATCAATGTGAATTTAGTCTTGTGAAGGCATGGTACTATCACTTACTTCTCGCAGGAGGGACCCCTCGAGTTGTAAGGTTTTCATTAATTGCAGATAGCATTTCAATTATGTGTTTGCTATAGCATTTCATTAGTTTATTTAAATGCTTAAGTTTTGTTTTTTTGAATGCTTAGGAATGTTTCTAGAGTAATATTGTTTAATCATATTGTTGTAGAGTGAAGTCGAGATCTCTTGTGCACATGGACATAGTATAGATTGATATAGATTTGCAGTATAGTTATGTGAATAGGATTTTAATTTAGAGTTAATCTCTTTTTGTCAAAAGGAATTTAAATTTAGAGTTATAATCAAGTGTGATTTAATTTCAAGAAAGTGTGAAGCATGTGTGCTTTTCTTTTGAGAAAGAGTGATATTTATTTATGCAAAGTATGATCTTTATTTTGAGCAAGTGTGATAGTTATAGTATAATATTCCTTAGGAAAGTGTGATAATTTTATGGTGATTCTAGTTTGAAAATAATTTTGATTTTAAGAGTGACATATTTACTTTCATAGTTAACATGCGCATCTCGATATCTCAATTTAACTTAGGAATTGTTTGAGAAATTAGGACTTCTAGCACATACATTTCATCAGTATACTAGCCCTGGTTGATCATTTATGTAAGTAATCTAACATCAATTAAATTACCAAACATTTTGGCATGGTTGTTGGGGAAGTTCATATAGGAGTCTTTTTATTTTCATTAAAAAAAAAACTTCAATCACCTACCACCCTCACTATATCACGTGGTGCGGTCACGAGCCGCACATCCACATTAGGAATTCCTAGTTTTGCAAGTAGAAGAAGAGGTGACAAAGGAGGTAGAATAAATGGATGAATATGATAACAATGAGGAAGATCCTTTTGGATTCCCCATTCAAGAAACTGATATCAACATTCATATGAAGAACATCTCTCCATATGTACTTCATAACTTCAAAGGTATGAGATCGGAAGACCCATAAACCTTTATTTTTTAATTTGAAATAATCTGTAGATCTTATGGCTACTCATTACACATTAAAAATTTGAATATGTTTCCAGCAACATTGAAGGATAGATCTCTTAAATAGTTCATGACTTTAGGAACAAATTCTATAAGGACACGGGATGATATGAAAAGAGAATTTTTGGAAAAATATAAAGATCATTGCATACACCATGACCTTAAAAATCAAGTCATTATGGATTTATCTTCTTAACCTGGTGGGAAAAGGAGATGTCTCTCAATTGTCATTTCAAGATATTTTTGAACTGTGCAAGAACATATCAAGAGGAAAATAAAAATATGGAAGATCCCCTCAGCACCCAGTTATGGAAAGGGTAAGTAAGTCGACATAAGTATTGGTAAGTCAAATTGAACTTAACAATTTGCTAGACATTTTTGGTAATTTAAATGAACAAATTGATATGCTAAGAACGAAAAACAAGAAAAAAGTTGAGAATGTTGCTAAGTGGTGTAGTAAGAGCCACACATCCACAACATGGGGTAGCAAGCTAAGTGGGTTGGGGAAAACTCCACAGTTAAGCGCACTTGAGCCAGAGGCGTTTTGGGATGGGTGACCTGCTGAGAAGTCCTAGTTACTGGGTGCAAGCCCTGGAAGTGATGATTGACGCTATGTGATTCATTTCACTAGTTTAAATACCACTTCCCTATGAGCATAATCTGATGCAATGAGTGCTAAGTGGACTATTCAAAAATCATGAGAAATTAGTCAGTTACAACTACCTCTCATGGAAATGGTCATAGATGAATGACTTAATTAATGAATTTGAATCCCAAAAATGATATCTAATGTTACTTCATTTATATTTTTCCCTAAATGCAGAAAGAACCATGCTTTGCATGAATGCCCACTTGATAATTAAAATTCATGAAATCAGTGCATGATCATGTACTACTAAATATTGTCCATCATTACCAATGTTAAAGGAAGTTTCACAAGGAGAAAATCAAACGCTACAACAATCGTGTTATGTAGCTCCAAGAAGACCACGGCAGCCTCATCAACCTAGTATGATGCACTATCATATTTCACAATTTCAAGGTTATGCACAACAATCTCAAAATAATTGGAAAACATCCTTGCCTTGGAAACCTTGGACATCTTAATCCCAACCTCAAAACCAACCTTGGAAACCATGGCCATCTCAATCCCAACCTCAAAATAAATCTTGCAAACATGGTTGGCAAGTTCCTTATAGAACAAATCCACCATATCCTCAATCCTTTCCTCATTATCCTCAATACCAATATAAATGTTATCCATACCATTCACCTCCACCACAACATCATTTTCACCATCATTTATCCTTAATTCAACCTTTCCCATTACCACCCACATAAGTGCCCCAAAGATCTATTTCCACTCCACTACCTGCATAACCATTTCATATCCCCAACAATAAAACACCTCAATCCACTTATAATGTTGGTATTGCAAAATGATCCTCTAGATTCCACTGAAGAACAACAACCAAAAGAAGAATATTTAGATAAGGTCCAAGAATCATGGATGCATGTTGATAAAGAGAAGTTGTTGGAACCTGAGATTGAAAATTTTCTTGCATGCATATCACCAGATTCTATGAATGGAGATCACAACTCTGAATACTTGCATGGCATGATAGTAGGAATCCAAGGAAGAAAAGATTACATTGAATCTTGGTTTAAGATAGTCATTGGATCCCAGTACTCAATTCTTTAGTATTTCCTGACACCGTATCAATCAAGGTAGTTGGTCTCTCATATACTGGTACATATCAAAGAGCATATTTCAAACTTTCATATGAGTTTATCTATCGTGTTACACACATGGTTCCATTGTAAGTATTCATATACTTGAACGATATTTCCTTTTCAAGTAGAGTAGGACATATAAGAAAAGAAAAAAAGAAAAAATAAAAATAAGTCCTATTGTGAAAACCAGCTTGTTGGCACAACTGGACATGAACTTTTCTTGAAAACCAAGCAACTAGTGAGAAAAATTCATAATAAGTTCTGCAATTTCATGATGGTTTCAATATTTTATTATGGTTCTTCAAATTAGTTTTGGTTTTATGCTCGATTTGGCTGATGTGGGATTCCCTAAGGCCCACCTTCCAATGGATCTTGTCCCATCGACTTCAACACCTTATATGGGATCAAGATCAAAGATTATATAGAGTGCCTTGAAACTTGCATACATCAATGGCAAGCCTTCTCATTGACAACAGTGTTTCTTGATTGTCAGATCTTGTAGGTGACTCGACTTCAACCAATTCATTCATCTCTGTTAATATGCACTCAGGTACCTTGACACTCATTTACATTATCAGTGATTTGTCTCGCATTGGTTAACTATTTTCATCATTGATCGATAATCCAATGATTTATTTCCATGCTCGACTTCAGCACATTCATTCACATGGTAAGAATTGTACCATGAATTTTGGTTTTGATGAAGACTATAAGGTTTTATGGAATCAAAAACAACTTGCAGCAATATATTTTATTGGTTTCTTGTAGCAACATTTTCATCTTGTTTTCATTCAACAACAACATTATGGCACCACTACGACTCTTTTTCATTCATTTCCTTTTCAAAGAAAATCAATAAAATTGGGCCTATTTCAGTCAATATGCATTATGTTTCATGGTTTCTACTTTAGCATGTTGTACACAATCCAAATCAAAAGTTCAAATTCGGAGAAAACAACTTTATGCAAAAATTTGACATTTTCTGCAACAGATACGAAAAGTTGCAGTTTCTACAGCTATTGTTGTAACATCCTGTTTTTTTTGTTGTAACAGCTTGTTCCAGAGGCAATTTTGGCACAAATATTACAAGAGATTGGAGCATAAATAAAAAATTATGAGCTACTGGGTTTACTCAGAATATGGTAAATCGAGCAAGATGGGCAGAATTCCAAAAAAGCGCAATTTTCTAAGACTTTTCAACGGGATTTTAAGGCAGATTTTCATTTTTCACCACTATGCACAGATTAGGCTAGATTTCGGTATTTTTGCACAACATCATATTTTGTTAATAAAAATGGGATTTTGAAGGTATGTGGTGGTAAAAAAGGTAAAAATACACTATTTCCTTTCAAAGCACTCAACTTTCTCTTAAAATGAATCTGTGGCATATGTTTTTTAGCAACATTGGATGGCATGAAAAGTCATTTTCAGAATTTTCAAAAGCCCAAGATTTAAGAATATATTTTCCGGTAGAATGGTTTTATTCCAACATCTACAACCCCTACCTCAGCATTTCAAGTTCTTCAAAAGGTAAACTTGAGGTAAAAACTTGCGTAAGACTTTTTAATTTATTAAAAGTTTAGGAAAATGTGATAAATAACCACTTCAATTACCTTTCATGCAAACCATATTCTACATCATTGACCTACGCCTCAACCAGATTTTTCATCATTGAATTAACCACTCAACCATATTTTCCATCATTTATCTATCCCTCATACCAAATTCATGCTCTATCCACAAGCTTTGTGAAATATATTCAAAAGTCAGCATGCAAATATTATGAGTATGAAAGCTTAGTATGACAATGATCCATAGTAGAAGTCATCATTAACTTCTTACAATCCCTAAGTTTGAAATCTGATATCAATGGTGAAATATTAATATACTAGCTTATAATGTGTTTAATAGTTGGGTCCAAGACAAATTTGAAGTGTTTGGAGCAAAGATTGATTGAAGACATGCTTGTGAAGGCATGAAGGCATTGGTTGGTAGTCATCACTTTTATTGTGCATAAATGATAGACCTCAATGTATTATTTTATAATGTTTTGATCCATCATCTATCTATTTAAAAAATAAAGCAGATGCATGCACTCCTTGCTTAGATCATTTGTGGGAAATAATAGAGGTCAAATAAATTTGCTATGTTTTGACTCCTCTACTAGGCAAGAGATGGATTTAGCTAAGGCATGTGTTGAAATTGTAGCTCATAAATATTTTAATAACAAAAGAGATTTTCAAATTACTATGTAGTTTGCACAAATAGTATGCCTATAAATGGAGCATCCTAGAGAGAGAGAGAGAGAAATATGAGTCCATTCCCAAAGATCAAAGACAATGTTGTTTGCACTTTTGCATGAATTGTTGCATGTTTTTCTCTTCTATGAATATGACATCACAAAGATGTTGCCTTGCAAGAATATATCCAGAAAACAAGAACAAGATTTGAGTACAAAGTGAAAGAAATTCGGGTAGCGGGTTCTTTTGACATCATAAAGTAAATGCAACAAGAGTTTAGCAGCAACACAAAATGTTTTCTTTTCTTTACATATTCAGCGCATATTCATCAAGGCTCATGTAGAGGACATTGATACCCTATTTCAGCATGCATAAAGAAGGATTTGAGGCACACCTCCAAAACTATGGTAATGAACATGATTCACATTGAAAAAGGAATTGAGTTAAGCCTTGGATGTGGTAAGTTGTTAATCCTTTTTACTAATGCAAATCAGTTTGAGTTTGCTCCATGATTTCTCTTGAGTGGACGTCTGCCAAACTTTTATGGTTCCTCTTCTTCATATTTTTCACGTTTCCTCCACTTCACATACTTTGGAATGATTTCATTTGTTATTACTCCAAGTTACCACATTGCTTCAATCATTTCATCAACCTTTTTTAAATCTCTTATATGGATTCATTGTCCCTTAGTTGAAAAATATTGTACGGTGGAGATGGTTTTATTGGTTCAAATCCATTTCTTGGACACTTTATGGTCTAATTGCAGCATAATTACGTGACATGGATTCTAATATGAATACAATAGAAGTAAAAAATAAAAAAAAGTATATTTTTGGAGAATCTAAATTCCATTTAAACATTCAACTTTCAGATTTAGGCATCAAAGAAGGGAGTTCTGGAGATTAGCTTTATTCCATGGGGATAAGACTTGGTGTGGACCTCCGTAAAGTGTTAAAAAAAAATCTTTATTTTATGGAAGCAATCAAGAAATCATCAAGGATTCATGCTCTCATGATGTTAGAAAGGAGAAAGGGCGGGTGATATAAGAAGAAATGCATTGATAAGATCAACCAACACCTTTTAAAGCAACACTCTCCAAGAATGAAATAGGACAAACTTGTGTGGATAAAGAAAATAGGTATATGATTTCATTTTTGGGACTCGATTTTCATGTGGAAATGAAAATATCTCAGTGTGGGGGAGATTTTGGTTCGTTGATTTATCATCATTTTCACTTGTCTTTGTCATTCATTAATCCATTACTTACAATCATCAATTGCACCATTTCACTCGCTTGCCACCATTTTTACCATAATTCTTCATGATGTGTCTCTATATGTCTAAGCCATTAATTAACATCGTTTTCCTTTATTTTTAGTATATCAAGGAGAATCATGAATGGTTTTACTAATGATAGTTTAACAGTTCAAGTCTCTACAGTTTAGCCAAGTTTTTGCAGTTGTCTCCATGGTTGGGGTAGTAGCACCACTCTAGAAGTAAATATGCCACATGGAAATTGTTTCTAAATGTTCTAATATAGATTTTATTGGTTAAATTCGACCTAGCTTGCACGTGTGGACCTCTAGCAACAAATCAAAGGAAACACACATAAGTTTTGACAAGTCAACTTTAATCGCATTTTCTGAGCAAATGACAGTGAATTTCGGAAAACGAAAGCATGAGTTTTTTTAAGCACGAGCCTAATACGGTTCTTAGCGAGAAATTTCCTCAAATTCTTTACCTTTTGGGATATTTTCTAGGTTCTTTGGAGCACTATTTTTCATATTACGTGGATAAATCATTTTTCAATTCATCATTTAATGCCCAGTAAACAAAGAGGCCAGAACGAGTTGTTCTTTAGCAAATTTGTCACAAGAATATCATTATGAATAAATATGGGATCATCTATTATCCTAAAATACTTCAAAACATATTTGATTTTATTCTCAAATTGATTTGTTGAGATCGCATGGCCAAAATTCATGCAATTAAATTCTGAGTTTCTAGTTGCTTCAGAAATATATAAAACATTGTAATCTATTTGATAAATGGAGGATATTGTTTGAACAACCTTGTTTATGCAAATACAAACTTTGTTTCGTTTCATTCCTTTTTTGTGTGATTTATCAATGATAATTTAGTCTTGTGAAGGTGTGGTACTGTCACCTACTTCTCGCAGGAGGGACCCCTCGAGTTGTAAGGTTTTCATTAATTGCAGATAGAATTTCAATTTTATGTTTGCTATAGAATTTCAATAGTTTATTTAAATTCTTATGTTTTGGTTTTTTGAATGCTTAGTATTGTTTCTAGAGTAAAAACTTTTAGTCATTTCGTTGTAGAGTGAAACCAAGATCTCTTGTGCACATGGACAAAGTATAAATTGATATAGATTTGTAGTATAGTTGTGTGAATAGGATTTTAATTCAGAGTTAATCCCTTTTTTTCAAAAGAAATTTAAATTTAGTTTTATAATCAAGTGTGAAGCATGTGTGATTTTCTTTTGAGCAAGAGTGATATTTTTTTCTAAAAAGTGTGATATTTATTTTGAGCAAGTGTGATAGTTCTAGTATAATATTCCTTAGGCAAGTGTGATAATTTTATGGCAATTATAGTTTCTAAATCATTTTAATTTTAAGAGTGACATATTTACTTTCATATTTAACATGTGCATATCGATATCTCAATTTAACTTAGGAATTTTTTGAGTAATAAGGACTCCTAGCACATACAATGCACATACATTTCATCAGTATACAAGCCCTGGTTGATAATTTATGTAAGTAATTTAACATCAATTAAATTACCAAACACACCATTCGGATGTTCACAAGGTATGTACTTATAGGACCATTTTTTGTCTTGGATTAACACATGCTCGAAGAATTCCCTCTTTGACTACTCTTACATATTGTATCCCCTGCCTCATCCTCAAAGAGTATTGGTATCAGTCTCAGATGCTTACCCAATCCTCCATTTTTTCTTCATAAATAAGACAAGAATGATGTATCTATATTTCCCTCTTAAATAAGGAGGATCTAATCATTCCTACAAAAGGAATATAGCTAAGCCCCTTCTTAACTAGGAGCTTGTCCAAGCTCCCTCTTAACTAGGGAATTTTTAACCAACAACAACTATCTATTCTTATGTGGAGATCGTGATACTATCAACTACTTGTAGGGATCCTTCTTTCAGCATCATGTCATGAATGAACTTAAATTTCTTCATCATGGAGCCATCTTCTTCTTTGTATGGCATCGACCATATTCTCTATCACTTCCCTTCAAGGAAACATAGTGTTTAACCAACAGTCATGTCATCCTTCTCTTCACCAGGAAGTGACCTTCTTAGTCATCATCTGGTTAACCTTCATAAAAATACCTCTTCCAAGTCATGTTTCTTTCAGGATCTTCCATACAATATCATCAGTACTAGTTGTAGGTGACTTTATACAACCAACTTTTGGTAGCCCTATTACAATCAAACCATATTTTTTCTCAAAAAATAAAAAATGGACATCAAATCAACATTACCTCATTATGTTTTCCCTTTATCATGACATATACTTTTTGCAACATCAGCATCCTTTCACATACTATATGAATTCATATCCATGGCATACATTACCAAGGTTCTCCTTTCTCAGCATATGTATCAAGGCCTTCATATCTTCTCCATGGAGATTTCATATCTAATCCTTCTTGTTATCAAATTTTGATCACTTATCTTATCTTACGTGACTATAGATACATCTTTTCCCAAACTCTTATTTCTTATTTCTTCTCATATTGCTTCCACGCGATCATTTATACATATTTCCTTTATCCTAGGAACCATAGTTTCCAACTACCTAATATTCTTCATGAGGTCATATCATGTCATCATGTATAAGAGTTCAAGGCACATTGTATTCATGCCTTCATGTATCATTCTAATGGAAGAGTTTCTTCTTCTTTTATCATGCTAATGAGATAGATCATTCTAACCATTCTATCTGCAACCATACGATGAAATGACTTTAACTATCTATTACCAAATATATACATACCTCTTCCTTAATGTGGTAATCTAGACTTTATTCTAGTAGCTTTCTTTCCTTCCTTGAAAATGAAAATACTTCAACCAAACTGATATGCAACACATCTTTCTCTTCATGCCATCATCCTTCTAAAATGTGGATCCCACACTATGTGTGATCCAAGTGGGTATTGGTGGCCACCTGCCTATTCCACTTTGGGCCACGCCATTATTTCTTTCAGTTTTTTAGTTTCCTTAATTGTAGCACCATTTACTATTTTTAGCAACTTTTCAAGTCCTAAACTTTCGGAGACGTTTTGAGGCCCTAAAAGACATTTTTGGAAAAACCAGGAGCAACACAGGAGTTTATTTTATGCTTCTCACATCAACGGTTGTATTCCTCAGATAGATATTTCTATTGAGGTATTTTTCACGTCAAATGGAGATCGTATGCCAAAGTTGCGTCCCCGAGAAGATTGATGTACCAATTTACCTAAACGGGGCCCATAGTTTTGGCGCTTAATCTCCTAGGGTTAGGTTTTTGGATGTTTAGGGTTATCCATTGTTTCTCAATAATAAATAGACCCTCAAGCCTCATTATAACATAGTTCAGAGGCCTATAGCTTCCACTTCTCTTCTCAGAGATAAGCTACCAGTGCCCTAGATAGTTTATTTCGACTCTGTTTGTAAGCATATTTCAATTATTTTTGTATTAGTGAAATGAAGTTTTATTTCTGTTGCATCTCTACTTTTATGTGTATTTCTATAATTCATTGTGTTCCTGCATAAATTTGGATCAGTGGTATCAGAGTGGTCTGCTCTTTCGCGATCCTTCTTTGCATGTCCCCAATGAGGTCGGGGTATAAGGATTTACGGCTCGATCTGGTTGAACCTTTGCAAGATCAGCCTCGCAAATCCCAACGGCCGCCCATGGGGATAGAAAAGAAAGATGAGGGAGTAGGAGATCCTATCAAAATATTCTCGAGGAGGCCCTCGAGAAACAAAGGAACATGATGATGGATAACTTTTCCCAGATCCTTCAAAGATTTCCCACCGGTGGCGCATCTACATCCAACAGTCACTCTGGAGGCACCACTCCTTTTAAGGTACATGTAAAATTTTACTTTCCCATATTTTAGGACCAAATAGATGTAGAAACTATAGATAAATGGTTGAATCTATTAGAAGGATATTTCTCGATTCATGACTTTTCCGACTAGGAGAAGATTATTTTTTCACTCCTCAAAGACGTCCCCCATGTCAAGGACTAGTGGGAAACCTACTGTGAGAAAAAGGACGAGGAGGAACCCTCTCAGTTCTTGGTCGTACCCACTTGGAATTATTTTTGAGATGCCATCAAGGAACAATATTACCCCGTGGGGAGCTATCATTAGAGGACTTTTGAGGTCTAAAATGGGCCTCCTAAGAAAAATGTAAAACAAAAATAAACTTTATAAGAACCAATAGGATTCAAGATGATGATGCCAACCATGAGGGATGATTCACCATTTTTGGGGTTAAAAAGTAAAAAGATTAAAAAATAATAAAATAATAAAACTACTTTTTCAACTTGTATTTTAAACTTATCTCCCTAACGGTTTACTCAAATTTTGAGCGGGATTACTCATTGGATGCAAAATTTAATTTCTCATCCAAGGAGTACCCATGTTGCATACTTTTGATTGACCCTGCTACACGAAAAATGAGAAATACATCAAAAAATGTGATTGAAATCATGTTTTTAGTGTATTTCTCATTTTTCATGTAGTAGGGTCCATCGAAAGTATGCAACATGGGTACTCCTTGGATGAGGAATCAAATTCTGTATCCAACGAGTTTTCTCACTCAAAATTTGAGCAAACCAATAGGGAGATAAGTTGAAAAAATAGTTTTTTTCTTTTCTCCCTCTAAAATTTGATGATGTAATCTAATCTTATTTTATTATTTCCACTATTTTTTTATAATTTCCTTAGGAGGCCCATTTTATACCTCAAAATTACCCTAATGGAGGAAAATTACATACAGTGGACTACGCTACGGCAGCAAAGGGATCAAGATGTGCATGATCTAACAAATTTGTTCCATACCCTGCGCATAAAGTTGGGTATCAAAGATTCGGAGAAACATTTGGTGCTGCAGTACCGCATCTTTCTGCACAGATTCATTCAGGAAGAAATGGAGTTCCTTGAAATCTCCTCTCTTGGTACGACATACCGATATGCTGCCAAGATTGAGCAGAAATTCAAACAGAAGAAGTGAGACTTTGGATCTGCGAATCAAAATCAAGGAAAAGGTGCCCACAAACCGTAGAACAAAGGACAAAGCCAAGGCATGGTGGCCCAAGAAAGCCTGCCAACCCCGCAAGAAAAGGACAACACCACGAAGCCGAAGAAGGACACAGGAAAGTGGTGTGAGTTCCATAAGATCCCCACTCACAACACAAGTGAGTGTCGAGCCAAGCAGTCACTGGTGCCAGAGATGAAGGCTTTTGAATCAGATGCATGCTTTGACTTTGAATCAAAATCCGACAAGGGAAATTACAAAGGGAAGCAGATTATCGATGCAGAGCCCAATGCAATCATTGCCACTATAAAGATCCAGAAGGAGGAACCGAAAGATCTAGAGGAGGAGGAGTGTCTCTTCCACTCCCAGATGTGGGTAAAAGGTTTCCCGCTATAGTTCATTGTCGACAGTGGGAGCCAAAAGAACCTCATTTTAGTAGAGGTCGTGAAGCATTTGGGATTGTTGACCACAACACACCCACACCCGTACACCATTGGGTGGCTTCACCAAGGACGGGATCTCAGCGTTAGCCAGTAGTGTTGCCTTCCCTACAGCATCAAGCCCTTCACAGATGAGGTATTATGTGACATTGATCCTCTTGATGTTTTTGATGTATTATTAGGCAAACTGTACTTGTGGAAGCGACATGTTGTGTATGAATCTCGGCCTCACGTTGTTATTGTTACTTTAGGAGATAATTTGTATAGGATACTAGAGGTACCATCGCCTACCACTATCTCTCTGGTTACTACAAAACAATGCAGTAAGCTCATTTCCAAAAATGGTAAAAAAAAATCCTGATGATCCACCCTTAGGGAAAGAAAAAGATTGTGGCCACGACCTTGAGTCAGGGCTCCTCCGCACGACAACAAAAAATGAAAAAAGGCCATGGAGGAGTACAGGGACATCTTCACCTCACCTGCAGGGGTGCCTTTGCAATGTCAGGTCAAGCACCGCATCGATCTGACCCCAGTTGCAACGCTCCCCAATGGACTGATCTATCGGCGCTCTGTTATGGAGAACGATGAAATCAAGAGGCAGATTCAGGAGCTTCTGCAAAAATGTCACATCCGGCCGAGTTCATTGCCCTGTGGGAGCCCGATCATGTTGGTGCATAAGCAGGATGGGACTTGAAGACTCTATTGACTATCAGGCGCTGAACAAGATCACTATACGGAATAGGTACCCGATCCCACATATTGATGACCTTCTAGACCAACTCAAAGGGGAAAAATATTTCAGCAAGATCGACTTGGATTATGGGTATCACCAGGTACCAATCAAACCCTCTAATGTGTGAAATACTACCTTCAAAGCCAAGGAGGGGCTTTTCAAATGGTTGTTCATGCCTTTCGGGTTGACGAATGCTCCCGCAAACTTCATGAGGTTGATGGACGACATCTTGCATCCATTCACCAACTCATTTGTAGTAGTGTACTTGGATGACATTCCGATATTCAGCCAGACTTGGGAGGAGCACCTCCACCACATTTGATAGGTCCTCCAAACACTGCGGCAACACAATTTGTGTGCCAATTTGGAGAAGTGCATTTCTGGCATGACCAAGGTTCAGTATCTAGGATACATTATTGATGAGTGGGGGGTACATGTGGATCCAACCAAGATCCAAGTCATTCAGGATTGGCCAACCCCAACCACTCTAATAGAGCTTCGTAGCTTTCTGGATATTTCTAATTTCTACTGCAAGTTCATGTTGGAATTCTCTCATATCACTTGGACCTTGAGTCAAGCCACCAAGGGAGGAGTGAAAGAAAAATTATTTTGGTCGGAATCTTAACAGAACATGTTCATAGAATTGAAACATCTCCTCTACTCTACCCCAGTGCTCACATTACGAGACTTGCAACAACCATTTTAGCTCGAGACAAATGCCTCTGACTATGCTATTGGGACAGTTCTTACTCAACATGGGTATCTAGTGGCATATCACAGTGAGACACTGTCTAACACAGTCCGCAAGTATCCCACTTATGACAAAGAAATGTATTCCATTGTGAAGGGTTTCCGACAATGGAAGCATTACATTTTGGGGAAGGAAATGGTCATCCACACAGACCATCGACCCTTGCAGTTCATATAGACACAAGGGAAGTTGCAAAATGATCGCCATCAGAAGTGGTCCAAATATATGCAACAGATTCATTTGAACATCAAGTACAAGAAGGGAAACACCAATAATGTTGCAGTCTGCCTCAGTCAACCACCTATCGTGGCGCTAACCACCATTCTCAACTCTTGTGGGCACGAGACTTCTGATTGGTCACTTATCTTCAAGAGCGATTTGGAATTCGGCCACACATACAAGACACTCTTGGAGGGTATGCAAGTTCCAAATTTTCACCTCCTGGATGCACTGTTATTTCACCTGGGACACCTTTATGTTCCTTCAAGCGAGCATGCCAAGATGATTTTGGAAGCACACTATAGTCAAGTCACTGGGAATTTCAGGGTCGAGAAAACATTGGTAGTACTACAGAACTATTTCTATTGGTCGAACCTTCGATAGGATGTCAGGAAGTACATCAGATCCTGCACTGCTTGCGTTATTGTTAGACCAACCATCAAGAAGCAAGGCCTCTATACTCCGCTGCCTACCCCTAGTCGACCTTGGGAATCCATCTCCATGGATTACATGTCGAGAATTCCTTCTACTAAGCATGGAAACAACTATTTTTTCGTGGTCGTCAACAGATTCTCGAAGATGGCCATTATGGCGAGTTGCAAGAAGAATATCACAGCAGAAGCCACTGCTAAACTCTTCTTTGAACGAGTGTGGGTGCACTTTGGGATCACATAGTCTATCATCTCATATTGGGATAGTAGGTTCCTCAGCACATTTTGGTCCAGCCTCTGGTCAATGCTGGACACTAAGCTCACTAAGTCCACAGCTTTCCATCCCCAAACTGATGGCAAGACAAAGGTCATCAACAAGATGATCATACACATTTTGTGCATGTACAATTCAAAGAATCCACGCACATGGGATGAGAGCCTTCCCTATGTACAACATAGTTATAACCTAGCTCTCCAAAACTCAACTGGCCACAGCCCCTTTCAGGTGGGCTTAGGATTCCAGCCACTATGTCCCATTAATGTAGCCATGCCATTTGTGGATACTCAGGTCGATTCAGTTCATGTCTAGTCTAAACTGAAGCTAACAAGGTAAAAAACTCCATTGAGCGCATTCAACACATCTTTCAACATGGTCATGAGATATTGGATAGATCCAATGCTAAGTACAAGCAACGACATGATCAACATCAGGTGCCACACAACTTCCAGGTGGGTGACAAAGTGTGGCTACATTTGCAGAAGGAGTGCCTCGCTGGACCCCAATGCAAGCTTCGCTCGCTATGATATGGGTCATATGCCATCACCAAGGCTATATGGGCCAATTCCTTTGAGCTCATTATTCCACCATTTCTTGGTCTGCACCCATTTTTCAATGTGGACCGCCTTCGGCCCTACTTCCCACCTCTACTGGACACCTCCGACATTGCAGAACAACTCACATCAATAGAGTTAAACCAAGACTGCATGGAACAGGCCACCACAGATCGTATCATGGACATGCAAATCAAGAACACTCACCAACAGGATATCCAACTGTACCAAGTTGTCAAATCTAGTCAACTCCTACACCAAGGAAAATGGTTCACCAGGGACCAAGTTCAGCAGAAGTTTCCTCATTTCGTGGAGGAATTCAATGCAATGGGGACCATTACTTCCTAAGAGGGGAGGAATGATCCAGATGGATATTGGTGTCCACCTGCCTATTCCACTTGGGGCCCCACCATTGTTTCTTTTAGTTTTTCAGTTTCCTTAATTGTAGCACAATTTACTATTTTTAGTAGTTTTTTGGGTCATGAACTTTCGGAGCCGTTTTGAGGCCCTAAACGAATTTTTTTGGAAAAACCGGCAACAACCTATATGTTCCTATGATTTTTCTCACATCAAAAGTTGTATTCCTCAAATATATCTTTCTAACGAGGTATTTTTCACATCAAACGAAGATCGTATGCCAAAGTTGCATCCCCGGGAAGATTGATGTACCAATTTACCCAAACGGGGCTCATAGTTTTGGCACTTCATCTCTTAGGGTTAGGTTTTTGGATGTTTAGGGTTATCCATTATTTCTCAATAATAAATAGGCCCTCGAGCCTCATTGTAACATAGTTCATAGGTCTGTGTCCATCACATCTCTTCTCAGAGATAAGCTACCAGCGCCCTAGCTAGTTTCTTTCCATTATGTCTGTAAGCATATTTCTGTTATTTGTTATTAATGAAATGAAGTTTTATTTCTATTGCATCTCTACTTTTATGTGTATTTTTGTATTTCATTGTGTTCCTGCATGAATCCAAATCAATGTGGAATGTAGACCACCTATGTGACACTTTCTTCTTCTAAGTAGAGATGAGTCTTCTAGCAAATACTCAAATGGAGGATCTTGATGATCCTCATTCTGCAAATGATTCTTTCTAATGATGATGATATGTGACAAACTTTTATCTTCATATATTTATCGATGACTTTATTCAACCATTGCTACTTTGGTTATCCTTATATGCTTATAATGAATATGCCATGAGCTATTTTCTTTCTATTATGTATGATGATTGCTTCAACCATATAAACTTCTACTTTGGTTATTCTTCCATACCTATATAATGATGTCATCTCAATTTATACTATAATGCATCCTATCATACTTGTGATTTTTTCCATCATGACTTCTATCTTCTATAAACTAAAAATAACTAAGTATATTATGTTATCTCAGTCATAGTAAATGTTTTTCACTTCATCCTTCTTTGGCTTCTTCTTTTCAGGTTCTTCTACTTCTTTGGTGGCATGGCCTTCATTTCTCTCATTTCTCTCCTTTCTCTCCTTTCTCTTCTTTTTTCACTTGATTATTATTATTTTCTTATCAACAAACAACTACCAAACTGAGAAGATCAATGAGACAAGGGAACACAAAATGTAGGCTTCTAACAAGGGCCAAAACCTCTCCTCGTGAGAGGAAAACCCTCAAGAATTCTTCTCTTCTTATAGAATCTTCAAATGAAAAATTCCAAGACCTAAGACCCTTGAAAAAGACTCCTCAAAGAACAAGTCAACCTCTCTTCAGATGCACTTTCTTCTTCTCAAAGTTAACCTAAGTCAACCTACTTCAGAGCTACTTCAACTTCACAAATTCGGACATGTAATTTCTTGAATATAATTTCATCCTAACTACAAAAACCCTAACTTCGCACGTGTGGGGAATGATGGTGAGTTTTATCTCCTTCTTCCTTCTCTTTGTGTGTTGATCTTTCCTTGATGATTCAATCTTCAATATTTATGTTTTCTGACACTAAATTCACCTCCTTGGTGTGACTACATTTTCGGTCTTACTATAACTCAAAGATGCCCTAATTATTTTTTCACATGTGGGAGATTCATCCCTAAAACAATCCCCAAAACTTTGATTTATCTTCCCTCTTGTTCTCCTCTTTTTCACTAGCTATAAGGCTTCTTTTCTTTTCCTTCAATAAACTTTCTTGGATGTTATCTTGATGAGGTTGAGTTCTTCCTTATATATAGGCTTTCTTGTTATGTTCAAACAACCCTAGTGAGGCCTACTTGTCATAATGTTGACTTGTTGACTAATATGCCGACTTGATCTTGGAGGGTCTTTAGGCATGAATTTAACTCAATTAAATACTTTTGACTTGATACAAAATGTCAAATATGGTATTTTACATATTACAATGATTCTTTGACTCCTAGAATTTATGACAAAGTCCTAGAAGCACACTATGGGTGCTTAACCTATGAAAAAATTAACCTTGAGCATGAAACCCATGCTACAAAAAATAATAATAATAATAATATTTTTTTCTTCTTACAATATACAAGAATCAGGAGTACATTTCATATTTATGAATACCAAACCTAGTTACATACTTCAAAAACAATGAGATTATCCAATGAGATTCCCTATTTTGTTAGGAATCCAATGAGAAATTGGGAATTCTTATTGTTAATTATTTCTATTATCATGTGATTATGACATTCATGTGCATATGTTTGTAGTATTTTTATGACTATAAAATTCTAATTATGATGTCAACAAGCATACTAGTTATCAAATAGAATCCCTGGTTAAAGGATTGGACATGTATGCCACTGATTTTTATGCCTTAGGGTTGATAAACCACTTTTAAGGTTGGTTGGGTCCATGGGAAATAATGGACAGTGAAATGGTAGCCATGAAAAAGCGCAAAGGAGGTTCTATAAACCTTAAACTTACTTCATATATGAATATGTTTTATATTCGTGAACTTGATTCATTATTGAAGTTATGTTAAGCCATTGTGACTAACAAGTTCTTTTCAGGTATCATTACTTTGGAAGAATGATGGTATAGATGGCATGAAAATATTCTTGGATGTTGTATGAGGAATCAATTAGGAAAGAGATAGCCCTGACTTATTTATAATTTTGATATCATGTGCTTATAATTATGCCCATGTTTATGCTATGAACAGGGAATGCTAAAGGATACATCAATAAAATGAAAGAACTGGGATATGTGGCATGTTGGGACAAGCATGGATAATGGAAGAAACCACAAACTCGAGATTTGGATTGTGGATGCACGTAGTAAGGTATGAGAGGGACATTAGAAGCGAGGTTTATTGGTGTCTGTGGATAATGTGGTATTTGTATGCACACAGTAAGGTGTGGGAAAGAAAGGTTTCCTGGTAGAGACAATGTGGTCTCTAGATGTGCAATATGTTCGTGTAAATTTTGTATTGTGCCATGTGTATTATGTACATCTTGTGTTATAACATGTGCATTCATTGTGTTGTAACATGTGTATTCATTGTGTTGTGTTGTGTGTATTTATAAATGTTTTGTGGTGTACACTGTGTATACGTGCATTTGATGTGTAATGTGTTGGGACAAGCAAGTATGGAATTGTTTAGGTTCATGTGATATGTAAAAAAAATGATTGAGCCTAAAAGTGTGAGCCTTTGAATTCCCTTGTTGCTGATTGAGGGTGGAGGTGTAAGCCTTTGGATACTCTTGTTGTTGATTGAGGGTGGAGGTTCTAACCTCTTGATCCCCTCGTTGTTGATTGAGGGTGGAGGTGTGGGCCTCTATATTCCCTTGTTGTTGATTGAGGGTGGAAGTGAAAGCCTTTGGATTCCCTTATTGTTGATTTAGGGTGGAGGTGAAATCCTTTGGATTCCCTTGTTGTTGATTGAGGGTGGAGGTGTAAGCCTCTTTATTCCCCTGTTATTTATTAAGGGTGGATGTATGAGCCTTTAGACTCCCTTGTTTTGGAAAAAGGGTGGGGGTGTGATACCTTTGGACTCCCTTGATAGATTGATGGAAATACAAGATAATCTAAATCATTGCAATCTATTTATGGTGAATATCATGAGAAATTGTATGTCACATTGCAGGGAATCATGGGAACGGCTATTCTGGGTGAATGGAGTTGGTTGCAGGAAAAACAAGCAATAAATTGAAGATAACATGGTGCACAACAAAAGCACTAGGAAATTGCAAAGGATCCATGAACGTGGTTGATTCAGTATATTTTTATGTTTAATTAGTTGTTGGGATTAGAAAACTAAGGATCATGTTCCCCCAAGGGGGAGGGGATTGTGATAACCCCAAGTAGTTACATTTATGTATGCAATGTAAACAATATGATAAAATAAAATGGGTTGAGTAATGAGACAAAAATTCCAGAGGGCTAAGGTGATTATTGGTACAAAATAACATTACTATGCAGAAAATCCAATGAAGAAAATGAGGAGAGGCACAATAGGAATATGACAAGACACTAGAAAATAATAATAATAATGGTTTGAGAAGCATTGGAGGGGCCATTTATTGGAGAAAAAATGAATTCCGAGAGAGATGGAACAACAAAGGGGAAGGATTTATTTCGGTTGGCAAGGGATAGGGAAGAGATCCCAGGTGTGGAACTAATTACCTCTCGAGTCTCTATTTTCATGGAGGGTGGAGATGGTGTTTCTAAGGAAATTCCCAATGGGCTGGGGTGGAGGAATTGGTCCTGGAAAATTTCTGGATGATTTCTAAATGTTTCTTTGATGTATTTTTATTTTACTATGAGTTCTGGAATCCCTAGTTTTTGGGTGGAACCACATTATGTGTGTTTTGAATGGGTGGATACCATTGGCCTCTAGAATCCCTATGCATGGTGTTGATTTTAAATTTAGTTGGTGGGTGGAGATGGATGGTTCTATGGAGTCCCTGGTCCAGTTGATGGTTATTTTTATGTCCTGAGAAAAATATCTCTCAACCTCTAAAATCTAGCATGGGGGTGACAACTACAAGTGAGACTTGGTTCTAGTTGTCTATGGTTAGGTGGAGAGTCATAGGCCTAAGCTCATTTTCCCACTAGTTTTTGAGATAATTATCTCTCATGTTCTCAAAAAATCAAGAAATTGATAACATACATACATCTATATGTTCCTATTTCCTTACTAATCTGAAATGATGTTCATTGATGGCATGGTAATGATTTATTTAACTTATAAATTAACCAATGTGTTGTTGTTACTATGTAAAGGTGGCAGAAAAAAATGTGGTAGAAATGATTCAATCCTTGCAGTAGCTAGCATACAATCTTCTTTATTTCAGTATGGTATGCATGACCTTATACTAATATTCTGGATGCAGGATTAAATGGATATAATTGCTTTTATTCTATTATAATGTTTCTTCTATGGAGTTTCAGAAGCTCAAAATTTATTCACATTGAGGGGAAATCCCACTGATATTGTGGTTAATATTTCAGATATTGGTTCACAATATTTTAGGAATTGTGATTTGAGGAAGATGAGCTTCCTAAACACGTCTTTAAACATGCCATGTTGGAATTTATGCCATAACTTATATTTTGTTAGGTTACAAAAGATGAAAATGTGTCCACATTCTGGGAAATACCATTGATCATGTGGTAAAAAATTCAAATATTGGGTTTCAATATTTTTGGAGATATGAGCAAAGGAATTTGAGCCTCCTGAATGCTCCTAAAATCAAGTATCAAACAGGTCATGTTGGAATTTATATTATAAATTTTCTTTTGGGAAGTTTCAAAAGTTGAATTTTGTCCACATTAAAGGGAAATTCAACTGATAAAGTGGTAAAAAATTAAGATATTGGGTTTCTATATTTTAGGAGATATGACTAATGTAAGTCAAGATTTTTGAATTCTCCTAGAATTGTGCACCAAATAGGATTGTGTTGGTATTTTTGGTTATAACGTTTCATCTATGAGGTTCCAGAAGTTGAAACTTGAACCATAGTGAGAGAGATTGCATTGATCATCTTGTTCACTTTCCATAACTTGGAATGCTATAATTTGGTAGATATGCCTTGAATCGTTTGTTATACTAGTTTGCATGCAAAGTGTTTGATGAAATGCATAAATGGTTCAATGATTCCTTGCATACAAATTGTTTGATGAAATTCCCTAATGAGTGTGGTGTTTTGTGGTTGGAGATAGTATTTTCGTGTAATAGTATTTTTGTGGCTGATATATGCTTATTTTAAAGCAAGGATTTTACTACAATAGTTTTCATGTAATGCGTTTGAAGAAATACTTAAATGCAAATGTAATAGTATAGTTAATGTTTGAAGAAAATGCAATAGTATAGTAATTGTTTGAAGAAAATGTTTTGTTGTGGATGGGATAGTATTGATGTATCATGATACTATTATAGCTCATCTATGCCTATTTGCATGCAATGAATTTGAAATCTACTTGCAAGGAATTTTAAAAGAAGCATGCAAAAAAATGGAAAAGTGGCATGATTATGTGGCATGTTTTCAGTTAGTGCGCTACAGTTGGAATAAGTGAAATGTTTCTGATTTAATCTCATAAAAAATGTTTGACAAAAGATATACAAGATAAATTCCACTTAATTATTTTTATATAAGAATATTTGAAGAAAACTTTACTTGCAAAGTGATTTACAAAATGTATGAGAAATGAAAATCAAGTTTTTTCAAGTGTGGTTAAATTTAGTAGAAGTACGTGCAAGTGATCTCATGTGATCCAAGAGATTTTTGCAATGAATCTTTGTTCATCTAATATATATTAGTTGTAACTTTGATTTTGCATTGATAAATTTGGAGACACCATTTCCATAATTGAACATTGGAGATCAAGCCATTATAATAGTTGCCCCCTTCTATCTTAGGGTGGACCATGGGTGGAAAAGGCATATGTTTACAACTAGGATAATATTAGCACTTTTAAACCAGTTCACCATTCTTATAGATGCTAAAACGTCACCTATAGTTGCCATTATGTATCTCCATTATGATATTATTCATTAGTAATTATTTTGCAATGCATAAATATTTATTTATAATATGTGATCCCTCTTGAATGATGAAATCCTAGAATGGAGTTTTGATCCATAAATTATTGTGGACATTCCCCTGGATAATTTATCACAACAAATCTGATAAAATTATGCTTAAAATCCAAAATCTACACTATGAGGATTTATTTCTCCTTAGATCTCTGAATCTATAAATTATTGTTTATTTCATATATTTGCAAATTATAATTATGTAATAAAATAGAGAACAATGAAATAAAACTCACAAACCACAAACTGACACAAGATATAGCCTAGGAAACCCTTTCGAGAGAAAACCAAGTTGGAAGGTGAGGTTGCTTTGCTCTCTTTCTCTAAATGGGAAATGGATACAAATACACACAAGTGGGGCATGTGGCATGTGGGTTACTACAGTGAAAAAATCCTCTCGCTTTCTATCTCTGTATCCACTCTCAAATAATATGCTAATCTATGGAACAACATGCACTTGAATAGAATGAAACCCCTTTTCCTCCAAGTGGCATAGTTATAACATAGCCCAATAGCCTATTGATGTTTATGTTTGACTCCTTCAAATATTAAATAGAGTTAGAATATGTAATCTTCTAAATTATTCTTCATCATGATCACATGAATAGCCCTTTTTCATGAATAATGGGGCTTGACATGGCATCCTCTCAAATTATGGTTGCCAAAATAGGAAGGTCAACTTCTAAGTGGCATAACTTTTACATATAGAATTCCATTGAGGAAATTCTTGCATCGTTGGAAATTTATATATGTGTATAATAACAAATAATGTTTTTTCCTTTAAGCATCAAAGTTTTACCCTAGAAAATTCTTATTGGATTCCATAAACTACTCTGGGAAGGTTTCATACCCAATTTTCCAAAATGGGTCTTGCTAGTAAAAATGGTCTTGCAACCTGATTACTCAACCTTTTCCACTATAAAATAATTGATATGAATGGAAAAAAATATAACGATCTAATACATATCACACCTCCCCATTTTTGGAGGCTTTCTTTCCTCAAGATATTCTACTGAGTGAGGTGAGGAAATTTTTCCTCAACTTAATCTGCCAAAGGTCATTTTTCCCATGTCTTGTAGTGATGGGTCTCTTCTAAAAAATTATATCCTTTGTTAACTCTACCTGATAATTTGGTTCCAAATCCTCTATAGAAATGAGGACTTGTTCCTCTTCCTAATCTAGCATGGAAGGCTCATAGAGTTCATATTCTCTACATTTACCATTGATTAAATGCACATATATGGGGGTAGAAAGAGTCTATAAGCATTTTCATCCACCTTTTCCAATATATCTAAGGGACCATATCATAAATACTTTATTTTCTTACCCAGCCCCTATATTTTCTCCTTGTTCATTTGTAACCATACTCTATCTCCCACCTTGAATGATCTCTCTATTTTGTGTTGATCATGCTTGGCCTTATATTTGTCATGCTACTTCTACACTGCCTCATGTACTTATATATGGATATGTTTTTATCTTCTCAACAATTTTTTTCCTTAAGGCATCCCCTATAATATCCTCCCTCACTCCCTCTTGATTCCCATATGCAATATCCAAAGGTGAAGGTAAAACATATATAAACCAAGATTCAAATGCAATCTTACTAGTAGAAGTGTGGAATGTTATGTTATAAGTGTGTTGTATATATATCATATTTTCATCCCAAGACTTGGGAAGCTTATGATTTTAACCCCTCAAAAGCTGCACCAAAGTCCTATTGACTAATTATATCTGTCCATCTATTTTTGGATGGAATTTTATAGACCCCTTCAACTTTGTGTCCATCTTCTCCCACAATGTATCCCAAAATTCATTGATAAATCTTGTGTCCCTATCTAAAATAATGGCCCTTGGTATCCCAAAGTGCACCCAGACCTATGTAAAGAACAATTTTGTTGTTTATTTCCTATTGATGGTATTTTTAAAGGGCATCAAAACACATATCATGTTGAACCTGTCAACTACTATGAACACGTAGTCATGTCCCTTCCTGATTGTTGGTAAACCTCCCAAAAATTCCATGGAAATGTTTTCCCATGGATGAATGGGTATAGGTAATGGATGATATAGACCATGTTTCCTATTACTAGGCGTATTGGTACAAAAAATCATGCATCCCCTTATGAACCTAACTACATGTTCTTTCATCCTAGGCCAATACACATACCTCTGCAAGTTGGCCACTAGTCTTCCCTACACAAAATTTTCTTGCAAACTTAGAGGTGTGGGCCTCTCTAATCAATTGAAATCACTCACCTTCAGTAACACATAACTTATCCAGCTTTTATAATAACGCATCCTGGAGATGGTATTCAATTGTGTTGTCACCATCATCCACATGATTCTAGCTCTCCACATGTTGAAACACCTCCTTGAATTCCTCATTATCTACATATGCCTCTTTGTATGCATCATGGTTGAATGGATCCACGTGCAGAAGTGTTCCCAAAATTGTGATATTTGATGTGGGTGGCCTTGAAAGCATGCAACCATTTTTTTTGTGTTGGCCTTCTTATACTTTATCACTAAATGAAATTGTTGGAAAAAACCCTTCCACTTGCAATTCTCGGTTTGTTGTAGCTTACTCTAGGCATGAAAATACTATAGTTGGTGGTGATATGTGTATATTAATATCTACTTTCACATCAAATAGTGCTTCCACTTCTTTACATCTAGCACCAGGGCATAGATATCCTTCTAGTAGGTAGGTGTTGGTCGCTTTAATTATTTTAACAATTCAAGCTCCACATAAATTGTCAACCCGGGAAGGTCTGTTTATTCCAAAGACAATCATGCACTGGATATGCTCAATTCCAAAAGCAAGATAATGTTGTAGTAAGAATCACACAATTATCAATAATATAAATCTAACTATTCACACCCTGCTTTAACAAAGATGAAGTCTACCTGTGTTATAGCAGAAGCAATTCCCCTATTGCAGTCTTTCATTAAAATAATCCTAGGAAAAGATAATGAAAGGAAATCACCCTGCAGGAAAGGAAACCAATCAACCATAACAGGGAACAGGACCCTATTCCTCCAAACAGGAACTTCAGCACCTGTTGCCTGACACTTATCACACTATAGAAAATATCAATCCAAGAAAACAGGACCCTATTCCCATGAACAGGAACCTTCAGCACCTGTCTCCTGATACTAATCACACTGCAGGAAAAAGAGAGTCAACTTATGGGGAACAGGACCCTATTCCTTTGCACAAGAATCTTCAGCACCTGTTTCCCGACATCAATCATACATTCAAACAGATAACAGAAAAAGATCTCTTGACTTCTTTATGAATGAACGTTACCAAACTCATGCAACGTTAAAGAAAACAGAGTGCTTAAAGAACTACAGAACTATGCAAATGATGATTCAGTAAACAGAGTTAAATTAAGGTGCAAATATCATAAAGAAATTCAACAAACTACAGGAGAAATCGGGTGAATCTTGTGATGAAGGCGGGCCCTTTCCTTCTCACAAGATTCCCCAGGGGAAGGAGTTAAATTGAAGCACTCAAAAGAAACCTTTATTCATCTGTCAAAAAGGAATGATACATTACAACGGAGTCTTGCTCCTTTCTGCTCAAAATAATGTTTCTCCTGTAGTCTCTAACTCTCCTTCTAATGATGATGTCTCATCTTTTTAAAGAGGAGAAATCTATTACAGTTACATCAGAGCAAATCTATATTTATCCAAATCTGTTCTTCTATCTTAAAACAGGGTCCTTCTATTCTTCCATAGAAAAATATTGTTACAACAGATACAGAAAAAGTACTGGCTTCAGAACAATCCGTATAACAACTTTCTTGCTTGTCTTCATCTTGTTTCCATTGTTCCCAAAATACTCTTTCAAAATCGCAAATCATGAGTAGTGACGGAATTTACGTGCCCACTGACTGTTTCAGCAACGGAGTCGACTGTTTCAGCAACGGAGTCGACTATTTCAGCAACGGTCGTTTGTTTCAGCACAGCACGTTCCTTATCATAAATTATATGCGATCTTTTAGACTTGTGTTAGCAACAATCTACCTTCGATTAATGATGAAATATAAGAGTAATGTGGAATTATATGTAAACAGATTAAATATATAGTAAAGAGAGGGATTTCATATACCTTTGGATAAAATGGATGAAAATGATAATGAAACCCTTTTTAAATATAGTTATAAAGGGTAAGGTGGTGTCAACATGTATGGTAAAAATGGTACATTGTGAGGTCCTAACATCCCCCCCAGCTGAAAGGGTTGCATTTCCTCAGGCAACTTTTAGTCCGAGTCTGAGTCTGAGTACTGACTCTTTGCATGCAAGTTGCTCAAGCAATAACTGTGGAAGGTGGCTTCTGTTGAAGATCGGAATCCCTGGTTGTTCTGCAATTGCTGCCATGCTACTGCCTCGTCCATGTTAGCCAATTTGTAGTGAGACTGGTATCGTTCTGCCGCATCCATAAGACCGGGAAGTGAAAATGATAACCAATCCAATTCTCAGCACATTGCTGAATGCATCTGATATAGTTTGGTACCCTGGATAGTGCAGTTTGAAGATTATCAGGGCTAAAAGGGTTATACTCTTGTCTTTCCTTACATGACTGTTGCCAGAACATGGTGTTGGCCTTCAAGGCAGCAGTTTCCTTGACTCTGATTAACTGATGACACTTTAGAAGTGTTGAGGCTTGCAGTTGCTGTATGTAGCTGCGCATTCCTGGCTTCTGCAAAAATCGGTGATATTCTGCTACAAAAATGGTCGAATTTGAAGGTTCCGGTCTTATCCAAAGGAGGCGATTATCCTCATTATGCCTACTTGCAATAAAAGCAGTTTGCCATGTAATTTGATTGGCAAGAAATGAAACAAATGCCCTAATTTTTATATCACCAACAATTGGATTCAGGTTGACCTCTCTATTATCAGGCATAGCCTCATTATGAAGATAAAGTTCACATAACAAATGTTGGTCACTAGCGGGGGCCTCAGCAAATGTTTTGACAAATTGTTCCGCTGTGAGCAACTCATGAGGTCTCCCATCCTTAATTGCCTTCAATTGAAAATAAACAAGGCGTTCAGAAAGGAACAGAGAATAATTCAAGGAAGGTTTCCTGGTGGCTAACAATTTTTGTACTAATGAAAACATCAAAACCAATTTATCTTTTAACTCCTTGATTTCTTTCTTAGAATCCTTGAGCTGTTGGAGTGTCTTCTCCCAATTATCCCAGTTGGCATACATCTGATTCTGCCAGGCCAACTTATGCTGTTGTAATATTTTATCTTGATCCACAACATACTGCTTCTTCTAGTTATTCATTATTTCCAATTGTTTCCATGGTGGAGTCTGTGTCCCGGCATTGTAAGTACTGGGTTGGGGCATCGTCTGAGTAGCTGAGCTGACTAACACAGGGCAGGATATCTGTGGCTTGGTTTCTTTTTCCAGACTTTTTGAGGGCCCTACTGGTTCTTGTGTGACAGTAGGGCGTTCTTCTTTGATTGCAACTGATGTGGATGCCTCAGGCACTGGGATTTTGACTATTTTGTATCCTGCCTATTGGTAAATGTTTCCACATTCATGGCACATGTATTATTTACATGGGTCATTCTTTTGTGCTGATGCTGTATGTGCCAACATGTAGAGATTTAATTCTCTATCAAAGGCTTCCCTTGCCATTACCAACTCTTTTTTATAGGCCTCTAGTTCTTACTTCAAAAATTCATTTTCCTCCAATAAAGATGCCATAGTGAGTGAACCCTGTGTGTTGGTTGATTTTGCTGGAGTTGATTACTGATCCACAGCTGTAGCTGGTTCTTTTGTTTTAGCTACAGCTGGTTTCCTTATATTATCATGCTTGGTGTATGATTTTTGCACCTCAATAGTTGGTTCTTGTGTTTCAGCTTCTGGGTGAGTAATTGGTTCTTGTGGAGCAGTTACTGTTTGAGTAGTAAACGATGTCATATTACCCTGGGCATCTAGTTCTTGTGGAGCAGTGCCACAGGACGAGACGGGTAATGGTTGGGGAATTTGGAATGGTGATGAGGATTGGAGTTTTAACAAGATAGTCGCAGGGTCAGGGGAAATGGGAGTGACTTCAGTTTCAACAGTCATTTTCATTTTCCTCCTAGGTAGGAAAGCAGAAAAGTCAGTGACTTTCCTTTTCTTTTTATGAGAAGATTCTTTTCTAGGGGAAAGGATATCGGAAGAGGTGGCAGCTTGGAATGTGGCCCTTGTTTGTCTTTTTGAGACAGAGACTGTTGGGGTTCATCTTTTCCTTTTATGAGTAGGGGGAGATGGGGGTGTTTCAGCTTGAGAGTCATTGCTAGAGATGTGGACACTGGGAAGGGGTGACTCTGCTAATTGGGATGAACTTGGGGGTGGGTCAACTGGTTCTGAAGATGGCATCAATGGGGGATCAGGGATATCTTCCAGTTGTCGTTCATAAGAGCTTTCGGGATTTTCTTGGGGAATTTCGGCTTGTTGGGGAATTTCAAGGGCTTGCTGGAGAAGGAGGAGTGGATTATTCAGAGGGGGATTTTGCTGAGCAAAACCCCTCTGAATTAATAATTGACATAAGCGATGATGGGTAAGGGATAGTGATGGGAATTTTACCCGTCTACAGTAATATGACATGTTTTTAATACATCCAAGGAGATAATAAGGAATATTAACTAATCGACCATGCCGCAAATGATTCATTAAAACAAATTCGTGTTGATAAACTACCTGGTAATGCCCCTCGCAAGTCAAATAGTGCTTGATGAATTCAGCTACTGTTGGCCATGGGCGAGGTAATGAATGCAGACTTATACCGCGGCCTTTATTCTCAACCTGTTCCTCTGGAAGAAGGAAGTCCTGCTGTGCATTTAAAATGACTTGTTTCCTGCTAAACCAGCGAGCACCTGTGACCGGAAACCCTGAAACTTGTGCTATATCTTCCTCTGTGACCAAAATTCGGACCCCTTGGACCACGGAGTAATCTTCCTGAAAATTCTGTGCAAACTCTAAAACTTGCTGAGGATCAAATTCTCCTAACCTTTCGAAGTATGTTATCCATCCTGCCTGCTGAAAAATTTGGTAGGCCTCCGGGAATAATTCAAGAAGAGTTATCGAGCCAGGCTCATGTTTGATAGCCGAACCTCCCATAGCTACTAACTTGAGTCACATGCAGAGGCGCAAAGAACAGAAACACAGGCTTTGATCAAGCTAATCGTTGCAACAGAGGATATGGAGTCTCAATGACGGCGGAAATAATGGATATGAAGAGTGACGGTGGATTGGATGGTGTGGAATGATGATTCAGTTTTCGAAATTCCCCCCTTACGTATGATGAAATGATGTTTAAGTGTGCAGGGATTGTAATCATTATGAGCAAGATCCTCTCTTTAAAATATTATTTAACTGTATTACATAAAAAACCACATACCTTATATTTTTACCTTTGTTTTTATAATTCGAAGTATAGAGTGCTTCATAATGGCTTGATATTGATGGAAGAATCTTTAAATTTCTCTGGAATGTAGAAACAGAAGCATATCAGGATCTGCTCAATACTGAATAATATTCACCCAAGGGATCTGAAGAATAAAAGTGGAGAACTGAAAAACTTGTGTAGCAGAGGAAAGAAATGGTGTTTTAATGATGAAAAGATGAATGACAAGTTGCTGAAAGTGGTGTTTCAGCAATGGAAAAATGAATGACATGTTGCTGAAAGTGGTGTTTCAACAAAGGGAAAAAATAACGAGAATGGGATGTAATGATTTGGGTTTAAGAAAAGTGGGAGAAGTACTTGCTAAGGGATAATTTCATCAGTAAGGAACGGGAAATACTAGCTGAAAGATGATATTTCAGAAATAGGGAGAAGTGGGGGAAAAAAATGGAAAAAGGGAAAGATGGAGAGATGGGATAAGTAATAAAAGGGATATTTCTAGGAAATGGGTTGAAATGAAGGGAACAAAGCTTCTGTGATTGAAGCTTCAGATCTTCTTGTGATGAATCTGTCCTCCTTAATGAGTTCTTCCATAATCTGCAAAATTCAATTGTAACATGCCAACCCTTGACAGGGATTATTAGTTTTTAATCTAATCTTATGCTATAAATACAGTGCAGAAAATTAAATGCTGTGAGGAGCAGAAAACTCCCCTAGAAAAAGATAATGTGTATTAGTCATGCAAGCAGCCTTGAAATCTTCTTTAGAAACAGGGCGCTGGTACAAACGAAGCCTATGACCATTTACTAGTAGAGGTGTTTTAGAATCATCAATTGTTAAAAGTCTTACTGTTCCATTAGGAAAAAAAACATCTACTTCATATGGTCCAAGCCATCGTGTACGTAGCTTACCCTGAAAATTTTCAAACCGAGAGTCATACAATAAGGCCCAATTACCTTTTTGGAACTGCTTGTGTTTGATAATTTTATCATGCCACTTCATTCTCTGTTGTTGAATCATGGTTGTTTGGTGAATGGCATCTAATCTCTTTTCATCCAATTCAAGAAGCTGCTGCAGCCTAGCTGTCTGCACATCAGTCAAATCAAGATTAACAGCTAAAGCAGTTCTTAGAGTTTTAATTTCAAATTCCACGGGAAAAATAGCATTTTTACCATAAACCAATTCATAGGGAGAAAAATTTGTAGTGTTTCTCCAAGTAGTTCTGTAAGCCCATAGTGCTTCAGGGAGCCTTTGAGACCAATCCTTCCGGTTATCCTTCACTGTTTTAGTTAGAATGGCTTCTAATACTTTATTTGTGCTTTCCACCTGCCCATTGGCCTGGGGGTGGTATGGTGTATTCATTCTATGATGAATATGATATTTCTGAAGGGTAGATTTAAAACCATGAGAATTTAATGGAGGTCCTCCATCTGTAACCAGCTCTCTAGGAATTCCAAATCTAGTGAAGATCTCTTCAAATAAGAAAGCTATGACAGCTTCTTCATTGGCTCTAATAAGTGCTTTGGCCTCCACCCATTTAGTCATATAGTCTGTAGAGACTAATATATAAGTTCTTTGATTGGATGGAGGATTATTGGTTCCAATGAAATCCAAGGCCCATCTTTCTAATGGTTCGGATACTACCTGGGGGTTTAATGGCATTTGATCTCTATGATTGGGTTGACCCATTCGCTGATAGCTGTGACAAGCCCTCACATATTTCTTTGCATCCTTAAATAATGAGGGCCAATAGTAACCCATCCTAAAAAATTTATGTGTTGTTCTTTTATCAGCAAAATTCCCTCCGCAAGGGCCATCATGACAAGCTTTTAGTATGTCATACACTTCATCCTCCCTAATGCAACTTCGGATTTCCTGATCAAGCCCTGTATAGAAAAGACACCCACCTATCTAGCTATACCTGGCACTTTGTTGAAAAATTCTTCTCTTTTCTCTGTATGACAGGTGTGATGGTAATTTTCCTGCAACCAAATAATTGGCAATATTTGCATACCACGGAGAGTGAGCAGAGACTGCAAATAAATACTCATCAGGAAAGGAATCATCTACTGGAATATTATTATCAGTTTTTAACCGTGAAAGGAAATCAGCCACAACATTTTCTTTACCAGGCCGATCTACAATTGTAATATCAAACTCCTGCAGTAACAATAACCATCTGGTAACTCGAGCATTTGTGACAGATTTGTTCATTAAATACTTAATAGCCGAGTGATCGGTGTGGACAAAAGTAGAATAACCAGTGATATAATGTCGAAATTTATTAATGGCATAAATTACTGCAAGAAACTCTTTTTCGGTAACTGTATAATTAAGCTCAGCAGGGGTCATGTTCTTACTGATAAAATAGATAGCATAAGGAAGATGATTCTCCTCTTGTCCCAAGACAGCTCCAATTGCAGTGTCTGAAGCTTCAAAAGATATATGAAAAGGGAGGGCCCAATCAGGTCTCCTCAAAATAGGAGCTATAGATAACTGATGCTTGAGTTCTACAAAGGCTTTCTAACAAGGATTAGCCCACTTGAATTCAGCTTTTTTCATAAGCAACACAAATAATGGAGAAGCTATCTTAGAAAAATCTTTAATAAATCTTCTGTAATATCTAGCAGTCCTAGAAAAATTCTCACATCAGTTTGTGTCTTAGGAACAGGAAGATTCTGAATGACCAGTATTTTAGATGGGTCTACCTGAATACCTTGAGATGAAATAAAATTTCCAAGCACTACTCCTTCACTCATCATCATATGACATTTTTCAGTACTTAGGGAGAGGTGAGCTTGGATACAATGTTTAAGTACCTTCTCAAGATTTTGTAATGCATCTTCAAAAGACACACCATAAGGAGTAAAATCATCCATAAATATTTCCATAGAGTCATTCAGCATATCAGAAAAGATTCCTATAACAGCCCTCTAAAAAGTTGCTGGTGCATTACATAGCCCAAATGGAAGAACTCTATAAGCAAAAGTTCCCCAAGGACTAGTGAAAGTGGTCTTGTCCTGGTCTTGGGGTGCAATTCTAATTTGGTTATACCCACTAAATCCATCTAGAAAATAAAATAATTTCTTCCCTGACAGACTATCCAACACCTGATCAATGAAAGGTAAAGGAAAGTGATCCTTTTGAGTAGCTTTGTTTAAGGCTCTGTAATCAACACACACTCTCCATTTCCCGTTTTTCTTATGGACTATTACTAATGGGGAAACCCATCCACTGTCAGATATGGGGTATATAAATCCTGCATTAAGCAATTTCTGAAGTTCTTCTTTAACAATTTCCCTTAAATTAGGGTTCATTCGTCTTTGGGGTTGACAGACTGGTCGGCATCCTTCTTTAATATAAATTCGGTGAGTACATAATTCAGAAGAGATTCGTTTCATATCCGTGTAATCCCATGCAAATGCTTCCTTATTTTCACGTAATAACTTCATTAACTGCTGTGTTTCAGCAACTGTTAGATCAGGATTTATGTTTAATGTCTTGCCAGGTTCGATTTTGACTGCTGTGCTTTTAGATGAGATGGTGGTTAATGTCTGAGATAAATCTTCAGATTCAATCTTTTCCTAGGTATCCGTTTCAAAAATTGCAGTCAATTGATTGTGTGTTTCAGCAATTACAGAGGAAGGTTCACAAACAAAATTATTAATTATTTCATCCTCTGTGTTGTCTTTAAGAGTTAAGGCTTGTCCGATAGTTAAAATGGGTTGAATAGTATTATCATCATAATCCATCCACACAGAATCTTCATTATTAATTATGGGTGTAGAGGATAAAGAGTAAGTTGTTTGGTTTCATAACCATTAGAAATTGTCATTGAACCAGATCTGCAACTGATAAAGGCATCGGTTGTGGCCAGCCATGGCCTCCCCAGAATTAAAGGATGTCCCCCCAGCTTTGTTTTAGTTTGTAATACGACAAAATCAGCTGGGTAATTCCAGGATTCAACTGAGATAACTAGATCTTCAACAACTCCTTCTGGTTTAATTGTAGAACAGTCAACTAACTCTAGGATAGTTGGTGTATCTCTGATTGTGTTATTTAGCTGTAACAACTGTGAAGTTTCAAGAGTCATAATGTTTATTGCAGCACCTAGATCTACCAGAACTTGAGGAATCATTGTTTTACCAATTTGAACTATCACGGTAGGATGGCCGGGGTCACCATATTTCACAGGAGGGGTTTTTCCGGACATTAATGCAGATAAGTCACCCATCACATGAACTGTAAGGGGATCTTTAGTTTTCCTACTAGGTTTCTTAACACAACTGTCCCTTATGGTTCTGGCATAAATTGGTACATCTCTCAGTGCCTGTAAAAGTGGAATTTTAACATACAAATTTTGCAATTCCCCTAAAATATTAAAAACAGGTGTTTCAGGAATTTTAGTTAAAACTAAATGCTCGGGGAATGGTGGTTCTGTTATTTCAATACCCTTGTTAGAGGGTGGTTGTGCTTTTTTATGTTTCTCAATTTCCTCTTTATCAGAATCAGAAGAGGTTATATCATCGATGATAGGTTCTACTATTTTCCCGGATCTCAAATGAATATCATTACATTGCATAGTAGGAAATGTAGGCTGATTCTAAATATCAATGACTTGCACAACTTTATTATTGGGGTTAGGATTTGGTTGCACAGGTAGTTGGGGTCTCATTTGATTATTTAGTGGAGCATTTGATGGTAGAGGAAGTGGTTTGTTGAAATTGAGGAAATTGATTTGGATACGGGAGTTGTTGGCTTCTCCAATTTGAATTCCAATGATCAAAAGAAGATGGTTGTTGTGGGGGCCAAGGAGTCCACATTGTAGGATCAGCAAAGGGATGGTTTGATTGTTGCATGGGTGGGAAGTTCATCTGATTAAAGGGTGGGTATTGCATTTGATTAAAGGGAGGGTAATTTGTCTGACTGAAAGCAGAATAATTATTCCAACGATTAAATGGTATACTAGAATTCATACCTTGTCCTTTTGGTTGCCATTGTCTTCTTTGTGTTAGCAGGTAAACTGCTTCAGCTTCTTCTTCCGTTGGCTGCAGTGCTGCCTTGATTCCTGGTAGAGAGGGACATTGTTGTGTTTCATGATCTTTCTCACAAAGGGTGCATATTGGTATTTTGTCTAATGGGCATTCCCTTAGTGGATGTTTGTCTCTGCATTTCGGGCAAAAGACAGCCAGAGCTGCTTCTGCTTCAGCCTACTTCTTTTTAACCTGCAAGGTGTCAATTTTTGAAGCAAAAGAACTTAACATCTCAGTTTTAAATTCTTCAAGTAAATTACCTATTTCAGCTCTTGTTGCTCCCCCACTGGTTGATTTCTGCACTCTTGAATAGGTGGGATCTCTGTTACTTACTCTGTTCTTTGCAGCTCCTCTTGAACATCTTTTACAAAGTTCAACAATCTCATCATATGATTCTTTAGATATATCTCCCTTTCCAAGCATGTTTAACATGTCTAAACAATCATCCCTTAATCCTCTAAGTAATATTGTTTTGTGAATTTCTTTACTTATATTCGGATGATCAGATCTCTGCAGATTATACTGCAGCCTTTCCACATAGTCCTCCAGATTCTCGTCCGGCTTTTGTGCCATGTTGAATAGTTCGTCCCTCTTTTCTCTCGTCCGAAAATAGTCTTGATATTTAAGCAGAAATTTTTGTTTCATCTGTTCCCATGTTGTGATTACCTGACTCCCAAGGCTCATGAACCTCCTTAAAGCATTTCCTTTTAATGTTGCTGGAAACAGTTTCAACTTTTGAGCATTAGTAACATAATCATAACTTCTGCATAATATATCAAATTCAAAAAGAAATTCATCCGGATCTTCAGAGGATAAACCATGGAAGTTGGGTAAAGCTGACAATGGAATATTCTTCATAGGAGTTGTTCCTCTAGGGAGATCACTGATAGGAAATCCCAAGGTAGAGAGAGAATTTTCATCCCTTCCTTCTCCTTCAGGATCTACACATCCTCCACCAAAGAATTCTTCGTTGTTTCCTTCCATTGGCTGTTCTCCTACTGCACTTGCTCGATCCTCAAGATCTTCTACTGGCTCCTCAATGTTTTCCACTGGTCGTCCAACACTCTCTATTAGTTCCTCAACGTGCTCTGCTGATTTGCTAGCACTTTCTTCTGATTCTCCAGCACTGATTGTTGGTCCTTTAATATCCGTTACTGGCTCCTCTATGTTTTCAGGGCCCACAACTTCCTCTGTTTTGTAATCTGATTGAGGGGAGTGCTGAAGTTTTGGTCTTCGAGAACTTAATCTCTGTGATGATTCAGCCTTTGATACAATCTCGTCAATGAAAGTCTTTCTTCCTCCCCTTCCTTTGCCCTTGCCACCTGTAGGATTAGTTTTCTTTTGGGTTCCGCGTCCTCTCATACAATCTGCACATCTAGAAAGAAAATATTAATGCTTTTGAAATCTATAATTGCCTTCCCCGGCAACGGCGCCAAAATGTTGGTCGCTTTAATTGTTTTAACAATTCAAGCTCCACATAAATTGTCAACCCAGGAAGGTCTGTTTATTCCAAAGACAATCACGCACTGGATATGCTCAATTCCAAAAGCAAGATAATGTTGTAGTAAGAATCACACAATTATTAATCATATAAATCTAACTATTCACACCCTGCTTTAACAAAGCTGAATTCTACTTGTGTTACAGCAGAAGCAATTCCCCTATTGCAGTCTTTCATTAAAATAATCCTAGGAAAAGATAATGAAAGGAAATCACCCTGCAGGAAAGGAAACCAATCAACCATAACAGGGAACAGGACCCTATTCCTCCAAACAGGAACTTCAGCACCTGTTGCCTGACACTAATCACACTGTAGAAAAGATCAATCCAATAAAACATGACCCTATTCCCATGAACAGGAACCTTCAGCACCTATCTCCTGATACTAATCACACTGCAGGAAAAAGAGAGTCAACTTATGGGGAACAGGACCCTATTCCTTTGCACAGGAATCTTCAGCACCTGTTTCCCGACATCAATCATACATTCAAACAGATAACAGAAAAAGATCTCTTGACTTCTTTATGAATGAATGTTACCAAACTCATGCAGCGTTAAAGAAAACAGAGTGCTTAAAGAACTACAGAACTATGCAAATGATGATTCAGTAAACAGAGTTAATTTAAGGTGCAAATATCATAAAGAAATTCAACAAACTACAGGAGCAATCGAGTGAATCTTGTGATGAAGGCGGGCCCTTTCCTTCTCACAAGATTCCCCAGGGGAAAGAGTTAAATTGAAGCGCTCAAAAGAAACATTTATTCATCTGTCAAAAAGGAATGATACATTACAACGAATTCTTGCTCCTTTCTGCTCAAAATAATATTTCTTTTGTAGTCTCCAACTCCCCCTTCTAATGATGATGTCTCCTCTTTTTAAAGAGGAGACATCTATTACAATTACATCAGAGCAAATCTATATTTATTCGAATCTGTTCTTCTATCTTAAAACAGGGTCCTTCTATTCTTCCATAGAAAAATATTGTTACAACATATACAAAAAAAGTACTGGCTTCAGAACAATCTGTATAACAACTTTCTTGCTTGTCTTCATCTTGTTTCCATTGTTCCCAAAATACTCTTTCAAAATCGCAAATCACGAGTAGTGACGGAATTTACATGCCCGCTGACTGTTTCAGCAACGGATTCGACTGTTTCAGCAACGGTCGTTTGTTTCAGCACAACACGTTCCTTATCATAAATTATCTGCGATCTTTTAGACTTGTGTTAGCAACAATCTACCTTCGATTAATGATGAAATATAAGAGTAATGTGGAATTATATGTAAACAAATTAAATATATAGTAAAGAAAAGGATTTCATATACCTTAGGATAAAATGGATGAAAATGATAATGAAACCCTTTTTAAATATAGTTATAAAGGGTAAGGTGGTGTCAACATGTATGGTAAAAATGGTACATTGTGAGGTCCTAACAGTAGGGTAATTAGGAACCTCCCCATGAAATAATTCATAATTGTAGCATATAAGCCTTAATCCCCGCATTAAGACTACTCCCATAGCATACCAACTCGAATATGTCTTCACTTTGAAAGGTTGTTGCAAGTTTCATAAATCCAAAACTTGTGTTCGATTGATCTTGTTCTATAACTCCTGAAAGGCCCTCTGTTGACCCTTGCCCCACTAGAAACTCTTGAATCCAACTATTATGGAGTGGAGTGGTACTACTACTACTAAGAACAAGGCTATGAATTTACGTAGGAATTGTGCTACCCCAACAAAACTTCTAACCTTATAAACATTAGTAGGCATTATTCACTTCATGATTGCCTCTTGTTATGCGGAACTGTGATCTACGGATAAACCAAATTCCCTATGTGTGGTGTTTTTCACTTAGAACAACAGAGGAAAGAATAACTATCACTTTCTCTAAAACAAGAAGATATACATAATGGTAAAGGAGCCTACTTGTGATTCTTTCACTTCTCCTTCTCCTTATGTCGTTGTTTCCGTCACTCTCAATCCAACTCAGGTCGCTAGATCAATTCCTGCAAACACAAACAGAGAACAACAAACAACATGAACTATACAAGATATCTACTTATCTTACTCAAATCAAATCTATTAGATATGAAATACATACATCATTCAAGAATGCATTGCACAAGAAATAGAGACATATGTATGGGAAAATGAACATCAATATTTATTAAGTAGTAGAAGGGGAAGATTAAAACCAATGGATCGATTTTTTGTCAACCTGCTCCAGTTTCATTCCAGCATTATCCCAGCAGCATATCAGTACTTTCACTTTCTTATCAAATGAGAATCCAACAGCATAAGTTTACCAAAATTCTTCCTTCCTTTGCACTAGGATTAGTGCTCAATTTATAAGGAAACTGATGGTATTTTCTCAATGAATGAAATTCTAATAATAGGAAAGACATGTTTCCAAGTTCATAGGTGTTAGATGGACACTTGGATTCGAAGTTTGACACATTTGGACTCTTCTAGAAGGCACTGACCATGTTGAGATTCCCGGAACAATGAGGATTCGGCTCCCAGGTGACCAACACACCCTTGAGTGTCGGGAAGTGCATTGCATTGCACCCTTACATGGAGGTTTTGGCACTAAAACACAGCTAGTCCCCTGTAGGTGAGCGTTGCTGAGTCAGTAGGTGATATAAAATATACTTCAAACCTTGGAAATCTCACAATAGAAGCCATGAATGAAATGTTCTTCTCTTAGGGCATATAGCAACTGAAATATAAAGGGATGATAGACCCTATTTCATCGGCCCTAGGGATGATGTCTAGTTTGACCAGGTCTTGGGGGATGATTCCCAAATTGACCTATAATAGCTGCCCCCTAAAGCGTGAAGTAAAAATAATAATTTGGATGAGATGCTTTATAATGTGATGAGCCAGGACTGAAGTGGACAGTGACCTGCATAAATCTCACAATACATTACATCATGATATATTTCATCTTGATCATGAATTGTTGAGGGATGCATTCCCATGCTCAGCACATAAACTATCTAATAACATGTACATAGTTTAGAAAGTCATCTACATTGGAATGTTGCCCAATACAGACATGCCTAAAGATATAGGCCCATGTTCGGATGACGATCTGTATGTAAATTCATCGTACAGATGATATGTACAACAATCCTAAAATCGCAACTCGGATGGATGAAACTAGATCTAGGGTCTTTTTATCTCGTTCACTCGATCGTTTAGGTACAAGTCTAGCCATGTGAATATATGATTTGTATTTAAACATGGGAAGACATATTTTAATTAACAGCCAATGATGTGAGTTGTTAACAAACGCGAGAGAACCACCATTGATGTTAATGGATCTAAAGGTACTAAAGTATAGTTTGCAAGCCCTGAATAGATGATTTGATGTCGAACACCAAAAAAAATCTTTCGGTCAAAGGTCCGGAAGCGAGAAACATGTTGATGATGTAACAAGCCTCACGGCACTGAAAGATGATGTTTCTAAGTAAACTTCCTATATGTTGAGCTGATGTCGATAGGAAGCAACTTTATTGAGAAATGGGAGTTACTGATTTCGAAGACAAAATGTGACTTGATATAGTAATTTTCAGTGATTATTTTCATGAAAATGAAGGTTTATGAGTATTGCAGAAGGATGAGGATTCACTGGATGACTTCTTTTGAACATATTGGCGACATTGAGATGAGTTGGCAACATTGACCCAAAACCGAAGTGAAGGTATGATGAACCATATGTATGAATGAACCATCAAGAAGATTACCCAACCCAAAACTCATGATAATGGAGTGAAAGTGTCATGTTCAAGAGCGACCTGCTACCATAAATTGTTATGTTCGCTTTCCCAAATTTTCGTTGTTCATTTGTCGACCAGTACCTCTTTATTTTTTAACAACCTTGAGGAGGATAACATATGCTTGATCTATAATTCAACCCTTCGGGAAAATGCATCACTATTTAATAATTTAACAAGTCTAGAGATAAATGAAACTCGATTCTTGCCATGATCGGCAAGCCCATTGCAATTTTATGTTTTAACAAGCCTAATGACAATGAAAGCCCGGTCCTTTTTCATGTTTAGAGAGTTTGAAAAAGACGACAAAAGGAAACTCCATGAGTCATTTTTCGTAAGTTTGTCGCTCAGGTTCGAAAAAGTGTAAAATGATACATGAGAGAACCTCTTAGACATGTTCGACTAAGGTTTTCATTTTTCATAAATAATATATCTCGATCCGAAAAAGGGTTAAACTTATATTGAGTAGATTTCGTTTCATTTACTTTTACGAGCTCGAAAATACAAGTGCTCGACAATATTTTCACATTATCGGAGTCTGAAAAGAGCTAAAAGAAGACTCCAGGGGTACCTTTTTCGTCGTTATCGAAGCTCGAAAAAGAGATAAAAGTGAAGTTCGAGTCCTTTTTCATTTTTATCAAAGCTCAAAAAATAAGGATAAATGTATGCTTTGTGGTCAAATCATTCTTGAATAAGTGTGCACGACTAATATGTTGTATCAGTTTCAAAACATGTTCAGAACACCATCAGACGGATTAAAAATACCTATTTCATAGAAAAAATGAATGAAAACCATAGTCACTGCATTAAATATGATTTGCAATAATCAAATTGACTAATTAAAAGAGTTTGTACCATTCATTTTTACCATTTGAAATTTACCATATGAAAATTGAAGCTCTGAACCAATTTTTTTTCCCCCAAACTTCAGCAGTTGATTACGACATATTCTGTGGACGATTTTCCTCACCATTTGATCCAAGTTTGAGCTATGAACCTTCTCTTTCCTTTAGTAGCATTTATGTTTCATTTCATTGCAATTAGGGTTTTGAGAACCCCTAGGGTAAATATATTATAAACTGAGGGAAACGCACCCTTGAATGTCGAAAGGTGTGTTGCAATGCACTAACATTGAAGTCCAGGTGCATATGTAACACACTGTCCCTTGACCTGGGGTGCTTTGGGCGCAATTACCATTCTTTTTTTTTGTTGTGTGCCTGAATTTTCCCAAGTTTTTTGCATGAAATGGATCCTAATGAGTCTTATCATTATGTTTCAGGTATTCATCGGATAAAAATTAAAATTACATGGAGGGAAAGAGAACATAAGGAACGGAGCATAATTTCCCTAAACGATTAGGGTATGGTAAGAGCCCTTAGATACTGCGGGTTGCTAAAGTACTTCAGAATGTCGGTTATGAGGCAAAAAATGGAGCTATTAGAGTTCCTTGTTCGTTCATGGGATCCAGTGATACAGGCTTTTCTCATTGGGGACAAAGTGGTCCCAATATTAGTGGAGGACATTTATTTTCACACACGATTATTGAGGCGGGGTTCGCCCATTTCTCTTTCAGGGTCTGCTCTTGGAGGGGATATAGTGAGAGATTACATACTGTAGCACTGCCATCCTAGGACTCAACCTAGTAAGGATGGGAAAATAAACACCCATGATGTACGTGATTTTCCTTTGAGGACCATCCTATCACTATCGCAAAGCTTTCTAGTTCCGCTACACTACATATGGAAAACAGACCATACATGCAGTATCCACTAGAGTTTTTGGAACCAACAGTATTTAACTGGGCTGAAGCAATCCTCTTTCAGATGAAAGAAAAATTGACCAAGGAAAAGGGAGGAAGGAAGAATAATTTCAACTATGGCTCGATCCTGATTTCCTTTTCCTTAGAGAAGATTCCATTGATGCAACCACATCATGTTACACTGGGTATATATGGCCCTAGAGATCCACAGATGGAGAGATGGGTAGAATTGATGGTTATACATGTTGGTCAATCGACCATCATATTCTCTACTGCATTCTTAGCCTGGTTTAGACGACAAATGATTGCCATTGATGATCATCCATATGCAGGCATAGACTTCCGAGGAGATCCAGACTTGATTCTACCAGACGACGTTGAATGGGGTGAAATTGGTAAGAATTTTTTGACAATGTTTTTTTTATTTTTCTAAGGTTTATAAATGTTTTTTTTTTATGTTTCCCAATACTAAACTAAATTTTTGATGTATGCAGATGTAGGTCGAATTTTATTAGTGGGTCATCCAGAACAGAGAGCAGAGGATCCATCAGAGAGAGCTGTCGGGAGAGCAGTCCTTCGGGATTTGGATATGACTGAGACTCTTGCTGAGCTACAACAACACATAGAGGGATTGAATCTCAGGATTCCGAATTGTTGGATCGAAGAGTTACCCATGAGACTGCAACACCGTACTATTGGTATTCCTAATCGTTGGATGTGGTTATTGCATAGGATAGATATATCAGTAGCTTGTTATCACGAGCATCACTAGTTTACTTTGACATTTTGCATACATTTTGAGGTCAGATGACCAATGTTTCTTGGGCACAAATTTTGTAAAAAACCTATATCTATCTATCTATTTTTTTTCAGTGTTTTCCTATGTTTATTGCAGAATCCTATTGAATTCTGTGATGTGAATTGAAAATATATCTTTACATGTGTTGCAAATTTCTATCTATAAAATAATTTGCTAAGGAATCAGTTAATCTATTCAAGTTTTTGGAAATGTGTTGATATTGAATGAAATCAAAAAGTCTTTCCAAAAGTCAAACTCTTAGGAACATTCAATGCAGTGTTGGATTTCTGATAGTATAAACACTTGTAAGTTGCAATACAACAAGTTGTGAGTCTAACCTAATGATGATGCGTTTAATACCAAATGAAATGGCATCAGAGAGAAGTTCGATCAATGCGTTATACTCAGCAATATTGTTTGTAGATTGATTGATACAAATCCCTTAAAAACTCACTAACTCGTTGTTCGGAGTGAAAATGGCCCACGCTGTAGAGGATAGATTCTGCGTACTATGACTAGGACCATCAGCATACCCAATGAATGGTTACAAAGGTTCAGAAAACTAAGATGAAATGTAAAGCAGATTACTAACTTCAAGAAAAATCTACTAAAACAAACCAAGACAGTAAATGAAAATAAAAAGTATATATACAATATAATACAACATATTACCATGCTCATGTTTAAGCATAGTAACATTTGAGATACAACCCATTTTAGGGTTGCACCAATGGAATTCCATCATAATCTAGCAACTCGTAGGTGCCCTTAGCAAGAACTCTTTTGAAAATATAAGGGCCATGCCATAACGACTCAAATTTTCTTGTACCTATTACATCAGCTTCCTGATCATAAATTAAGACCGGGTCACCCTCTAAGAAGATGCGATGCTGGACATTTTTTTCGTATTACACCTGTATACATCTCTTATGTGCTTCATTGGCCAATGCAGCTTTACGACACCTTTCATCAAGATGGATGAGGTTGAAAAGACGTGCTTCTTCAGAAGAGGTTTCAAGTAACAAGTCAACAGTGAGTTTTAATGATGGTATTTCACATAGGATAGGCAAGATAGCTTCCAGACCATACACCAATTGAAAGGGGGTAAAGCTGGTTACGTTTCTTACCAAGGTTCGATATGCCCACAAAGTTGAGTACAAGATCAAATGCCAATTTCGTTTATGAACTCCTATCATTCGTTGAAGAATTCATTTAAGAATCTTGTTAATAGCCTCAACTTGTCCATTGGATTGTGGATAATAAGGAGTAGAACTATCATGCGACAGTCCTAATTTGGCAGTCAACTCATTCATCATCTGATTGTGAAAATTATTACCATGATCTATGACTATAGTCTATGGAACACCAAACCATGAGATGAAATAATTGAAAAATAATAATGCAGTTGTTTCACCTCTGTTATTAAATGTAGGTATCGCTTCGGCCCACTTGGTAAAGTAGTCTACTGTGACAATAATATAACCATGCCCCCCGGACGAACAAGGTTTTCAGGTCATGAGGTTAATGCCCATTTTTAAAATGGTCCCATAGTGATAATAGGATGCATCGGCGTCGGTAGTTTGTGGATTTTACGATCAAATATATGGCACACATGAAAACTTCTGACCGCTAGGATGCAGTCACAAAATATGGTAGGCCAAAAGTAACAAGCACAAAGTATCTTCTGCGCGATAGCATATCTAGACAAGTGTCCACCACAAGCCCCAACATGAAAATCATTTAGAACCTTTTTGTCCTCATCATGAGTGAGGCACCTCCTTAAAATTGTATCGACACCACAACGATAAAGTGTATCGCCGACGATCAGATAATATTTGGCTTGGTATCGAATACGTCGTTGTTGAGAGCAAGAGGTATCTAGCCAAAAAATGTGGGTTTGGAGATAAATGATAAAATCCCCATACCAAGGAACAGATGGTCCGATCAGAAACAAAGACTCGTCAGGAATTGATGGTTTTGATGTAGTAGCAGTACTACCAGAGGGAAGGTCGTAGAGAAGCTCGGCCAAAACTAAAGACTTCTTTGACTTGGATTTGATGAATTCCAAATCAAATTCCTGCAAAATGAAAATCCATTTTGAATATTTCCCCCCAGCAATTTACGTGATAGAATGTAAGTCATGGGGTTTCAATTCGAAATGACAATGGTCTTCCGGAATACGATATAATGGTGAAATCTTTAGACAGCTTGAACGACGGCCAAGGCGAGCTTTTTGACGTGTCAATACTTCACTTCAGTATCATTGAGATTACGACTCAAATAATATATCGGATGTTCTATCCCATCTTCTAATTGGACCAATACCATAGGAATGGTCATATCGTCCTCGGCGATATATAAGAAATAATCACTCTGATAATTGGTAGGATACATTAATGATGCCCGAATAAGTGTATCCTTGACAACATCAAAAGAAGCTTGTGCAACCTCATCCCAATGGGAGGGAATACCCTTTTTCAAGAGCCGAGTAAATCCTTTAGCCATTTCGGCGTAGTTGGGTATGAACCTCCTTAGGAAGTTAGCCTTTCCTTGAAGTTTCTATAACTGAAGAAAATTTGATGGCGTCGGCAAATCAAGAATGGTCTGGACCTTCAGTGGGTCGATTCGAATTCCTTATTTTGAGATAATGAATCCTAAAAAACGACCAGAACCAACACAAAACACACATTTATGTGGATTCAGGTGTATTTTGTAGTGTCGGCATTGTAGAAAGGTAGCTTTCAAATGCATCAGGTGATCATTTCGGTTTCGTGAATGCGCGGGTAAATAATTTAGATAAGTTTGAACAATGTGCTTGATGTCATTGAAATCATAATCCATTGCTCTTTGAAATGTTTTCCCAACATTCTTTAAACCAAATGGGAGTTTTCAATTAGATAATGTGCCCCAGGGATAGATGAATGTTGTCTTATATTGGTCCTTTGGGCGGATATTGATTTGATTATAACCAGAAAATCCATCCATGAATGAAAAGATTTCACATCCAGCACAATTGTGAATAACCTGGTCGATAAAGGGAGTAGGATAGTTGTCTTTTGGACAGGCAAGATTGACATCCCGATAATCGATTCATACTCTGTTTGTCCCTTGTTTCTTCATAACTAGAACAATATTGGAAACCCAATCGGTTAGCGGAACAAGGTAAATGAAACCAGCACGCAAAAAAATTTCAACTTCTGCTTTAATGGCAGCGACCTTCTTCAGATCAACAAGACGAAGGCGTTGACGTACCAGTCTGATATCAGGGCACTTTTTAATGGTGTGTTCAACGATACTAGTATATATGCCTAGAATTTCCTCGTAAGACCAAGCAAATACATCACAGAATTCATGAAAGATAGAGTGATAAGTTTATATTTCTAATGGAGAACAAGACACACTGACTGAATGTTTTCTACAACGTCGAGTTTGTTTGAATTATCGATAGAAATGATTTCTTCAATATTTGATAAATTTTGCTCGGATTCGATTGCATTAATGGGAAAAGAATTCGAAAATAATTTTTTGATCGATGGGTGATATAGTTCAAAAAGATTATCTTCTTCGTAATCCGGAAGATGGGAACAATGATGATGATGTTAGATCTAAGACTTTTGTGATCCATAATGTTGATAAAATAACTTTCGGATTAATCACATCCTTAGGATTTCAAATTAAGACCTAATCCTAATGATGTGATTAATCTGAAAGTTATTTTATCTATATATGATGATGATCTTCCCATGGTTCTCCTTCTGAAATCATGGATTCCACAATTATCTCATCAATTAAGAAAGTGGATGAAAAAGGATCAGATGGAGTACTAAAATCTAATGAACAATTGACCTAGATGATCAGTGAAGATGATTTCTGATTTGTCGTCCAAGCCATGTAGATTTATTTCTATGCCAGCTCAATTGGGTTGGGCAGCAGAAATTCATCCAACGTAACAACTTCAAATCACCCGTAATCTTCCTTAAGCCAGATGGAGTGGAAGATATCATGTATCAGGTCTCTATGCTTGCAATTTCTACCCACGTCGTAAGCGATGGTAATGCAAAGGTTCCCATTAGGGAAGAATCCTTTAAGATTCCTACACCAATGTTTTGAAGCGATAGTTGGGGTGCGTGAATTAACGGAATGCGTCCAGTTACCTGGGAGCTCGAGGCAAAGAAGGAGATTTGATTGATGACTGTGATAACACCTTTCTGTGGAAAGGCGATCATTCTAAAATATGTAGAGACGATCGCAGTCATAGCATATAACCATGGCCTTCCGAGTAAAATGTTGTAGTCAAGGGGTCCGTCAATGACCCCAACTTCCACAGTTACTATTTTTCCCCCTAGTTCGACATGCAAGTTATTGAGGATACCGCAAGGCTTATATGTACGACCGTCAAAAGCTTTCAACGTCAAAGGTGATTGAGATAGGCAAGGCGAGCCAAGTGATTTCCAGTAGTTTAGATACATAATGCATGTAGATTATCCCTCATCAATAATCGTATGATGAATGAGGTGATTGAGAAAATTTACTTGGATGAAGAATCCCAATTCTATTGGTAATTGCGGCACATAGCCCGTATGATTAAAGACTACAAGATTGGAATCTGTCAGATCGATTCCACCAATTGTCGAAAAACAAATTATGTTTCTGGGAGGGACCATTTTTCAGTACCTCAAGCGTCAACATAGTTGAAGGGGATTGAGCCAAATATTCAACCATATTATAATTTTGAGCATCTCGATCTCAAGGATTGAATGTCGATTTATGGAGGACTCCCTTCGGTGCCTTTATTGTTAACTCAGGAATAGCAGTTGGCAAAATATATTTCATAGATGAATTCATGGTCGAGGTAGTAGGTTGATCAATAGCCTGACTACCGTAACATTTATTACATGTTGACACCAAAACATCGGTTGTTTCCTTCGTGACAGATAGCATAAGCACTTGTGAACTAGAAGCTGGATCCGTAGCAACCAAATTTGTGTCTGGATTCATAAATGGATTTGTCAACACAGCGGATGCATGCGAGGTCTTAATCAATTTTGAGACTTTGGCACAGTGAGGACATTCTCGAACAAATTACTCCTAATTACATATTATGCAAGGTTAACGAGGTTTCTGATTTCCAGTTTGTTGATCATATGATCATTCCTGTGGGGTAGAATTTTGTTTTTTCTTTTATTTCCGCTTTTTCTTATTTCCAGGTTGCTTGTCACTTTTTCCTTTGTCATATGACACAGCATGAATTTTGGAAGAAGGTGCAGGATCAGATGCAGTAGAGTGATGTGTGCTTGCAATACCAATCATATCATTTCCGACATGAGATTCCTTAGATGGAGGAGGAACAGTAAAATTAGATCGTGGTGCGTCGGGAATTTTCTCATAGAGCATGCCAGACTAAGTATAAATAAAATCTAAGTACTAGGCACGAGAAATGACCTACTCTTCAGTGATGATGCCACCCTTAGCCACATCATCGGTGATAGATGGCAACAAGGACTTAATGAACCACTCAGCAAGGAATTGATCAAGAAAAAATTTCTTGACCATTCTACGACGACAACGTCACTCATGAATATGATCAGAAATGTGAGTAACATTAGTCTGTTTAAGGTTGAGGTATAATACTTTGAGCCTGTAATAGGGGTAAGGATGTATTAACAATTGGAGTAGATGTGGGTGCGACAGGTTGAACTGGTTGATATGAATGTACAACCATTTGTGGTTGGATGGGTAGAGTGGATTGCCACTAACAAACAGTCATTCCAACATTAGGATGACCATATAATGATGGAGTACTGTCAAAATGGGTTACCATAGGTTTCCCCCAGCATGAGGAGTATAATAATATGGAATATATTGTTCTCCAAATGCCATGAGTCCAGTTGAGATTGTACTGGATGGAATATACCCAAATGGACCAGCTTGATATTGCACTGAAGATGTATATAAAGGATCAAGTCGTTCAGTACTCATTAGAGATGTACCAGATGATGACATTGGTGAAGTCCATGGGTTTGAGGATGCACCAGAGAAAGTTCCAGATAAATATTGGTAACCAGGTGGGACGGAAGGGCCACCATATAAATGTGACTCTGGTGATGTGGTGAACATCGACAGGGTAGCAAGAGCAGGTGTTGTTACAACTGTAATAGCAGGTGGAGCCGGAGATGTTGACTCATCCATGGTCATACGACCCAATGTATACCCTACAGGATCTATGGGAACTCGAATTGACACATGATCAAAGAAAGCAGTGTGAGGTGATTGAGGAAAATTCTCGTAAAGATAAATCTCCGATCGAAAATGAGTTGGAGTTGAAGGTGTTTCGTCTTGTGGTATTTCTTCTATCAAAATCAAACCAGGTGGAAGGATTTCGTCGTCAGGCATGAAGTATATTTCAGGTGGTTCACTACGCGATATGGGAGACTCAATGGCTACAATATATTGTGGAGCGACCGATAGAGGAACAACTTCTGGTTGTTCGACTTCGAGATCTAGATGTTCTTGTAAAAGAATGACAAGATCCGGATCAACTTCCAGCTGAACAACGTCAGGTTTGGGAGGTATGGTCTCAATGATCGGATCGATCGTGACCAAAAGTAGTTGTGAGGACTCCGTCTTGACAATAGTAGATTAACCTGGATTTGTAGAAACAACTCGAGACGACTCTGGTATATGTGAGGATGATGTCGCAACAAAGGTACTGATAGTACTAGTTTCAGTAGAACGATGTCACCTTTGCTGACCAAAAATGTCTTCCGATGGTAACGGTGGTTTAAGTGTTATTCTACGCAAACGACGAGGAAAGGGATGTTCTTCTTCCACGATGACCGATTGATTTTATGACCAAAAACAAATAAACAAAATAAAAGGGTAATTCTAGGGAAAAGGTTTACCAAGTAATTGTGAACTACATAATACCTCCTGGCGAACCAAGAAGTACAGGCAGGTAATCTCCCCGAATGTTGTGTTCGGTGTATCACAAGTTACAAGGTAGATGACTCGGTTACCTTTGGATGGATATAAACTTGAATTTTTCCTCCCAAATATACCTGAAGGTACGTGGAGGCCCAAGTCTATATTAGCGTTGTCTAATGTGAAACCGCACAGTGAGAGCACCCCCTTATACTTTTCATACTAGAACACCACCCCATATACCCAAAGGTATGTGGAGGAGCTCCGATATACTTACATACGTGGAGTGAGGTATCACACTCGGAATGTATCGCAAACAAGTTAACAACAACTGCTTTTTTTAACGACGTCGGAACACATCTCTAGCCTAGACCTTCTAAATGTTATTGTTAATGTTACAATGCTTTCTTAGGTAAATTCAGATAAATTTTTGAGAAAACAACAAAGAGAACAAACTAAATGTAGATTTCCTAACTTGTTCCTATGCAACACACACAATTCACTATATGCACATGCATGTTTTTCTTTTCAGTTCTCTTAATGTGAATGAAATAAAGGAAAATATATGCATAAATCAATCAAACAATTTGTTTTCATATGAGAAAATAGGAATAAAACAACAATTTCTCCTAGGAAAATGAAGAATGGAACTACAATTTTCCTACAAGAAACGAGGAATGAAACAACAATTTCCTTTTTGAAAACAGAATTGATCTAATGCAGAAATGAAATACTTTGAATTTGATTTTCTAATGATAAATAAAAACACTAAAGATACATTAAACAAGTTTACTTTTCAAAGGAGGAAGAATCAGGAAAGTTTACTGGTATCTAAGAGGTATCAGACATCTGAGAATACAGTAAAAAAATGGCTGAGAATGAAAGCAATGAAAAATTTAGATGGAATTTGGTTGGCTGAGGGGGAAACGCGGTCTCTAAGGGGAGACAGTGCGTTGCAGAGCACCCCTGAGTGGGAGACAGTGCACTGTGTCTTGACCAACAGTGCATTGGGCACAGCAGGGATTGAAAAACCAAGCAGCAAAACACACTTCTAATGAAATTATTTCATCCAAATGTCTAATAACTAAAAGTATATGCTACTGATGTGGATGAGCAGAGGCAAAAACACCAGGAATGATAGGATACTCCCCAATGGAGTCGCCAATTTGTTATGTGGAATTGTGATCTACGGATAAACCAAATTCCCTAAGTGTGGTGCTAGTCACTTAGAAAAATAGAGGAAAGAATTACTATCACTTTCTATAAAACGAGAAAATATAGAGAATGGTAAAGGAGCCTACTTGTGACTCAATCGCTTCTCCTTCTCCTTCTGTCGTTGTTGTCGTCACTCTCAATCCAACTCAAAATGTCAGATCGATTCCTACAAACACAAATAGAGAACAGAAAACAACCTACAATATACATATATATAGTTATCTTACTCAATCAAATCGATTATATATGAAATACATATATCATTCAAGAATCCATTGCACAATAAATAGATACATATGTATGGCAAAATGAACAACAATATTTATTAAGGAGTAGAAGGGGAAGATTACAACCAATGGATCAATTTGTTGTCAACCTGCTCCAGCTTCATTCCAGCCTCGTCACATCCAGCATTATCCCAGCAACATATCTGTAATTTCACTCTCTTATCAAATGAGAATCCAACATCATAACTTTACCAAAATTATTCCTTCCCTAGCACTAGGATGAGTGCTCAATTTATAGGGAAACTGATGGATGTTTCTCAATGAATGTCTTTCTAATAATAGGCAAGACATGTTTCTGAGTTCAGAGATGTTATATGGGCACTTGGATTCGAATTTTGACACATATGGACTCTTATAGAAGGCACTGGCCATGTGGAGATTCCCGGAACAATGATAATTTCGCTCCGAGGTGACCAACACACCCTTGAGTGTCGGGAAGTGCACTGCAGTGCACCCTTGCATGGAGGTTTTGGCACTGCAACGCAGTTAGTCCTTTGCAGTTGAGTGTTGGTGATTCAATACAATAGAAGCCATGAATGAAATTTTCTTCTCTTAGGGCATATAGCAACTAAAATAGAAGGGGATGATAGATCCTATTTCATTGGTGCTGGGGATGATGTCCAGTTTGACCGGGTATTGAGCGATGATGCCCAAATTTACCTACAACACCTCCATATTGGTAGGATCTATCTTCAACTCTCCTCCACCTATCACATACCCCAGATACACCAAATATTGTTGTGCAAAATCACACTTCTTAAGATGTTTAGCAACTAGTACTTCTTTGGTGTCTCTAACATCTCCATCAAATTTTATATGTCCTCATCCCATGTAATTCTTGTTACCAGTATATCATCCAAATATATAATAAAAAATTAATCTATAAAAGGGAACAATATATCATATATTAACCTCATAAACATAGGTGGTGCATTACATAGGTCAAACAACATGAATAACCACCCATACAAACCCTGCTTGGTTTTAAAGGAAAAATTCTAGGTATCTTATTCTTTGACCCGAAATTGGTGATATATTGACTTTAATTCCAATTTTGTGAAGTATTTTTCTTGTTGAAATTTATATAGTAGATCATTTATCTTCAGCAACAATTATCTGTTCTTGACCATATTTTCGTTTAATGATCTATAATAAATACCAGTCTGTCAAGTCCCATCCTTTGTCATAATGATTATGGGTGGCACACATGGTTATGTAATCTATTGAATGAAACATTATTCCAGATGCTATTGTAATTGATTCTTCAATTCACTTACTTATATAACATACTACTTGTAGAGGCCAATATTTGGCAATGAGGAATCTACCAATAGCTAGATCTTGTTCTCAATTTCCCTCTTAGGTGGTATCCCTTTAGGCTCTTGGAACATATCCTTGTATGCATGTATCAACTCTTCCAATTGTTCTTTTTGTTTCTTAGTACACCCTCAAGGGATTCCTTTACTCTTACTAAATCTTCTACAGGATGATTTTCTCTTAAAAACAACAAAATATACTTCTTGCTAGAACTGGTCAGTTTCTTGGATTGGTTGGCACTTTCCAGTGAAAATTTGGAACTGCCCTTGAGCACGTTGATGGTGAAGGATTTTCTATCCTTGATGAGGTGGTATTGGTTGGCTATATGTATGAATATTTCATCATACATGTACATATATGAACTTCAAAACACCAATCTAAAAACATTAAGGGGAACTACATCTAGTTCTACTTCATCAATAAAATCAACACTGATAGAAAATATATTTGTTTACTATGTATTGACTTTTGTTTTCACTTTTTTATTTACCCATCCCAATGGATATGGTCTTGGATAATCCACAACTTCTAATCCCAATTTTTTTACTAGCTCTACTACAATGATAATTTCAAACAGAGAATCGATCTTGGTCTTCTTGACAAGTATATATTTATAGAAGAGTTCAATATTTTCATTCTCTTCCTGTTGTTGAAGGCTACTCAAATTCAATTCCTTTTTCGCTAATTTACAAATGATATTCTCATCCACATCTTATTTTCTTTCAACCTGGTTGCTTGAATCAATGCTCATGATGTTCTTCTTCTTTGCATATTTCTTTTTGTTCCTCGAGTTGAGCTCTAGATGTCACTTCCAACAATAGTGTGTTATGGTTGTTTTATTTTATGTTCCCCCCTTTACACTTCTTCTTCCCCTCCTTATAAGTGGCTTAATGCATCTTCTACTTTGAATCACTTAGTTTCCATTTCTTCTAGCTTATGTTCTCTAGGTACTATGAATATACACAATCCTTGTCCATTGATCTAGGTTTGAACAACATCACTTGATTTACAATATGGAGGTTTAAACACCCCAAATACTTTAGGAGCATGTTAGGGTTCTTTGGGGAGATACCCAACACTATGGCCATCTTTATAAACTATGTGTGTACTCATATGCACTATGAACCTACTTTTTCCTGAAGTAATGCCACAATATCCACTTGTCCTCTACATACCCAATAAGATAAAAATGTGACTTTATGAGGGTTTTTAAATCATCCCACTTAGTCACTGGAGGATCTCCTTCCAGCCTAAAGGTCTCCATGTGTATTTCCCCCCAGGTCAGGGCATGGCCCTCTAATTTCAATCAAGCAAAAAAAATAATCTCTTCCTCTATATGATGAACCCTTAAATAAATTTATAATTTCTACAACCAATGATTTAGCTTCAAAACATCAATATCTCTTTCATACGATGCGATGTAAACCTTTGCTTCCATTTTGAATAGAGACTATGAATGGTTAATGACACTCAAATTGGGTTAATCTTTTTCAAGTTCTTTATTTGGCTTCTTCTCTATTTCTTCTCAATCCCCTGATCTCCCCTCTAATAATACCTTTGCAATAGAACCCCCATCTTATTTGAATAGCTTGAGCTTATTGGTTATGGATACCATGAGGAGGCTCACATTATGGTTTATATTTGCAACTTGCGCTTCCAATCGCACAAACCTCTCCACTACGGGATCATGAGGGTCGTTCACAGATTCATGGCCATGGCTAGGGTTTTGTGATTTTCGGTTTAACCATTTATATTCCCTACAACATAAATTAATATACCCAAATAATCCTACTCTAATACCAATATGATCTATAAATTGTTGTGGATATTCCACTAGAAAATTTGTCAAAACAAATTTGATAAAATTATGCTTAAAATCTAAAATATACACTATGATGGTTTATTTCTCTTTATATTTATGGAACTATAAATTACTATTTATTGTGTGTGCATGAAAATTATAATTATGCATAAAATAGAGAACAACAAAGTGAAACTCAGAAACCATAAATTGACACAATATATAACCTTGGAAACCCTTTTGGGAGAAAACCAAATTCAAAGGTGAGGCCACTCTACTCTCTTTCTCTGAATTGAAAATATATGCAAGTACAAAAAAGTAAGGCCTATTCTCCCATATGCGGGTGAGTTATGAGAATGTAGCGGTGGATGCCCCATGGCTTGACACTTGGCCACCCCGGAGGACTGTACCATGGCATTAAATCTTCTCTATGAGGCGCGTTCGGCATTCAACGCTCCCACACTCCGCCTTAACTCTGGCTCTGCAACTTGCTCGGCCCATCCTTCAATGGAGCCGCGTCCCACCTCCATATCTGCTTCTTTTACCTGACATTCTTTGTCTATGTCTTTCACCTCTGCTCGGCTCTTGAGCTCCACTGATTCGCCGCTCCATCTGCGTCTTCGGCTCACCAAGCAGTCGTCCATCATTGAAAGCCCTACATCTTCTCATTGCACTATTCGCCCCAAGCCTCTCCTCTGCACTCACCATCCCTCCGGTGCATACTTTAAGAAGTCTGGCCTCTGCGTGAATTTTCCATGCTCGCCTTCCCATCTCCTACACTCACCCTCCTATTCGCCCTCCCAATCTCTTCATTCCCCCTCCATCCCCAGCATGCTGAGACGACACCGTATGAGGTGTAGGCGAGGCAGTGGCAGAGGTGTTGTATCTCGTCCGCCTCTTTCCATCCACGAAGATCGCAGCACCATGCCTCCGGCTGACAATGTGGCTTAATTCCACTTTGACAGCATCTTGGACAATCCAAGAATCACTGCTACTATTTTTATTGTGTTTCAGGAGGTGCAGCACGGCGCCACTGGCTCAAGCTCCAGAAAGTGCATTAGGAAATCCACCATCTCCATGGGGCCTCCTCAGGATTCCAGAAAATCTTCTACCCTACTCGTCAAATCTGGTTCGCAGTCCTCTAGCAGCGCGGGCAATGGCAGAAGGAGTTCTGCGCATTCAGACAGGCAGCTAAAGAAAGGTCGCTCAACTTCCTCTCTTGAGCACACTGCTCAGCAGTCCAAGGGAGATGATGATGATTCTGATGAGGAGTACATATGTCCCATAGTGGAGGAGCCTCCTCCAACACAACTCGACAGCTAGCCTAATGGGCATCCATGGAATTAACAGGTCTCCTTACTTTGTTTTGGTCTATTTTAATGCTTTGTTGTATTTTTGGGACAAGTTGGCTATAAAAGATGTATTTTTGTATAACTCTTTGATTTTTGGTTTCCTGTCTATGGGCAGCATTTACTGGGCTGGTTTCCCCGCTAGGGGCAGTCTCTTTTTTGATTTTTTGTGCAAGACTCCCTCTGGAATTGGATAGTTATGCAGTTCTGGAGGTAAGTCTCGCTTCGTAAACTATGTTTCATATTAATAGATTAGTCCAACTTAGAAGAAAAAAAGGTAAGGCCTATGGCATATGGGTTATTATAGTGCACAAATCATCTCTTTTTTCTCTCTCCCTATCCACTCTCGACTACTCTACTCATTTATGGAAAAAAAATGCACTTGAATAGAATGGAACCCCTTTTCCTCATAGTGGCCCAGTTAGAGCATGACTTGATAGCCTGCTAGTGGTTAAGTTTGACTCCAACTCTTAACTAGAGTTACAATATTGAATCTTATAGGGTATTTTTCATCGTGGTCTTGTGGCTATCCCATTTTCGATTAATGGTGGGGGTCAACTTGGCATCCTCTCAAATTATGGTCGTAAAAACATGAAGGTGAACTTCTATGTGGCTTAATTTTTGCATATAGACACTAATTGAGGAAATTATTGCACCATTGAAAAGGTCACTATGTGTAAAAAACATAAAAATATGTCGCACTTAAGCAGAAAATTTTACCCCCAAAAAACATGGTTTGATGCCTCAAATTTCTCCATGAAGGTTTCAAAACCCAATTTACCAAACTAGGTCCCACCGGTAAAATGGTCTAATGGGTTTATTCATCCACTTTTTCCACTCTAAAAGCATCATAATTGACGTTATAAAATATTATGATCCATCAATTTTGGTGTTCACTCCATGGTTGTTTTTTAGTCTTCCACATTTCAAACAAATTTGTATCTTTCAAATACTTTCTTTTTATTTCATCCATCTCGACCATCTCCACAATCATGGTATTCATAAATGAATTCATTCTAATCAAAGAATCAACAACTTTATTTGACCTCATGTATGTCTGCTTCATCACAAATTAGTATCTTGACAAGAACTCAATACTTTTCATGTATGATTGGCTTAACTTCTCCTAGTTATTAAACTATGGTAGTGCTTGTTGATTAGTGTAAAGAATTACTTTGTGATCAACTACATTTTCCACTTGTTTAATTCATGAATAACTACATAAAACTCTTGATCATACACCAAACACTTCTTATTTGCATCATTTATCATCTCATTAAAAAATGTAATTGGCCTACCTACCTATTAAAAAACATAGCTAATCATTTCTTTTTGACATCACAATCCTCTTGGAACACTTTTCCAAAGTTTGGTAAAGATATTATATTTGTTAAACTTCTTTTTCAATAACTCAAGTCTTGCTTGGGTTAGTTTGTTCCACTGGAAATATCCATTTTTCAAGCATGTTAATAGTGGTGGAAACATTCCCTAAAATTTTGAATAAATTTCCTATAGATGTTTTCCAAAATGTGAAACCTTATTATATTGAAAGTGATTCTTGGTGTAGGCCACTCCACAATGGATCTTAAGAATTCATTGGATATATATACAACCTACCTTGAGCTAGTGAAATTCTCAAGTACACAAGTTATTCATTTAAGAAAGTATTCTTGCATATTTATCTGTAATGTTTCCTCAACTATGCCAACATTAGATACACATGCATCATTTACCCCTTCTTTTTCTTATTTAAAATTAATATATTGTCAAGACATTCAATATTAATCTTACCATGTATGCCTTAAACACTTTATCCATCAGCTTCATGAAATTATTGGGTGTATTTATGAACCCAAATGGCATGATAAACCATTCATGTAGTCCTTCCTTCATGTATTGTTGGTGAATGATGAGGATTGGATCATCATACAGTTTATCATCTATGTTGGTACTTTTTGAGTGGAAAAATTGGATGAGTTGACTTGTAGGGCCAATTTCAATAGTAGGTCCCATCTTGGAAAATTAGGGTTTCTAACCCCCTAGATCCATTTTGAGGTATCAAGCAATATTTTTCAGGGGAAACATTTGGATTTATTCTTCCACACTCAATGTTTTTCTACACTTTGAGACCTTTCCAATGAATTGTTCTAGTGGAATATTCATGGTAGTTTAAATATCATATTAGCTAGTATCAAAGTAGGATTTGTTTCAAGTATTTATGGGATGTTGTAGGCGTCATGCTAACTTATTGCATAAATTAAGACACTGATTATCAACTAGGGTTAGTAAACTTATGAAGTGCAACCATTGTATGTGAAGAATTGGTTTTAGTGTTTTCTAAGATTCTACTTAATGAATGTTACAAATTTTTAAAAAGGTTAAAATTGATGATGAAATTCAGATTAAATCTACAATTAAGAGACATTTAAATACGAAACTAATACAATGCAAAACATAAATACAATGTAAACTTCAACTAAATAGAAATCTAATATTTCAATATAAGGATTCCACAACTTCGTTGTTAGAAAATCATGTTGCAAGGTTTCATTGCCTCAAAGTGTAAATGGATCTCAAACTAGTTCTATCTTCACTATGTAGTTTACTGATTCAAAGGAATTTTAACACTTAACTAAATGAAATGAAAATATGCTTGATCAAGTTTAACTTGCTAGCTACACTATGTTCCCAAGCTACAACATATATTTTCCACTCTATGGATGAAATAATCTTATATAAATACTCTAAATACCATTTCATTCATTTCTAAGAACATATTCAAACTTGATTAGAAATAAATATACAACTAATTAAATGAAATATAATGTAAAATATATATAATAGAAAGTTTATATATAACAAAAATTGAGTGAAATAAAAAGTGTTTACCTAGTGGAAGTATGCACATTGGCAATAGAGATGCCATGCACACTTAAAACCAATGCATATGACGAGAGTATGGGGGCCCTCCAGAATTGGCCTATGTGTAGTGAAAATCACTAACTGTTGGAACTCAAAGTTGTTGTATTGAGAGAATAAAATCACTAATACAAAGCCTAATTAAATATATTTAGTTTATAGTATTAATATCTTAGCTTCTACATCCATAGTTATTTATACAAATTGAAATAAAACAAACTAAGCTAAAATTTCTCTCATGGAGTGGTACATATTGATCTAGCCTCTAAATTTAGACTATAAATCACTCTTGAAGAGTGTGATTTTTGAAGCCAATCACATGTTCTAGAGAAAGCACAAATCATATCATGCATTCTTGCATTTTCTGCTTGTTGGTACCTACGTTGATTTCAAAATTAACCAAAGTTTTATATTTTTCCTTCTACAAATCCAAGGGAACCACACAATGTTATGAAGACAAGGATTAAAACTAATATTTACGATTTTCATGGAACTATTTGCGACCAACTCAACGAATGAATAATTTCTAGAATTATTTTATTCCTAAAATTTCTAATAAAAAACAAAATTTTAACATTAATTTGCTATTCACTCAAAATTAAAATAAAATAGTAAATTGCCTCATATGGTTTTATTTGTCTTTATTGCGGGAAAATGTATTCAAAATTTGTAAATATGGGGAAAAGGAGGATAAATAAGATCAAAATATATAGATTTGGGTGTTCTCTGAATGACAAAACCAAGTAGCAACTATAGGATTTGTTATAGGTCAATTTGGGCATCATCCCCCATGACCTAGTCAAACTGGACATCATCCCTAGGACCAATAAAATAGGGTCTATCATCCCCTTATATTTCAGTTGCTATATTTCCTAAGAGAAGAACAATTCATCCATGTCTTCTATTGTGAGATTTCCAATGTTTGAAGTATATGTTATATCACTTATTGACTCACCAATGCAGCCTCTAAAGGGAATAACTATGTTGTAGTGCCAAATCCTCCATTCAATGGTGCACTTCAGTGCACTTCCCGACATTCAAGAGTGTGTTGGTCACCTGGGAGCATAATTCTCATTTTTTCGGAAATCTCCACATGGCCAGTGCCTTCTAGAAGAGTCCATATGTGTCAAAATTCAAATCCAAGTGGCCATCTAACACCTCTGAACTTTATAACATGCCTTGCCTATTATTAGAAATTCATTCATTGAGAAACTACCATGAGTTTCCCTATAAATTGAAAACTCATTCTAGTGCTAAAAAAGGAAGAAATTTGGTAAAGTTATGCTGTTGGATTCTCATTTGAGAGAGTGAAAGTACTGATATGCTGCTAGTATGATGTTGGATGTGATGAGGCTAGAATGAACTGAGAGCTGGTTGACAACAAATCGATCATTGGTTGTAACCTCCCCCTTCTACTCCCCCATCCCCTAAGACCTAGTCAAGTTGGACATCATCCCTTATACCAATGAAATAGGGTCTATCATCCCCTTATAATTCAGTTGCTATATGCCCTAAGAGAAGAACATTTCATTCATGGATTCTATTGTGAGATTTACAAGGTTTGAAGTATATGTTATATCACCTATTGACTCACCAACGTTCACATGAAAGGGACTAAATGTGTTGCAGTGCCAAAACCTCCATGCAAGGGTTCACTGCAGTGCACTTCCCTACACTCAAGGGTGTGTTGGTCACCTGGGAGCGGAATTCTTATTGTTCCGGGAATATCCATATGTCCAGTGCCTTCTAGAAGAGTCCATATGTGTCAAACTTCGAATCCAAGTGTCCATCTAACACCTCTGAACTTGGAAACATGTCTTTCCTATTATTAGAAAGACATTCATTGAGAAACTGCCATTAGTTTCCCTATAAATTGAGCACTCATCCTAGTGCTAGGGAAGGAAGAATTTTGGTAAAGTTATGTTGTTGGATTCTCATTTGATAAGAGAGTGAAAGTACCCATATGTTGCTAGGATAATGATGGATGTGATGAGGCTGGAATGAAGCTGGAGCAGGTTGACAATAAATCGATCCATTGGTTTTAATCTTCCCCTTCTACTCCTTAATAAAAATTGTTGTTCATTTTCCCATACATATGTCTCTATTTTTTGTGCAATGGATTCTTGAATGATATATTTATTTCATATCTAATCGATTTCATTGAGTAAGATAAGTATATGTCTGTATATTGCAGGTTGTTTTTTGTTCTCTGTTTTTGTTTGCAGGAATCGATCTGGCATTTTGAGTTGGATTGAGAGCGATGGAAACAATGACAGAAGGAGAAGGAGAAGTGATCGAATCACAAGTAGGCTCCTTTACCATTCTCTATATCTGCTCGTTTTAGAGAAAGTGATAGTAATTCTTTCCTCTATTGTTCTAAGTGACTAGCACCACCCTTAGGAAATTTGGTTTATCTGTAGATCACAATTCCGCATTAAAAATTGGCGACTCCATTGGGGAGTATCCTATCATTCTTGGTGTTTTTTCCTCTGCTTATCTGTATCACTAGCATATTCTTTTAGTCATTAGAAATTTGAATGAAAGAATTGCATTAGAAGTGTGTTTTCCTGCTTGGTTTTTCAACCCCTGTTGCGCCCAACGCACTAATGGTCAAGACACAGTGCACTGTCTCCCACTCAGGGGTTCTCTGCAATGCACTGTCTCCCCTTAGAGACTGTGTTGGCCCCTCAACCAACCAAATTCCATCTAAATTTGTCATTGCTATCATTCTCAGCCATTTTTTGGTTGTATTCTTAGATGTCTGATACCTCTTAGACACCAGTAAACTTCCCTGATTCTTCCTCCTTTGAAAAGTAAAATTTTTCAATGTCTCTTTAATGTTTTTCTTTATCATTAGAAAATCAAATTCAAAGTATTTTATATCTGCATTAGATCAATCTTTTTTCGTAAAGGAAATTTTTGTTTCATTCCTCATTTCTTGTAGGAAAAATTGTAGTTCCATTCTTCATTTTTCCTAAAATAGAAATTGTTGTTTTATTCCTCGTTTCTCAAAGAAGAAAACACTTGTTTTATTGATTGATGCATATATTTTCCTTTCTTGAATTCACATTAATGGAACTGAAAATAAAAACATGCATGTGCATATAGTGAATTGTATGTGTTTCATAGGAACAAGTTAGGAAAGTTGCATTTTAGTTTGTTCTCTTTGTTGTTTTCTCTAAAACTGATTGCTCTTTGCCTTAGTAGCTAGGATTTTCATTGAAAAAGCTAAATTGAAAAGTTTGCTTATCATTTAGTTTGCATTTTTAGGAATTTCCATCACATCACGCGATGAACCTCAAAGAACATATTTTAAACAAGATCAACATAAAAACATCAATTTACCTAAGAAAGCATTGGAACATTAACAATAACATTTAAAAGGTCTAGGCTAGAGACATGTTATGGCATCGTTAAACATAGCAGTTGTCGTTAACTTGTCTGCGATACATTCCGAATGTGATACCTCACTCCACGTACGTAAGTATATCGTAGCTCGTCCACGTACCTTTGAGTATTTAGGGTGGTTTTCTAGTACAAAAATTATAAGGGGGTGCTCTCACTATGTGGTTTCGCATTAGATAGTGCTAATACGGACTTGCGCCTCCACGTACATTCGGGTATATTTGGGAGGAAAACTTTAGGTTGCTATCCATCCATAAGTAACCGAGTCAGCCGCCTTGTAACTTGTGATACACCGAACACAACATTCAGGGAGATTGCATGCCCGTACTTCTTGGTTTTCCAGGAGGTACTCTGCAGTTCACAATTACTTGGTAAACCTTTTCCTAGAATTACCCTTTTATTTTGTTTTTGTTTTTTTTTTTCATAAAATAAATCATTCATTATGGAAGAAAAACATCCCTTTCCCAATCGTTCGCGTAGAATAGCACTGAAACCACCTTTACCACTGGAAGCAATTTATGGTCGGCGAAGGTGACATCGTTCTATCGAAGCTAGTACTATTAGTACCTCTGGTGCGACAACATTCTCACATATACCAGAGTCATCTCGAGTTGTTTCTACAAATACTAGTTCATCTACTGTTGTCAAGATGGAGTCCTCTCAGCTACCTGTTGTCATGATCCATCCAATCAGTGAGACCATACCTCCCGAACCCGACATTGTTCAACTGGAAGTTGATCCGGATCCTGCCGTTCTTTTACCAGAACATCTGAATCCCAAATTCGAACAACCAGGAGTTGTTCCTGTATCTCTCGCCCCACAGTCTATTGTAGCCATTGAGTTTCCCATATCACGCAGTCAACCACTTGAAATATACTTTAGGCCTGATGGAAAAATCCTTCCACCTGGTTTGATTTCGATTGAAGAAATTCCACAAGATGAAACTCCTTCGAATCCAACTCATTTTGGATCGGACCTTTATCTTTACGAGACTTTTCCCCAATCACCTCACACTGATTTCTTTGATCATGTGTCTATTTGAGTTCCCATAGATCCTGTAGGGTATAAATTTGGTCGTCTAAACATGCCTGAGACAATATCTTCAGATGCACCATCCATTCCAGTTTCAACGGCACCTACTCTTGCTACCCCGTCGATGTTCACAACATCACCAGAGTTACATCTATATGGTGGCCCTTTCATCCCACATGGTTACCAATATTTATCTGGAACCTTCTCTGGTGCATCCTCAAACCTATGGACTTCACCAATGTCATCATCTGGTATTCTATCTGGTACATCTATAATGAGTACTGAATGGCTTGATCCTTTGTATACATCATCAGGGAAATATCAAGCTAGTTAATCTAGGTATATTCCATCTAGTACAATTTCAACTGGCCTCCCGACATTTGGAGAACAAAATTTTCCATCTTATTATACTCCTCATGCTAGGGGCCAACCTAAGGTCACCCATTTTGACAGTGCTCCATCATTATTTTGTCATTCTAATGTCATAATGATTGTTTGTCAGTGGCAGCCCACTCTTCCCATCCAACCACAAACGATTGTGTAATCATATCAACCGGTTCAACCTGTTGCACCCACATCTACCCCGCTTGTTAATACATCCTTACCCTTATTACAGGCTCAAACTGTTGTACCTCAACCGTCTCAGGCGAGTCCTTCAACCCAATACCCTCAAGTATTGGGCCCTCAAACTCCAACTCCTTCGGCTAGTTTACAACAACCACTTGTATCCGGAATTATTTATTCACAAGCTGGATTACCATATTATGGGATGTCACAGCCACAACAGAGTTATACCTATTCACAACCGAATCCAGGCTATTCTATTTTGGGTTATAATCTTGGTGGAAAGACCCCTTGGCAGCCACAAGCTCAAATGAAACAACCTTCATTTCAGCAAGTCGTGTACCCAGGTTTTGGTCAATAGAATCCTCAAGCATTTGCTTATCAAAACAACCCCTATCTGGGTGACCAGAAACAAATTCCTTATGCTGGTGCTTAAAGGCCTATTGGCCAAGCAATTCCATCATACCCTGGCTATGCTCAACCCGACTTAAATTGACAGTTTCTCTTTGTTGTAACTTTAGAGTTACTTGATTTAAACCAGATTACAAATGATCCAATCGGATATGCTCCTTGGTGGTCGGTGATACCTTATAAATTACCCTCGAATATTCCTAAGTTCAATGGAAACCCTGGGGAAGACCCATCAATGCATGTTATAACTTATCATTTTTGGTGTTCATCAAACTCCCTAAATCATGACTTTGTTTGACTACGTATTTTCGAGCGTACGCTCATTGGTCTGACCACGAAATGGCACATTGAGTTACCACAAGCTTCATTTGAAAATTTCACTGCCCTAGTGTTACGCAGGTAAATCCTCTCTGCGGACAGAGACGATCCCTCTAGCCCTAGGGTGGGTCTAGAAACAAAGGGACACGCTAAACTGTTGCTTCCTAGTTAATGAATGAACAAGAGACATGGTAGATCGACCTACCTGGAATCCAATGTTGTCGTTGTTGTGGAAAGAGTAGTAGCCCCTCGCTCCTGCCTTGGCAAATCACAATCCGTTTGCTGTAACGCCCGGATACCTGCACATGGAACAAGAAATGAGAACAACATACGACATCATAGTTTCACTCACAACTATTAACCATTCAAAGAGGGTTAAAGCTATCACATTACACAAACATCATAACACAATAGTGGAACCAAACAGTAGTCATGTATATATAAGTAGAAGGAAGAGGTACAACCGATGCTTTGATGTCACAGTCTCCTCCAGCGAGGTTCAGCTGAAGCGCGTCTCAGTACCTGTTAAGGTATTTAGATGGGATGAGGGCATGGATTCAAGCTCTCCTCAATGTGATTCCTTCTATCTATCTTCTCTGGTTATTCAACTACAGTATCAGTTCTCCAAGTTCAGCTATTCAGTTGTTCAGCTAGTTTGCACTAAGAGAGATAGCTTCTTTTATAGAGGAAAAGGAGGTGGTTGGGATCCCTACAAAGGTGGGAGGGAGTCCTATCCTTTAGGAGAGTTCCAAGGGAGGTGGAAACTACTAAATAAAGGAGGAATTTTGTGGTTGTTTCAGTTCAACCACTCCCAGTGACTCATCCTCGAGGTGGTTGGAATAGAACCTCTGCCTCTATTTTTAAAAAACATTCCATAAACAGCTTGGCGCGAGTGCTTAACTAGCATAGAGCGCCACCTGGTGTGGGCCCAATGTTAATTTTCCAGCTTGGCGCAGGGGTGTAACTACCTACTTGCGCCAAGGAAAAAATAAGGGTTTTTATAGTCCTGTTCAGGGAATTGTAAACAAGAGGAATTTTACTCTCATGCAAAGGAATGCAATGATGGTTTTTTCAAGGCATGACACTGCTTATTGGTCACATAAATGACCCTCAAATGGGTGAGATGGGGATTGCAGGGACAGTGACAAAATTTTGTATAACAGATTCTCCCTAAAACATGAGATCTGAGGGAGAGGGAGGGGCGAAATGATTTATGAGAATGCGTTCGAACCAAACACCGTTGTCAGAAAACCTGCAATTTACAAATACAATTGATATCTCTGATAAATGAACATGTGGCATGGGCGCAGCCATCCATATAGAGTATATAAAAACTGAGATTCGAGGTATGGACGCAGCCATCCAGTAGTAAGGATCAACAAATAGACTCAGGTATGGTCACAGCCATCCAATCAAAAGAGTCATGTAATAAGTTATAAAAATCCACCAAAATCCGCAACCTAGACTTTATCAGACAAAATCCAGGGTCTTGCGCTCCATCTCGACCTGAACAAGTATAATTCTAGGCATGCGAATATATGAGCTGAAGTCAAACATGCCATAAAATCACCTGATTACCAGCCAATGATTAAAGTTGTTAATAGGCACGAGAGAAACCACCAATAATGACAATGGCTCTCAAGGTAAAACCAGTACAATCTATGGGATGTGAACAGTGACCTGGCATCGAACATCTGCAGAATCACTCGATCGAAGGCCAATGATGTGGACCTTGTGTCAAATGCGAAAAACCTACCATTAAGGCATGCAGGCTCCAAGGTACCAGAATAGAGTCTCTCGATAAAATTCCTGGATAATGAGTTGAAGTTGACAGGAAGTGACATGATCGAAGGTGGGCCATAATGTTTCCCACATAATTGATGCGAGATAGAGGAACATGATAATAGTGAATCAGGACCAACAGAGAATCAGAGGGCAGTTGAAAACTACAGAGGAAAACTTCTCTTGAACATATCAACAGCACGACACTGGATTTGGTAGTATTTGAAATCAAAGGATCTAAAGTCATGACGACGTGGAAAAGAGCGGATGAGAGGTCAAAAGAGAATACCCAAACCCATGGAGGCAAAAATGACGAAATGAGAGGTCCCCAACCCGACACGAATGCAGACAAGTGCCATGTTCAAGAGCGACATACTGCCAACATAACTAAAACTTGGTTCCATTTTCTCCCACCATTTCTGGTGAGTACTCCAATTATTTTTTAAAACAAGCTTGAAGGGGATAGCATATGCTTGCATTGTAAGTTTGTCCTTCGGACAAATCCATCCTAGTAAATTTTACGAGCCCTAGGAAGAAGAAACTTGAGTAACGTCATGGCGACGAAATCTGATGTCATTGATATTTAACGAGTCTAAAAAAGGGAGAACTCGACATCTTTTCATGTTTAGAGAGTTTGAAAAGAAGGCGGAAAAGAAAACTCCAACAGTCCCTTTTTGTAGGTAGTCTCACATCCGAAAAGGTATAAAACTGTGTCAGCGAGAAACTCTTAGTCACGATAGGCTAAGATATTCTTTTTTCGTAAATAATTCATCCCAGCCCGAAAAATGGTTAAAGGTATACTAGGTGGATATCGTTTCACAGCCATTTAACGAGTTCAAAACGACAAGAGTCTCAGAAATATTTTCAATTTTAGAGAGTCAGAAAAGCGCTGAAAGATGACTCCATTAGTGACTTTTTCGTGTTTTTACCGAGTCCGAAAAAGTATAAAATATAACTCGTTACTTCATCGATGTCGCATAAAAACCTGTTGTTGCACAAGAGACACGTGTAAAACCCATTTCTCGAAAATAATATAATAAAATAATCGAAAAATATTTCTCAAAACCTAATTAGGGTTGTGAAAAAAGTTATAAAATGCCAAAAATGGTAAAAATAATTAATTTTCACTTTTTACCTCTTGTGGAGCAATAGTTACCCATTTCACTGCGCAATCTTGCGGCGAAGATAGCGATCAATCCAAAAAACCAATCTCAAATCCGTCAGTTCCATGTAAGAGTCGAGATCCCTCCTGTCATTTTAAGTCATTTCTTACCATCTGCAATTTCCAATTTCAAACCTTGGGGGAGGAAATGTGAATATTAGGGCACGGCAGTCGACGCAGGTTTCGGGCACGAAGTCGTGCCAACCGCCCATTTTTCTACACTAGGGTGCGCCAACGGCGCAAACTATTTTTATGTAAAATTTCACTCAAATATCCCAATTATTCACAAATTTAAGGTTCAAAAATGGCTAATACCACTCATATGAATGTGTTTGCAGGTAGAAAGAAGAAAAATGGTCATAGAATGGAAAGAACGGGAACATAGCGAAGAAGACAAGCCGGCCATGGAAAATGAGAGAGTCATGGAAGCTTTCGGGAATTGCGGTCTGAAAAAATTCTTCCTAACACCATGTCTCCGAGCCCAACCAAAGTTATTGCAATATCTGATCAGTATATGGGATGAAAATCAAGAGAAGTTCATCCTTCGGGATCAAGAACTTGAGATTGAATTCTCTGACGTCTGTTTCATAACAGGATTATCGTGGAGGGGAGTATCACCAATCCTAACCGGCACTCGGCCCTGCATGGAAAACATGACCATGGTGATCGACAGGGTATGTCTAGGAGCATGGAAAGGATCAGGCAATGGGAAATTTGATATCCAGACTATCCCTGATTTGACACTCAGAGTAGTGCTACATACCATCACACGAGCTACAGGATCACAAGCACTGCACGAGGCAACAAAGACACAGTTGCTTATTGTTGTAGACTTCTTAGCACCGACCATCTACAACTGGGCAGAGGCTGTGACAATAAACATGAAACGCCAGCTAACAAAATGCAAGAAGACCAAATTGAAGCAATTTGGTTATGGATATATTCTGGTATCGTTCTTCTTGGAACGACTACCCATTTTCCAGCGACAGGAGGTCATAGTCCCAACACCACCAACGAGAGATCCACAGATGGCCCAATGGGAAGCTCTGATGCCAAGGGTAGGGGGCGGTCAACAGATATCCTAGAGACCAGAATTATTCGATTAGATCCACCGACAACTGATTGTCGTGGAGGACTGGCCCTACTCTGTTATAGATTTCACTGATGATCCGGACCTCCCACTCCCAGAGGGAGAGGATTGGGATGAAGATTTGGGTGAGACTCATTTTTTTTTAAGTTTTATGAGTATTATGATTTTTTTATTTTTTATCTATGTGTGTTCTAACATTACATCCATGTGTTTGTAGATGTTGGCCTAGAGAGACCTGCAGGTATGTCACCGATAGCGAGGTGAATCCCTCGCGATTTTGACCCTTAAGGTGAGGGCGGCGAGGAAGATGAGATAGTGCGTAATCTGGAGGGAATCATCGGAGGAGTTCCAGACTATGCACGTTTTGACGATGTTCCATGCGCCTACCAAAGGCATACTGTAGGGGTGCCCAGCCGAATTCACTACTTGTTGAGGCAACTCATACAGGCAGTGACATGTTATAATGAGCACCATGCTGATTAGACACCTAGGTTTTATTTTCATCTACATATTTTGAAGACGTGATGTCTCAGGATGTAATAGAAACACACATATATTTTTTGAAGTTATGATGCACACAACTGCAAACATGCGATATATATATATACATCTATTTTCCTACATGGATCTTTTACATGTGATGATGATTTTACAAATTACGCAAATGTCTATCTAATACAATGTTAGCCACTGTATCAGTCAATATATTCATTCGTCTAGGAATATGTTGATATGTAATAAAATCAAAATGTCTTTCTAGCAAACGAAAATGTAAATAAAATCTCAGAATGTGTGGATTTCTAACTGAATAATGACTATTGATTTGTAGAACGACAAGCTGTGAATTTAGATTTACAAGAAATGCATGTATGCCAAGTTTGATTGCTTCGGTTAATAGCTCAATAAAAACACTATATTAAGCGACATTGTTTGTAGCTCGTCCTAGACAAATACTTTTCAGATCTATAAACTCACCAGCAGGATCATAAATTACCCAGGCTTCCGAAGACAAATTCCTGGTACTGTGGGAAGCACCATCCGCGAAACTGACATAAGGGGTAATAAATATCTACACCATAAGCAAGACCCAATAAGTAGGAAAACTCTCAAAAAGAACATCAAACCAAAATATGTACAAAAAATGAAAATTACACCTATGTACACCTATTACACATGGATGACTCATGCATAATATATTTTGAGATACAACCCATTTCTGGGATGTTCAAGAGGATGACCTTCATAATCAATAAGCTCATAGGCCCCATTCTGCAATATATGTTTAATGATGTAGGGCCCATGCCACATAGGTTGAAATTTACCTACCCCTAGCTTATCATGAGCTTGGTTATATAGGAGGACGAGATCTCCTTCAACGAAAGAATGAGGGGAAACTGATTGGTGAAAATGAGCCTTGACCCGCTTTTTCTGTGCTTCGATAACCAAAGCAGCAAAGCGGCGAGTTTCATCCAGCCTTTCTAAATAAAGGATATGTTCTTCCTCTGGTTAATTATTCGGCAGTAATTCAACAACTAACTTGAGCGAAGGTATTTCACATTCAATCGGGAGACTAGCTTCCAGGCCATAGCCCAACTAGAAAGGAGTGAACCCAGTTGCACTCTTTACTGAGGTTTGGTATGCCCAATGAGCCGAAAATAAAATGAGATGCCAATTTGATTTATGGATCCCAGTCATACATTGAAGCATAGTGACAAGGACTTTGTTCACAGCCATTGGCTTGAGGGTAGTACGGCGTTGAGTTGTCGTGACGCAGACCCAACTTAGAAGTCAACCCCGCCACCATATAATGCCGAAAATGGGAACCATGATCGGTAACGATGGCTTTCGTGACACCAAACCTAGCAATAATGTGATTGAATATGAACTAAGTAGTTGTCTTACCGTCGGAGACAAGTGTAGGCATTGCTTCGGCCCATTTGGTGAAGTAGTCCACGGCTACAATAATATAAGCATGCCCCCCGACCGAGTGAGGGTTACACCTCATAAAATCAATTCCCCACTTCACAAAAAGACCAACGGTAATGACAGGATGAAGAGGAACGGGTGGCGCACGCATCTCGCTAGTAAATATGGAAATCATGGCATTTACAAACCGCAGCAATGCAGTCTTTGAAAATAGTAGGCCAAACATAACCAGCACGAAGGATTTTTTGAGTAGTATCATAGCCAGACATGTGACCGCCACAGGCGCCACTGTGATATTCATTCAGGACTTTCTCAGCTTCCTCGAGGGTTAAACACCAACGGAGAATGGAATCTACTCCGACACAATAGAGGGTATCCCCGACTATACGATAAGGTTGGGACTGATGGCGGATGCATCGGCGAGCATCCTTCATCAACTCAGATCTAAAAGACGAAGTCTGGAGATAAACGATGATATAATTGTACCACGGATCAAGGGTGCTAATCAAGAAAAGCGAATCGTCTGGAATGGATTCCTCAGAACGAAAAGGAGCAGAGTCGGAAGGGAGAGAACAAAGCAAATCAGCGAAAGCTAATGATTTCTTATACTTGGTAGTAGTAAATTCCAAATCAAACTCTTGGAGGATAACAATCCATTTAGAGTATTTTCCCCCCAGCAATTGTCGAGGCAAGATGTAAGTCATGGGGTTGCAATCAGAAATCACCGTCACTGTGCGTAAGAGAATATAATGACGAAAACATTGGACTGCTTGAACTACAGCTAATGCTAACTTCTTGACATGAGCATAATGAGTTTCTGGGTCGTAAAGGTTACGAGACAAATAATAGATAACATGCTCATGACCGTCATCATCGTCTTGTACCAAAACCATCGCAATTGTGTTGAAAGCGACAACTAAATAAAGGGAAAAATCATGATGATAATTTGGAGGGCGGAGTAGAGGAGTATTGACAGGCAATGTCTTCAACGTATCAAAATATTTCTGAGCGATTTCATCCCAACATAAAGGAATGCCCTGCTTCAACAATCGTGTGAATCCTTAAGTTACTTCGGCATATTCAGGTATAAAACGACGTAAAAAATTAGCTTTCCCTTGTAAACTCTGCAACTAGTGCAATGAGGAAGGAGAGGGGAGACTAATAATAGCCTCAACTTTGAGAGGATCGAGGCAAATTCCATCTTGAGACATGATAAAACCTAAGAGTATATCGGAATTAGCACAGAAGACACACTTATGCGGATTAAGCCGAATGTGATAGTGTCTATAACGAAGAAAAATCTGACGAAGATGGTCAGGGTGATCCCTACGCTTAGCCGAATGAGCTGAAAGGTCATCCAGATAAGGTTGCATGATGTGACGAATATCATGAAAGGCGTAGGACATGGCACGCTAAAATGTGGCCCCAGTATTCTTTAAACCAAAAGGAAGCTTCTTATATGAAAAGGTACCCAAGGGACATATGAAGGCAGTCTTGTGTTGATCAGTCGGGAGAATTTTTATCTGATTATAACTAGGAAAACCATCCATAAGGGAAAAAATCTCGCTCCCGGCATAGTTGTCAATAATCTTATCGATGAAGGGAGTAGGATAATTATCCTTGGGACAAGCTCAATTGATATCACGATAGTCAACACAAACATGAATAGTGCCCCATTTCTTATCTACAAGAACAATATTAGAGACCCACTTTGTCAAGGGAAATGGATAAATGAAACCAACTTTGAGAAGTTTTTCCACTTCAGCTTTAATGGCAGCAGCTTTCCGAGGATGAACTGGACGAAGACGCTGGCGAACAGGTTTCGAACCGGGGTAAGTATAAATTTCATGTACAACAATGCTAGGATTAATGTCGGGCATTTCATCGTAGGACCACGCAAAGACATCACGAAACTCGCGAAAAGAGCTAGTATAGACTTGTACTTCATCGGAAGAACAGGTGACCCCGATATGGATGTTCTCGACAATTCTCGATTTAACGAAAATGTCAATAGGCATCATCTATGTAATGTTACTCAAGTTACCTTCCAAAAAAACTTCATGAATCTGAACAGGCATTTGAAGCGAAGGAGAAGGAACCTAAGAAGCAAAACGCTACAGACAAGTAGACATGGCCCCGAGATTTGGGAGAAATGAGGAACGGTGATGATTATCATCCCACGGGAGATCTTTGAGAGACATGGTTTCCACAATGGCTTCATCGAAGGGAAACACTTCTTTCAAAGGATCCGTCGAATCAAAATCACCAAGCCAAGGGGATTGAGAATAAATGTCAAGAGACATGCTCGAAGGAGCATAATCAGGGGACGAAGTATCCGATGCGGCGATGAGTTCACAATAATCAATTTCAATTGGACTTAACGGCATCAAATCTCAGAAAGAATCGATTTGTTCAGGGGAAGGGATAACCCATGGGTCATCGGTGTGAGAAATCATGTTGACCTGAACAATATTTGGTGGTGGAAGAGGAAAAATACCCATGAGGGCAGGATCCTTGAAAAGGCCTGGCCCTACGCTCTCGTAGGGAGTAGGAATCTTATCCACATATGGAACATTGTTCTCAGAAGAAGAAGTGAAAAAAGACAATTGATCGACAGTAACAATATTTCCCTCGTGCGGGAATTTCAAAACACGAAAAGAGAGTGGACAGAACACATAGCATTGCATGAGTCCAACTGCGATCGAGGAGAAGATTATAATTGAGCTTAGCATCAACGACTTCAACTTCAACATTGACTGTATTCCCTTCTAATGTGATCGATAAACTAGCAAGAACACCAAGAGGTTTAGACTCTCTTCCATCAAATGCTTCAAGGGCATTGGGTGACGAGGTGAGAGTTGGAGAACCAATGGCTTTCCAACAAGTAGATGACATAACATAGGTATATTCACCCTCGTCCACGACTGCCCGGTGAATGTTCAAACCATTTATACCAACTTGAATGATGAGCGCAATTTGGTGTGGGAGTCGCGGGACAAAATTCTCTAAATCGAAAGCAAGCAAGCTAGTATCGGCAGGATCAACCCCACCTATCGTGGATAACAACACTTTCCTTTGTGACGGACAACTCTAAAGTACTTTTAACGCAGACACTGTGGATGGCACCTGAGCCAAATCCTCAACAATACTGTAATGTTGAGCGGCATGGGCGTTAGGATTGTACGAAGACTTGCGGAGCACACCTTTGGAAGGTGGTCGCACAACGTATTTAGTATTACGCCGTTCAATCTCAACAAGGCCAGAAACAGGTGGAGGAGGAGGACCATCAGTGATCTCCTTCTCAGTTGCCTGACATGAACCAGAATAATATTTCGATCGAGTAGTAATATAAACGGGTGCAGAACCGTTCATCATAAAAACCTGAGAACCAAATGGGGTAGAGGACTGAGGTTTCTCTACCATATGAGTTTTATGAGTAGGAAAAGGTTCTTTAAGAACAGCCTGAGCTCCTTGAGTGCCTTTGAGCAATTGACTCACTTCAGACCGTCGAGGGCAGTCTTTGGTGAAGTGCTCTTCGTCACAAATTAAACAAGGATACTTCGGTTTGCGTTGAGATCTATCCGCAGAACAAGGTTTCGAAGAATCCTATTTCAGGGTATCGGTTTTGGCCTTACCTTTACCCTTCTTCTTACCTTTATAAACGTTATCCATAGGATTGGCCTAAACGGCATTCACTTCTGCGGGTTTGCCAGAATTCAGAACTGACTAAGAAGCAACATTATTGGAAGAAGTAGACTTCTGCTTCCCAGAATTAGATGGAGACTTTTGAGAAGTATGAGATACGGAACCAATAATACCGTCAACAGATGGAGTAGCTAGAGGTTTATAAGTTCCAGGTTAAGGAGCATCAAGCAATATATCATATAAAGCGTCAGATTGAGAGTACACAAGATCAAGGTACTAGGCGTAAGCAATGGCTTGTTCCTCGGTTACACCTGCCCCCATAGCTATGTCTTTGGCGATCTGATTGACAAAGGAGGTAGTGAACCAATGAGTTAAAATCTGATCAGGAATTTCAAATTTGATCATGCGACGATGTCGCCTCCACTCATGAATATGATCAGAGATATGAGTAGCTCAGTCCTGTTTCAATGAAGTGAGGAGGTGTTACCCAGTCTCATAGCGGATCGGTAACTGGAAATGTGTAAGGAATGCCATAGCTAAGGAATTGAAATCTTGAAAAACTCCACAATACAGCTCAACGTACCACTTTGCAGCGGCACTAGTAAGAGTTCGTTGGAAAAGACGGAGCCAAATAGAATTGTCAACCCAAGAGTTAGAGGAACACCAAAAGTGGTAAGTCATAACATGCGTTTGGGGGTCTTCACCAGGTTTACCCTCAAATTTAGGACAATCAACAGGAATCTTGGTCGGAACTGGAGGCCAATACGGATTATGAAGAATGGGATCATTTGTCAACTTTGACACATCAAGTAATTCCAACGTAGCAAGAAATGGTAATTGAGTATTAAAAGTCATCGGAGGTCTTTGATAAGGACCCATGTGTACATTCCACCCAGTCTGAGCGGGTTTCTATCCCTATATATTCTGTCCCGAAAGATTCAGATCATAGGGATTAGAAGTAGGATAATTCAGTTGATACTGGGGTTGAGGACCAGGATATGGAGTCAAAGTAGACCACGGAGGTCCTTGCTAAGCAGTATAAGGATTCTGTTGTGGAATGTAAGCATGGATTTGAGGTTGATGATACATAGGTGGATTTTAAGGGTAAGGAATTTGAGGCGCGCTATATACCTGTTGATAGGAAACTTGAGGGTAGTAAGTGCCTTGCGGTTGAGTAGGTTGACGCTGCAGAGTAGGTTGAGCAGGTCGCTGAGCAGGGTGAACAGGTAGAACTGGCTGCAGAACTGAAGGAATCTGCTGATGGGCATGTTGAAACGGCTGTTGAGCTGGTTGAACCAGCTGTTGAAACTATTGTTGGGGACCAACAGGTTGTCCTTGTGGGAAAGGTTGGCCTGATGGTTGCAACTGACCAAGTTGACCCGAAGAAGGACCAAGGGGTTGTCCTGGTTGCACAATATTTGGGCCATACTGAATGTGCAGCTATGATTGAGGTGCAATAGGTTGTCCCTGTGACGGATAATTTTTCCCCCCAGGACCAAAAGATGGTCTTGGTTGATTCAAAGTTTGACCCGAAAGACCGGAGGGTTGTCCATGTTGGGCCAAAGGCTGACCTTGTGAAGGTTGGCCTTGTGGACTGTATGGTTGTCCCTGTGGACCAAAAGTCAGGCCCTGCTGAGCTAAAGGTTGTCCCGATGAGGGTTTTCCTTGCAAGCTAGAGGGTTGCGTAAGCAGGGTAGGTCCCAAATGAGTAAAAGTCTGATAAGGATCAATAGGAGGAAAATAGACCGGATTACCATACACGTCATAATGGTGCGGGTAGATATATACGGGATTACCAACAGCATCATAGTGATGGAATCAAGGATTACTAGGAGCCTCAGACTACTGAGAACCCTGAGAACTCTGTTGCTAAACAGCCAACAGATATTCTTCAAAAGTAAGACCGCCAGGAATCACCGGAGTGTTAGAAAATTAAATATTACAGAGCAATGCAACACATAAAATATGCGGAAAATAAAAGCACACAAAACACATAAAACTAGAGAGACACAGATATACGTGGTTCACCCAGTTTGGGCTACGTCCACCCCGAACAACCAGTCCTTCCTTTCTATTATCCAGCAAAAATGAAGAGACAAAACCTACAGCAGATCCGTTGTAATATCCTTTGTTCTCTCTCACTGTCTCCATCTCTGTTTCTCGCTCTGAGAATACACATACAATGCACAGCTGCAATACAATGCCCTCATAAAAGCGAGGGGTTGCCTTCTAGGGAAAAAAACCCTAATCTAAACATAACTTCTACCGTCAAATCATTTGCCTAATGAACGGCCCAGATTGACTAGAAATTACTATACTTTTACAAGGCAATTTTACATCTGTTTTTAGCTTCGGGGGCGCTACCCCCAAAAACCCCTGCCAGGGGGGTGCTTTGAAAAGCGCTGCCACCCCCTTGGATCCCCCACGACAGCGATTAATTACGGGCGGCGTTGCCGCCCCTTTGAAGGTATAGGGGTCCAATGTTGTGATACAAAGTAAACAAGATAATCAGGCTCCACACCCAACAATCTCCCACTTGGAGACTGATTGTAGCAACTCCACCGCTGCTTCATTTGCTGGACAATGACTCCTCTTTGGACATGGTTGTTCCTCATCTTCATCGTCATCCTTGAAGACCAATTGAAACTGAGCACATTCTTAGTTTCTCCCTGGTTACAACTTTTGTTAGCATATCTGCAGGATTCCGGCTAGTGTGTATCTTTTCCAGCTTCAACTCTCCATCTTCCAATACTGACCGTATGAAATGGTACTTGAGATGTATGTGTTTAGTCCTGGAATGAAATGCTGAGTTCTTTGCAAGATGAATAGCACTTTGGCTATCACTGTATAGTGTGCCCATATCATGCTTCCTACCCAATTCATCCATAAACCTTTGTAACCAAATCATTTCTTTACTAGCCTCTGTAGCAGCAACATACTCGGCTTCTGTTGTTGAAAGTGCAACAACACTTTGGATTTTTGAAACCCAACTGACAGCTGTTCCACCTACAGTAAATACATATCTTGTAGTGCTCCTCCTATTATCTCTGTCACCTGCCATATCTGCATCAACATATCCCTGCAGAGCAATGTTTGAACCACCAAAGCATAATGCTTGATTTGTGGTACCTCTCAAATATCTGAGAATCCATTTTACTGCCATCCAATGTTCTTTTCCTGGATTATTCATGTACCTGCTTACAACTCCCACTGCATGTGCAATATCAGGCCTTGTGAAGACCATTGCATACATTAAGCTTCCAACTGCTGATGCATATGGAACTTTAGACATATAATCCATGTCTTCTTGGGTCTTTGGGCACATCTCCTTACTAAGTTTGAAATGGCTAGCAAAAGGTGTACTAACTGTTTTTGCATTCTGCATATTAAATCTTTTCAACACCTTCTCTATGTACTCATTCTGAGACAGTGTTAATTTGCGATTTTTCCTGTCTCTAGTTATCCTCATACTAAGGATTTGTTTTGCAGCTCCCAAATCCTTCATTGCAAATGAATTTTCCAATTTTCTTTTGAGCACATTTATTTCCTGCATGTTAGACCCTGCAACAAGCATGTCATCTACATACAATAACAATATAATATAGCCGCCATCATTTTTCCTTTTTAGATAAACACAATGATCAGAGTGACATCTAGTATAACCTTGTTCAGACATAAACTTGTCAAATTTTAGATACCACTGCCTTGGAGCCTGTTTTAAGTCATACAAGCTCTTCTTTAACCTGCACACCAATTTTTCTTTCCCTTTTACCTCATATCCTTCTGGTTGCTGCATGTATATCTCTTCCTCCAAATCTCCATGGAGAAATGCTGTCTTTACATCTAACTGTTCAAGATGTAAATCTTCCGCTGCTACAAGACTTAAAATAGTTCTGATTGAATTCATTTTAACAACAGGAAAACATATTTCATCAAAATCAATACCTTTCTTCTGTGCAAACCCCTTCACCACAAGTCTAGCTTTGTACCTTCGTTTTCCTCCATCTTCTTCCTTCAGCCTGTAAACCCATTTATTCTACAATGTAGTTTTACCTGCAGGCAACTTGACTAAGTCCCAAGTCTGGTTATGCATTAAGGAGTCCATCTCTTCTTCCATGGCTAGCTCCCACTTCTTCCTGCTTTCAACCTGCATTGCTTCTTCATAACATTCAGGTTCACCAGAATCAGTCAGCAATAAATAATATAATGAAGGAGAGTATCGTTCGGGGGGGCTACTTATCCTGGTAGATCTTCTAACACCACTTTCAGGTGTTTGAGGTGCCTGTTGCTATTGTGGTGGTTACTGCTGTTGTGGTTGTTGATTATTATTATTTTCAGGCACCTTTACTTTTTCAGTTATCTCATCAAGAACCACGTATTCCTTGCTTTCTTTTTCCTGTTTCTTTTCCTGCAACTGATTCTTATACAAGACCTTTTCATTGAATATTACATCTCTGCTCCTAATGATTTTTTGATTTTCATAATCATATAAGCGATAACCAAAATCATTAGCACCATATCCAATAAAGGTACATTTCTTTGATTTTGCCTCAAGCTTTCTTCTGTTTTCTTTATTAATATGGACAAAGGCCTCACAACCAAAAGGCTTTAAAAAAGAGTAGTTTACCTTTTTACCTGTCCATGCTTCCTCTGGAATACCACCATCCAAGGAACTTGAAGGCCCTCTATTTATTAGATAAACAGCAGTATCTACAGCATCTGCCCAAAATTGTAAAGGCAATCCTGCATGCAATCTCATGCACCTTGCACGCTCCATGATTGTTCTGTTCATCCTTTCTGACACATCATTTTCTTGTGGTGTTCTTGGAACTGTCTTCTCTCTACGAATTCCATGCTCTGAACAGTACCTATCAAACTCTTTGCTGCAATATTCACCTCCATTGTCCGATCTGAGACACTTCAACTTCTTTCCTGTCTCAATCTCAACCAAATCTTTCCATTTCTTGAAAGTATCAAATACATCAGATTTATTCTGAATACAATAAATCCATGTTTTTCTAGTTGCATCATCAATAAAAGTAACATAATAATGAGAGCCACCGAGAGATGATACCTGAGCAAGTCCCCATACATCTATATGCACAAGCTCCAATTTTTCGCAGTTCTTTTCTTTCCCAACTCTGAGAAATCTGACTCTCTTCTGTTTTCCATAAATGCAATTCTCACAGAAATCCAAATCAACATTCTTCAAACCTGGCAGGAAATTTCTTGAGTGAAGAATTTTCATCCCCTTCTCACTCATGTGTCCGAGCCTATGATGCCATAATGTTGCATCTGCTCCTTTGGAAGTTAAAGCATTAACAGAGTTAGAAATACCATTGCATAAATACAATGTACCAACCTTTTCGCCTTTTGCTATTACCAGGGCTCCTTTGGTGACCTTCCAATTTTTATCCGTGAAAGTTGTCACACAACCTTCACCGCCTAACTGCCCTGTTGAAATCAGATTTTTCTTCAGATCTGGAACATGCCTTACCTCCTTTAGTAGCCATTGGTTTCCATTCCGTTGTTTTACAAGAACTTTACCCATTCCAACAATTTTACAGGGTTTATCATCACCCAAACGAACTTGTCCAAAATCTCCTTGAACATAGTCATGAAAATATTTTTTATCAAGTGTGGCATGGAATGAAGCCCCTGAATCTACAACCCAAGAATCAATAACATTTTCGAAAGAAAGAATCAAAGCATCTTGTAACACATCACCTGTCACATTTTCTTCATGATTGTTTTCTTGCTGTGTGTCTCCTTCTTTTCCCTTCCGAGATCTACAGTCTTTCTTTAGGTGTCCTTTATTTCCGCAATTCCAGCACACTATCCCCGATATGGACTTGGATCTGCCTTTCCTTGATTTACTGTGATATCCCGAGCTCTTTCCTCTTTCCATTCTTCTTCCCCTAGACTTTGCACTCAAAGCATTACCTGATGTCTCACCGGAGCTTTTTCGTCGCATTTCCTCGCTAAGGATAGCACCAACAACATCATCAAACTTTAAAGTACTAGATCCAGAGACAAAGTTACTAATGGCCATTACTAAACCATTCCAACTCTCTGGCAATGAGCACAAGAATAATAGAGCTCTAACTTCATCATCAAAGTTTACCCCTACAGAACTTAGCTGACTGGTAACTGTATTAAATTCATTTAAATGGTCTGCAACAGATCCACCTTCCGACATCTTCATATTAAATAGTCGTTTCATAAGAAATACCTTGTTTGAGGCCGAGGGTTTTTCATATAGTTTCGCCAAAGTCTGCATCAAACCCTCTGTTGTTGTTTCCTTCGAAATATTGAAGGCAACTGACGTCGCAAGACACAACCGTACTGTTCCGAGTGCATTTTTATCGAGAATGTTCCATTCCACGTCTGTCATGGCCGCCGGATTCTTTGTTTTTTCGCTCAATGGTAGGTACAGATATTTTTGATACAGATAATCTTCCATCTGCATCTTCCACAGCGGGAAGTTTTGGCCGTTAAATTTCTTGACCCTAACCTTACCATCGTCCGCCATTGCTCCCACTCGAACCAGGAACCCTTCTTTCCTGCGAGTTTATCAGCCAAATATACCTTCGGGTCTGATACCAGTTGTTAGAAAATTAAATATTACAAAGCAATGCAACACATAAAATATGTGGAAAATAAAAGCACATAAAACTAGAGAGACACAGATATACATGGTTCACCCAGTTTGGGCTACGTCCACCCCGAACAGCCAGTCCTTCCTTTCTATTATCCAGAAAAAATGAAGAGACAAAACCTACAGCAGATCCACTGTAATATCCTCTGTTCTCTCTCACAGTCTCCCTCTCTGTTTCTCGCTCCGAGAATACACACATAATACACAGCCGTAATACAATGCCCCCATATATACAAGGGGGTTGCCTTCTAGGGCAAAAAACCCTAATCTAAACATAACTTCTACCGTCAGATCATTCGCCTAATGAACGGCCCAGATTGACTAGAAATTACTATACTTTTACAAGGCAATTTTACATCTGTTTTTAGCTTCGGGGGCGCTGCCCCCAAAAACCCCCGCCAGGGGGGGGCTCCGAAAAGCGCTGGCGCCCCCCCCCTGGACCCCCCACGGCAGCGATTAATTACGGGCGGCGTTGCCGCCCCTTTTAAGCTACATGGGTCCAATGTTGTGATACAAAGTAAACAAGATAATCAGGCTCCACACCCAACAAGGAGGAGTGGAAACTAAACTAAAAGCCACACAAACTGTTGGTTGAACTGGAACAGATATGACAATAACCGACAAACCAGGAGTCGAAGGTGATAGCCCTAATGAAGGTAAGATCGAACTCTGAGGAGGAGTTTCTGTACTGGATTGTGCATTGGAGGCAACGCCAGACATGATCTAACTCAAGGATCTATATCCAAGCGGAAGTGAGACCGACGATGGAGAATATTGGATGGAGGCACGAGAGATATCTTCAAGAAAGATTTGATATTATCCTGTGGAAACAGGCATTCCTTCACTGGAAATAGGACTGGAGGAATCCATATCTGATTCCAACGTAAGATCTTCGAAAATACTACGGGGACTAGGAGGTACTGCAGCAGCAACAAAAGGCGATCCTAACGTAAGAGGAGGAAATTCTCCTTCTTCCCCAAAACCAGACCAAGCACTTGAAGGAGGCCAATTGAATTCAACTGGCTCGTCAAGCGGATATCGAGTAGCAAGGGGTTTGATAGACGGAAGAATAGGCTGCGAGAACTTGACAGACCTAGTGGATTGAGGGGTTTCAAAAGAAATGTCCAGAAAAGAACCACCACTAGGAGGCAGTGAGGACGACAAAACTGGATGTTTCGCCACTTTGACTGTATATCAGAACAGAGAGGAAAAGAGATAACCAATCAAAGGTGCCAAAACAAGAACTAAAGAAATCAACCAGGCCAAGTACTAGACTTTTAATAGGCGTGTGGTCGTAGGTGATTAATTTTATAACACTAAAACCAAAATTCATTGTTTCATGTTTTAAGAGTCGAGAAACAGGAAAAAGATGACTCTAGTCACTTTCAATTTGAAACAAGCGTGAAAGGACAAGTGCTCAATGATCTCTTCTCTTGTTTAAAGATTCACGAAAAGATCGAAATGACTTCTCAAGAATTCTAAGCAAGAGGGTGTACCAGGTTTCCGTGAACTGCCATATACACCTTGGTGATCAAATGAAAGAGAAATGACCAAGGACTTGAGGTACGTGCAGGTAGTTTCCACGAATGCTACGTTCGGTGTATCACGGTTACAAGGCGGCAGACTCAGCTTCCTATGGATAAAAGGATTGCAACATAGAGGGGTCTCCCTTTATATACTCGACGGTACGGGGAGCACAAGTCCATACTAGTGTTGTCTGAATCCAACAAGCGAGCAACAGCTACTAGGTTTTAAGACGCCAGAACACGTCTCTAGCCTAGACCACTATAAATATTGCGTTAGGTTTCAATGTTTCCTTAGGTTCATTGAGTAAATTTTAAAGTTATTCTTGGATTAGGTTTCAATTTCAATGCCCTAACAAATTTGGAGCTCAATTTCCTAAATGAAAACTATATGCAAATGAACATCATTTCAGTTCGATGAATGCTAGTTATAAGAAGGATAGAAATCTTTCAAACAATAACAAACAAACAAAGTATGCGAAGAAAACTTCTAATGCCTCTAATGCAATAATCGAAAACAAAATTCCTTCCTAGATGACAAAGGCTAGTTATGCAAAGGAATGTTTCAATTTCGATGCAATGAAAGAATGCAAAACATTTTTTATTTTTATTTTTTGGTTTTTCAATGAAAAAAGCACACAAAGCACTAACTCAAATGGAAAACAAAATAAACACTAGTTTGAGTTTTGCGAATGTAGGGATTTAAAATTGAATGACTCAACCAAAGCGAAACAAACACAAAACATTCAAGCTAATGTAGCAAACTTTCAATCAAATAGAGAGAATTTCCCCAATCAACCCAACACAATCAATGTAATCGATGCCTGGAGCACTAAGGGGAAAGATCAATCGATGAAACGAAAATACCATTCAACCAAAACACTCAAAAGGATCAAGGAAAACTCAATGTAATGGCGCAAAACGAAACAAGGCTGACAACCATCAAAGAGACTTGAATTTCAAACAGAGGGCTCAGTGTACAAGAACACTCAGAAACCCTAAGGCCTTTAAATGACATTGACAAGAAAATGGACAAACAACTGAAAGAAAGAAGTCTACAGTAGCCAACACAGTTCCAAAGGCTAAATCACACCCAAAAAATAACCCAGAAGCAAGCACAATTGACCAAAATACTCATTAAGGAGCTCAAACCAAAACCTATAGGGTTTGGTGTGACTGTAAGGTTGTAATCTGTGCCATACAGGGGTTGGAGCGAGTGCAAAGAGAGCAACATGCGCCAATCGGCGCGACTATTCAGACAAAAACTGCACCAAGCTAGATACCTATGGGAAAAAGAGGAAAAACCAAAACTTAACGAGCAAAGGCCAACCTTGACACTCTGGAGCTGAACATAGGATTAAATTAAGTAAACAACCCAAAAAAATACAGAAAATGAAATCGATAATTGAAACTGAACCAACAGGAATAAACGACAAACTCGCACTGATCCCTAGTGAAGTTGCCAATTTGTTATGTAGGTAAATCCTCTCTGCGGACAGAGATGATCCCTCTAGCCCTAGGGTGGGTGTAGAAACAAAGGGACATGCTAAAGTGTTTCTTCCTAGTTAATTAATGAACAAGAGACATGGTAGATTGACCTACCTGGAATCCAATGTTGTCGTCGTTGCGGAAAGAGTAGTAGCCCCTCCCTCCTGCCTTGGAAAATCACAATCTGTTTGCTGTAACGCTTGGATACCTTCACATGGAACAAGAAACGAGAACAACATATGACATCATAGTTTCACTCACAACTATTAACCAATCAAAGAAGGCTAAAGCTATTGCATTACACAAACATCATAACACAATAGTGGAACCAAACAGTAGTCATGTATATATAAGTAGAAGGAAGAGGTACAACCGATGCTTTGACGTCGCAGTCTCCTCCAGCGGGGTTCAGCTGAAGCGCATCTCAGTACCTGTCAAGGGATTCAGACAGGATGAGGGCATGGATTCAAGCTCTCCTCAATGTGATTCCCTCTATCTATCTTCTCTGGTTATTCAACTATAGTATCAGTTCTCCAAGTTCAGCTATTCAATTGTTCAGCTAGTTTGCACTAAGAGAGATATCTTCTTTTATAGAGAAAAAGGGGGAGGTTGGGATCCCTACAAAGGTGGGAGGGAGTCCTATCCTTTAGGAGAGTTCCAAGGGAGGTGGAAACTACTAACTAAAGGAGGAATTCCGTGGTTGTTTCAATTCAACCACTCCCAATGACTCATCCTCGAGGTGGTTGGAATATAACCTCTACCTCTATTTTTAAAAAAAAATTCCATAAACAGCTTGGTGTGGGTGGTTAACTGGCACAGAGCGCCACCTGGCGCGGGCCCAGTGTTAATTTTCCAGCTTGGTGTGGGGGTGTAACTGGCTACTTGTGCCAAGGCAGAAACAAGGGTTTTTACAGTTCTGTTCAGGGAATTGTCAACAAGAGGAATGTTAGTCTCATGTAAAGGAATGCAATGATGGTTTTTTCAAGGCATGACACCGCTTATTGGTCACAGAAATGACCCTCCAATGGGCGAGATGGGGATTGCAGGGACAGTGACAAATTATTGTGTAACACCTAGCTACTATCTTTTTTACCCACTTCCAGTTAGCCATATGATATGAAACTGGAACAGAACACTTGACCAATTTTAAACAGACTAATTCTACTCACATTTTTTATCATATTCATGAGTGGCATCATCGTCGTAGAATGGTCAAGAAATTTGTTCCTGATCATCTCCTTGCTAAATGGTTCATTAAGTCCCTGTTACCATCTATAACTGAGGATGTGGCAAAGGGTGGTTTTGTCACTAAAGAGCAGGTCATTGCTCATGCCCAATACTTAGATTTGATTTACACTCGGTCTGGCAGACTCTACGAAAAAAATCCCAACGCGTCGCGATCTAATTTTACTATTCCTCATCCATATAAGGACTCTCATGCTAGCGACGGTATGATCAGTACTGCAAGCACACATCACTCTACTGCATCTAATCCTACATTTTCTTTCAAAATTCATGTTGTGTCATCTGACAAACGCAATGGTGACAAGCAACTCGGAAGTAATAAAATGGGGAAATCAAAGAAAAATCAAACAACTACCCCACAGGAACAATCATCTGATCAAAAAACTGGAAATCAGAAACCTCGTTACCCTCGCATAATCTGTAATGAGGAGCACTTTTTTGAGACTTTCCTCACCACGTCGAAGTCTCAAAATTGATTAAGACCTCGCATGCATCCATTGTGTTGACAGATCCATTTCCGAATCCAGACACAATTTTGGTTGTTACGAATCCAACTTCTAGCTCCAAAGTGCTTATGCTATCTGTTACGAAGCCATCAACTGATGTTTTGGTGTCAACGCATAATAAATATTACTATAGTCAGGCTACTGATCAACCTACTACCTCGACCATGAATCTGTTTACGGAATCTGTTCCGCCAACTATTATTCTTGACTTAACAATAAAGCCACCGAAGGGAGTTGTCCATAAATTGACATTTAATCTTCAAGCCCGAGCTGCTCAAAATTATAATATAGTTGAATATTTGGCTCAATCCCCTTCATTTATCTCAACACTTGAGGTACTTCAAAATTTTCCCTCCCAGAAGCATGATTTGTTGTCGGCAATTGGTGGAATCAATCCGACAGATTCTAATATTGTAGTATTTAATCATACGGGCTATGTGCCGCAATTACCAACAGAATTTCTATCTCCATCCAAGTAAATGTTCTCAATCACCTCATTCATCGTACTATTATTGATGAGGGAGAATCTACGTGCATTATGTCTCTAAACTGCTGGAAGTTTCTTGGCTTGCCACGCCTATCTCAATCTCCTACGACGTTGAAAGCTTTCGATGAACATACATATAAGCCTTGCGGTATCATCAATAACCTGCATGTTGAACTAGGGGGGGAAACATTAAATGTTGAAGTTGAGGTTGTTGACGGACCCCTTGACTACAATATTTTACTCGGAAGGCCATGGGTATATGCTATGACTGCAATCGTCTCTACATATTTTAGAATGATTTCCTTTCCACATAAAGGTGTTATTACAGTCATCAATCAACTATCCTTCTTTGCCTCCAGTTCCTAGGTAACTGAAATCATTCTGTTAGTTCATGCACCCCAACTAGCACTTCAGAAAATTGGTGTAGGACTCTTAAAGGATTTTTCCCTCATGGGAACCTTTGCATTATTGCCGCCTGCGACGTCGGCAGAAATTATAAACATAGAGACTTGCTACATGATATCTTCCACTCCATCTAGCTTAAGGAATATTACGAGTGATTCTGAAGTTGTTATGTTAGATGAATTTTTACCTCCCAGACCAATTGAGTTGGCATAGCAATCAATCTACATGGCTTGGGGAGTGAATCTAAAATCATCGTCGTCGGTCATTTGGGTTGATCGTTGATTAGATTTTGGTACTCCATCTGATCCTTTTTCATCCACTTTCTTGACAGATGATAATATTATCGAATCCATGATGCGAGAAAGAGAACCATGGGAAGATCGTCATCACCGTTCCCATCTTCAGGATTACGAAGAAGATAATCTTATTGAACTATATCACCCATTGATAAAAACTTTCTTTTCGAATTCTTTTCCCATTAATGTAATCGAATCCGAGCGAAACTTATCAAATATTTAAGAAACCATTTCTATCGATATTTCAACTAAACCCAGTGTTGTAGAAAACATTCATGTCGGTGTGTCTTGTTCTCGATTAGAACTCAAAACTTATCGCTCTCTCTTTCGTGAATTTCGTGATGTATTTTCTTGGTCTTGCGAGGAAATTCCAGGCAGAGATACTAGTATCATTGAACACACCATTAACATGTACCATGTTTTCAAACTAGTACGTCAACGCCTTCGTCCTGTTCATCTGAAGAAGGTCGTTGCCATTAAAGCAGGAGTCGGAAAATTTTTCCGTGTTGGTTTCATTTGCCCTGTTCCGCTTACTGATTGGGTTTCCAACATTGTTCCTGTTATGAAGAAACAAGGGACAATCAGAGTGTGCATTTATTATCGAGATGTCAATCTTGCTTGTCCAAAAGACAACTATCCTACTCCCTTTATCGACCATATTATTGATGATTGTGCTTGATGTGAAATATTTTCGTTCATGGATGGATCTTCTGGCTACAATCAAATCAATATTCGCCCAGAGGACCAATATAAGACATCATTCATCTATCCCTGGGGCACATTCTCTTATCGGAAACACCAATTTGGTTTAAATAATGTTGGGGCAACTTTTTAGAGGGCAATGGATTATGCTTTCAATGACATCAAGCGCATTTTTCAACCTTATCTAGATGATTTAACCGCGCATTCACGAAACCGAACTGATCATCTCATGCATTTGAGAGCTATCTTTCTACGTTTCCGACACTTCAAAATTCACCTCAATCCACACAAATGTGTTTTTTTTGTTGGTTTTGTTCATTTTCTAGGATTCATCATCTAAAAAGAAGGAATTCGAATCGACCCAGTGAAGGTATAGTCCATTCTTAATTTTCCTGTGCCATCAAATTTTCTTTAGTTACAAAAAATTCAAGGAAAGGCCAACTTCCTAAGGAGGTTCATACCCAACTACACTGAAATGGCTAAAGGATTTACTCGGCTCTTGAAAAATGGGATTCCCTTCCACTCGGATAAGGTTGCGGAAGCTTCTTTTGATGTTGTAAAGGATACACTTGTCCGAGCATCATTAATGTATCCCCCCAATTATCAAAGTGATTATTTCTTATATATCTCCCCAGCTGATACGACCATTGTTATGGTATTGGTCCAAGTAGAAGATGGGACAAAATATCTGATATATTATTTGATTCGTAATCTCAATGATACATAAGTGAAGTATTCATACGTTGAAAATCTCGCCTTGGTGGCCGTTCAATTTTTCCAAATATTTTGCCACTATATCCTATTCCAGAAGACCATTGTCATTCCAGAGTGCAACCCCATGACTTACATTCTGTCACGTCAATTGCAAGGGGGCAAGTATTTAAAATGGATTGTCATTTTGCAGGAGTTTGATTTAGAATTCATCAAATCCAAGACAAAGAAGTCTTTAGTTTTGGCTAAGCTTCTCTACGGCCTTCCCTCTGATAGTAATGCTACTACATCAGAACCATCTATTCCTGATGAGTCTCTATTTCCGATTGGATCATATGATCCTTGGTATGGGGATTTTATCATTCATCTCCAGACCCATACTTTTCGACCTGATACCTCTTGCTTTGAACATCGACGTATTCAATACCAAGCCAAAGGTTATCTGATCGTCAACGACACACTTTATCGTCGTGGTGTCGATACTATTTTAAGGAGGTGCCTCACTCATGAGGAGGCTGAAAAGGTTTTAAATGATTATCATGTTGGGACTTGTGGTGGACACTTGTCTGGATAAGCTGCCACGCAGAAGATACTTCGCGCTAGTTACATTTGGCCTACCATATTTCGCGACTGCATCCTTACGGTCAGAAGTTGTCATGCATGCCAAAATATTTGATCGTAAATTCCACAAACCACTAGCGCCAATGCATCTTTTTGTCACTATGGGACCATTTTCGAAATGGGGTATTGACTTCATGACCTGCAACCCTCGTTCGTTCGGGGGGCATGGTTATATTATTGTTGCACTAGAATACTTTACCAAGTGGGCCGAAGCAATGCCTACATTCAACAAAAAAATAAAAACAACCGCATTATTATTTTTCAATCATGTCATCTCACAGTTTGGTGTTCCACAGGCTATAGTCACAGATCATGGGAATCATTTTCACAATCACATGATGAATGAGTTTATTGCCAAATTAGGACTGTCGCATGATAGTTCTACTCCTTATTATCCACAATCAAATGGACAAGTTGAGGCTATTAACAAGATTCTTAAATGAATGCTTCAACGAATGATAGGAGTTCATAAACAAAATTGGCATTTGATCCTGTACTCGGCTTTGTGGGTGTACCGAACCTCGGTGATAAACGCAACTGGATTTACTCCCTTTCAATTGGTGTATGGTCTGGAAGCTATCTTTCCTATCCAATGTCAAATATTGTCGTTCAAACTCGCAATTGACTTGTTACCTGACACCTCTTCTAAAGAAGCACGTCTTTTTAACCTCATCCATCTTGATGAAACACATCATGAAGCCGCATTGGCCAACGAAGCACATAAGAGACGTATAAAGGCACAATACGACAAGCATGTCCAGCCTCGCATATTATCAGAGGGTGACCTGGTCCTTCTTTATGATCAGGAAGATGATGTAATAGGTACAGGGAAATTTGAGCTGTTATGGCATGGCCCCTATATTGTCAAAATAGTTCTTGCTAAGGGTGCATACGAGTTTGTAGATTATGATGGAATTCCATTGGCGCAGCCCCGAAATGGGTTGTATCTGAAATTTTACTATGCTTAAACATGAGCGTAGTAAACTGTTGTATTATCCTATATATATGATGTTGATTTTCATTTACTGCATTAGTTTGTTTTTCTAGAGTTTTCTTGAAGTTAGTAATCCGTTTTACATTTCATCGCAGATGTCTGAATCTTTGAAACCATTCGTTGGGTATGATGATGGTGCTAGTCGTAGTACGTAGAATCTTTCTCTGCAGCGTGGGCCATTTTCGCTCTGAACTGCGATTTAGTGAGTTTTCAAGGGATTTGTATCGGTTGATATACAAACAATATCATTGAGTATAGTGCATTGATAGAAATTCTCTCTGATGCCATTTCATTTGGTATTAAATGCATCATCATTAGGTTGGACTCACAACTTGTGGTACTACAAATTACTAGTGTTTATACTGTCAGAAATCCAACACTGCATCGTATGTTCCTAAGAGTTCGAATTTTGGAAAGACATTTTGATTTTATTCAATATCAAAACATTTCCAGAAACTTGAACACATTAACTGATTCCTTAGCAAATTATGTTATAAATAGCTATTTTCAACACATGTAAATACATATTTTCAATTCACATCACATAATTGAATAGGATTGTGCAATAAACATAGGAAAACACTGAAAAACAAATAGGTATATAGTTATATGTTTTTACAAAATTTGTGCCCAAGACACATTGGTCATCTGACCTCAAAATGTATGCAAAATGTCAAAAGTAAACTAGTGATTTTCGTGATAACATGCTACTGATCTAGCTATCCTACGCAATAACCACATCCAACGGTTAGCAACGCCAATAGTATGGCATTGTGGTCTCATGGGTAACTCTTCGATACGGAAATCCAGAATCCCGAGAGTCAATCCCTATATTTTATGCTGTAGCTTAGCAAGAGTCTCAGCCTTATCCAAATCCTAAAGGACCGCTCTCTCGACAGCCCTCTCTGCTGGCTCATCTACTCTCTGCTCTGGTTGTCCCACTGGTAGAACTCGACCTACATCTGCATTACATCAAAACTTTAGTTTAGTCGTGGGAAACATTAAAATAAAAATAAAAATGTATAAACCTTAGAAAAATAAAAAATAAACATGGTCAAAACATTCTTACCAATTGCACCCCATTGAGCGTTGTCTGGTAAAGCCAAATCTGGATCTCCTTGGAAGTCTACACCTACTTATGCATAATCATCAATGGCGACCATCCATTTCCTGAACCAGACGAAGAATGTAGTCGAGAACACAATGGTCGATTGACCAGCATGCTTATCCATCACTTCTACCCATCTCTGCGTCCTTTGATCTCTAGGGCTAGATATACCTAGTGTCACATGCTGGGGCTACATCAATGGAATCCTCTCTAAGGAAAAATAAATTAGGATCAAACCATAGTTGAAATTATTCTTCCTTCCTCCCTTTGCCTTGGTCAATTGTTATTTAATCTGAAAGAGGACAACTTCAGCCCAGTTAAAAATTGTTGGTTCCAAGCACTCTAGTGCATACTGCATGTAAGATCTATTTTCCACACGTAGTGTAGCGGTACCAGCAAGCTTTGCGATAGTGAATAGGATGATGCTCAATGGAAATTCACGTACATCTCGGATGTTTATTTTTCCATCCTTACTAGGTTCAGTCCCTGGATTGCAATACTGCAATATATAATCTCTCATTGTCTCTCCTCCTGGAGCGGACCTTGAAAGATAAATGGTTGACCTCTCCTCGATAATCATGTGAGAAAATAAATATCCTCCACTAATATTGGGACCACTTTGTCCCCAATGTGAAATTATTGTATCGCTGGATCAAATGAACGAAAAAGGAACTCCAATAGTTGCCTCATACCCGACAATCTGAAGTAATTTAGTAACCCACAGTCTCTGAGGGCTCTTACTGTACTTGGATCATTGAGGTAAATCATGTTTTTTTCCTCGTGGTCTCTTTCCCTCCATGTAATCTTCATTTTGGTATGATGAATACCTGAAACAAAATCATAAGACTCATAACGATCCATTTCATGCAAAAAACTAGGCAAAATTTGGGCACACAGTAGGAAACAAAAATGAGAATTGCACCCAATGCACCCTAGGTCAAGGGATAGTGCATTTCATATGCACCTGGCCTTCAATTCCAGTGCACTGCAACACACCGTTCGACATTCAAGGGTATGTTTCTCTCTGAGCAAGATAAATTTACCCCAAGGGGCTCAAAACCCTAAAAATTTGCAATGAAATGAAACATAAATGCTACTGAAGGAAAGAGAAGGTTCATAGCTCCAACCTGGATTAAACGACGAGGATAATCGTCCACAGAATCTGTCACAATTAACTGCTAAATTTCAGGGGAAAAAACTTGTTTAGAGCTCCAAATTTCAAATGGTAACTTTCAAATGGTAAAAACTCTTTTAATTAGTCATTTGATTATTTCAAAATCATATTAAATGTTGTGACTATGTTTTTTATTCATTTTTGCTATGAAACAGGTATTTTTAATCCATTTGATGAACAGGTTTACAACTGATATAGAAAATTAGTAGTGCACAATTATTCAAGAATGATTTGACCACAAAGCATACTTTTATCCTTATTTTTCAAGCTTTGATAAAAATGAAAAAGGACTTGAAGCACACTTTTATCTCTTTTTCTAGCTTCGATAACAACGAAAAAGGAACCCCTGGAGTCTTCTTTTAGCTCTTTTCAAACTCCGATAATATGAAAATATTGCAGAGCACTTGTATTTTCGAGCTCGTAAAAGTAAATGAAACGACATCTACTCAGTATAAGTTTAACCCTTTTCCCGACTGAGATAGATTATTTATGAAAAATGAAAACCTTAGTCGAACATGGCTAGGAGGTTCTCTCAGTTATCATTTTACACTTTTTTGGACTTGAGCAACAAAGTTACGAAAAAGGACTGATGGAGTTTTCTTTTGTCCTCTTTTTCAAACTCTCTAAACATGAAAAAGGACCGAGCTATCACTTTCGTTAGGCTTGTTAAAACATAAAATAGCAATGGGCTTGTTGATCATGGCAAGAATCGAGTTTCATTTATCACTATACTCATTCAATTATTAAATAGCGATGCATTCGACCGAAGGGTTGAATTATAGATCAAGCATATGTTATCCTCCTCAATCTTGTTAAAAAATAAAGAGGTATTGGTCGACAAATGACCGGGGAAATTTTGGGAAAGCGAACAGAACACTTTATGGTAGCAGGTCACTCTTGAACATGACACTTTCACTCCATCATCGTGACTTTTGGGTTGGGTAATCTTCTTGACGGTTCATTCATACCTATGGTTCATCATACCTTCACTTCAGTTTTGGGTCGATGCTGCCAACTCATCTCAGTGTCGCCGATATGTTCAAGAGAAGTCATCTAGTGACTACTCATCCTTCTGCAATACTCATAAACCTTCATTTTCATGACATTCATCCCTGAAAATTGCTATATCAAGTCACATTTTGTCTTTGAAATCAGTAATTCCCATTTCGCAATAAAGTGGCTTCTTGTCGACATCAGCTCATCATCCAGAAAGTTTACTTAGAAACATCATCTTCCAGTACCCTGAGGCTTGTTACATCATCGACAAGTTTCTCGCTTCTAGACCTTTGACCGAAATATTTTTTTGGCGTTTGACATCAAATCATCTATTTACACCTTACAAACTGTACTGCAGTACCTTGAGAGCCATTAACATCAATGGTGGTTCTTTCGTGTGTGTTAGCAGTTTACATCATTGGTTGGTAATCAAACGATGTCTTCCCATGTTCGACTACAAATCATATATTCACATGGCTAGACTTGTACCTGAACAATCGAGTGAACGAGATAAGAAGACCCTAGATCTAGTTTCATCCATCCGGGCTGCGATTTCAGGATTGTTGTACACATCATCTGTACGATAAATTTACATACAGATCATCATCCGAACATGGGTCTATATCTGTAAGCATGTCTATATTGGGAAACATTCCAATGTAGACGACTTTCTAAACTATGTACATGTTATTAGATAGTTTATGTACTGAGCATTGGAATGCCTCCCTCAGCAATTCATGATCAAGATGAAAATATCATGATGTAATGTATTGTAAGATTGATGCAAGTCATCGCCTACTTCAGTTCCAACTCATCACATCGTAAATCATCTCATCCAAATATTATTATTATTATTTTGAATTCATGCTTTAGGGGGCAGCTGTTATAGGTCAATTTGGGCATCTTCCCCCATGACCTGGTCAAACTGGACATCATCCCTAGGATCAATGAAATAAGGTCTATCATCCCCTCATATTTCAGTTGCTATATGCCCCAAGAGAAGAACAATTCATTCATGGCTTCTATTGTGATATTTCCAAGGTTTGAAGTATATTTTATATCACTTATTGACTCACCAACGCAACCTTTAAAGGGAATAACTGCATTGCAATGCCAAATCCTCCATTCAAGGGTGCACTGTAGTGCACTTCCCGACATTCAACATTGCGTTGATCATCTGGGAGCGGAATTCTCATTGTTACGAGAATCTCCACATGGCAAGTGCCTTCTAGAAGAGTCCATATGTGTCAAACTTAGAATCCAAGTGTCCATATAACACCTCTGAACTTGGGAACATGTCTTGCCTATTATTATAAAGTCATTCACTGAGAAACTAGCATCAGTTTCCCTATAAATTGAGCACTCATTCTAATGCTAAAAAGGGAAGAAATTTGGTAAATTTGTGTTGTTGGATTCTCATTTGAGAGATTGAAAGTACTGATATGCTGCTAGTATGATGTTGGATGTGTTGAGGCTAGAATTAAGCTGGAGCTGGTTGACAACAAATCGATCATTGGTTGTAACCTCCCCCTTCTACTCTTTAATAAAGATTGCTATTCATTTTTCCATACATATGTCTCTATTTCTTGTGCAATATATTCTTGAATGATATGTGTATTTCATATCTAATCAATTTGACTGAGTAAGATAAGTAGATATATGTATATTGTAGGTTGTTTTTTGTTCTTTGTCTCTGTTTGTAAGAATCGATCTGGCGTTTTGAGTTGGATTGAGAGTGACGACAACAATGACAGAAGGAGAAGGAGAAGAAATTGAATCATAAGTAGGCTCCTTTACCATTCTGTATATCTGCTCATTTTAGAGAAAGTGATAGTAATTCTTTCCTTTGTTGTTCTAAGTGACTAGCACCACACTTAGAGAATTTGGTTTATCCATAGATCAAAATTCCGCATAACAGGATTTGGGCATTGGATTAAGAAAAATTGAAATAATACTAGATTTTGCATATGATTTTGTTCACAACAATTCTTGAGATCTATAAGAAGAGAGATTAGTGAGTATGGAAGATAAATTCATTGATATCTCTTACAATATGACCCTCATCATGGTGGCTCGAGAAAGAAAACTTGGACCATGCAAGGAGAATGGAAGATCTAACTTAGAGATTGAATTAGAGGGGAAATAAAGAGATAATGAAGACCCAAAAAAGGATTCGAGGAACGATATTGAAAATTAATAGCTAGGCTCCAGTTCATTTTCCCCTTCACAACCCTTATTTAAAATGCAGGAAAAAAGATATATCAATCCATACCAAGATTATATATATGTAGAAAATTTGAATCATTGGTTGCAATGGCTATATTTCATTATCCACCATATATAAGAAAAGCAAAAGATTTTGTTTACCATACACTAGAGAGGCATTCATTAACCTAGTGGGAAAGTCACACAAAGACACCTAGGATGGAGGGTAATCTTCTAGTAACTAAGTGGTGGGATTTCAAAACCCTCATTAACTTCTAGTTCTAATATATCATGTAGAGGATCAATGGATATGTTGGCATCAATTCAAGAAAACTAAGGGGAAAAATGTGCAAGGATCAATGGACCTATTGGCATTAATTTAGAAAGATGTCTATCGTGTTAAGTATTAATACCAAGAACCAATATTTACTCCTCAAGTTTTTGGGGGGTTTGTATATTTATTTGTGAAAGTAAGTGATTCTCTTCAAGGCCGAGACAATCGATAAGTCTTGTGTGTTAGTCTCATATATAGAAATAAATAGGCCATTAAACAGGAAAATACAAGTGATTCCAAATAGAAAAAGCACCAATACTCTTCCAAGGAGGGAAAGAAGTGGTGGAAAGGGAAATAAAAGAAGATGACAACAACTACACATTAGTGAAAGTATCCAAGTAACAATTACAATCATTGCAATATTGATGGTGACATTGAAGTAAACTATTGGAAACTACATCTATAAATAAACCCTAATAATCATAACAAAGATGCCAAGAAGAATAATCTTCTAGTAAATCATGGATTCAAGCAATTAGGAAGAGATGAAATCAGATGTGGATGAAATTATTGCTTGTAATTCAATGCAAAAGGAAGTGAATATATGTATCCTTTACCACAAGGAAGAGAATAACATGAAAAAACTCTTCAATATCAAGATTCATGTAAATAAGACCAAGCTATATGTTCTATTCAATTTTGGTTTGCAAGCCAATATCATAGCAATTAATCTCGTTAGCAAGCTTGGTTTGTAAGTTTATGATCATCCAGGCCCATACTCATTCAGGTGGGTGAAAATGGATGCATAACTCAAGGTCATGAAACAATATAATATCAAGTAGTAAGTTAGATAGGGTATAATTAGATGTAGTACCGCTAGGCGTGTGTGATATAGTGTTTAGAAGACCCTACTTGTATATCAGGGATGAAATATTCATGCAAAGAAAAAATTGGTAACACTTGATCAAGGATGGAAGTCCTACATCATCAATACAAACAAATTTAAATCGAATATCTCATTATTAAGTTCCAACCAATCCAAAAATATTATTATTTTTAGTCAGAAATATGTGTTTCTTCTTCAAGTAATGAACTAGTAAGGGAAAAACATCCTTGGAGGGATATTCTAAAGAGAAAAAGCATCATTTGAAGCATTTTAGATAGGAATACAGAGGAGTGTTTTAGGAGCCTAGAGCGATGCCACCTAAGAGGGGAGTAGAGCATGATATACATTGCTACCTAGCTCCCAATTACCAAATATTGGATTTCATAGACAAGTTATTTTGGAGGTCAATGAAGGGAAGATGTAGTTGTAATACATTTTTGAGAAAGATAGTGATTTGAAAAAGTGCCTCACCTTGTGGGTTACCTGTCATCATCATACCCAATAAGGGTGGGACTTGGTAGGTGTGTAACAACTACAAATATTTAAACAAAATTGCACTCAAGAATCAATACCCTCTACCCGAGATCAATGATTTGTTAGACAAGTATAGCATGCCAATTGATTCACCAAGTTGGACCTCAAATTGTGATACCACTATGTACTTGTCAAAGAAGAAGAGACCTAGAAAACACCTTCAAGACAAGGCAATATTTCTATGAATGATTGCTCATTCCATTTGGTTTATGTAATGCACTAGCTAGACTAATGAATGATGTATTATGCCCATATTTAAATTCATTTGTGATATTGTATCTAGATGATATCACCCGAGAGGAGAACATATCACATCTATTGCAGATGTTAGATACTTTGAAAGAGCACCATATGCTAGTTAACCTCAAGAAATGTGAGTTTTCCCAACACCATTCTTGTATGTGGGGTATGTGATTTGGGGAGAGGAACTTAAGATGTGTCCCACAAAGATGAAGGTCATCCTAAAATGGATAGTTCCTACTAATTTCATGGAAGTTAGAAGATAATTTGGGGAAATATACTACCTATATAAGTTCATAACATCATTTTTAGTAGTAGCCACACCACTCCATGCCATAGAAAAAAGTAGTAAGAGTTTCTATTGGGCAAAGAACCAATAGAAAACTTTCAATGAGTTGAAAGAAAATATTAGTAAAGCACTAGTTCTTGCATTATCAAACTTGTAGAATCATTTCAAAGTGGAGGTAGATGCAAGTGGGTATGTTATGGGTTTTTGCACCCACATGTCACCACCACATTGTGCCACTTCCACAAGGTACACACATTAGCTACCTGACCATGTCCTAATCTAAAAAAATTCTTAAAATATTATTTTTCCAAAAAGGTTGTAAGCCCATTCAATACCCGCGAGTATGGGAATTACCAAACCATGTAGTCTTTTGTCGAAAGGAATATTATCATCAGGAATCCAGAGGCTCACCCGCCTCCACCCGACATAGCATAAGGGCCCAGACAGTCCCATACATATCTGCCCCAAGGACATTACACCACATAATGTAACATAACACATAGAACAATAAACGAACATATGGCACAATTCCAAATATACATAACACATGCACATTCATAGATGAGTCGACACATTGTAACATAGAATCCAGATACCACACCGTCTCTTTTTATGTGAACCAGGATACATTTCTTCTTATGTATTTGCTAGGACTTACTGCGTGAGCCCACAATCTCAATCCAGGATCTGTGGTGTTTTTAATTATCCATGCTTGTACTAGCATGTCACAAATCACACTACTTTCCCGTTTCTATTATATCTATAGAAATTTGAATAACTGATATATTATTCATCGAGATTCTCCTGATCACACACTATTTTATCTTCATGCACAATACAGAATCTCTTCTACCATTGATCATCACATGCGGAAATAAAATCAATTGCATGCACAAATTAAAGCCATAAAAATTCACACATATGAACACAGTATGTAATGGGAAATCTTAAAGCTGAAAACCCCCAACTATCTGTATATTATATATGTCATAGAGATCATGTAAAAATCATCATACAAAGCTCCTCACAAGCTCTCAGTATAATCTCCACTTGCTACACACTAATCAGGCTTGATCTTGCAAATCCCATGCACCGATCTTTGCCAGCCTTTAGCCTGCCTCTACTGCGCAATCCCTGCTGAAGAATGCCTCTTGATGAGAATGTATTACCCCAGCCTTGCTCACGCAGTCTTTATAGGCATCTCTACTAAGTGTTGGATGCAAACCATGCATCACTTATAGTCACAACTGATAGTCACACTTTCCCTTTCACCTATCTTTGCACTGGTCTCCACTGAAACTGTCCATGCACTGAAGTTAACTAATGTATTCTTTAGTTGATTAATGAGTTTATAATTAGTGAATTAATTAATAATTAATTCACACCACTCTCACTAATTGTATCAATTAGTTAAACTGAATACAAATAGCTCAACTATGTTTAGATTAGTTAAACTGAATACAACTCCATTAACTTCCTCAATCAACTCCACCAAACCCTGTCACATGAGTTCTAACTGAAGTATCCATGCAATAGCTCCACTTAACCCTCAGGAATAGCGTAATTCCTTCTGTCAGCTCCTGTGCCACATCTGTGCACTTAACTGAAGTGCTCCAAGAGAATAAGATAATGTTTATAGTCCAAATATTATTAAGAGCTAATAATGTTCGACATATCTATTTTTAGACTGGAAATCTAAAAATAGATTCCGCCCAATAGGCCTAAAAATAGAAATCCATCTATTTTTCCAACTTGACCAACCATCCATAAATAACATCCTGCAACTTATATAATATGCTCCATATGTCTAAAAATAGACTTTGCGACAAAAATCACCTGTGTGGCCCCCACCTAGTTTTGGTGATCACTTTCCAAATAGGATCAGGAAAGATGTTTCAGGATGCCTCCTTCACTATTTCTTGTTGCAATCTTCAACACTCCCTCTCAACAAGAAAGGACTGTCTTTGCATGCGACATGCAACTCCATGCATTCGCCCTGCAACCTTCACAAGCGCCATGCAACTCCATGCATCTACTCTGCAACTCCTCTAAAACTGAATAGGCTCCAAACAACTCAATCAGTATGATGCATCTATCATCAAATTCTTTGACTTCTGCTGGGCCCAACTGCACATGGCGATATCATCGTGAACCATCAGATCAAGTGAACTCTTGCACCCATGCACTCCCACTTCGCTGCCAATCCCGGATCGCGCTCCAAGATCCGACACTGCCACTTTGATTCGCTCACAGACAATCCAACTGATCATGCTATCAAGCCGCATCAGGCACGCCAGAGCTGTGTTCAATTCATGAGATCCACACCATCTCATGAATCCTGCCCAGAAATCTCCTCTTGGGATTACTCATGCATGTCGCCCCACCTCTCACCTGGTGGTATAGCTGCATGCACTCCCTTTTCCCATATGGCACGAAATTTCTCTGCATGAGTGGTTGCTCCCACTCCATGATCCTCATCTTGTGGCTTCTCCACATCCCGAGTTTCACTCTAACCTGCATGCAAATCCAACTCCCTCTCAAGCTTCAATTGCATGGCTTTATTGCACTTCCCAACAGTGGTAAGCTCCGTAGAAATCCCATCTACTTCAAGTCTGTAGAGATTCTTGGCTCGAATCCCAACCTTCTTGACTCGTCCTGTTTCTTTTTGCTAAAGGAAAACTTTTCCTTCACTAAAGACAACATCATACCCTTTATCCTCTAACATTGCGAATGAGATTAAATTCTTCTTTAAACCTGGAACATGCACTACATCTTGTAAAAGAATGAGTTTACCTGACTCCCTCTGAAAGGTAATGGTACCAATGCCGGTCGCACTGTATCGTCCATTGTCGCCCAACTCAACATGCAACTGGAGATCTTTCTCCACCAAGTCACTGAAAAGGTTCACATCTCCCGTCATGTGAAAGGAAGTGCCACTATCAAAATACCACCCCGATCCCAATGCACTAGATGCCATGCATGCGATAAATGAGAAGTCCATCTCAAATTGCGAGGCAAGAGCCTCACCAGCTGCAGCTCCAGCAACCTGCTTGTTCTTCTTCTTCTGTGGACAATTTGTGGCATAATGCCCATGCTCGTGACAATGAAAACACTTCACTTTGGACATGTCACGCTCTTTACCATCCACACCGGATTGAGAAGCATTCTTCTTCTTTCCATTCCCCTTCCTTGCTTTGGCAGCCAAAGTGAAATCCTCTTCATCATATGCCTTTGATGAAGATCCATCCCTGGTACTCCGCCTTATCTCCTCTTGCACAAGATCCGACCAAAGTCGCTCCCATCCTGGCAATTTCTCCCAACCATTAACAGAGTCCTGATAGGAATGCCAACTCTTCGGAAGCCCAAGGAGAGCCAAGCTCACCAATTCCTCATCATCCACACTAAATCCTACACTCCCAATCTCATCCCTGTAGTGGACAAACTTTTTCAAGTATACAGGAATAGTGTCATTCTTCTCCATTTTTATTTTCTTGAGTTTATCCTAAAAATCAACCGCTTCAATGCTTTGCAATTGCTCCAATGATCAATATGCTCTGATACCATGTAGAAATTTGAATAAATGATATATTATTCACCGAGATTCTCCTGATCACACACTATTTTAGCTTCATGCAAAATACATAATCTCTTCTACATTGATCATTACACGTGGAAATAAAATCAATTGCATGCACACATTAAAACCATAAAAAATTCACACATATGAACATAGTATGTAATGGGAAAGCTTAAAGCTAAAAACCCCCAACTATATATATATTATATATGTCATATAGATCATGTAACAATCATCATACAAAGCTCCTCACAAACTCTCAGTATAATCTCCACTTTCTACACACTCCTTTAATCAAGCTAGATCTAGCAAAACACATGCTCCAATCTCTCGCCACTTGATAGCCTTCGCCACTTGATAGCCTACCTCTATCACAATCCCCGCTCGAAGAATGCCTCTTGATGAGAATGAATTACTCCCGCTCTTACTCACGCAGCTTTTATAGGCATCTCTTACCGAGTAAGTTGATGCAAACCATGCATCACTTATAGTCACAACCGATAGTCACACTTGCCCTTTCAATTATCTCTCGCACTGTCCCACTAGAAATTATCCATGCACCGTACAAGCTAATGTATTCTTTAGTTGATTAATGAGCTTATAATTATGAGTTAATTAATAATTAATTCACACCACTCACTAATTGTATCAATAAGTTAAACTAGATACAAATAGCTTCAATTATGTTTAGATTAGGTTAAATTAAACACAACTCCATTAATCTCCTCTAATCAACTCCACCAAACTCTCTCACATGAGTTCTAACCGCATCCATGCAATAGCTCCACATAACCCTCAGGAATAGCGTAATTCCTTCTGTCAGCTCCTATGCCACATCTGTGCACTTAACTGAAGTGCTCCAAGAGAATAAGATAATGTTTAGAGTCCAAATATTATTAAGAGCTAATAATGTTCGACATATCTATTTTTAGACTGGCAATCTAAAAATAGATTCCACCCAATATGTTTAAAAATAGAAATCCATCTATTTTTCCAACTTGACCAACCATCCATAAATAGCATCCCACACCTTATAGAATATGCTCCATATAACTGATATATTATTCACCGAGATTCTCCTGATCACACACTATTTTATCTTCATGCACAATACATAATCTCTTCTACCATTGATCATTACATGTGGAAATAAAATCAATTGCATGCACACATTAAAACCATAAAAATTCACACATATGAACACAGTATGTAATGGGAAAGCTTAAAGCTGAAAACCCCAACTATCTGTATATTATATATGTCATAGAGATCATGTAACAATCATCATACAAAGCTCCTCACAAGTTCTCAGTATAAGCTCCACTTGCAACACGCTAATCAGACTTGATCTTGCAAATCCCATGCACCGATCTTTGCCAGCCCTTAGCTTGCCTCTACTGTGCAATCCCTGCTGAAGAATGCCTCTTGATGAGAATGAATTACCCCAGCCTTGCTCACGCAATATTTATAGGCATCTCTACTAAGTGTTGGATGAAAACCATGCATCACTTATAGTCACAACTGATAGTCACACTTGCCCTTTCACCTATCTTTGCACTGGTCTCCACTGAAACTGTCCATGCATTGAAGTTAACTGATGTATTCTTTAGTTGATTAATGAATTTATAATTAGTGAATTAATTAATAATTAATTCACACCACTCTCACTAATTGTATCAATTAGTTAAACTAGATACAAATAGCTCAACTATGTTTAGATTAGTTAAACTAAACACAACTCCATTAACTCCCTCAATCAACTCCACCAAACTCTGTCACATGAGTTCTAACTGAAGTATCCATGCAATAGCTCCACTTAACCCTCAGGAATAGCGTAATTCCTTCTGTCAGCTCCTGTGCCACATCTGTGCACTTAACTGAAGTGCTCCAAGAGAATAAGATAATGTTTAGAGTCCAAATATTATTAAGAGCTATTAATATTCGACATATCTATTTTTAGACTGGCAATCTAAAAATAGATTCCGCCCAATATGTCTAAAAATAGAAATCCATATATTTTTCCAATTTGACCAACCATCCATAAATAGCATCCCGTAACTTATAGAACATGATCCATATGTCTAAAAATAGACATAGTCTAAAAATAGACTTTGCGACAAAAAAATCACCTGTGTGGCCCCCACCTAGTTTTGGTGATCACTTTCCAACTAGGATCAGGAAAGATGTTTCAGGATCCCTCCTTCACTATTTCTTGTTGCAATCTTCAACAATATCATTCAACATTCCCTATTCATCATATAAACACGTCATAATATAATAATCATATTCACATGATATTAAAATCATAGTGTGTCCATAAGGTCAAGGTTAAGATAATTTCCTTTATCTGTGAAAAGCATGCTCAACATTGAGAACCACAGTTCCTAGCTTAGCCAAGCAATTTGTTAACTCAAACCATTTACCTTACATTTCCTTGTTACCTTTTCCATGGTTGTCTTGCCATTGTCCATTTATCCCTATGGACCCAACCAACCAAACTGGTTGTCATATTTTTCTTTCTTGCCTTTGACTACCCTTTATTCATGTACTAGGAATTTTTTGGGCCTTACATTTCCTGTTGGGTTCCACTAAGATCTTCTCTATCTTTATTATTTTTCCTCTTTCCCCAAAAAATTCCCAAGACCTCCAAAACATAGAAGGAAATAACAAGATTAAAATGAAGGAAACATAAAAATCCAATCAACAATACAAAATCGTAAACAAAGTGGCATGGCCATGCACCAATCATTGTAAAACCCAATTGTGAAATACCAATGCACAAATCATTCAACAGACACGATAACTCAATCCCCATGAATCCTTGTGTTTATGATGGTTCATAAATAAAATCTCAGCTTGATCCTTCTACAAGATTTTATCGCAACCTCTTTGACCATGTAATTCCTTCCAAAGATTTTCCATATACACACACTTGTTAATGCATCAATAAATATAAACAATATACCTATTACCTTGCCCTACTGTACCAAGCACATTCCCCTGTAACTGAACACATATCTCAACCCACAGATTAGTCACATTTCTCAAGTATATATATATATATATATATATATATATATATATATATAAACTTTCAAAAACCAGAATTATGACATGCACATGCACATATCAACTCTCAAATTATTTTGATTTCTTTGACGAATTCAACTATAATTGGAAACATGTCACTATGCCCAAACCAACATCATTAATTCCATTCAGCGTTTGTACCAAGACCAAACAACAATTTTAATTTAGTGTTTATTCCAATGATAGTAATCAAAGCATCTCAAAATTATCAGCCTTAATTATTATTAGTCTCTTTTCAGAGACCCTACTATCATCTGCTAAGATCAACATTTGCTAGCATCATTCAATCTCTTTTTCGAGACCGTCACATGTGGTAGTATCATTATCTCTGCCACATTCTTCAATTTATTTATACCAAGAGAATACATCATATGGGTGAATTAGATATTTATGGAAGAGGATGAGGAAATATTAGATACTTTTTGATAATTCAAGATAAACTCTAATATTGCAGTCTTGAGAGAGAGTTAAAAAACATCAACATATAGCATTTTCTCATGGTAGAGCCCATCCAATCCAAGTCTTGAACCTAGATGCTATGATACCACCTGTAAACACCCCACCTTACCGTCAGTGAAGTGTTCACTTAATAATCCAATCTCCCAAGTAGGCAGTTAGAGAAGTGGGATGTTTTTTTTTGTCTTTCTCTTCAAGTTCTCGAAACTCAAAATAGATGTCATCATTGTATTTGTCTCGGTGAGACGTTTCTGGTGGTATAAAATTTTGTCCACTTTGGACTCCTAGAGCTTAATTCACACCTTAAAGTTTTATTCATTTAACATTGTTAATTTCCTTTCCTTTTTTTCCACTTGGCACTCATGTGTCCTCCACGTGACACCTACATGGTGTATTTCCTTGATATAAGTATGTCTTGTGGTCAAGGTTAGTGCGACCCATACACGCCTCCAACCACATGGCTATAATGTAACATGGGTTCACATACTATGTGGCCCCATCCCATATGTTATAAATATATATATGTGTGTGTGTGTGTGTGTGTGTGTGTCTCAACACTCGCAACACTCTAGATAATATATAATCACGTTCATGATTATTCCCTATGTTATTGGGACTCACTCCTTGACGACATGAATTATAAACATATGTACTATAGATATATACATAAACACACATATGTATCCTTTACATATACTAAAAAAATTATTTCCATCCTCATATGATGGTGAGACCCTCCTTGTCAGGACTCTGAGTCGAGGAGTTGTGCAAACAAGTTGTAGTGGGCATGCCCATGTGCGACGGGTGCCTGGAATGAACAATTAGGGTAGAGCATGTGACTTGGAGTGTCGTTCGTTGGTATGATGATGGGTGCACACATAGTGGGCGCGCCATATTGGTGTGAGCCCACCCTTGGCGATGAGCAGGGCGAGTCGTGGTAGCGTGCATGGTGGATGGGCGAGTTGTGGTGACTAAGCGGGCAATTCGTGGTAGCGTGCACGGTGGATGGGCGAGTCGTGGTGACTAGGCAGGCAATTCATGCATGGTAAGTGCGTTGGGTGAGGGCACGCTAGGTGACCCTAGTTGGGCGCCTGGGCGAGCACACACCCATAGCAAGCATGTGATGACCGGAAGGCAGAATCGTGTGGAAAGGCAACACAGGCCGACCTGAGTCATAGTGACCGGGTGAGTTGGGTAGACATATGCGATATACATTATTGTTCGGGATGACATATTGGCAGCGTGCAGGGCGACGTGCAAGGATGGTGAACCGACCATGGAGGAAGGAAAATTGTCACGTCGTTTGGGTGGAGTTGGGACTGCCCAACCCATATAAATAAAAGTGTGAGACGAATGTTCAAGGATCCTCGGATCAACACACAAGCATCGAGCAATAAAACAGGAAAAGAAAAAGGAAAACGAGATTGGGCATCCGGGCAGATTGCACACTACAAGGCCGAGGTATAACTGAGGGTCGAGTTTGGGGTTTCCACCTTAGAACCGAGTGAGGGCGAACATGTAGATTCGAGCAAGCCAGATAGGAAGTTTGACATAGCGCAGGAGATCCGAGTCGGTACGGAACCCAACTATCATAGTCGTGTTGTGCAGTGCGGGTATAACTTGACTGTGGGTTCAACAGTCTGAATGAGTGTTACGGGTGGTAATCTATTCGGCTGGGTGTTGGGCTCAGGTGACCCGAATATCCGAGGCCGCTATGATAGACTTGCAAGCGGGCAAACACTCGTGTACAGTCAAGCAGTTCACACAAACACGTTCAGGGCGCTAAACGATACATGACCATGTGGGAAGTACATGCAGGTGAACATGACAGTGCGGACAAGCATGCAAAAAGAAACACAAATCGAATGGGTGTATGACCTTTGTGTAGAAAACATGCACGAGCTACACGATAGTGTCATATTTGGTACGATTTTGATTGGGAAAGTGTGCAGGATGAATTCTTGAAGGTTGCACGACTTTGTATGATATGTATATGTACAGTTGAATTGCAGAAATATGGAAATATTGGGAAAAATCTAATTTTAAGGGAGTTTCCCCTCCCACATATGTTTATGTGTGATATGTTGATGAAATATTAATGGAATTATTTATGTTATTTCCACTGCATTGACAAAAACACTTGAAGATAATAATGGATAAGTGTTATGATAGGCATATTCCATATACTTTAGTATTGGTGAAAATAAAAAGTATAGTGGCGTCGCACTTGCTATAAGTGGTTGAAAGAGTACCACAATTAGAGGGTCATGACACTCCCCCTCTCTTGCTAATGTCACATGGTGGGCGGTCTCATTGTGTTCTCCTCCATTGGTTTACAAGGCTGCCTCTCCACCGTCGATCCAACCTTTGCACATCAATGCCCCTTAGACCACATATATTTCTATATATATGTTATATATTTATAAACCAAGACTAATTAGTTTTCAATGTGTGTTATACAACGCCTATGCATGAATGAATACATACATAGGCCCCGCCATATACCAATTTACACACGTCGATGTCCACTATATATTTATATAATGTTTTGGAGGTCGGCCCAATCCTCTAATAGTAATTATCAATTCCGCTCTCTTGGGACCGACCCCAACCTTCCGACCCATTGGTAGACCTTGGAAATCATGGAAACCATCCACCACGATATCGGCCCTCACTGTCGACCATTCCACAATGGTCACACAGAATGAGGTTTGCAACAAACTTCAAAGTATTAAAATTATATGCGATGGTTTATGTATTGGGTTAACATTACAATGCTCCTTTCCCATCACATCATGGCTTGAAGGGCCACACTATACAACATGCTCCTTATAGTTTACACCTAATACACAAGCTTACATCGAGTGATAAACAAAATAACACCACCTTTGTAGTCCGCCTTTGATATTCTCAATCTACCATAAATTCATATCATGAGCAGTGGAATAAATTGGTTATGGTACAATATTTCTTTAATCTCGTGAACTATGATGCCTACAAGCCTATAGGTTGTTTATTTTTTCCCACTAGTTTTGATACATAATATATGCTCATATACATGTGTTAGGGCTATAACAATATCGTTGAAATAGGCCAATAATCCTTGTAGCAGTGATTAGGTGTCCCCATTGCTGCAATTGATTTATGCCTGTAATATATCACACTTAGGTTCCTTTACCAAAATATATATATATATATATATATATATATATATATATATATATATATATATACCTGTAGAATCTCAATAATCCCTTTTTTTATTTAATAGTGTGGTTTGAAATTATAATTCCTTACAAGGATATATAGCTATACTTATTACAATGGAGAGCAGGTGACAGAGAAAAACATATAAGTGTTGCAATTTACATAACACATGCACCTACAACCCCACCATCGCAATTTTGTTTTATCCATGGCAATTGAATGACAGCAACAAATTTGAATTCGGGCCCCACAAGGAGAGTTGGTCTCTAATGTAGCTCTGTCAGCATTTCTCTTGAATTAACTCTATTCATTTCTCAACTCTTTTGTAATTTTATTTATCAATTTCAAAGGAATTGACAAATAAATACATTAAGCACACTTTGGGTTATAATCCGTCGGCTTATATTAATAACCTGATATCAATAAAACACTTTAATACGCCCTAGGTTCCGAACCCACACACACAATCGACGGGATCAATTATATACATACACGAATACCTTAGGTTAACCTTCGAGCATCTCTGAGGGCGATCATCGTTCGATGGCCAGCCTCCAGATCGGACGGCGTACGTGAATATCGCGCTGACTTAACCGTCGATCGTTAGCGGGTGATGAGAGTGGTTTTCTAGACTGCTTAAGGCCACGTGTCAGCCAGTCTATGGGATCGCTCCAAATTCTCAAATACAGCTTATCCCGCAAAGGCGGTGCGATCAAACCCGCTTCGGTTTTTGAACAGTGATTGACCAAGGGCTAAACCAGGGTTACGCCATTCCTTTCTATTCACTCCGGTTCACTAACTCAGGGTCTGACCTCGGTTCAGGATTTTCAATTAACAACAAAACAATCTATTTCTCTTATAAGCGGGTTCTTCCACTACGACCAGAAGTCCACAGTTCTATGGCAACCACACTACAGGTGCGCTCTTTCAAAGACTCGAGTCATGCACACGGCTCGACGCCTACAGTAAGATCCAATACATCCTTCAAGGTTTCTTACAGGGTCTATCTCAACGGAGCTAATTGCGACCATTCAAGAGAAATCTACAATCGAAAATGGACAGAGAGGCATGCGGAGATTATACAGCAACTCAATTCAAAAATTATACACAAAACAGTGTTCAATCGCCTCACAATTAAACAAATTCCCTCACAAATATCAATTCAAGACAATTTGATAATCAACGAGCACTGAAATTTATTCAACCGGAAGCAATTGCTTAACACACAAGTTTACTGCGGAAATCTCTTCTCTTCAATACATTCGGGGGACACAATTTATATGAATTACAATGTGTCTCTTCATTTCCTCGGTGACAACCGTTTATCTTCTAACAAAACTTAATTACATTATTCGAATAACTGAACAGGACAGATGGACTGAACCAAACTATTCGACTTCTACTGACTCTAACTGACCTAAATGCAACAGACAGCTAAGGTATTGACACCTTGTTGTTTACAATTTCAAATGATTTGGAACCCTCCTAGCCACAACATGTGGACAAAACCTCCTACATTGTTGGCTAGCATCTAATGTCCCTGCATCAGACTCCCGAGGGCAATTTTCTTCATGGACTCCTGTCCATGAGCTCTTCCACTGATCTGCCTATCTTCTGCAACATTTATTCAGTCATCCAAGTGGCATCTTCCTCTGGCTGGTCCTTCCACTTGATCAAGTACTGAAAGTACTCTTGTCCTCTGGTCTTCTTGAACACTCTTTTATCTAATATATTCTCTAGCTGCAGTGGTTGTGTTGGAGGTAGTTGCTTTGCCCACTCAATCTGTTCCTTGTCTGTTGGTCCCTCTTATACACCATCATCTTCATACTTGTACAGATCTGCAACATTAAAAATGGGAGATATTCCAACATCAGGAGGCAATTCAATCTCATAAGCATTTGCAGAAAACTTTCTAAGTGTCTTGCATGGCCCAATCTTTTTGAAATTCAGTTTGTTATACTGCTTCTTTGGGAATCTCTCCTTTCTCAAGTGTGCCAAAACCAGATCTCCTACTTCAAAATGGACTTCTCTTCTAATCAAGTATGCTCTGCCTTTGTATTTGATGCTACTGCCTTGTAGCTGTTGTTTCACTTGTTCATGTATGGCTTGTATTTCTAAAGCAAATTCCTCACCATCAGTGCTCCTTAGCTCTGCCTTTCCCAGATTTCTTAACTCTGATATTCCTCTGGGGTGCATTCCATAAACAATATGGAATGGAATCTACCCTGTGCTTATGTTTGGTGAGTTGTTATATGCATATTTTGCCTGGGGAAAAATGTGATCCCACTGCTTCGGATGCTCTCCTGCAAGACTTCTCAACAAATTTCCCAGACTCCTATTCACTACCTCATTTTGTCCATTAGTATGAGGATGATAAGATGAGCTGAAACTCATTTTGGTACCAAGTTTCTTCCACAGTGTCCTCCAAAAAAGGCCCACAAATCTGGTGTCTCTGTCTGAAACAATACTCTTGGGTAACCCATGCAACCTTACAACTTCTTTGAAAAACAAGTTAGCAACATGGGTGGCATCACTTGTTTTATAACATGGAATAAAATGTGCCATTTTGGAAAACCTGTCCACTACAACAAAGACTACATCATTCCCTCTCTGAGTCTTGGGCAATCCTAGAACAAAATCCATACTCACCATGTCCCAAGGGCTGTCTAGAATAGGCAAGGGAGTGTACAATCCTGCATTCTGGCTCCTTCCTTTGGCATATTGACAGATTTTGCAATTTTTCACAAACTTGTCCACTTCTGCACTCATCTTGGGCCAATAATAGAAGTGAATCAGCTGCTCATAAGTTTTATTAGTACCAAAGTGTCCAGCAAGTCCACCACTATGCTTCTCCTTGATCAAATTTTCTCTCATGGAACATTTTGGTACACACAGTTGGTTTCTTCTGAATAGTAAGTCTTCCTGCAAGAAATAATCCAGCCACTGGCTTCTATCTGTTAGAACAGCATTACAACATGCCTCAAATGCTTCCTTAAAATCTGAATCTGTTTTATACAATTCTTTGAGAAAATCAAATCCTACAACTTCAAAATTGGTTTCTTGAACAAGCATGTGCCTCCTACTCAAAGCATCAGCTACTTTATTTGCTTGGCCACTTATATGTTTCAAAAAAAAGTTAAAACCTTGGAGATACTCAACCAATTTGGCATGCTTATGATTCAACTTGGGCTGCTGTACAATGTACTGCAAAGCACGATTATCAGAATATAATACAAATTCTTTGGACATCAAATAATGCCTCCACTTTTTCAATGCCTAAACCACTGCATAGAATTCCTTCTCATAAGAGGAATACTTCCTTCTGGTGTCATTCAACTTTTCACTTAAATAAGTTGTAGGCCTATCATCCTGACTCAGCACAGCTCCAATGGCTTCTCCACTGGCATCACACTTCACTTGAAATGGTTTAGCAAAATCAGGCAGAATCAAAACAGGCTTTTCAGTTATCTTTTGCTTCAAAAGTTTAAAGTTTTTTTCTGTTTCAGCAGTCCATTTAAATCGTTGTTTGATTTTTTTTATTGTCTCAATGATGGGTGCATTAATCTTACTGAAGTTTCTTATAAATTTCCTGTAAAAACTGGCAAGTCCATGGAAACTTCTTACCTCAAAAACATTTATGGGTGAAGGCCACTCCACAATTGCCTTAACCTTTTCTGGGTCCATCTTCAATCCTTCTGCAGAGACAACAAAGCCCAAATACACCAACTCTTCCTTCAAGAATGAGCATTTCTTTAAGTTTATCAACAGTTTCTCTTGGTGCAGCTTCTTCAAGACATAATTAAGATGCCTTAGATGCTCTTCTTTGGTTTTGCTGAAAACTAATATATCATCCAGATACACTATCACAAATTTACCAATGAATTCTTTCAACACTTCATTCATAAGTCTCATGAAAGTGTTAGGTGAATTTGACAACCCAAAAGGCATTACCATCCATTCATACAGTCCTTCATTCGTTTTAAAGGCAATTTTCCACTCATCACCCTCTTTTATTCTAATCTGATGATACCCACTTTTTAAATCTATCTTTTAAAAATATTTAGCACCACTCAAACAATCCATTAAATCCTCAACTATGGGCAAAGGGAATCTATACCTGATTGTTATCTTATTGATTTCTCTGGAATCAGTACACATCCTCCAGCCTCCATCTTTCTTTGGGCTCAATACTGCTGGTACTGCACATGGACTCAAACTTTCTCTAATCAGTCCCTTGTCCACCAATTCCTGTACTTGCTTCTTGATTTCTTCATTTTCTGTGGGAGTCATTCTGTAGGCTGCCATATTTGGCAGACTTGAACCAGGGATAAAATCTATCTGATGGCTGATCTTTCTCACAGGTGGCAGCCCATCAAGTAAATCATCCACAACAATGTCACAATAACTGTCTAACATGTCTTGGATTTCTATTGGCAAATCATAAATCTTTATAGAAGTAAGAACTACCTTAGGTTTGCAAACTAAATCAAAGCTTACCTCTCCTTCTTCAATCTGTTGTAGATATTCCTTCCCGCTCAGCAACAAGGTCTTTGGATCAACCACTCTGCTTGATGGCTCTCCCTCTTCCATGGGTATTAATGTATGATGTACCCCGTCCTTGAAGAACTTGTAGTGTTCTTCTTGCCATCATGCACTGCTGCTCTGTCAAACTTCCAAGGTCTACCCAGCAGTATGTGACACACATCCATGGGCATCACATCACACAGGACTTTGTCTTTGTAATTGCCCATTTGCAGCTCTATCTCACACTGTTCTTTTACAATCAGCTGGTGCCCTTTATGCAGCCAGGACACCCTGTAGGGAGTTGGATGCTCCCTTGTCTTCAGCTTCAACTTCTCTATCACCTCAGTGGAAACCATATTGTCTATGCTGCCACTATCAATGACTAGCTGGCAGCATTTCCCCTGGACTTTGCATATGCTCCTAAACAAATTCTTCCTTTGTGCAGGCTCAATGACCTCTTTGGCTTGTTTCAACAGGACCTTATTAACCACCAAGGACTCTCCCCTCTCTGGTAGAATTTCTTCTTCAATTTCTGCCTCTTCTCCAGCCCGGGCAACAACAACATTTCTTGGACCAGCACCCACATTCTCTGGGCACTCATAGTGCTTGTGTCCCACTTGCTGACATCTATAGCACCTCAATTCTCTACCTCTGCCTCTGCCTCCTCTTCCTCTGTAAGAACCCCTTCTGCCTCTTGCATCACCCTCTGTAGATGCATTCTAAGGTGAGCTACTGTTAGCTCCATATCTGGGTGTAGTAGGCTTTCCTCTACCACCCTGACTTCCCTTTCCACGGAAAGTACCTCTCCATTTGGCAGACTGCTTCCTCAGGAGTTTCTCCTCTACTTTCAAGGCCATCTAATAGGCCTCTTCAACTGTCTTAAGAGACAGAAGACCAATCTCGTCTTGGATCTCCAGCTTGAGACCATTCACATATCTGGCAGTCTTCTCTGGTGTGTCTTGAAATTGCCCAGCTCTTATGCTCACCCTATAGAAATCTTCTGTGTATTCCCTTTTTTACCGCTGCCATGTAATCCTCCTCGTCCCCAAGTTCTGCATTTGCCTAAACAATGTTAGCTGATAATCACTAGGCAAGAATTTACCTTTTAACTTAGACACCATTCTAGTCCAGCCTTTGATAGGCTGTTTTCCAGCTCTCCTCCTTTCTGCTTGCACTCCATCCCACCAAAGTGTAGCATGTCCCTTCAGCTTTGTTACTGCAAACTTGACCTTCTTATCCTCGCTCATTTCTTCATAGTCAAAGCACTTGTTCATTTCATTAATCCAGTCCACCAGCTCCTCTGGATTCAGTCCTCCTGCAAAACTTGATACTTCAATCTTGGGCTTAACTGCAGACCCCAGAACAGTTCTAAGGAGCCTCATGTCAGGAGGAATCTCAGCAATTTCTCCAGCTTCTTCTATCTCAGGTTCACTGATGTCTTCGGGATCGCTGGGTTGTCTTCGCTCTATGGCATCCATTCTGGCCTCGAACCTCTGCAAGGTCTCCAACACTTCTGCATTGGCAACGGGTCTTCTTCTGCCAGCACCTCTACCAACTCGGATTGCCATGCTGATTCTCTGCAATAACAATTCAAAAACAGCTTTGATACCACACTTGACAGCAACAAATTTGAATTCGGGCCCCACAAGGAGAGCTGGTCTCTAATGTAGCTCTGTTAGCATTTCTCTTGAATTAACTCTATTCATTTCTCAACTCTTTTGTAATTTTATTTATCAATTTCAGAGGAATTGACAAATAAATACATTAAGCAGACTTTGGGTTATAATCCGTCAGCTTATATTAATAACTTGATTTCAATAAAACACTTTAATACGCCCTAGGTTCCGGACCCACACACACAATCGACGGGATCAATTATATACACACGCCAATACCTTAGGTTAACCTTCAAGCATATCTGAGGGCGATCATTGTTCGATGGCCAGCCTCTAGATCGGATGGCGTACGCGGATATCGCGCTGACTTAACCGTCAATCGTTAGCGCATGATGAGAGTGGTTTTCTAGACTGCTTAAGGCCACGTGTCAGCCAGTCTATGGGATCGCTCCAAATTCTCAAATACGGCTTATCCCACAAAGGCGGTGTGATCAAACCTGCTTCGGTTTTTGAACAGTGATTGACCAAGGGCTAAACCAGGGTTACGCCATTCCTTTCTATTCACTCTGGTTCACTAACTCAGGGTCTGACCTCAGTTTAGGATTTTCAATTAACAACAAAACAATCTATTTCTCTTATAAGCGGGTTCTTCCACTACGACCAGAAGTCCACAGTTCTATGGCAACGACACTACAGGTGTGCTCTTTCAAAGACTCGAGGCATGCACACGGCTCGACGCCTACAGCAAGATCCAATACATCCTTCAAGGTTTCTTACAGGGTCTATCTCAACGGAGCTAATTGCGACCATTCAAGAGAAATCTACAATCGACAATGGACAGAGAGGCATGCAGAGATTATACAGAAACTCAATTCAACAATTATACACAGAACAATGTTCAATCGCCTCACAATTAAACAAATTCCCTCACAAATATCAATTCAAGACAATTTGATAATCAACGAGCACTGAAATTTATTCAACCGGAAGCAATTGCTTAACACACAAGTTTACTGTGGAAATCTCTTATCTTCAATACATCCGGGGGATAAAATTTATATGCATTACAATGTGTCTCTTCGGTTCCTCGGTGAGCCCGTTTATCTTCTAACAAAACTTAATTACATTATTCGAATAACTGAACAAGACAGATGGACTGAACCAAACTATTCGACTTCTACTGACTCTAACTGACCTAAATGCAACAGACAGCTAAGGTATTGACACCTTGCTGTTTACAATTTCAAATGATTTGGAACCCTCCTAGCCACAACATGTGGACAAAACTTCCTACATTGCTGGCTAGCGTCTAATGCCCCTGCATCATTGAACCTCCTCCTAGGCTTGGCCTGTAATATAATTTACATGGCACGGTGACCATAGTTGTTTCACTCAGAACAAAGAATATATGTTCTAGTCTAACCTCCCTAATACAAAGAGTATGTTAGGGATTAAAACCCAGGTTTTATAATCATTACAACACCAAAAGAGCCTATAGAATATAACATCCATCATTGAGAAATTTGACCTCATCATGTGAATAACAAATATGAAACATTAAGTTAAGTACAAGAAACATAAAACCAAGTTATTCAAGCTTATGAGGTAGTGCCATCCACATAACAAAAATTTAAGGTTTATTTAAGCTTGAGTTCTTGATAATATGGAGATGCAGACCCAGAACTGGGGTATACATCATTAAAGACTTGGAGAAGGCCGCCATGTAAAATAACATGTCAATAAGGACCAGAGAGGAAGAAATACTCAGTATTACCACACAACAACATAAGCAATGTTAGTAAGTGCTTGCAATCAACACAATCACCACACTAGAATAGTAAATGATTCCCATACTAATTATTATTGTAACATAACCAATACCATAACACGTTGTTCCAGCCCCTTTAAAACAAGGACACAACATATTAGTCAATCATATAGATAATAATATCAGTCATGTCTCAAGCCTTAATACCACCATTTCAAACCATAAATGTAAACACATATTCACTATTGCTGAGAATGCATGAGAGACACTTATCTTGGAATTTTTTTGGGAAACTAAGTCTGGGACAATGAATCTCCACCTAACCATAGACGACTGCCGCCAAAATATCCCTTACAGTCATCACGTCTGAGCCAGATTCCAAAGATTGAGGGGTCTTATTCTCAGGGATTTAAACACAACCACTAATTGAATCAGGGACTCTATAGATTCTTCCACCTCCACCCACCAACTGAGTTACAAACAACAAAGTGCACAAGGAGTATAGAGACTTGTTGTCTCCACCCTTCATATTCAACATTATGGTTCCACCCAATTTGGGGAATCCAATAAGGAAGCCTCTAAATTTTTTCTAGGAAATTTCCCAAGAATAATTCCTCCACACCATCCCTCAGGCATTTATGAGAAATATCATATCCACCCTTTGGTTAATGAAGACTCGAGAGGCAATTAATTCCTCACCTAGAAGTGATTTCTTCCTAACTTCTTAACAACCAAAATTTGTTTCTCTGTTGCTCTAAGTATTTCCGAACTTTTCCACTTCTTGTACTCATCATTATAATCTCTATATCTTTGCTTCTCTTCTCCTCTTCGAATGTCTATCCTATATAGTTAGAATTTAATTCTTCCTTAGTAGTTCAAATATCTCCCCTTTCCCTTTTCAAATGATTCTTGTCCAACCTGAATTCTCCTTCTTACTCTTATGCTCTTATTTTCCCAAATCTCTTCCACCTTTCCTTTGTGTTCTCCTTCAAAATTTCCAATTCTCTTTTGTTGTTCAAATCCTTTGATATGTTTCTTCCCTTCTCTTTTTCCTGTTTGTTTAAATAGTCCTCCCCTTTTTTTGTCTCTTGCGCTACCCAATAGTTTGAGTTGCATTCCTCCCTTGCTTCCTTCTGATAGTGACGTCTACCTGCCATAAAATTTCCATCCAATAAAAGGGTTCCACTTGTCCAACTATTCCCCATATTTTTCTACTGGTTGTTTTTGTAGTGGTTATCTAGCACACCTCACGAGTTGGAATCCTACCCACTTCCTTTTTAATTTTTCATGTCCTTTTTCCTTGTAAAATTTTCCATAGTAGCATTTCTCTCGTCTTGCTGTTCAACTCCATAAATTACGAATATTCCAGGCCATTAAAAGTGCACAAGCCAACCTATACATGTTGTCACAAGAAATCCATATTTTCTCCAACAAGCAACTTAACCCATCCTAGGCAAGCAACCTTCCCAACCCTCTGGAATATGTGTCCCATTACTTAGCTCAATTTTTTGTCAATTATTTACATAAATGTTTGCAGTGCATTTCACAAATGGAAATTGGTCGGGGTTGTCATAATGCATATTAGATTGCAGGCTATGAATGGATTATTGTGCCGATGACTAATGGTTATTCATGTGTCACTTATGTAAGATTTCCTTATTCACTATCTAATCATGGATGAATCGCTAATGTTTATATCTATGGTGAATATGATTTGGTTAAGTGATGTGGATGCAACCTTCTTAGTCATTACATATGGATTAGCTCTACCTTAGGAAGGTTGCTAAGGCCTTTGTATGGTCATGAGTCGTTTATAGAATTACGAATGATTGTTAATATGTCTCATCTAACCTCTTGTGCACATCTCATGAAGGAATGTAACATTCCTATTTGTTTATAAGGAGATGCCTTATGTCTATATTTTGATGGTTGTGAAGGGCATGGAAGCCTTCGGGTTTGGTGATATGATCATGAGATGTAGAGTTATATTCATAGTTATGAATGAATACTTGATTCCATTATTTTATATGTGGTGAATATCATGGATCCTTGATTGTTTGGAATTGTAAATAAAGGATTGAGAATGATATGATGTATGATATATCAGTGAATTTGATAGAGATTTTTGGGATTCATTCTATGGTATAATACAATGTTGTTTTATTTGAGTTTACAAAGAAGTGTTAGCTATGGCTTAGTATGATTTAGTGCCTGATAGTAGGAACGTAGATTGTTCCATTGATTGTATTATGGTTGAGCATAATTCTTGCTATGTTTAGTGTTTGAGTAAGGATTTAATTTTTTTAAATGAGTGTTTTGAGTGATGCCCCGCTTCAAGGAAAATTGGGGAAAAGTCCCTTGATATCCTTAAAGTTCCTAAGTTTGAGTATCATAAAGATCAGGCTTTGTATCCAAGTCCGGATGAACTATTGGAAAGACTCTATATTTGGGACGTATGCATTTCAGGTTTGATGGATGTATCTAGGAATCTGCACATCTAGTCAGTTTGTGCATGCGCATTAATGGGAATGCATCCGATTTAAAATAACTTGGATAACATGTGGAGGAAGTGAGTAAAAATATATATCCAGGTTGGGGCCTGAAGGTAGATATCCAAATGTACATGCAACCATATTTGTATGAGAGTCTTGTGTGGGGCTTGTTTGGTGATTTACTGGAGCAGGGTTGGATTGTCTACAAACATAAGATGAATTTGGGGTTTGGGACATCTGGGGGTGAGGGGACAATGAAAACTCATGAAGCCTTGGACGTGGGATAGTTCTAGATTCCTAGAATGAGGTGGGGTGGATGTAGAATCCAATATCAAACATGAATCCATTTAGTCTTAATGCGGCTCCTACATGGTGATAGGTAGCTTCGGGAAGGGATTTTTCTTAAATATTGTGGTATAACCAAGGATGCCTTAATCCTCCCAGTATTAAAAGTGAGAGGAGGAGCCAAAGGCTAGGGTGCACCCTCTTTCTCTTAGCCACAATCCTTTAAGGATGGTTCACAACTAGGGATCTCACAATTGAATCCCAGAGATATCTTAAGGCTAGTCTTCGCTATGGAACAAGCAAAAGATATTCTAGATGTAGAAGTGGAAGACCCCAAATCCACTCTTCTTAGCTTAGCCTATGAGTGGAATTCCATAATGTTCTATTTTAATGGGTCATGGCCATCAACATTTTCACTATAGAAATGGGTGCATCAAACCTAATCCCTGAATATAGATCCATATTTATGTTTGAAGGGATTCTTTGTCATTCATTTCAAAAATTGAGAGGATCATCAAAGAGTTTTTACCCAAGGACCCTGGTTTTGGGGCCATTTTGGGCTCCCCTTTCAGCGATGGTTTCCTGAATTGAACTCTTTATCCATGACATCTTTGGGCACTCTAGTTTGGGTAAGACTTCCTAATATTCCCATTCATTTGTTAACTCCAAATATATTAGCTTTCGTAGGAAACTCTCTTAGTAATTTTATTAAGATAGATAGAAACAAACTTAGGAGGGGTATTGTAACCTTTGCATGCATCTGTGTTGAAAGAGATCTCAACAAAAGGTTGCTTGATAGGATAATGATCAATTGGAATGACATAATATTTTCAAATTCGGTGGATTACGAAACACAAATTTTCATTGTAGGTCTTTTCAATAGCCAGGTCATCTTCAGAATGATTTTCCTTCTTCTCAAGGGAATTCTCATCCCCGTGATGTTAAGAAAAGGAATCAAGGATGGAAAGACCCAAAAGGATCTAAGCATTCCCTAGCTCACATGCAAGACAACATGCATCAACAAAAAGCATCTGCAGCCAAATAAAGTCGTTCAGCCTTAGCTTACCCCCACATAGTGCCATCTCATCCCACAAACTTTGGGATCCCTCCTCCTCCTCTGCCATCTCCTCACTCTCATCTGGATCCCTCAAATGGAGAAGAAAGAGATATAACCATGATCCTGGCTTCATCCATGGGCGGGCATAAACATCTTCATGAATCAAATCACTCCAATAGTGTGTTGAGATTCAACAAGATGATGATCCTAGTGAAAATTAAGAACCTACACTAGGTGGGTCCCGCAGGCTATTTTTAGGTGTATGTCTATTTTTAGAATGGTGAGCAAATTCTATTTATAGCGGGAGTCTATTTATAGATGGTTGTGCAAATTATATTTATGGATGGGGTTCTATTTTTGGAATGCATGTGCGAAGTCTGTTCGTAGATCACATGTCTAAAAATAGAATCCATGTCAATTATTATTATCTCTTAATAATAATTAGACAATAAATAATAATCTATTCTCTTGAAGCACTTGATTTCAGTTAACTGATGTGGAAAATTAGTTGACTCAAGTAATTATGAGTTCTAAGGTTGGTTGGTGGGACATGCAAGTGGACTTCGTTGTAACTGAGTGATACAAAGTTGTAACAGAGTTGGATGTGTAGTTATGTGAGTTGTAAAGTGAGTTAAACTCAGTTGTGCTAGTTGTAACTAGTTGTAACTAAAGATACACTAGTGAGAGATCAGCGAATTAAATATTAAATTAATTCACATGGAGTGATCTCACATGCAATTGAAGATTTACTACTGTTAACTACGTGCATGTCAGATCGAGTGGAGACCCAGTTGAGAGATAGGTGAAAGGGACAGTTTGACTATCAATTGTGACATTAGTGGGTGCACACTTGCAACCAAACACACATTGGAGATGCCAATGAGGATTGCCAGTCAAGGCAAGGCAGGATCGAATTCATTCAGACAGAATGGAGGCAGTCAGTCGAGGTGTAATTGGTGGCGCGATCACACCTTGTATGGTGGATGTTGAGATCATTGTATATTGTACCTGAGAGCTCTTGGATTAGAGTTTTGTATGAGATTGTTTCATGATCCATGATATATACATAATATATGATAGTGGGGTTTTTAGCTTTATGCTTTCCCGGTAAAAACATATGTGTTATGTGTGATTGATATTTATTCATGTGTTTGCAACTGGCGATTAAATTTCCGCAAAGATTTTAGTGAAAGGATTTTGTATTTAACAGTGGCATATAAGTGTTAGATCAGGAGAATCTAGGCTATACATAAGTGTATTAAAATTTCTACATGGTATCGGAGCAAAGAATATTGCAATATTGAAGTAGTAGCTGAGCTTGTTGGTGGAAACAAATCGAATTTGCTGTAAGAATTTCTTGGTGCGAAAATTGAGTAAACATCGATATGGATTTCAATGGTTTGCGGTTAGAGTATGCACTTGAGGGCAGCTCAAACTAAATTTCATGGAAGGATAGGATGGAGGTGGTGCTTGAAGATAATGGCTTGAAGGAATTCATCAACAATGATGTTCCTAAGCCCACTTCGACAGATGTTGCATTACTTGACGCCTGGCAAAAGAAAGTAGCGAAGACAAGAAGGATTCTGTTGGAAGGTGTGCGAGACCATATTTTCTCAAGCCTTCGTGGGAAAGCCACTCCATTTGCGATGTGGGAGGCTTTGATATATCTTTTCCAAAGTAGCAGTGACCATAGGAAATTGGCGCTGAAGGATAAACTCAGAAAGATCAAGATGGAGAAGGGAAAAAATATTCGTAAGTATCTCACAAAGTTTGTCCAATGTCGGGATGAACTGGGGAGTGTGGGAATCACGGTTGCTGATGATGATTTGGTGAGTTTGGCTCTCTTGGGACTTCCTAAGAGTTGGCACAGTTATCAAATGACTGTGGTCGGATCTAGTGCAGGAGGAGTTCAAGCGGAACACCAAAGATGGCTCTTCATCAAAGCATGATGATGAAGAAGATTGTGCTTTGGTTGCCAAGGCAAGGAAAAGGAAGGGGAAGAAATCCCATTCAAAATCCAAGTCTAAAGGCAAGAAGCTGGATTTTTCCAAGGTGAAGTGTTTTCACTGTCACAAACATGGGCATCTCGCCACTAACTGCCTGTAGAAAAAGAAGAACAAGAAGGCTGTTGGAGCTGCAGCTGGTGAGGCCCTTGCTTTGTAATTTGAATTTGATTTCTCTTTAATCACATTCTTGGTTTCAAGCGCAATGGGATCGGTGTGGTATCTTGATAGTGGTGCTTCCTTCCACATGACGGGAGATAAGGAGCTTTTCAGTGACTTGGAGGAGAAAGATCTCCAAAAGCATATAGAGATGGGCGACGACGAACGATACAGTGCGACCGACATTGGTACCATTACCTTTGAGAGGGAGTCAGGTAAACCATTTCTGTTGAAAGATGTTATGCATGTTCTAGGTCTGAAGAAAAACTTGGTCTCAGTCGTGATGTTGGAGTACAGAGGTTATGACGTTGTTTTCAGCGATGGAAAAGCTTTCCTGCGACATAAAACAATGGGTCAAGCCAAGAGGATAGGGATTCGAGTAAAAAATCTCTACAAGTTGGAGGTAGATGGCTGCACTGCAATGGTGGGCAAAGAAGAAGAAGTGGTGAGCTGGGATGAGGGCGAATTATGGCACAGACGATTGGGCCATCTTCACCATGGCGCCCTTAAAATTTTGCAGCAGATTTCTGCTGGACTTCCCAAGGGTACATTTGTGCAGTTAGATCAGTGCAAGGGATGTACTATGGGTAATTTTGTAAAGTCCACCTTTCATGACAAGGAGAACCGTGCTTCAGTGAACCTGGAGAGAGCTCACATGGACGTGTGTGGACCATTATCGGTTGCTTCAACAACAAAACACAGGTATTATGTTATTTTTGTTGATGATTTTTCTCGTAAATACCGGATCTTCTTCATGCAGAAGAAGGATCAAACATTCTCAAAGTTCTATGAGTTTAAGGCATTGGTTGAGAAAGAGTTGGGGAAGCAAGTGAAGGCTTTGCAGAGCGATAATGGTGGAGAATACACTTCGAACGAATTCAAAGACTTCTGTAGCAAAGAATGAATTCGAAGAGAACTCATAGTGCCTCATAACCCACAACAAAATGGGGTCGCAGAGAGGAGAACAGAACGATCGTGGGTGTTGCATGAGCTATGCTGCATGATCAGGGCCTACCAATGCATTTGTGGGTGGAAGCATGCAAGACTTCGGTTTATGTGCAAAACCGTTGTCCTCATAGAGTACTTGGCATGAGTACACCTGAAGAAGCTTTTACTGGTAAGAAACCAGATGTTTATCACTTTAAGATTTTTGGCTCATCTGTCTATGTGCATGTGACTAAGAATGCCAGGAAGAAGCTGGAGCTGACTGCTAAAGTTGGGATATTTGTGGGGTACACAAAAACACCCCATAATTATCGTGTGTATTTTCTAAACAGTCAAATGATTGTGGTGCGAAGGGATATAAAATTCAATGAGGAGAAAGTCATGAAGTTGTCGCTTGAGAGGGAGCTAGACTTACATGCAGAGGAGGAACTTTTGGTTCCCAAAGATGAGTCTCTAGATGTGGATCAGCCACATGAGGAGGTTCATGGAGTGGAGGAGTCCACTCATGTAGAGCCAAACATCAGAACTGGCAAAAGGCATACCACAGAAGCTAAGAGGTTGAAGCTTGATGCAACACAAAATGTAGGAGTCCCTACTTCACATCACAGAAAGAGACAGTCTCCAGACCGATTCACTGGATACATGGCTCTCATGAGCAAATGTATTGTGACTGAGCCATCTTCCTTTCAGGAAGCAGTGCAGGAGCCCACATGGGTAGATGCAATGGTGGAGGAGTATGACTTCGTTGTCAGAAACAATGCTTGGGAAATTGTTCCAAGGACGGTTGATAAATCAGTGGTAGGTTCAAGATGGATCTACAAGGTAAAGCAAGCTGTTGATGGGAGTGTTGAGAAATACAAGGCCATATTTGTGGCATGGGGCTTCTCACAGATCGAGGGGATTGATTATGAAGAAACCTTTGCACCTGTCGCATGGTATTCTTCCATAAGGACCATCCTTGCTCTCTCAGTGCAGATGAGTTGGCACATTCATTAGATGGATGTGAAGACTGCGTTCCTTAATGGGATCATTGAGGAAGAAGTGTACATTGAACAGCCTGAAGGATTTGAGATCTTTAGTAGTGAGTCGAATGTGTGCAGACTCAAAAGAGCGTTGTATGGGTTGAAGCAAGCACCTCGTGCTTAGTACACTCGGATCGACAACTATTTCACTGGACTTGGTTTCACCAAGAGTGAGGCGGATGCAAACCTATACCAAATTGTGGTGGAGGGTAAGCTTTTAATCATTGTTCTTTATGTTGATGATTTAATATTGACTGGTGATGAGCAAATGATACACTCATGCAAGGATGACCTTGCAAAGGAGTTTGAGATGAAGGATATGGGCCTCCTTCACTATTTCCTTGGATTGGAAATATGGCAGCGAGATGGTGAAATTTTTGTGTCTCAAGGCAAGTATGCAAGGGAGATACTGGGTAAGTTTCACATGGAGGGTTGCAAACCCATGGATACTCCTCTTCCAAGAAATTGGAGGAAAGAGGATGCTACATCTGGAGAGGTAGTGGATGCTACTGTTTATCGACAATTGGTGGGTTCGCTCATGTATTTAGTTAATACAAGACCAGACATATGCTATGCGGTGAACCAGCTTAGTCAAGTGATGGTTGAGCCTACCAAGCTCTTTTGGAAGGAAGGCAAGCATGTCCTAAGATATCTCAGGAGCACATATGAGTATGGCTTATGGTACAGACATACGGATGAGGTGAATTTGCATGGCTTCACGGATGTAGATTGGGCAGGTAGCCCAACGGACATAAAGAGCACACCAGGAGGGGTCTTTAGTGTCAGATCTATAACTGTTTCTTGGTACAACAAGAAACAGAGATCCGTGGCACTCAATTCAGTGGAAGTAGAATACATGGCAGCAAGTGAAGCTGCATGTGAGGCTATCTGGACGAGGAAGATCCTAGTCGGTTTATTTGGTTCTCAATTAGATCCTACAGTGATTCGTTGTGATAATCAGAGTTGCATTAAACTCTCGATTAATCCTATGTTTCATGATAGATCTAAGCATATAGATATCTGATATCATCATATTAGAGATTGTGTGCAGCGGAAGATCTTGTTGCTTCAATACATTCCTAAGGAAGATCAGGATGTAGATATTTTGACGAAGGCGCTCACCAGGAGCAAATTCAAATACCATAGAGATAGGATCGAGGTGAAGGATAATCCTTTTCTTGTTGAGAGGGAGTGTTGAGATACAACAAGATGATGATCCTAGTGAAAATTAAGCACCTACACTAGGTCGGGCCCACACGCTATTTTTAGGTGTATGTCTATTTTTAGAATGGTGAGCAAATTCTATTTATAGCGGGAGTCTATTTATAGATGGTTGAGCAAATTCTATTTATGGACAGGGTTCTATTTTTGGAATTCATATGCGAATTTTGTTCGTAGATCGCATGTCTAAAAATATAATGCATGTCGATTTATTCTCTTGAAGCACTTGATTTCAGTTAACTGATGTGGCAAACCAGTTGACTGAAGGAATTACGAGTTCTAAGGTTGGTTGGTGGGACATGCAAGTGGACTTCATTGTAACTGAGTGATACAAAGTTGTAACATAGTTGGATGTGTAGTTATGTGAGTTGTAAAGTGAGTTAAACTCAGTTGTGTTAGTTGTAACTAAAGATACACTAGTGAGAGATCAGTGAATTAAATATTAAATTAATTCACATGGAGTGATCTCACATGCAACTGAAGATTTACTACTGTTAACTACATGCATGTCAGATCCAGTGGAGACCCAGTTGAGAGATAGGTGAAAGGGACAGTTTGACTATGAGTTGTGACATTAGTGGGTGCACACTTGCAACCAAACACATATTGGAGATGCCAATGAGGATTGCGCAGTCAAGGCAAGGAAGGATCAAATTCATTTAGGGATTGTGATCAACAGGGATTGCAGAGTGGAGGCAGGCTGTCAGGAGGCAGTAAATTGGCGCATGTATTTGCCAATTTTTGTATGACAGTGTGAGACGATTATATATTGTACTGAGAGCTCTTGGATTAGAGTTTTGTATGAGATTGTTTTATGATCCGTGATATATACATAATATATGATAGTGGGGTTTTTAGCTTTATGCTTTTCCGGTAAAAACATCTGTGTTATGTGTGATTGATCTTTCTTCATGTGATTGCAATTGATGATTAAATTTCCGTGAAGATTTTAGTAAAAGGATTATGTATTTAATGGTGGCATATAATTGTTAGATCAGGAGAATCCAGGCAATACATAATTGTATTAAAATTTCTACATAGTGATAAGGAAGCAACCATTGTTGTAGATCCTTCATAAATGTAAATCCCTCAAGGAAATGTAGCCATTGTATCCACACCATTTTCTCTCGATAACATCTCGGGATGGATTAACGTTCACAAGAAAAAAGGAAGAAAAAACCTTCAAAACATCAAAGATCATTCCTGGAGATTTTTCCCAATAGTTGTTATGATTCATTGGTTTTTTTCTTGCAACACAAGTTGTGTTTTTTGTCTTTTCATGTCGATGTATGTCAAGTTTTGGCACAACCAACATATTTTTATAAGTTTCTATTTACAATATGCTCTAGTTAGACGAAGTCTTAGCAAGATTTTGAACTTATGTTATTGGTCTGGTTTCCCTTCAAACAGACTAGTAGCAAGAAATTTTTGATCTATATAATCTTCATTTGACGTAATGCAAAATACATAACTTCAAAAAAACCTTTTTTTAACAAAAACAAATTTGAAACAAAAAAATATATCAAATTATAGTTAGAAATACATATATATTCTCAACATTGTACATCAACTCTCATCATTTATATTGAACTAATATCTATTCATAAAAAAAATCCTTTAATAGATAATTAGACCAAATAAAACGTAATAAAACGTTTAATTATCGATATTGTATCTATGCGAAGATGTTGGTCTCTTCCTATGTGTTCTTTGTCTTTTTGTGTGTCTTTTCCATTAAAAAATCTTACACGATTGTTCTCTATATCAAAAAGACTCCAGATTTGAAATTCTATATGACATTTTGGAAGCAAAATACCTTCTAAACTGAAGGAACTCGAAATTGAATTTTCATCCCGGAATCTAAAGATTTTTGTCTATCCATTTCTGGACTGTTTGTTAAAAGCTGAATAATTTGCTTACGATTTTTGTACATAAGAATTGGTTTTCCAATGTGCTTGATAAACAATATGGTTCATGCACCGCTATTTTTTTTTTATTTCCCTATATTTCATTTTCATTGTGTAACTTTCTCGGAAAGTTGAGAAAGTTACATCCCTTCCAAGAAAATTCTCTTTTCTAATCTTTCATTTTCATTGGTATCCTTTCTCAAAACATCCCCAAAAAGATTATTTTCCGATATTTATTTTCTTTGTTGGCGGGATGTAGCCAGTCCATTGTTAGTATCAGCTAATTGCTCTGGTCCAGTGGGAGTAAGTACACCACACGCCAGAGAGTGTCTCAGATTCAAATTGAGAGAAATGGCGAAATATAGTGGAGGAGTTTGCATGATGAATATAAAATGGAGAGATCGGCACCTGTATCTTCTCCATTCTCTGTCTTCATTGCTTCATGCAGCCTCATATCGACTCAACTTTCTTCCAGTTGAACCTGTAAGACTAATATATATGTTCCTTCTTTTCAAAATTTTCTACTGATATTCCTGTGAATCTCTACTATTCATCTTAGGCAATGTCCAGTACTAGGGTTGTGACGATTTTGAATGATTCAGGGGACATGTATCTTGGATTAATTAACTGGGGAAGGACGAGTCTGTAAATGAAAGATTATGTAATTTTTTGCAATAATATCCACAGGACTTTATCTTCAATACCGCCGGGCTCTCCATAGCTTTCATCTTCATCACAAACTGGGAATCTGCAGATGATACTACAACAACTTTTGGCAGGTTTGCCATAAACCCAATTTGATGAATTGAATCTCCATGCCAGCTTGATTATAGTACCATTCATAATATCTTTGTACTCGCCTAATGGAATGGCTTCAGAATCGAGAAGATGAAAACCCAGTTTGGGCATTTCTACGTGATTGCCACCATTACAACAAATGACGAGAACCAGCGATTTATAGATTCGTATTTCAAGTGAGTATATGACCTGACCTGAAATTTATGAAATCTTTTTAAGTATGGTGTCTTAAGTTCCATTAATTCAAAAATTACTTATAAATAATGACCTGTGATGAAGATCTGGTTTAGCCATAGGGAAGCCTACTTTCATTCCAGTGCAAAATGCAGCCATGGGGTTTGAAAAGATGCTGAAACTGGCACTTGTCCATGGAGGTATGCCACTCAAGTTTTCACTTCTAAATAATGGGAATCAAGATTATTCACCCAAATTTCTTTAGCGTCTCAGGCTTGCGCAATACTCTGATTGCTTCTCCCGTTTAATTAAAATTCCCTAAGGTTATGCTGATGGCAAATATGATAAAACCTTATTAGACGAGCCATTCGACAATGCCAATAGTCCATCCCTGTTTTATGGACATTTCAAACATGCCAGTTAATCAGGAAGTCGTTTTCTCTGATTTTTAATGTTTCTCTGTTTCAGATTGCCTTTTTTCATTATTTTCTTTCAATGGTAAAGTAAAGAAAACAAATGCCCTTTTTGTAAAATGGTACTTAGTCCAGTTTGATCTGTATTTGAAAGAAAGCGGGCTAAGAAATCATTATTTAACAGTTTTTCAACCATGTTGTTTTAACAGAAATTAAACGGCATGATGTTGTTGCAAAGATCAATATTGAGGTCAGCATTTTTGTACTTTCCTGTAAAAGAATGTGTAATTCAAAGTCACAATTGCTTATCTTTAAACAATAATATTCCCAATTTATATTTATGAATCATATATAGCTTCCCCTGCTCTTGTTCTATGGTTCAACCTAAATCAACGGACTTCGAACACTTGTAACCTTATTTCGAAACCCTAGTAATTTTTTTTTTCAAACCCTGTTACCCTTGTTTACATTTATAGGCGAGGACAAATTGTTGAATTGTACTGAAAATTTTGCTTGTAATTTTTGGCATTTGGCATTGTTCTGAAGCGAGAGCAATCCGTTCAAAATGTTGAAGCTTGCATTACAGCACTAACTGCCATACCTGGGATTGATACCCATGATGCACACACGGTAAATTAGTCTTATTCTCTCAAGTGCTTTGTATTGATTGCCCGGCAGATTGATATAATAACTGGGTTCTTTAAGTTCAGCATTTGTTTTAAAATTGACTCTGGGCATTGCATATTTTGTAAAGCTTATGCAGGGTTTAGGGTCAATTAAGGCTATATCCAAGGCATCTCAAAAGGCCATCTTGGAGAACACAGATCTTTGTCCTGGGAAAGCAGAAACAATTGTCAAATTCTTCAATGATCCACAGTACTACCTGCGTCCCAAAATCAAATAGGGTGTACAGGAAACTAATTTGATTAGGCATTTCCCTTACAGTCGAAGAAAAATTTCTTCACAAGTTACCAGATTTAGAGTAATGTTTGATCAAAAAATAGATAGTAATAGCAGAAGAAGTCTATTTTGCAGATAATTTTCAAACAGTTAGAAGTCCTCAAATATTCCTCATTCTCATTCCTTTAACATTTACAGTAGGATCTTCAGTTGCTAATTAAACTCCAAAACGGAAGCTCTAAATCTAAGGTGAATATCACCATAGCTGATCTAATATTGCGGTGTCAACATGATCAGTATTATCTTTTGCGCGTTATAATTTTAGATGATTCTTTCATTGCCTCAAAATTGAAGATTTGCTCGTGACTTGCAATAAACTGATACTAGTGACAAATATGAGTGTGTACTACTGAAAGGCCATCCATGACTGACCACCTGACAAAAGCCTGCAATCCGACTAAGATTCCAAAGGGTTGGATTTGCATAACTTTCAATGGAATTGCAAAAGAAAAAATTTGCATACCAAAGCAGGTGGAATAAAACATGAATGGGGGTAATATAGTAATAGCCATCTGTTCCCAAATATCTGTTGAAGAAAATAAGAAAAGATAGTAAATGAATTTCCAAGTATCGTAATGTGAAGGGTCCAGTGAAGACATGAATCATGGGGTATCCTTTGCAAATTACACGAAACTGGGGAAACAGTAGAAAACAATTTCCAGAAACGTAAAGAAAATCTCCAGGTAAAATGCATTATCTATTTGTTTTGCTTGTTACTTTTCAGTGGGAGTTTTTTCTCAGAAACTGTTAGCGCTCTTTTCAGTTGTTTCTCGTAGGTCTTGGCCTACATCAAACAATAAACATAAAAGTTATCTGTATTTTCAACCTTTTAGGGTTCTTTATTCCTGGAATTGGGTTAGGGAATTTTTGTAAAAATTATAATTTTGAATTAGAGGAAATTCTTCTTTTGGATGTAAAAATGAATCTAGTATTTTATAATACACTTATTGTTACAATGATAATATCTGATATCTACGATCCCATCAATCTCAAATAATTTTTATTGAATTTTAAATACAAAGTGTTTATTTCCCTTTAAATCTATTTAACATCTATTTAACTACACATGTGATAAGTTCATGAACATACAAAATTGAAGTGAATATTCTTCCATTTATCCATTTTGTTAAGAAAACTACTTTAACTTTACACAGTTTGACTCTGTGTGTATTCATTCAAATATTCACTTTTTATACACAACAAGAGCTGCAGGTAGTCCCTGCCGACTCTGAATTTCTCCGAATTGAAGCAGCCTTGAGCTATGCTAAAAAGCCCTATGTGAGAGACTAAGCTTTGCTCAATTTTTTTTAAATTGCTCTTATCTGTTATACAAACAGCAATAAACTCCACTCCAGATCGAGGCAGCCTTGAGCTATGCTAGAAAGTCCTATGCGAGAGACTAAACTTTGCTCATCCACCTCCTTCTGCCCCAGGTTATAGTCTCAGTCTTCATAACTTTTGCAGTTGTTGCTGCTAACCCTCTCTTTCCACCTCCTTCTGCCCCAGGTTATAGTCTTAGTCTTCATAACTTTTGCAGTTGTTGCTGCTAACCCTCTCTTTCCAATCAGATTCCGTACCTGTTTGCAAACAACCACTATAGTTCAGTGAAAGTGCTTCAATTCCTTTATGAAAATTTAATGAAAATGGTGATACATGGTTTCACAGTATAGAATGTCTATTTGGAAAATGGAAAAGATTTGTATGAATCCACAAACATAAGACATAATTCTTGAGGAAATTGTCTGGAAACTCCTAGCGTCACTTTCATTCCAGTAAATACTATGGCCGTTTGTATTAATAGAGATATCTTATGCTGTTGGAGAGAAGTATACTCAAAGGTGCAAACTGAAAACAACATTACAGCGTCTAAATGGTTCGACTATGCAAGACAACTTTATGAGCAGGATCCCATGGTTGACCTTCCTCCCTTGGTCAACACAGCCACAAAACTCTTCACGGTGCAAGAGGTAGAGGTGGGTATCAAGAAGTTGGGCGTTGGAAAAGCAAGAGACTTAGATGAACTCCAAGCAGAATATCTAAAATGGGGCTTAAAAATTCTTTCACCTCACATCACAAAAATTTTCAACAACATCATACAACAGGGGTTCTCCACAGATTGGACAACTAGTATGGCAATATCTCTTTTCAAGAGTGGTGACGTCAATAATCCCTCCAATTATAGACTCATAATGATAAACCCCTTGTTTGCAAAGTTATTTGGAAGCATGTTAGAAAATAAAATCAGCAAGTGGGCAGAAGAAAGAGATAAACGTGCTAAAGGGCAAGCAAGTTTTAGACCTAAACATTCCACAGTTGATCATTGTATAACTTTAAGGCACATCATTGAAAAAGTTTGGGAAAAAAGGAAGAAGTTTTTTGTTGCTTTGTTGATTTTAGAAAAGCCTTTGACACGGTTCCTAGGGATAAGCTTTAGGACAAAATGGAGGAACTCGAGGTTCCTAGGCGTTTGAGAGCAGCTGTGCATAGGATGTATGAAGAGGTGAAAGTCAAAATTAGAACTTCAGCAGGCATTTCTGAAAATTTTAGAAGCGATATCGGGGTCAAGCAAGGTTGCCCATTGTCTTCTACCCTTTTTGGGTTATATATTGACAAGCTTGAAGAGTGGCTAAATTTGCAAGGGGGTGACAATATCCATTTAGGCAAGTTCGTTATAATGCTTCTTTTGTACGCAGATGACCTTATACTGATTGCTAAATCAGCTCTCGGTTTGCAAGAGCACTTACGTTCCCTTGAGCATTTTTGTAGAAGGGCGAGGATGCAAGTCAATATTAGCAAAACGAAAGTAGTGGTTTTCTCTAACAAAAGAAAGCATGAACAACATAAGTTCTACTTTGAAGGCAACATTTCGGAGGAAGTTGCAGACTACAAATACCTCAGAATCGACTTCAACAGAAATTTAAGTTGGGACGGTTGTAGAAAGAGAAGGACGTTAGGGGGATAGAACGCATTTTATGCTCTTCAAAACAAGTGTAAAGAGGCAGAGCTGTGGGGCTGGAATACCACCTCTTTTTGGGCTTCTAGTGATTCCGGTGATTCTCTACGGTTGTGAATTGTGGGCCAGTAGCACAATTGAGATGCAGTGGAAACAAATTGAGAAAATTCAGAAGCGTTTGATTACAAACAAATTCAAAATAAAAAATGCAGTTCTTTATGCTATCTTGTTAAGTGAAACATGGGCTGCCCCTATTGAAGCAATTGCTATGGTGCGAGTCACAAGGTATTTGAAAAAAATTGAGCAAATGGAACATCATGGTAGATGGCCTAAGGTTGTGTTTAGTGATAGATTGTGCAAAAGAAATAAGACTTGGATGCGGCAAAATAACAAATGGTTTAGTAAATGGGGTATTTTCTTGAGCATGTGTCTTACAAATAGTAAAGAGATAAAAACTTTTGTTACAGATAAGTTCCACAAACATACTTGGGAGAAAGAGCTAGGGAAAAAGAAGAAGTACTACATTGAAGAGTTTAACCCTGCTCATAACCATCAACAAAAGGCATACATAGGGGCCAATATTTCTTGGAGATCTAAAATTCTTATTGCTCAATTAAGGACTAATTCTCATCAACTCCGTTGTGAAACAGGGCGTTGGAAAAGGCCAAAAGAAACGTGGGAGGAAAGAGTATGTATTTTTGCACTTCTGGAAAAGTGGAAATAGAAAAACATTTCATTTTAGAATGCGAGGCCTTCAAAGACAGCAGGGAAAATTATGCAGGTATTATGGCAGCTAGTTCTTGGGATAATCTATTCAACGAAGAGTTTGTCGATAAGCTGGGAGCAATTATTGTAAAACTGCACAGGAAAAGGGCCGAATACAAGAGCCAGATGGAGAAGCAATCTGTCCCATAGGCTATTTTTTAGCCTCGTGGACGTTAAAAATACTTTTTTTCTTTCTTTCTTAAAGAACCCTGGGAGTATAATGAAAATACAAAGACAACTACTTTCCCTACACCATCACAAATTACCTCTCGGTTTGCACTTGTCACAATATGTATATAAATATAACTAGGTTGAAAAGTGAAGTGTAACTAGGTTAGGTCTTCATAATGACATGTGTAATCACGATTTTATGTAATTGATATAATTGAGAAAAGAAATAAAATTATTTTGTAATGCTTGAGTCATGGGTTTCATGGTTAATGGTCAAGGAATTTTTTTTTTAGTTGAAGCTCCCATTCTGAGCTATTAGGTTTGGTCATCAAGTCATAATGTTTAGTAAATTCAATGTCAAGAATTGAAGACCCATTTGGGTATGTTACACATTGTAAAAGAGAATTTATTTGTATTCACTCCTTGATGTTGGCCTAAAGATGTTTCTAGTAGGACATGCCGGCCTAGGCACCTGTTCAAGTCGACTTATTTTGGATGCACTGACCCCTATATATAGGTAGCTCGACCTTCAATTGGAGACAAATTTTCAGTCAAGTAATCTGAAGCAAGAAAAAGGGTGTGAAGATCATAAGAATAGGCATCTCATCCAACGAAGAAGGAAGGACTAGAAGCTGAATTGTTTTGGGTTTATGGCTAATATTTATCACACGTGCGAGGAAGAGTAGCATCATTGTTGTAGGAAAGGTCGAGATGATCACAACATTTCAGGAGGCTTAATTAAGGAAGAAGACAAGTCAAGAATGCAAGCTGAGTTGAAGTAGAAGAAGTCTCTCTCTAAAGCGAAAGGAACAAGGGTACAAAATTGATGATAATACTTCCCACATGTTGCATCTAGGGTTTTTGTGGAGGCCAAAAGTTGTAGATCTAATCCTAGAGGCCGAAATTTGAAGTGTAGCCAAAATTCAAAGAAAGGCAAGCGGTGTGACTTGGTGTTGACTTGGATAAGAAGAAGAAGCAGTGAAGAAGTGTCTTGTGACTTGGTCTTGGAAATGTTGTTAGGTCAAGGGTTTTGGTCTTGGTATTCGTCAGTTGAAGTCTCTATAAGAAGAAGAATTCATTTGGGTTTTCCTCTCAAGTTGGAGAGGTTTTGGCCCTAGCTGATCACCTACATCCCGTGTCTCTTGTCTCTTTATTGTTTATGCTTTGGTATCTTTTTGATGAAGAAGAACACTATAATATTAATCTAATCTAAGAAAAGATCTTAATCTAAAGAAGTAAAACACATTCACAAGCAGTTATAATTCAAGAGAAATCTCCTAATTCATATGCGTTAGATTTCTCAACATGGTATCAAAGCTAAGATGACAAAAATCTAGGAAGGTCGTCTTATCAAGAGACACTCAAGCATACGAAGGACAAAATATCGAAAGGGGCATCAAAGCAAAATCTAGAAGATCATCTTGAAGTCTAGATCTACAAAGAAGTGTCAAAACCCTAGATCAAAGAAGAAGGCTACACCAAAATAAGTCTTGGGATCCTCAAGTCATCATCAAAAGACCACAAAGACCCTAATCAAGTTGAATAAATCTATTTGAAGGCTATCATCCAAGAGAAGCAAGTTCAAGGATGTTGTCATCAAAAGTTCTAAATCTCTCTCTCGCTCTCTCTCTCATTGAGTTTCATCTCTAAAGGAAACCCTTATCCTTGAAGAAGATCATTCAAGTAGCACTAAGACATCAAGGAGTCATCATCAATCATTATCAACAAGTACATCATCATCAAAGGATCTAAAGTGATCTCTCCCTAAATCAAGGATCACTTTTAAAGAGAACTATCTTCATCAAGAAGAAGTTTTCTATTATCTATATCATCATCAAATTCAAGGAGGCAACAAGTGGAAGAAGCATCTTAACAAGTAAGTATATTTATTTTTACATCTGAATCTGTCAAAATGTCTTTTTTCAAGGAAAGCAACAAATTGGTTGGGGCTTCAAACTTTCTTGCATGGAAGAAAAGGACAAAATTGAATCTCATTGAAAATGAGATCATGGATCATGTAAAAAGTTCAACCACCAAACCTCCAAAATAAGATGCTCAAGCACTTCCAAGATTTATGAAAGAGGAAGTAAGGGCTCAAAGTATTCTTATAGAATCCATCAAGGATCCCCTCATTCCATATGTATCAAAACTCGAAACTTAAAAAAAAAATATGACAAACTGGTAGAGTTGTTTTCCGTAAGCACTGTAGGAGAAGTTATCTCATTAAGGCAAGAACTCTACAAGCTAAGGATACCCAAGGAAGAAGGAATAATCTCATACTTTATGAGGATATCTGAGATAAGGGATCAACTTCAAGATCTGGGAGAAATAATGTCTAACAAGGAGATGACCACCATAGTACTAAATGCACTACCAGAGGAATGGGGTAACTTTAGTTCAAGTATTTATGGGAAGAAAGAAGCTACTCCATTCTAGGATATGTGATCTCTATGCAAGATTGAAGAAACCAGACTAAAGGCAAAGATTGATGTGGAATCAAATGAGCAAAATCAAGCATATGTTACAATGACGAAAAGAAAAGGAAAATTTGGTCCTTAGAAAAACAAGAAGAATATGGCTAAGGTTCAATGCTATGGATGTCAGGAATATGGGCACTACAAGAGAGATTGTCCTAAGCTCAAAAAGGACAATTACAAAAGAGGAAGAGAAGAAGCCCATATCACCGAAGAAGTGGAAGAAGCTGAAAAGATGAAATCCAATAAAGAGGAAGTAAAATATCTCTACTATGATTGAGATAGTCTTCCTCACCTAGTTCTTTTCAACTTTATGTTTTCAATTTTTTCTGTTATGGCCATCACGCGTATCTAAGGAACATGATAGGATGCATCATGGCATCATAGAAGCATTAAAAACAGGAGCTCGTGACATCATCATAGATAAGCTCGAAAGATAGCTGAAATATAAGTCTATGATAGTCACCTATGGAAGGATACAACTCTTGGTAACCTCATTAGAAGCATAAGTGGTACTTATGGGAAAAAGGAAAAGTCATCTAGTACAAAACTCATCATACATCAATCAAAAGAAAGATATCTGCTGGATGAGGATACTCAAGATCCTCTACTAGAATTTTCATCAGAAGGTTCACCAATCAAAAGGAAGCAAGTGTTTCATCAAGAAATCCAACTTGTTGAATTCATGGGATGATGGTATGATGACAAAGGAAGTGAAGCAGGTCAAGGAATTGAAGTTCTTTCAATCAAGGAAGTTGTTGAAGAAAGTCTAGACGACCTAAAAGAAAATGAGGTGCGCATGCTTGTATTTGATAATCTAGATTCATCATATGGTTGTAGGTAACATGGATGAATGCTCTATCTTGAGAGCATGATCAAAAGAAGGAATATCCTCCTTCTAAAGGATGCAATATCCTCCTTTTAAAGGATGCAGGATGACATGGGTCACACATTGACTAGTTGAAATCAACATAATATGTCCTCATATGAAATATGAGGTGGTTGAAAATAATTGGAGGAACTATGACTGGAAGTTCCTGGAAAGAAATGTGTGAAGGAAGATATTGTGAAATATGCAAATATGGAATAGGCAATCAACATCCAAGGACAGAGAGATTTGACTATGATATCTCCATGAAAGATATGAAGACCCTGATGAAGTCTGGAAAAAGAAAGAGACCCTTGACAATATATATCTTTTGGAGATGTGTTAACATGTATGCACGATGTTGAAGAAAATAGGAAGATGTCACGATGAAAGACCATCACAAAGGTAATTTTAATTTAATGTTCCTTTCATATGATATTTGGATGGGCTTATGTAGGGTTTCCAAGGGAAGAGTTGCAGATGTCTTCCTCCACTGATGACCATATAACATGATGAAAGATCCTTAAGGAAACATGGCATGAAGAAGGCAACATGACATGAAGGAAGACCAAATATGGACTAATGGATCACTTTCTAATGAAAGAAATGATGACATGTCTCATGGATGAAAGTGATGAATGGTCTGTGCCCTACAAAGAAGTCACGAAAATTGTAGACTCTATAACATCAAAAGAATTCATGACATCAAGGAAAGGAGTTCTACAAGTAGTAGGTTGCTCCATGATCTCCACCTGAAGAGTTACTGGATGCAAGTCCTTGGTCAAAAGGGAGCTTGCTCAAGTCCCTAAACATGAGGGAGCTTGGGTACATTCCTTTTATAGGAATGGGTACATTTCTTCAGTGAAATGGGTATGTCCTCCTTAAATTGAGAGGGAGAGATAGACACATCATTCTTGTCTTCACTTAGGAAGACTGAATGGAGGATTGGGTAAATATCTGACATCTATGCTCTTTGAAGATGAGTTAGGGCATCCAAGATAAGAGTAGTCATAGAGGACAGATATTATTTGAGGATTGAGAATCCAAGATAAGAATAGTTTAGGTGTAACACTGTTATGAAACCAACTCACAAAATAGAAGAAAAGAGAGATCAACGACTTAAAAATCAGCCACTTCGATGGGGTAACCTCTTTTACATTACATAAATGAACAATTCTTGGATGGTACAAATGACAAAACCTCCTTTCTATATATCGGAGTCCATGGGGTCACAATATAATCCTAGCCGACCTAACAATAATAATGTAAGGGCACAACAATAACAATAGTGGCTTTTATGGGGCACAATAATAACAATATGGGGGCTATAGGGGTACAATATTAACAATAAGGGGGCTACATTAGCAACAATAAGGGACTATACTAGTAATGTAGGGATCTAACATGCCCCTCTCCTTCAAAAAAATGTTGTCCTCAACGCTCGAGTAGCTCTAGATGCTTCTGTATAAAATTCTCATCCTCCCATGTGGAATCTTCGGTGGGTAAGTTCTTCCACTTGATGAGATACTTAAATTGATCGATTTTGTAGTTGTCTTGTTCTTATTTCCTTGACTGCTTCAGGTTCCAATATGATTTTTCCTTCCTCATCAAGTTTTGGCAATATTGTTTGAACTGGAAGTTTGTCACCTATAACCTTATTTAAGCATGAAACATGGAAAACTGGGTGTACTTGAGAAGAAACAGGAAGCTCCAATTTGTATGCCATAGTACAAATATTTTGCAACACATTGTAAGGACCATAGTACTTCAACGATAATTTATTATCCTTCTTAGTTTGCATGAGGGACATTTGTTTGTATGGTTGTAGCTGTAAAAATAATCAATCTCCTACATCAAAAATTTTCTTGCTGCGATGTTGATTTGCCTATTGTTTCATTCGATTTTGTGCCAAATTTAGGTTATCCTTTAAAAGTTGGAGAACTTGTTGTTGATGCTCGATGTGATCTTCCATTACTTGAACTTTAGAATTTTCTCTCAAAGATGATGTGATGGACAATGGCTGATATTCATAAAGTGCCATAAATGGGGTCATTTTTGCTGCAATATGGAAGGAGGTGTTATACCACCATTCAACCAGAGGTAACCACTTGACCCATTGTGTTTGTTTATCAGATACAAAACTAAGAAGATATCCTTCCAAGCATTTTTTCACTATCTCAGTTTTCCCATTGGATCGAGGATGATAAGATGAGCTATGAGCTAGTTGAGTACCCAAATAAGAAAATAATTCTGTCCAAAAATTTCCAGTAAAAATGGGATCTCTGTTGCTTACAATAATCTTTGGGTTTCCATGTAGCTTTTGAATTGTTTCCATGAATGTAGTAGCAACTGTACTTGCTTTAAATGGATGAGATAATACACAAAAGTGTGCATTCTTGGTAAGCCTATCCACTACCACACGATGACACTCTTTCCTTTGGACTTAGGTAAAATTGTGATAAAATCCATTGAAACCTCGTCCCAATGTTGATTTGGAATGGATAAAGGTGTAGAAGACCCGGGGTCATAATTGTCTCAACTTTATTTTGCTGGCAAACCAAACATTCCGCCACAAAATTTTGAATATCAGATTTAAGGCCATCCCAAAAATATTCTTTCTCCACCCTCTGGTAAGTTTTTAAAAATCCTGAGTGTCCTCTTAAGGGAGAGGTGTGCAATTCCAAAAGAATCTTTTGTTTTAGTTGGGAATTCTTACAAAGATATAAGTGATCTTTGTACCATAAGGAATAATTTTTCCAACTAAATGTATCAGATGTACTAGGATCTTGCTGCAAATTTTGAATGGGTGTCCACACTTCTTCGTCATTCTTCCATTCATCCCTTGCTTCGGTTATCCAATCTGGTTGGATAATATAAATGGCACAAAGAAATGCTTCCACCTCTTCATCCTTTCTTGAGAGTGCATCTGCAAAAACATTTAACTTCCCTTTTTTGTAGATGATTTCAAAGTCATAACCCAACATCTTTGTGACCCATTTTTGCTGCTCTTTTGAAGATAGTCTTTGTTCCAAAAAGTATTTAAGACTACCATGATCAATTTTTACCTTGAAGTGTCTTCCCATTAGGTAAGGTCGCCATTTCTTTAGTGCATGTAGTATTGCCAACATTTCCTTCTCATAAATAGCGTTCTGTAAATACTTTCCTTTGATTGGACGACTTTAAAAAGCAATGGGTCTTCTTTCTTGTATTAAAACAACACTAATTCCATTTTCCGAGGCATCACATTCCATAATAAATGTTTTTGTGAAGTCTGACATTGCCTCTTTAAGATGTTCAAAGGCCTTAGTTGCTTCAAGAGCCCATGAAAATGCATCTTTCTTCAATAATGTTGTTAGAGGTGCTGTTATTCTCCCATAATTCTTAACAAACTTGCGATAATACCCTATTAAACCAAGAAATCCTCGCAACTGCTTTATGGTTGTGGGGACTTTCCACTCCTTAATGGCTTTAATTTTGTTAGGGTCTACCTTAACACTCTCCTGAGATACAATATGACTAAGATATTCCACCTCTTGTACTCCAAAGAAACATTTGGAGGTTTTTGCATATAATTGTTTTTCTTCCAATAGTTTGAGCACCCTGTCAACATGTTGAACATGATCCCTCCAAGACATGTTGTAGATTAGTATATCATCAAAAAATACTAACACAAATTTTATAAGGGTTTGAAAATGTAATTTATCAACCCTTGAAATGTAGAAGGCACATTGGTAAGGCCAAAAGGCATGAACACAAATTCATAATGAATCTCATGAGTTGGAAATGCTGTTTTCAGAATATCTTCAATCTTCATTTTAATTTGATGATATCCTGCATGAAGATCCAACTTGGTAAAATAATTTGATCCATGTAATTCATCCAATAATTCATCAATCACAGGAATGAGAAATTTATCTTTAATAGTGAGCTTATTGAGCTTCTTATAATCTAGACACATGCGCCATGATCCATCCTTCTTGTGCACCAATACTACTAGAGTAGAGAAAAAACTTTGACTAGGTTGAATTATACCAACCTCGAACATTTATGCAATCATACGTTCAATTTCGCTCTTTTGGACATAAGGATATTTGTAAGGCCTGATGTTTGGAGGAACACTTCCTGGAATCAAATGAATAACATGATCATGATCACGAATAGGTGGGATTCCTTTGAGAGTTTCAAACACCTTGGAATGACTGTCCAAGGCTTTTTGGAGATCTAGAGAAATAGATGCTTTTGATGTTGGAACTTCTAGTGAGCATAATTGTGCAATTACACCTCTTCGTTCTTTCTTTAGAAGCTTTTTCATGACATTAGAGCTTATTATCTTTCCCGGCTTCCTTGCGATACCCCATAATTCATATTCATTTCCTTTCGAAAAAAAATTCAAGAAAAGTTCTTGAAAATTAAAAGCTGCAATCCCCAAAGATTGTAACCATTGTACTCCTAGTACAACATCAACACTGCCCATTAGAATGGAAAACATTGGATTATTCAATACATATTCCCCCATGGTTAGCTTGATATTATGGCATTTTCTGGAGCAATTTATAGTTCCTCCATTTGCAACCATCACTTGACACTCTGGTGCTGGGTATAGGAAGCAATTCAATTCCTTGGCTACCTTACAATGAATAAAATTATGGGAACTACTCGAATCAATCAACACTATTATCTTTTTCTTCTTGATATGTCCTTCTATCTTGAGAGTTTGAGGAGTGGTAATTCTTGCCAATGCATTACGGGATATGGTCGGACTCATTTCTTCTTTCTCCAGGGTTGGTTCCTGGTGTATATCCTCTTCTTTTGAAGGTTTCTTGTTCATTTTCTTCCTCCTCTTCACAATATATGTAAAATAATATCTTATCTCCACACTTATGACCTTTAGTGTATTTGCTATTACAACTGTAACATAGCCCTTTTTCTCTTTTTTCTTCCAATTGTTATGGTGTCTACCTTATGGTTGTGGAAGTCTAGGAGTAGCAACACTTCCATCTTTCTAGATGTGAGTGGTAGGCTTCCTTGTCGCCATATTTTATATTCAATTTTTCTTGCCAACCTGAATGCCTTCTCCAATGAATCAGGTTCTCAAAGGCGAACTTCATGTTGGATGTTATCCTTCAAGTCCCTATGAAGACATCAATCTTGTGTTCCTCTGGAATATCATTTACCCTTATATTCAATTTTTGTAAGTCAATGTGCTCCACCACTGAACCCTTTTGTTTGAGATTTATCAATTGACTAAAGAAGGTGTTGCTCTTTGTATACTCATAATGTGTTATCATTTCCTTCATAAAAATTGACCTAGTGGAAATATTTTAACAGGAGCAAAGCCATCGATACCATACAAATGTATTTTGTTCTAAATATAAAGTTGCAATGCGTACTTTTGTGTGTTTTGCACATTATTGAGATCAAAATATTGCTCCATTTGTAGTATCCATGTTATAGGATCCTTTCCATCAAACTTCCTCATATCGATCTTTGGAAAATTTTAGGGGTTAATATTTGCAGGTGGGCTAATTTTCCATGCTTTTTCCAAAAAAAAAATTCACCAATTTCTAGTTTTTTTATAAACTTCATTCGCCTAAATTTTATAGTATAAAATTATTTTACTTAAAAAATCGCCAAAATTTTATATAGAATATTATAAAATTATTATGGATCTAAGCGTTTTTACAAAAAATATCCCCAAATATATTGTAATTTGCATATTAGGGACTAATAAGATTTGCCAATGCTTTTAAACTTTAAGATAAATTTCCATCCTTAAAATTTTCCCTGCTCTTCAATCCAACTTTAGAGTTTATGAAATCACGATTAACATTTATTTTGTTCTCATCATGAGTTTCCTCTACTATCTTTTCGCTATTAGGAATCATTTCTTGTATCAACTGTGTTAAACCTTCCTTCAAACCTTCCATGTCTGCTTTTCGATCGTTCTTCATGTCTTCCATGTTGTCTTTCATTTTTTCTTCCATGTCATCCATCTTAGCTTCCATGCCATTCTTCAAACCATCCATCTTAGCTTCCACGCTTTTCTTCAAACCATCCATCTTAGCTTCCACGCTTTTCTTCAAAACTTCCATTTCATTTTTTGTTGCTCTTTGCGAAAGCGAAAATTGTTGCACTTGTTTTTGTAATTTTGATATATCATGTTGCACTTCTTCCTCTGAATGAATCATAGTAGAGCCTTCTGAGGGCTTATTGGGTGTTGAATTATTTTTAGGGGGCATTTTGGAACCCAATACTGATATCTATGCTTCAATATGCCTTTCGAATCACTTCAAACTGATTTTTCAAACACGACTTACGCAATTTGAAAAAAAATACACACATTTTTCTTGCTTTTGAGGAGCTCGATATTGAAACTGATGTATCTCTGTAATTTCGGATCCCCGAGATTTTATCTTCAGTCCTTTAGTAGCCCTCTGAATCTTCTTTCCAATGCGACAGGTTTGACTTGATTTGGATTCTTCAAGACAAATTTATGTCCAATCTTCCACAGTGACCTAATTATGGACTGGTTCAGTGGAGCGAACTTGTACGATGTGCCACGTGTCACCTCCTTTGGCTCTGAAATTGATACACAGGGAACTAGAGTCCGTGTACTTTCGACCACTTTTTACAGAATTCCAATCCGATGCTCAGAGAGAGAGTTATGATGATTTTTCCAAGGTCTCCTATTTGAGATGAAATTTTGGAGCCTACAAAAACCCTAACTTCCACAGATCATATCTCCGAAAATATTGCGAACCAAGATCTAAAGTTTTAACACAAAGTTCTTCAGGATTCATTCACAAATGGGTTTTTATAGCTTCTGAACTTTCATAGAAATTTTTTTATAGCAAAAATGCCACGATGACCTGTTTGAAGCAGCGAAACCTTAGAATCCAAAGCTCTGATACTAAATCTTATGAAACCAGCTCACAAAATAGAAGAAAAGAGAGATCAACGACTTAAAAATTAGCCACTTCGAGGAGGCAACCTCCTTTACATTACATAAATGAACAATTCTTGGATGATACAAATGACAAAACCTCCTTTCTATATATAGGATTCCATGGGGTCACAATATAATCCTAGCCGACCTAACAATAATAATGTAAGGGCACAATAAGAACATTAATGGCTTTTATGGGGCACAATAATAACAATATGGAGGCTACAGGGGTACAACAATAACAATAAGGGGGCTACACTAACAACAATAAGGGACTATACTAGTAATGTAGGGACCTGACAAACACACTCTAAGAACACGGGTAGGGTATGTTCCGAGAGAGACAATGATGAGGGTGTCAATACATCATTAGTCTCATTAGCATTGTGCTATGATCTTGTGGAGAGATAGAGTGGTTAGTTAAAGCCTTGCTATGTGACAATGATGGTTGATATGATGCTATACAAATGGATTACCAATCTGACTCTTCTTATGAGAGTTCTTCAGATTGAGAATGCCAAAGTACCTTGTGTAGATTATGAATACCTCCCTACCTAAGAGGGAGTGTTGAAAAGTGTAACTAGGTTCGGTTTTCATAATGACGTGTGATCATGATTTTATGCAATTGATGTAATGAAGAAAAGAAATTAAATTATTTTGTAATGATTAAGTCATGGGTTTCATGCTCAAGGAATTTTATTTTATTTGAAGCTCTCATTATGAGCTATTAGGTTTGGTCATCAGGTCATAAAGTCTAGTAAAGTCAATGTCAAGAATTGAAGACCCATTTGGGTATGTTACACATTGTAAAAGATAATTTATTTGTATCTTAAACCCTCCAAGGCCTTGTCACAAGCACTCCTTAAAGTTGGCTTAAATATATTTCTAGTAGGACATGTTAGCCTAGGCACCTATTCAATTCGGCTTAGTTTGGATGCACTGACCACTATATGGGGAGATCAACCTTCATTTGGAGAGAAATTTTTAGTGAAGCAATCTGAAGCAAGAAAAAGGGTGTGGAGATCATAAGAAGAGGCATCTCATCCAACGAAGAAGGAAGGACTAGAAGCCGAATTCTTTTGGTTTTATTTTAGGGCTAATATTTATCACACATGCGAGGAAGAGTAGCATCATCTGCTGTAGGAAAGGTCAATATTATCACCTTCATTTCAAGAGGTCGAATTAAGGAAGAAGACAAGTCAAGAATGCAAGTCGAGTTGAAGTAGAAGAAGTCTCTCCCTAAAGCGAAGGGAGCAAGGGTACAAAATTGATGGTAATACTTCCTAGGTGCTGTTGGTGTCCCGTGTTTTGATAGTTTGGAAAATCAAAAGATAAGGCAACATTAGAACCAATCTTTAGAGTTCCAGGATCTAGTCCTCCTGTTCTCAGAGAGGGATCTCTCAAATTATTTGTTTTAGCAAAGGTTTATCTTATGTGCTTAGAATATTGGTTTTAGACTAGTTATTAAGTGTAGGTGTTTGATTGTTTGTTTGGTTGAATTGATACAACAGAATATGAAAGGTCTAGGAAAGGTAGGTAGAAAGAGGAAGTAGTAGCTTCATTGGGCAACGGAGTCAAAAAGAGGTCATGACAAACTTATCAATGGATATGGGATATCAGAGGGCAAATCTAACTTGGTCGTAGGATCCTTTGGTTGTGGAATGAGATGGACATAAATGATTTGGAAAGAGAAATTGAATTCTCAACAAAGAGAACTTGAAAGCATAACTTAAACAACAAAGAGATGTTTAATAGACAGGGCTAACCATGAATTATACAAACATTCTTTAAGCAAATAATGATCTCAAGACAACTTTCAAAATGAAATATAAGATTCGGGGAACTTATTTCCTCAAAGATTTTATTTCAAATGACTTAAAAAACATAAAATATTCACTGATAATTGCAGTCATAGAAGAGGGAACACCTAACACATCTATGATTACAACTATAAAGACCTTTAAGACAACTGTTTAAGCAAGGGCAAAGGGCAAGATCAGAACAGACCTCCATAGCTTACTGTAAACAGAAATACTTCAAAGGGAGACTTCAATAACAGTTTTTAAGTGGCAGCGGACAAGCAAGGAGAACCATAAATCATGTTGAAACCAACTATTCAAACTATTAAGGAAATAAACAAGCATGAAGACTAAAGAGAGAGATTAAAGACTCTAAAATATTTCAGCAGAAGAAAACAAAAAACAGTGAAGGATGAACAGGTCTAAGGTGCTTCTAGGAGTCATTTCTTAGCCTAAAACTTTCAACCTACTGTAGTAAGAAATTATGGAACAGAATGAAAACAAGAGAACATTAAACAGTTCAGAATACTTCACCAACAACCAAGCTCATGGATCCAATGATAGAGCCTTCTTAGGAACAAACATGCAACAACATCATCAAGGCTTCCAAGACTTCAGTTTTTTCTTCAACTTCAACAGACTATGTTTTATTTCAGAGAGTTTCAGTATTACAACTAGTAATCAACCAACCAACCAACAACATGTCCTCATTTTCTTCAGGAGTATTTATAGAAGAAATGAGGAGGTGGAATGGGATAAAATATCTTCTAAGTTCAATTAATACAGTGTACTGTCTCTCGGCCTTTGAGGGGCTTAATAGAGAAGATTTTTGATATTTCTTCTGTATCAATTGATTTATATTAACTATTAGGCTCGCTGGAAAGAGTTTGTTGACCTCAAGGCTCCTGGTTATCCTTGTAATAACTTCTGCTAACAGTTTACAATAAGTTCCTTTGGTTGAAATAACTGTTCAGCTGTATTGATGCAAAATATCTCTTGGCCTGGTAATAACTTCGATCTTCCTTTAATTTCTTTGAGGCCATAGGTGGCTCTGTGGTAGCTGGAGGATTCAATTAGCCCCTGATGTCGCAGCATAGACTTTCTGTCTGATAAAACACTCTGATTTCTTTTCAACTGTGTTTTAATTTGGGATTAGGCTTTTGATAAACCATTTTAGACATAATCCCCACAGGTTTGTCTTCAATTTTCTGTCCTGATACATTTGTCTTCAGCACTGATACTCTTTGATTTGTGCCTATTTCACTGTGTTTTTGCTGGTGTGCAGGGCTGTGCAGGGGTGATATGGCATCAATGCCTCATGAAAACACCGATGAAACGTGAATTTGAAACACAGAAGGATTTCCTTTGATAGATCGAAAGTGGGAGGGTCGTCACCCTCAGCATGCAAATTGGTTCGAGACATAGCAGAAAAATCATTTAGTACAAAATACAAACAGCTAATTATAAATCACGCATGTATAGGTTAACTGCTTCAGAAGGCACGTGGATGGAGCGTGGCCGTTGGATGGCATCATCCAACGGTAGAGATTGATGAGAGGAGTCAAAGGGAAGCGGAGGAGGAAATTAAATCAGAATCTTCAATCGCGCAGAGATCGATGGTCGGGATCGAGGGTGATTGAACAACGTGAAGGGGTCACGTTATTCAGGAAAATAATAAAAAACAGAAAAAGGTTTAAAACCTTAGTTTTGGCGAAAAATGGTCAAAAAATCATGTTCAGGGTTCGGGACGATCGTGGGCCGTCGGATGAGATCGGCCCAAGCGATCAACGACGGAGGACAGCGTTAAGAACCTTAGAAAATGCGCTCGGACATCAAAACTTTTAATAAAACCTTGCTAAATAATGTTCCCGGGTCCAGATTTGCCAATTGGGCGAGGAAACAGAGAGATCGAGTTTGGGCCGTCGATTTATAGATCAGATCGACGGTGGAGACGTTTTAACGAAAACGCGCCGTACTTGGTTATTGCACGAGCATCTTCGGAGAGCGATCACCGTCCGATGAGCGGTCTCAAATCGGACGGTGGACGCCAATATCGCACTGGGTCCACGTCCGATCTTTAACGCGCGATGAACGACGATTTTTGAAAATGGGCCCAAGACATGTGGTGGTCGGTGTATGGAATCGCTGCCGATCGGGGGAAAACCACCTCGCACTCAAAAGCGGTGCGATGAAATCCGCTTGGTTTTGTAGCAGTAAGTGGTTGGCGGGGACCACCGGGGCGATGGATTGCACGCCGTCGATCTGCAGATCAGATCGACGGTGGAGAGTGACTAGAATTTTACACCGGCGGTAAACTTTAAGATATACAAAAAACCCAAAGTTTTAATATTTTTTGGGGGCGGGATGTATACATAATATGGTTAGGCGCCCGTCTGCGGGGCCATGGGTTATATGGGAAACCATATGACCGGGGTTTATGGGAGAAGGGCTAATCGCAATCGGTCGACGCGATAAGCGCTTAGGAGGCTAGCGCTTGGTTCTAGCACCAAAGCGTATGGAAGGAAAGAGTTTTTAGACTTAGCCCAAGGGGGCTTAAGTTTATAATACAAAAAATGCATTTTTATGGATTTTCAATGGTTTTCAAAGGAGTTTGGGGGTTTCGATAAGGCAAGAAAGGGTCTTAAACCTTATCCAAGGGGTTTTGATGAAGGGAAAAGGGGAAAATCATAAAAAATGAAGGATTTCATGGGAAAATAAAAAGGCAAAGATGATGTTAGTTTTGAAAGAAGGGGGAAAAGGAAAATGGTGCTTGCAGCAATTTTTCTTCATGACAACGGAAATTCTGAGTTGAAGAGGGGAAAAGCAGTGACGATTATCCAAAGGATAGGATATTATCAAAAGTATTTAAGCATCAACAATTTTAGCAATGAAATTGTTTTTTGAAGGCTATCCAAAATCATTTAGCCACCACTTGATATGACAGAATTTATAGGTGGCTAACAGTGGCTCCACTTGGGGATGGTGCTTTCTTGAAGGCATCAAGAACTTCAGACTTGGATTCTTTGGGAGGCTGATCAGTTGCCTCATCCATTGGGCTGCCCTTCCTTTGCTGGGATGATCTTGTTTTGAAAACATATTCGCAACCATACAAACAATGGATCTCCATCAATACAATCTTTCTACCTACCCAATCCTACTGATCTAACATTTTTTCTTCATTAGAGTGCACTTGGATTGGCAAACTCTTTCACAACATTTTATTCTTTTGAACACAGGAAATATATTCTATTTCTACTCCTTATTTATCTATGGACCCAGGTTAAACAGTTGAGCCCATATAATTCTCTACCTGATCTACATATCTGTTGAGATTAAAGTGTCCAACAGATTTTTATTCTGTACATTTCTACAACATAAATTTACAAACAGTCAAGTCAAGATTAAGTTGTTTGACTTGCTGTGATCTATGGCATAAAAACAAGCTGCACATAGATATTATTTTGCAGAAAATTAAATCAAAATGGAAGGCTTAAGATCTGATTTTTCAAAGCATTTTTTTCCTCTTTTCACAGCTCTGTTTTGACTTTTGTTTGAGCTGTTTTTCCTTTGAAAACTGGTTCAGATTTTGAATTAATTGGAACCAGATTTTTTACATCTTTTGACTCAACATTTGAAACAGATTTGAGTCATTTTCTCTTTGAAACATAGGTTCAGATTTTGAGCATGTTCGAACCTTTAATTTCTATCCTAAACTATCTACTGATAAGCTAAGATTAAACAGTTTGGCAAACCGAATTCACTATCCTATCAGCAGAAAATTTAAAGCTAATTAGCCAAGATTAAACTGTTTGACTAACTAGAAGTGTGTTCTTCAGGAGTGGCATTTGAGCTTGCACACTTTCAGATTTGTTTCTCTTTTTTGGTATGGGGCTATACCTTTCTTATTTTCACAATCTACCCTCTTTTCTTTCTTTTCTTTGTTTTTGTATTTTTATTTTTATAACTTTGAATGCAATGTTTAGACTGTGATATTTACAATGAAAATAAAATGCTTTAAAACTCAAGACTCTTGGTAGAAGTAATGCTTGAGCATCCTGCCATTGACAGGACCTCCATATAGATCTTCTCCATTCAATTCTTTCAGGAAGAATGCATTGTGACCCCTCTCAGCATGAATAATATAGGGACCTTTCCACAAGTTCTCAAACTTGCCATGTTTTCCCTTCTCTTTTCTCATTGAATCTCACTTAAGAACAACATTTCCAACTTGGAAATTGTTTGCCTTAATTCTCTTATCAAATAGCTACTTTATATTTTCTTGAACCAACTGTGTTCTCTCATAAACTTCTTCTCTGGTCTACTGTAGATGGATGGTTTGATTGATTCTCCTCTGCATATCATTCTCTTCAAACTATACTTCTTGAAGGAGTTTCATGACTGGAACTCCTAATGAGGTGGGAAAAACCGCGTCCATGCCATAAACTAGCTGATAGGGGGACATATTTATTGATTTATTTGTAGTTAACCTATCAGCGCATAAGGCATGAACCAATTTACTGTGCCATGATTTCTGATTCTGTTCCAACAATTTTTTGATGATATTGATGGGGCTTTTGTTGGAAGATTCAGCTAATCCATTTCCTTGGGGATAGTAAGCAGTGGAATGACCCAAGGTTATGTGGTATTTGTAACAGAAATCAACCATCTTCTTAGATTTAAAAGCAACAGCATTGTCTGTTATGATTTTTCTGGGACAACCAAATCTGGATAGGATATTTGTTTCAAGAAACTTGATAATGACAGAGTCATTAGCATTTCTGGAGGGTATGGCTTCTATCCACTTGGTAAAGAAGTCAGTGGCTGTGAGGATCCACTTATGCTAGGCTGAGGAGGATGGGTGAATTTCCCCAATGAAGTCTAAACCCCATTGTTGAAAAGGTGCCTCAACTCTGATAGGATGTAAAGGTAAGGGAAAGAGTTTTCTCTTGCCATCAAAGATTTGGCATTTATGGCAAGACATGACGAACTTCTGAGTGTCTGGGAAAATGGTAGGCCAATAGTAACCAGATCTGAGAATTTTGTTGGCCGTGGCCTTCCAGTAGAAGTGTTCTCCACATTCTCCGTCATGCAACTCATTTATGATTTTTCCTGCATCATCTTCAAGTAAAAATTTTAGAAAAATTGCAACATCATTTTTCCAATATAATACCCCATCTAAAATGCAAAAGCTCAAATATTTTTGTTTCAAAAATCTAGCTTTAGTTTTAGACAAAGAAGGGGGGGCATTTAAATATAAAAGAACATAAATAATGTCAGCATACTAAGGAGAATTCAGAAAGGTTTCTTCAATAAAAGGAGCAGTAGATTCTTCTATTTCTTCCAACACATCTACCATGTTCATGTTTAGTGCTTGGAAGTTAGACTCAGCCATAAGTTTTGCTAATCCCTGCCCTTTAACTAGTTTGGTGGGCCTGATTTCTAAGTCATATTCAAGAATAGTTGCAATCCATTTTCCCCTTTTACCATCAGGGTCTTGACTTAGAATGTCTTTGACAACAGTATGTGGAACAAAAGCAATTATGTGAGAGTGTAAAATATAGATCCTAAAGTCCTTTAATGCTTTCACCAATGCTAAGGCTTGCTTCTCCATGATGTTATATTTGAGAGGAGCATCTCTTAAGGCCCTACTAAAGAAGGATATTAGTTGTTCTTGCCCTAAGTCATTCTTTTGAAGTAATACTGCAACTATTGTATGCTCAGATGCAAAAGAAAAGATGTAGAAGTCTTTGGTGAAATCTGGACTAATCAGGACTGGTGTTTGAGTAAGAGCTTGTTTGACCAGTTCGAATGATTGTTTGGCTGGTAAAGTCCATTTTACACCCACATCTTTCTTAAGCATGTTTGTAATGTTTTTTAATAGCTCAGCAAGATTAGGGATAAACCTCCTCAGAAAATTAATCTTTCCGATGAAAGATTGCAACTCTTTGAGGCTTCTTGGATGGCTGATCTGCAATATGCCATCTATCCTTATAGGGTATATTTTGATTCCCTCTTCCGAAATTATATGACCAAGAAGTTTACCTTCTTGGAGACCAAAGAGTGTCTTCTTGGGATTCAATGACAAACCAAACTTCCTACACTTCTCAAAAACTTTTCTCAGGTGAATCAAATGTTCTTCATCAGTTTTTGAGAAAATGGTTATGTCATCAAGGTAAATGATTATGAAATAGCCAATATCTTTAGAAAAGGCTATGTCCATGGCCCTTTGGAAGGTGGCCCCTGCATTCATTAGTCTAAAAGACATTTTGACATACATAAAAGTGCCCCAAGGTGTGGTAAAAGCAGTTTTGATTTGATCACTTGGGAGCACTAACACCTGGTTGTAACCTGAGAACCCATCTAAGAGGGATATTCTTTTTGACCCAACTATACTTTGAAGAATATGGTCCATCTTGGGTAAGGGATAATTGTCCTTTAAAGAGGCTCTATTTAAATTTCTGAAGTCAATGCAGAGCCTGATTTCTCCTGTTTTCTTTCTAACAGAAACTAAGTTTGATACCCATTCTGAAAATCTACTGGGTACTATGATCCCAGCATCATGCATTTTTTCAATTTCTGCCTTAACTAAAGGTAGTAAGAGAGGGTTTATTCTCCTCAACTTTTGTTTGAAAGGTTTTTGATTTTCCTTCAAAGGGATTTTATGCTGGATGATGCTGGTATCATACGATTTTAGGTCTTTGTACCCCCAAGCAAAAACATCTATAAACTCCTTGAACAACTTTATGTATTGCAATTTTATGTGAGTTGGGAGAGTGCTGGACAGTTTGATCATCTTGGGTTCTGCTAGACTGCCTATGTTATGTTCTTCTACATTCGTTTCCATAGGCTACATTATCGGTTCTTTGGCTACATCGTTAAAATCAAAAAGGTGTTCTAAAGGTGCTAGACCTCTTGGAATTTTATCATTTTTGCATTGTAAAACTTCCAAGTATTCTTGGTCTGTGTTGTCAGTTATCTCTGCTTCAAAATGATTCTCACAATGATTTATATTAACAGTATATGTCATGTGTAAGAAATTCTTTTGGTGAAAATCACATGTAGGTAATTTTTGCCGACGCGTTTCGAACCAGCTAGTGTGGCTCATCATCATGACAAGATGAGAAATCTGAACCAAAAAACCAGATTAAATAGACAGGAAAGCTCCAACTAGCCGTTAGTAATATAACGATTAGTTTGACTAAATTAATAAAATAAATTAAATTTCATCAATAAAACTATATTTTATTATGTATGATTTCCAATAATTTTTTTTAAAAGTTTTTAATTTAAATTTAATTCAATATTAATGATTTCCAATAAATATATTGTTAAAATAATTTTTTTATTTTAATAATTAGAAATATATATATATATATATATATATATATATATATATATAAAATAAAAAATAAAAAGTAAAAATAAAAATAAATAAATAAATAAATAAATGAAAAATAAAATAAAAAAATAAATATATATAAAATAAAAAATAAAAATAAAATAAAAACAAAAATTAAAAATCTAAAAGAAAAATAAATATTAATAAACCAAATTAAATAGAATAAGTAATAAACAAATAAAATAGTAAAAAAGAAATATTAAATAATTTAATTTCATAGTTAAATAAATTCATACAGTAAGAAGGAAAAAAAAAAACCCTATATATAAATAAAATAAAATAAAATAGATAAAAATAAAATGCGCCAAAAAAAAAGAAAAAAAAGAAAAAGAAAAAAGAGCAGCAAACAAATATAAAGAAAAAATGGGAGCTAGAGGGATAACAAAAGGAAAAAATAAAAGGCAACTAAGAATGAAGGGCAGGAATCCAACACCTACTGACACTCCACCCATCGTCCCTATTAAGGTTGACAGGCCTCTTTTCGATCTCCAAGGCTTCCCTCAATTTTCGGTGGTGGAAATGGTCAATCTTTGCAATAACCACAGCATCCTCAATACAGATGTGATGCTTCGTTTTATCGGCATGGTCTGTTAAGGCGGAGGACTGAGATCTACAATGTCTGAGGTCAGTGATATGTTCCTGAATCCTTTGATTAATGGATCGACCAGTTTCACCAATGTATGGCGTCCCACAAGAACACGGAATCAAGTAAACACCCTTACTATCTTTAGGGCAAACCAGGTCCTTAACCAACCTAAGCGAACTTCGGATGGTGCGAAGGGGCTTGAAGGTTGAGGAAACATTATGTTTTTTTAAGATCCTAGCGATCTTATCGGTAGTACCTTGGATGAACGGAAGGTGAACTCCAGAGGACCGATCACAATGCTCTTTCTTAACCTTAGGACATTTTTCAGCTTTTTGAAAAGCTCTAACACACTGAACCTTGCTATAACCATTCTTGCTGAATACATTAAAGAGATGAGACTTTTCACTTTCAAAGTGGTGTTCATCTGAGATTCTAAAGGCTCTGGTAACTAGAGTGTTGAGAACCCCAAGCTTCTGAGCTATAAAATGATGAGAATTAGCATGCAAATATTGCTCAGTATGAGTCTTCTTTCTAAAGACTTGATGAGAGAAGGAACCATCATCATTCCTCGAAAGAAGGACATTGAGGAAGGGAAGACTACCATCAACTTCAACTTCATGATTTCGTGTTCTTGTGGGACGCCATACATTGGTGAAACTGGTCGATCCATTAATCAAAGGATTCAGGAACATATTGCTGACCTCAGACATTGTAGATCTCGGTCCTCCGCCTTAGCAGAGCATGCTGATAAAACGAATCATCACATCTGTATTGAGGATGCTGAGGTTATTGCAAAGATTGACCATTTCCACCACCGAAAATTGAGGGAAGCCTTGGAGATCGAAAAGAGCCCTGTCAACTTTAATAGGGACGATGGGTGGAGTGTCAATAGGTGTTGGATTCCCGCCCTTCATTCTTAGTTGCCTTTTATTTTTCCTTTTGTTCTCCCTCTAGCTCCCATTTTTTCTTTATATTTGTTTGTTGCTCTTTTTTTTTTTGGCGCTTTTTTTTTACTATTTTATTTTATTTTATTTATATATAGGGTGTTTTTTTTTTTTGGGCGCATTTTTTTTTTTATCTATTTTATTTTATTTTATTTATATATAGGGTTTTTTTTCCGCTTCTTTATTACTGTATGAATTTATTTAGCTATGAAATTAAATTATTTAATATTTCTTTTTTACTATTTTATTTGTTTATTACTTATTCTATTTAATTTGGTTTATTAATATTTATTTTTCTTTTAGATTTTTAATTTTTGTTTTAATTTTATTTTTATTTTTTATTTTATATATATATATATTTATTTATCTTATTTTTCATTTATATATATATATATATATATATATATTATTTTATTTTATTTTATTTTTTTATTTTTTTCAAATTATTAAAATAAAAAAATTATTTTAACAATATATTTATTGGAAATCATTAATATTGAATTAAATTTAAATTAAAAAACTTTTAATTTTTTTTTATTGGAAATCATACATAATAAAATATTGTTTTATTGATGAAATTTAATTTATTTTATTAATTTAGTCAAACTACCCGTTATATTACTAACGACTAGTTGGAGCTTTCCTGTCTATTTAATCTGGTTTTTTGGTTCAGATTTCTCATCTTGTCCTGATGATGAGCCACACTAGCTGGTTCGAAACGCGTCGGCAAAAATTACCTACATGTGATTTTCACCGAAATAATTTCTTACACATTTTATGGATCACAGAAGCAAAATTCCCAGTATATGTCATTTCAACTTCTGGAATTTGTTCAATATACAAACAATTTTCTTTATGGCTAGTTTCTGATATTGGTATGCTGAAATCATTTTTTGATTTCAAGAAATCGTCTATGTGTTTGTCAGAATCAAACACTTGCCAGTGATCTTCGTTATCAGGCACAACAGGCCTGTGTTTTACTTTTACGCTAAGTTGTTGATTTATCTCAGGTATTTGGAAATTACTGGCAGTGAAAGCGAGTTCATTTGCTAGATGATTTAGTGCTCTTGGAATGAAAATAAATTCATACTTTTCAAAGGTTTTCAATAGATCAAGGGCAACGTTCCGATATTCCCTGAGCCTTGGATTTCTAGCTGAGTATTCTCCTTTGATTTGTCTTATGATGAGTTCAGAATCTCCTAAGATTGATATCCTTTGGGCTTCTAATTGTTTAAGCAATTGTAAGCCTAGGAGAAGTGCTTCATACTCAACAATATTGTTAGTGCATGGGAAATCTAATTTATATGAAAAACTCTGATTTGTATTTTGAATCCACACACCTGCCCCTGCACTTGTTTTATTACAGGACTCATCAAAGTTTATTGTCCAAGTATATTTGACTCATTTTCATTTTCTTGTTGCTGTTGATTGTCAATGTGTTGAATTTGATTCGAGGGAAGATTTGATTGTTCTGGTGAACTGATTGGGTCTATGTTTTCCTTATCTTGTTGAGTGATTTCATGTTCGTTATACAAAATAAAGGAATCTAAACTTGACTGAATAGAATAGATAGGAGAGTTGTTTGGTTTGTCTACGTTGCTCACCATGTACTTCATGTGAGATTCCCTGTATAGTCTTCTATTTTGGTTAAAAACAGGGTTGGTGGCATAAGACATGTCCATTTGAAGGCTTCCCTGAAGTTTGACTCCCCATGATCTTGATAAGAGCATGCCATACTTAGGGGGAATGTCAGCTACAACTATGTCCATGACTAAACTCTTAGCAGGGATTTGGGATAAGTTAACACACAAATCTTTGATTAAACCCAAACATTTGACTCTGCTTGAGTCAAAGGAATACAAATCTTTGTATGGTTTAGTAATTTCTAAGCCTAAGCTTTCCATCACTACCTTGAGCATTAGATTGTGTGAAGCTCCAGAATCTAACATGGCATTATGTAAGATTTTCTCATGTATGTTCAAACTAACATAGAAAGGAGGGACAACCCCTTCTTGGTATTTTCCTTCAACTTCTAGACCAAACAACAACTCAGGCTTGTCATCTGTCAAGTTTAAGGTGTCAGTATCACTTCCTAGGTTCAAAGCTTTCAAAAATTGGTTTTTGTACACTTCTTGGGTTACTAGTTCAGTTAGGGGAATGGTAATTTTTATCTTAGCAATCTCTCCCTCAAGACTGAAAGGAACAATTGACTTGTTCATATTTACATCTGTCTTTTCAATTGAATTCTTTTCAACAATTTTGATTTGCTGAACCTTGTTTGGACTGGTAATTGGGATAGTTTTATTAGGACCACTGGCTGAAGTGCTAGGGGTACTCTGTTCAACATCTTGCTGGACACTTTTGTCTTTGTTTATGTCTGGTTTCTTGGTCAAAATGTTGGTTTTCTCTGCTGCCTTTTTGGGCTGAGTTTCTGTGTTTTTCTTGACAGCAGTATTAGTGTTCTTATCCTTCAAGTTGTCCACATTCCCTTTGCTCCTAAGATCATACTGTTTGTGTACCTCCATAATTGCATTTTCAAACCCCAATCTATAGTTATCAGAATCTTCATAGCTATTTGTACTTTGATCAGAAAAGAAACTTTGTTCTTCCTCAGTGAGGAAGACATCCTCCCCATTGTCTGATCCAATCAAGTTTACATGAGATTCTCCCAACCTTTCCATCTCCCTATCTCCCTCATATTGATCTACATAGTTTTGTTGGAAGGGAGGTCTAACCTGTTGGTCGCTTTCTTTTTGCTTATCTTGATTATTTTCTCTTCTATAATTCTGATTTCTATTTCTATTTTGGTTATTCTGGGGTTCTCTTGGTGGCACTCTATCATTCAGATTTATCTTTTCAACCATCCTCTCCATTACCTTAATAGGTTATCAATTTTGCATCAGAAGTTGAGGTTGAGGGTAGTAGGTCATCTTTATAAGTTACTCTCTTCTCTAATCTCAACCTATTTCTTTTCTCAATTATGTTTTCTTCTACGCTGACAACTCCTTTCTGCATGTCTTCTAAGGTTAAGTAATCTCTCTCCCTTAACTGATAAGTCATTTCAACATCAAGGCCTTCGAGATACCTTACCAAGGCCATGCCTTGAGGAGGTTTCATGTGAGGTGGAAGAGAATTGTTTCATGTGAGGTGGAAGAGCATTGTAAATGCTATTGAACCTAGTGGAGTAATCATGAACACTCTCCCCTTGATTTCTCTTGAGGTTGCTATACTCTGCTAGTATTTGGAGAGGGTTCTTTTTGAGTTCCCATTTGTTGATGAATGTTTTGCAAGGTAGGGAGATCATTTATGCTGTTAGGAGGTAAGTTTTTAAACCATTTCTTTACATCTCCTCCTAAACTTTGGGCGAATATTCTCATCTTCATAGTTTCTTCTTCTATCTCTATGTAATCGAATGCATCTTCCATCCTATCTACATGATGTTGAGCTGTTGTAGACTCTTTTCCAGTGAAGTGAGGGATTTTGGATTGGTAATCATTTGGTAAGGGAAGTAGAGGTTGTGATAACACTAATGGGGCATACCATGTTGCCATGGCTGGAAATAAGGGTGGATTTACAAGGGGTGGGTTTGCAAAAGGGAAAGTGGGCTGAACAGGTGTGTTTTGCACAATGGTAGTATGGACTGGAGTGGAAGAAATACTTGGGCCAACAAACTGATTGTGAGCAGACTTGTTATGGAAAAGGCTAAAGTGATGAAGAAGCTGGGAGTCAGGAGGAGTGGAAGGTGAGACTTCCCTATTGAAGCTTTGTTGCAAATCTGCGATGTCAAGATCAGTTTGGTTTAAATCACCTTGAGATCTAGTTCTAAAGATGTTCGTTGTATGATGTAGATCAAAGTGCAAATCCTCTAAGACAACAAGGTTTTCAGGGACAAAATTTGTTCTTAAAAGGTTCCTATTAGCGGTTGATTTTCCAGAGTTAGAAGTCTGCCACAGAATTCTCTCAGGATTGTCAACGATTAAAGGAGGATTTGGGTCTGGATGGGATCTAGTGTTGATCCTATGTGAAGCCAGACTGTTTTTCAAAAATGAGAGACGTTGAGGTTTTTAGAGACTGTTTTTTGGGAGTTTTACCTCTCCCAATGTCTTATCTAGTATGGGACTAGGCTTCTAAACTTCTTCCAGGCTGGTTAACACAGTCCTAAAGAGATCTGGGAACCTAGATGAGTAATAGGCCTACTGGGGCTAGTGGAGTCACTAGGTGGAAACTTTTTAGCTTTTATGAAGGTAAGATATTGGATGGTTCCAACACCATGTTTATTGTGAAGCCAAACTGAAATGTTTTGGGTTTTTCTGAGTTATTTCGGTCTTACAGGTTAAGAGAGTGTTCTAAGTCTGATCTTACACTTAGCTAAGGTATCAAAACATACAAAGTTCACTCCTATGGCTTGGTAACTGATTCCTTCAAGGTTCGATAAGGTTCTATGAGAATCCTAAGGGTTACTTAGTTTGTCACTGATTCAATTAAGTCCTATCATGATTACCATTGCTTGGTAGTGCTTGAAGAAGGTTACTTATGTTATACTGGACAGTGAGTGTTTTGTCTTGATGTTTTTACTCAGGGTCCCACCGTGATCGCCATTATGTTGGTGTGAGCGGTGGGATAAGTCCAGAAGGTATTCTTTATCAAGTTTAAGGGCCTAAAGAGTTTTAAGAAGTGTTTTCAAACCACTGTATTTTCAGTAGGTCCCACCATGATCGCCATTATGTTGGTGTCCCGTGTTTTGATAGTTTGGCAAATCAAAAGACAAGGCAACATCAGAACCAATCTTTAGAGTTTCAGGATCTAGTCCTCCTATTATCAGAGAGGGATCTCTCAAATTATTTGTTTTAGCAAAGGTTTATCTTGTGTGCTTAGAATATTGGTTTTAGACTAGTTATTAAGTGCAGGTGTTTGATTGTTTTTTTGGTTGAATTGATACAACAGAATATGAAAGGTCTAGGAAAGGTAGGTAGAAAGAGGAAGTAGTAGCTTCATTGGGCAATGGAGTCAAGAAGAGGTCATAACATACTCATCAATGGATATGGGATATCAGAGGGCAAATCTAACTTGGTCGTAGGATCCTTTGGTTTTGGAATGAGATGGACATCAATTATTTGGAAAGAGAAATTTGATTCTCAACGAAGGGAACTTGAAAACATAACTTGAACAATAAAGAAATATTTGATAGACAGGGCTAACCATAAATTGTACAAACATTCTTTAAGCAAATAATGACTTCGAGACAACTTTTAAAATGAAATCTAAGATTCGGGGAACTCCCTATTTCCTCAAAGATTTTATTTTAAATGACTTAGAAAACATAAAAGATTCACTGATAGCTGCATTCATAGAAGAGGGAACACCTAAATAACATCTATGCTTGCAACTATAAAGACCTTCAAAACAACTGTTCAAGCAGGGGCAAAGGGTAAGATCAAAACCGACCTCTTTGATTAACTTAAGACAATGGTACTTCAAAGGGAGACTTCAATAACAGCTTTCAAGTGATGGCAGACAAGCGGGGAGAACCATAAATCATGCTGAAACCAACTATTGAACTATTAAATAAATAAGCATGTCTCGCTGAGAGAGGAAGTGAAGAGCTCTCATGCTGACAGAAGAAAACATAAAGCAGTGAAGGATGAAACTTGAGTCTAAGTGCTTCTGAGGTCATTTCTTAGCTAAAGAGCTAATAAGCAAGAAGTATGGAGCAGACCAGCAGGAGAAAACATCAAGCAGTTGAGAATATTCCACCAACAACTGACTAATGGATCCAATGATAGAGCCTTCTCAGGAACAAGCATGCAACATCTTCATCAAGGCTTCCAAGACTTCAATTTCTTCTTCAACTTCAACAGACTATGTTTTATTTCAGAGAGTTTCATTATTACAACTAGTAATCAACCAACCAACCAACAACATGTCCTCATTTTCTTTAGGAGTATTTATAGAAGAAATGAGGAGGTGGAATGGGATAAAATATCTTCTAAGTTCAATTAATACAGTGTACTGTCTCTCGGCCTTTGAGGGGCTTAATAGAGAAGATTTTTGATATTTCTTCTGTATCAATTGATTTATATTAACTATTAGGCTTGCTGGAAAGAGTTTGTTGACTTCAAGGCTCCTGGTTATCCTTGTAATAACTTCTGCTGACAGTTTACAATAAGTTCTTTGGTTGAAATAACTGTTTAGCTGTATTGATGCAAAATATATCTTGGCCTGGGAATAACTTCGATCTTCCTTTAATTTCTTTGAGGCCATAGGTGGCTCTGTGGTAGCTGGAGGATTCAATTAGCCCCTGATGTCGCAGCATAGGCTTTCTGTCTGTTAAAACACTCTGATTTCTTTTCAAATGTGTTTTAATTTGGGATTAGGCTTTTGATAAACCATTTTAGACATAATCCCCACAGATCTGTCTTCAATTTTCTGTCCTGATATATTTTGTCTTCGGCACTGATACTCTTTGATTTGTGCGCATTTCACTGTTTTTTTGTTGGTGTGAAGGGCTGTGCAGGGGTGATATGGCATCAATGCCTCATGAAAACACCGATGAAACGTGAATTTGAAACCTGCGAAGGATTTCCTTTGATGAATCGAAAGTGGGAGGATCGTCACCCTCAGCCTTCGAATTTTCTTCAGACATAGCGGAAAAACCATTGAACCCTGCAAAATACAAACAATTGTTATAAAATCCTGCATGTATAGGTTAACTGCTTCAGAAGGCACGTGGATGGAGCGTGGCCGTTGGATGGCATCATCCAACGGTAGAGATTGATGAGAGGAGTCAAAGGGAAGCGGAGGATGAAATTAAATCAGAATCGTCGATCGCGCAGAGATCGACGGTCGGGATCGAGGGTGACTGAACAATGTGAAGGGGTCACGTTATTCAGGAAAATAATAAAAAATAGAAAAATGTTTAAAACCTTAGTTTTGGCGAAAAATGGTCGAAAAACATGTTCGGGGTTCAGGACGATCGTGCGTCGTCGGATGAGATCGGCCCAAGCGATCAACGGCGGAGGACAGGCGTCAAGAACCTTAGAAAATGCACCCGGACATCAAAACTTTTAATAAAACCTTGCTAAATAATGTTCCCGAGTCCGGATTTGCCAACTGGGCGAGGAAACAGAACGATCAAGTTTGGGCCGTCGATCTATAGATCAGATTGACGGTGGAGACGTTTTAACGAAAACGTGCCGTACTTGGTTATTGCACGAGCATCTTCGGAGAGCGATCACCGTCCGATGAGCGGCTTCAGATCGGACGGTAGACGCCAATATCGCACCGGGTCCACGTCCGATCTTTAACGCATGATGAACGATGGTTTTTGAAAATGGGCCCAAGACACGTGGCGGTCGGTGTATGGAATCGCTGCCGATCGGGGGAAAACCACCTCGCACTCAAAGACGGTGCGATGAAATCCGCTTGGTTTTGCAGCAGTAAGTGGTTGGCGGGGACCACCAGGGCGATGGATTGCGCGTCGTCGATTTGCAGATCAAATCAGATCGACGGTGGAGAGTGACTAGAATTTTACACCGGCGGTAAACTTTAAGATATAAAAAAAACCCAAAGTTTTAATATTTTTCGGGGCGGGATGTATACATAATATGGTTAGGTGCCCGTCTGCGGGGCCATGGGTTATATGGGAAACCATATGACCGGGGTTTATGGGAAAAGGGCTAATTGCAATCGGTTGACGCGATAAGCGCTTAGGAGGCTAGCGCTTGGTTCTAGCACCAAAGCGTATGGAGGGAAATAATTTTTAGACTTAGCCCAAGGGGGCTTAAGTCTATAATACAAAAAATGCATTTTTATGGATTTTCAATGGTTTTCAAAGGAGTTTGGGGGTTTCGATAATGCAAGAAAGGGTCTTAAACATTATCCAAGGGGTTTTGATGAAGGGAAAATGGGAAAATCATGAAAAATGAAGGATTTCATGGGAAAATAAAAAGGCAAAGATGATGTTAGTTTTGGAAGAAGGGGGAAAAGGAAAATGGTGCTTGCAGCAGTTTTTCTTCACGACAACGGAAATTCTGAGTTGAAGAGGGGAAAAGCAGTGACGATTATCCAAAGGATAGGATATTATCAAAAGTCTTTAAGCATCAACAATTTTAGCAATGAAATTGTTTCTTGAAGGCTATCCAAAATAATTTAGCCACCACTTGATATGATAGAATTTATAGGTGGCTAACAGGTGCTACATCTAGGGTTTCTGTGGAGGCCAAAAGTTGCAGATATGATCCTAGAGGCCGAAATTTGAAGTGTTGCTGAAATTCAAGGAAAGGAAAGAAATTTTACTTAGTGTTGACTTGGATAAGAATAAGAAGAAGTGTCTTGTGACTTGATCTTGGAGAGGTTGTTAGGTCAAGGGTCTTGGTCTTGGTAGTCGTCAATTGAAGTCTCTATAAGAAGAAGAATTCATTTGGGTTTACCTCTCAAGTTGGAGATGTTTTGGCCCTGGTTGATTGCCTATATCCTGTGTTTCTTGTATTTTTATTGTTTATTCTTTGGTAGTTGTTTCATGAAGAAGAACACTATAATAATCTAATCTAAAGATGTAAAACAGATTCAAAAGCAGTTATCATTTAAGAGAAATCTCCTAATTCATATGCCATAGGTTTCTCAACACCAATTTCAGCTGAAAATCATCGTGAAGTATGGAATGGGATACATTCTTACATCTGTATCCTCTTTTGGTTATGACATCCATTTTTCTGTTCATAATCAATCAAAGGTGAATGATTGCACTAGTGCAACTGCTTCATATGCTGATGATGTTCCATGAGATCGAAAACTAGTGACACAATTTATTGTTTTGTAAGCTAAGCCAACCTTTGTTAAACAATTCATACATAAATTACAGTTTGATGATTTGATATGACCAAAATTGATGTTTGATGGGAAAAAGTAGCTTTTGGTTTCAAAGCCCAGAAGCCAGGATATATTTGAATATTGAAGAGAATGCATAAATGTAAAATAATATATATTTTAAAGACCTGAGAAAGTTTGATATAAAGACAATTGCGTGAGTTAAAAAATATGTCCATAGTTCACATGAAGCAGTTACCATGCAGTTCCACTCCAACTCCACATAATTTCATAAATGAACTTATGATCTTGGTCAAAGTGGAGTTAATTTTTTAAGTAAACTAAAAAATTACAAGGAAACTAGCGAATTCGGTTGTTGGCATGAAATTTTTCCTATTGGAAATCAACTTTTAATTTAATAAAATGACTATATAGTATTACATGGAACGAGTTTTGCTGAAATTGAAGCAAATGTAGACATCCTTACGCAATTGCATCTAAGGTCATAACAAGAACAATTACATTAAGGGTTGAAAAGTATTATGGCAGAATCAATCTCTTCAGGAATATGAATAGTTTGGTTTCTTACATGATAGACAAATCCAAAATGAAATTGTAGCAACTCAAGAAGGTATGCACATAACTATGGTAATAAAGTTGGATTAGGGAAAATTGGCTTTATGTAGGATATGTTTATCCATGGTGGAATTAATATTTAATTTGTAAATTGGATAATAAGGAGTCTTTTCTACTTATATTGTACTAATCAATGCTTCAACCTCCTTTTCATTATACTGACTAGGGGTTTGAGATAGGGTTGTCCATGAATCTCCTCCTTTTTTAATTATAGTTGAGGGCCTCTAATTGAAGCAAAAAGAACATGGAATTTAAAGGGGATTCCAATAGGTAGAAGCTTCGAACTAACGTACCTTCTTTTTGTTGACAATATTATACTTTTGGGGGGTGGATCAAGAAGGGATACTAGAGCTCTGAAGGAAATCATAAATCTTTATTGTATTGCTACATGTATGTCAATCAACATGCACAAATATTCTGTGTCTTTCGAAGTTAGAAGAAATACACGCAGGAGAAATCCTTCAAATGTTTTCTTACAATTGCACTAGGTTCAAGGATGGATTCAAATGTTTAGACATTTACATACAACCCAACAAATATGGGAAAAATGTTTGGATTCAATATCTGGCTAAAAAAAATAGTTTTATATGCATGACAAGTTCACTGAGGCATTTGTAGTCCTCTATGTAGGATGTTTTTAGTGAAGCAGAGTTTGTATGTATAACAAAATTTTCCTTCCGCCTATTATTTTAGGTTCATTTGCACTCATCAATCTTTCTCTAGTACCAAAACATATTGATTTTAAAACAATTAGTAAATACTGAACCTAGATTCAGGGATCACAGAATGTCCAGACTCCAAATGTCATAAAACAACTTAATTGAATAATTCTTCACAACATTACAAGGTTGAAGCAAGATCCTTCTAATAACATTCATGATTTCCCATATTTTTAAAATGAAACAGTAGATGTAGTAGATTTATTTCCCCACCTAATAATTTTAGGTTCTTATGCACTAATGGATTTGTCTCAAGCATTAAACATATTGATTTTAAAAGAATTACTCAGTTTTCAAGGATCACAGAGTGTCCAAGTGTCACATAACTAGTATTGCAACAACTTGATTCTGCACCACATTTAAGATTGAAGCAGACCCATTGCTAAGGACATTAACCACTTTCGAGGTTTTGTAAAGGAAATTTGTAGATATAGCAGAATTATTTTAGGTTCATATGCACAGATGAATCTCAGATTTTAAAGAAATAAATGAAACTCATATTTAGGAATCAGAGAGTGCCAAAATGACATAGAACTGGGGCTAGAAAACTTGATGTTGCAGTAAAGTACATGGTTCACACAAGCCCCTTCCAAATAAATTTGCAACTTTCTGAGTTTTGTAATGGAAAAATGTCATCCAAAATAGTCTCCAGGGATGTGCCATATCATTGTAGACAATGCCGTAACTTAGGTTCAATGTAGATAAACTTCTTCGGGAAGATCATCTGACATAGACAATTGTTACAACTTGAATTTAGCATCTACAAGCATTTGTGCACACATAATATACATTGCATAGATTGGATGATATCATATGAGACAACATCATAGCATACATTGAATCTATCTTGGCGGAATATCAACACAAAATTTTCAATGTAGCTTTACATTATCAACATTCGAGCTTTCGAAATGAATAAAAGAGTATGGTCCACTGAATCTTTAAGAGTTTAGGAAAATGACAGCTAAACTAAGAAACTCAATACCAAAGAAGAAGATGTAGCAGAAAACAAATTTATGTAAGAGATTTCTAGTTCCAATCCCACCTTGGCATTCCTCTGCTGAGGGCAAGTCCATTAATAGTCCATCAGTATGAAAAAATAATGACCTTTACCTTGTCAATGACGCTGATTTGGTACATTTTCTAAGGATCCATATCCATGTGCAAGTCTCTAACAAACATGTTGTTTATGAATTCCCTGTTATCTTTTCCCATGCTAGTAAGTAAACACTAAAATCTCACTGCGACATATTGATACTAAATGTCCTCAACTACGTGGCCCATGTGGGCAGACCTCCCAAGCTACAGTGAGAATGTGGATGCTTAATAAGCATGGAATCTGGAGTCATGTTTGAGGCCTGAGCATCACATGTTCAATATAGAAAAGGTACCACCGATGCACTAAAGAGGAAGAGCAATACTAAAAGAACAAAATGCTGCTATAAGACATCTATTGCTCACATGCCCTAACCAGGATCCATATCCATGTGTGAAGTTTCTCACAAAAAGTTTTCTTTATTAATTCCCTATGATCTTTTCCCGTGCTACTAGGTAAGCACTTAGATATCAAGTAAGATAGAATAACACTAGATTCTTATCAAATGTCTTAAACTAAGTGGTTTGAATGGGCAGATGCTTAACAGGCATGGAGTTATGTTTGAGCCTTGGGCTTTACTAGCTCAATATCAAAAAAGTTCCACCAATGTACTCAAGCCACGGAGCGATGCCAAAAGAACAAAATGCTATTATCATACATGGATTGCTCGTATACCTAAAACAAGACCATGTCTATGTGTAGGAGGTTTTTGGACATAAATGTTTTGTTTGTGCCTACCCTATGATATTTTCCCCATGCTAGTAGGTAAGTGCTAAAATCTCAAATGAGAAATACTGATACTAATGCTAATCAAATGTACTCAGTTAAGTGGCCGATGTGGGCAAACCTTCCAAGTTATAGTGAGAATGTGGATGCTTAGTATGCGCAGAGTTATATTTGAGCACTGGGCATTTCCAACTCAATATTGAAAAAGTTCCATCAATTTACTACAAAGAGCACAACAATACCAAAAGAACAAAATGTTACTATCATACATAGATTGCTTAGATACCTTAACCAAGATCCATATCCATGAATAGGAGTTTTCTCAAAGAATCAATTTGTTTATGAATTATTTATGATGTTTGATCCTTTCCCCCTGATAGTAGGTAAACACTTAAATATCAAGTGAGACGAAGTGATACTAGATGCTAATCAAATGTCCTCAAATATGTGCACAACATGGGAAAACCTCCCAAGCTGCAGTGTGTATATGGATTCTTAATACACATGGAAGAATTATTTGGCCCCTAGAAAAATAGACCATCAGAATCAACTTACTAGTTGTGATACATGAGGCAAAATCCTCTTTAGCTGCAACACTGCAAAGCTGATAACTTTTGCATCAGATATATTTTCTATGTCATCTGAAAGCCTTCCTGCAGACATGTAAACAAGAACAAGATGTCCAGTTTCTTTGTGAAGCTTCTAAAAGTAGCCATATGTGGTAGGTGAAACAAACTCCAAGAATTCGACATTCAGCAAGTATACTTAATTAAAGAATAAAGCGACCTTGTTCTCATTCCCAATCCCTAAATCTGTAATTGTTGTCGCTTTCCACCCTCGCAAACGTGGCTAGAATTTTACCAAGTTTGATTTTAGCACACCAAGAGGAAGAGCAACGATGAAAACATCGGCGACAAATATTTTTCCATTATCGGTCACAATTTTTACACCATAATATCACTGCATAAATTTTTTAGCCCTGCAAAAGAAATTACTATTAAACCTTGGATAACCAATATTCCCATAATTGACAACAATACCACATTCACGGTCTTCTTGAGAAAATGAAATACACCCGTGACTAAGATGGATGTCAAGACCTCCGGAAATAACCTCTGTAACAGGGGAGTACCCTCGCACCATAATCCTGTGCCTCCCATCAAGCATCTCTTCCTGTACTTCTACATTGTAGTTAGACTAGATCCTGAATAGATTTCAAGAAATAAGATAACATGGAAAATGGCATTACAAAGTGGTTTCTCACCTCAATCCAACATCTACCACATATGCTATCAATGTTTGTGGCAAACCAACCTTCCATTCTACACATGTACCATTGTAACACCTTGTATGCAAGGTCATTCAACCTAAAATGAGGATTCAAGCAGTTAGTAAGTGGAAAACGTACGGGGAAAGTAAGTACTGAATACACCTGATAGTTCTGATATAATGATGCCTACGCAACATATAAACGATTGGAATTTAAAACAAGATAACCTTAAATATGGACGTATTTCCCACACAACTACGAAAGAGTTGAGCAAGGATATATCTTCTTGAGATTCTTCTAGTACTTGCTCTGGAAAAATCAATTGCAACTTTGGTTAGTGCATCATGGTGATTCTTGATTGAAAATATTGAAAAGCAACATTTGACACAATAAGTAGACAAAGTCACCTTAACAGTTGATAGATACCACTTCGAGCCACTTCTAAAAGGATATTAAATATCCCTCCGTTAGTTACAAATTCCCAAGGAACTTTATGGCCATCCATGTCAAAAAGTGCATAGTTGCAACCAAAATATCATGAATTATGGCTAAATAAGAACCATATTATAGAAATCATTTTGGTATATTCAGAAGTTAAGATTGATGTGTCACTAACTACATAGGAAAATGCATCATTAGACTTCGAGAAACTTCATTTTCTAGGGAATATAAGAGCCTAGAACAAATATGGCTCGACTTAAATTATCAATAAGAATTTCAGCAAACTATCTAACTATATCCATGTGGTTTCGTTGATGATTAAGCATGATTCCACTGATGAGGAAACAAAAGTCACGCAAGACCCGAAGTTCTCTTGGGATAGATCTCTCCAACACTGGGTGATGATGTATATTAGAAGGTACAAGTGAATAATCCACAGTGAAAAGCTTTGGGATCTTGACAACTTTCTTCATCAAAGTGCTTTGTAAACATAATGAATCAAAAAGTCAAAATGTTTAAATAAGATGACCTAGATATCTAACTATATCCATGCGGTTTCACTGATGATTAAGCATGATTCCATTGATGAGGGGACATAAGTTATGCAAGATCTGCAGTTCACTTGGGACAAATCTCTCTAACGCTGGGTGATGGTGCCTATTAGAAGGTACAATTGAATAATCCACAGTGAAAAGCTTTGGTGTCTTGGCAACTTTCTTCATCGAAGTTCTTTGTAAACATAACGAATAAAAAAGTTAAAATGTTTAAATTAGATTACTTGGATTCACAATTGTCGATGTGGGCCCTCGCATGAAAGCCAGGTGCCTCATCACTCCATCTCCATAATATATCATGGAAGCTCTGCACCATGCCATGTAAATTTGCAATATGCTAATATGCCTTTATGGGAAGCAACTGTCTCTCTCGCTTGTAATATGTGTCAAGCTAGATTACTGGATCTACGAAGAATTCTATGGTGTTGTTTGGTTTTATCGATGAATAATATTTTAGATCAAGTATATGTTAACTGCAATTTTTGTACCCTCGAAGCTACTTTTGGCTACAATCAATCAATAGCAAGCTAAAGATTGATTCCATGTTCAGATGGAGTCTTAGACCTCCATTTGATTCTCACATGCGTAGGCAGTCCCATCCCCAGGTAAAGGCTTAAATTTACGCAAATTCAAACTCAGGCCCATGTTCAATCTCATAAATAAGGTTCACCCTCAAGCTGTTGTTCACAGAATTAGGGTTCGGGATGAAAATAAGGTTTACCCTCAAGTTGCTGTTCACAAGATTAGGGTCCATGATGAAAATAAGGAGGGCCAAGATCATGTTCTAACCCAAGGCAGGCTGTACCAAACTCTTCTATGACGAAAGATATTGCAACATATTATGTGCTTGAATCAATTATGTCTAGCAATGTTATCAAACATGCAAAATGTTGTCCTCCTTTACAAGTTGCTGCTCCTTTGCATGTCGTTCCACAAGATTTTCCTTCAAAAGAGATTGTTCTTTTAGGAGCAAGAGCAAATGAAAGATTCAAATTCAAATGGCTTGTTTTAGAGCCCATTGTTGCTAAATAAAGCACCCCATTTTACTTCCTCTGCTTCTATGCTTTTGATAGCGATAAAAAAGAAAGAAGGTAGTCCTCAAAGAATTCCTTTGATTGAAGGGGTTGGGAAAATGGTTAAGGGGTTAGAAAGAAGGTAGCCTCAAAGCATTCCTTTGATTGAAGAAGTTGCGCCGATGGTTAAGGGGTTAGAAAGATGGTAGCCTCAAATAATTCCTTTGATTGAAGGGGTTCGGTCGATGGTTAAGGGGTTAGGCAAGGGTAACCCACTTTGCAGTAGAGCTCAACTTTCATGCTCTTCAAACCCAGGTATTTTTATGTTCTTAAATGAAAGAAAGAGATAGGGCTTCAACTTATATAATGGAGGTAATGGATGGAAAAATGAGCATGGAACATTTAAAACCCTATTACACTGTAATCAAGCTCTAGATGAGATTCCCACCAATATTTAGAGGAAAAGTAGATGAGAGAATTCATTCATGGTTTTGATGGAGTCGACTAATTCGGTGGCGGAGGCAGTGCTTCTTCAACTTTAGATGGAGGGGCCACTGGAGGTGTGCATCTAGAAAAACAATAACTTATAGTGGGTTATGTTGGTAAGTATATGAAGAACAATTTTTCTTAATTCAGTTGAAACCCCATTGGAATTTCAGTGGGCCTGGTTTAAATTTTTATGCCTAGAAAAACTATTTAGTGGCTCTTCACCCCACTGCAAGAAACATTCACAACTTGAGGGAGAAAATAAATATAAACATTCAAAAAGCTAAGCACTATTGGAATTTCAGTGGCACTGGTTTGCATTTTTATGCATAGCAAAACTATTTAGTGGCTCCTCACCCCAATGTAAGAAACATTCATAGCTTGAGGTAGAAAATGCACAATTTTTTTCTTAAATTTAGAGAAATTTAGATAACTGTATAGTTGGTGTTGAATAATATCCCGCCAATTTTTACCCTTTTTGATGCAGTTGGAAGAATTGTGACCCAAGACTGGTTTATACACCACTTGATCCTATGCCATATGGTTGAACCCCGTGAAGTAGCTCCTCTACGTCTAGTGCTTGGAATAACAGGCTTTATATCCTGAACTTCGTGGTGCTTGGAATAGTAAGCTTTACACTCTAAACTTAAAGGGTAACTGATGTTGGTACTTAAAATGGGATTTTTACGAATTGTCTGCTAGCTAAACTTCTTGGTAAACTCTTGCTCTATAGGGTGGGGAATATGATGTATTTGATTTTTTGCTGCCTAAATCAATGGAAAAATTCCTACTGCCTCTACTACCTAAACAATGGACAAGGAGTCGATTTGGTTCTCCATATTTGTTGTACAAATGTTTAGTGTGGCTTGGTGCTCGCTATTGTCCTTGAGTGTCGATTTGAGAAAGATGGTAAGAGGAAGAAGTGGCAAGTACCAATTTGAGAAAGATGGGAAGATGAAGAAGCGACCAGTATCAGTTTGAGAAAGATGAAGAAGCGACATGCAACTTGCCACGAAGTTGTGGACTGCATTGGATATGTACCGCCGTTGCTTTAGTTTTGGATACATATTGCAGGGTATGTATTACAGTGGAGAATGCAAAACCTTAAATGTTTTCCAACTAATGCTAAGTGCAAGCTAGCATTAAACTACCATTGAAGTGAAACTTGAATCTCATTATCCTAAGTTTTAATAAAATTAAAACTCATTTGCTTGCAATAAGAGGTTGAAACTAAAACTTTGGATAAAAATTGTGTGATCGAATATTTCTTCGAAGACTTTGGTTAAAAAATTGAATAAATGGTTGGTCAAAGAAATTTAATGCTTGATCAATGCTAAACTCTCACTATTGTCCCTGCGATGCCGAAGGTAGGGACTAAAAATAACACCACCTTATTAGATTCACTAGAATGACTACCTTCTTGCACTCACTACTATGTTATGTGGTATTATGCATGTCCTAAGAGTTATGGTGATGACGAGTTGCTTATAGAAATGCCTCATAAAAATGAATACCTTCTTGCACTCACTACTATGTTATGTGGTATTATGCATGTTCTAAGAGTTATGGTGATGACGCGTTGCTTATAGAAATGCCTCATAAAAATGAATAAGTTATGTGCATATCTCTTTCTCAGTGAGAAAAATCATAGATGAGATGGAAGTTTAATATTTAGTTTATTTTTATATTGATTTACTATTTATGAATTCAACAATAGTACTATATTTACATTATTGCAATATTTTTTTTTTTAATTTATTTATTGTGAATGTAAATTAAATTATTGTTATTAATATGAATATGATTTTTAATTTTAATTTTAACTTATAAATATTAAAATTAAAATTTGAATGATTTATATATTTCATATTTAAGTGTTAAAATTTCAATGATTCTTGCATTAGAATTCACATTTTATATTAGAAATTAATTTATCATTTATTGCAATATAAAATGTAAATGCAATTGCACATTAATCAATAAATCCATTAATCATATAACCAAATAATCAAGGGTAGGTAAAACGAATTAGAAGAAGCGATGATGTGTAACCATAGTTTTTCCTTGCTCTGCATCTTCAAGCCCATTGCGGTTGCTGCGCTTGGAACTCCTCCTCACAAGACCAACGCTTCTGGCCATGATTTTTTGGAGCCTAACCCTAACATCTCCAAGAACCAACTTTGATGATTTTTAAGCCAGTGTTTCAATGCTTGCTCACTTCCAACGACGGTTTCAGATGGTCCAGTCCAAAGGACATGCTAAATTATGTAGCCCTAATGTGGTCAAAGTTCTATTCCAATAGTTCCTCTCTGGGTCTTGTAGGACGTGGTGCTGGAGGTATTTTTGGATGATGTGGTCAAAGGATAAACACATTCCAGGTAATGCGGTGTTATTTTCATATTTTGGTGAAACAATTCTTATATGTAGAGTGCCTGTTGTGGATTCCTTCACATATTATTCCCATATTTTTGTATGGCCTGCCTTGGTGCTAGGGAAGAGCATCCCTTGTGCTCTATCCTCTGCAATTTTTCCTTCTTCTATCATGTTAGAGTAGGAAAATAAGTTTTTTTTTTTTTAATCAGATCTTTATTAGAATTTTTGGGGGAAAATCAGCGGTTCCATGTGTTAGAAAATGTAAAGCGACAACTATTAAGCCCGTCTCCTCGTGCGTGGAAAACCCCTCCAAAGGGAAAACCTGGAAACTCTTCTCTTCTTAGAATATGCTTAAGATGAGATACAATGACCAAATCCCTATACCAAGTCCTTCTTCTAGTACCAAGTCATCCCTTCTTCAAGTCCTTTCTTGCATATGCACCAAACCGCTACACACTGTAACTTTGACTTGCCAACTACAATATTGCTACTCGATTTGCAACTTCGACCCTATAATTTTGGCCTTGCAGCTCTTGAAGAAACCTTAGATCAACCTCCTCCTGGAACCTTCCAAGAGCAAGATAACTCTTCCTAAGGTCAGCGAGGTCTAGACATAGTTTCCTTCCTCCCAACTACAAAATGTTGCACTTCGTCCTATTGCAACTGAACCTTACAACTTCAACCTCTTTCTGCAACCTAGAAACCCTAGAATTTCACACATGTGAGAGGGATAGAGCCCAAAAACCAAGAAAATTCGTCTTTCCTTCTTGAACTTTACTCTCCTTCTTGCAACTACCAAGCTATATATCAAACTTTTTTTTGTAGATCAAACTTGTGAGTGAGTGTGTCTCAAATGAGGTCAAACTACTCCTTTATATAGCCTTCTCAAGGGGTCAAATTCCCTCCTTTAGGCCGACTTGTACTTTTGGATATTCCAGGAATTTCTAGACTCAAAAATAATTCTTTTTACAATTACAAATTTCTCGGAAGGGTCATATAAACATGATGTTGACTCCATTGACTCATAACAATAAATCCTAAGACCTAACAAGTCGTAGAAGCACGAAGAACATGATTTTACCTAGAAGACCATAAATATTGAGCATGAAACCCATGCTTTAATAATAAAATTCTTTCTTTCTTGTCTTGTTTGTTACATATGATACATATTGAAATGAGTACAACAATTATGAAGACCGAAACTAGTTACATTTCTCAACACTCCCTCTTAACTAGGGAGGTATTCATAATTGTACAACTAGTACTACATCATATCTCAAACTTATGAGTTCTTACAAGAAGATTCAGATTGATAAGCCATACTGTAAACATCATCATTATGATCAACACTGTCCCTGAGGCCTAATGGGACAAACTCTACTTTAATTAAGAGCATTATGCATAAGGTACATACCCCATCCAGACGCCTAAAAGGTATGTCCTTTTAGGACTATTCTTATCTTGGATCTCCAATCCTGTGTCCTCAAAGAATATCGATCCTCTTCGACCACTCTTCTCTTGGATACCTGTCACATCCTCAAAGAGTGTCGGTCCCTTTCCTTTCTTAGATGCTATATCCTCAAGGAAACTACATATGTTTATCCAATCCTTTGTCATTCTCTCTTCATCACCTGAAGACGAGAATGACCATGTGATTTCCAACACCACTCCCTCTCAAACCGAGAGTTCATCCCTATTCTCCTTTAATCTCGAGAATAGAACTTTTCTCTTATTCAAGGAGACTCATTTTCTTCCTCTCAAAACCAGAGGAGATCTAGACTTCTTTTCTATTTGGGAAGTCATCATTACAAGCCTTACAGCTTGTCTTCATAAGAGTATCAACTACCAATTATTCATAGCTTCCCGACTCCCTTTTTCCTTTGCATCGCTTACATTAAGCTTGCTTCTTTTCGAGATATCATGAAGCCACATTCTCTATTTGATCTTGTGACAAGTTCCAGGCCAATATTCTTTCTCATCACTTTCTTCTTTAATATGAAGGCATTACATTGAGCCTTCCCAAATTCCAATATGATCATTGATTCCTCTTGAAAGTGATCTTTCTTTGACCTCTAGGTTATCTTCTCGCATTGCTACCTTTTAATTCCAGGATGCCCATCTATTGACTTCACAGTTACCAGGTACTCGATATCGAGTCTTCCCTCAACATCCTTTACCCATACAGTTGAATTTGCATCAACTGCCATCATATATTCCTGCAACATTCTTCTAGGTAGCAAAATAATATGTTAACCAGATAACCAATTATAATGAAAATCAAACTTACCTCACCATGGTGAACTTCTCATTCCATCAACATCTTCTTGGTTCATCTCCATATGAATCTTCCTTCATGCATCAGAGTGCCCAAGGATCGAACTTGATTACTAAGTTACAACTTCTTCTTCCAGAGATTATATTGGATGTTTATTATTAATATATATTCCAGAGAAAGTCTAAAATTCCTTTATACACCCTTAAGTAAGTCAAATCCTATTCCTGTTCCAACATCATATATCCATATAAGAAACATTCTTTCCACAAAATTCTATACACATAAATCTTATCCAATTTTTTTATATATTTAACATGCATTCCTATTCTTTCATCCGATCATCTATATATATATCACAAAGAGCCTATGTACCAACCCATTGCATTCTTTCATCCCTTTACCAATATTTCTTCCACATTACATGGAATTTCTACTAACCTTTGTCATAGTGATTTTCCCAAAGATCTTCTAAAATAACGATCTTTTCTGAATCATGATGATTCAACTAAGCAGGATGACAACCTCTAATATAATGTTAGATAATATATTGATGATAAATATGAAAAATGGTCTAGCTATCCATCTATCTAGATGATCTCTGCAAAGCAACTTGATCATGTAAATTCTAGACATGCTACTATCATATGCTTCTATATATGATGCTATGCAAAACATACTATCTAAAAGAAAAAATAATCTTTATAGGGAACCTGTTAATCAATGAATCTTATTTAATAGTGAAGATCCTTCACTTCTTCCTTCTTTGCCTTCTTCTCTGGTTCTCCCACTGCCTCAACTACATGAGCTTCATTCCTTTCCTTTCTCTTTTTTTTTTCTTGTTTGGACAATCTCTCTTAAAGTGTCCAAATTCATTGCATCCAAAACATTGCACTTTGGACATATCTTTCTTCTTAGACTTTCCAAACTTTCCCTTCTTCAACTTCTTGACTTGGGCTAGAAAGGCTTGAGATTTCTCATTTGATCCAATGCCATCTTTGAACTTGATCCTTGGTTATTCCAATATGCACTATGCCCACAACTATTCAAAGGGATTTGAATCCTTCTTAGAGTAAATGCTTGTTGCAAAGCTGCTCCATTATGGTGGCAATGCATTTAGTATGCAAATGGTTACTTCTGAATCAATGATAGGTTCCCCAAGTCCTTGCAGATGGTCTGTTAGTTGAGAGACTCTCATGGGAAAGGATGTCACTTCTTAATCCTTTGAATTCTTCATTATGTACAACTTGTTCCTTAATGGCATCTTTTTTCCCATTGTACTTACCAAATATAAATTCGCAAGCTTTGGAAGTCTTCATATTTGCAACAATTGGAACAAGAGAATCCTTAATTGATTCAACTATGATCCTTTGAGCTCTTACTTCCCCTTTCTTATACTTTGCTATTTCTCATGTCTCATATTTATCAGGTTCAATAATGTCTCCAGTAACATATCACATTACATCTTGCTCTGTGAGTATCAAGTCAATCCTTTTCTTCCATGCTAGGTAGTTTGAAGCCTCAACGAGCTTATTTCTCTCCTTGCAAAAGGAACCCATATGACTCTAAGATTCAGACATAGTGTAAAAATATAATAATTACTTGATAACTAAGATTCTTCTTGATGATGTCTCCAACCTTCTTGATTCTTTCAAGACCTTGGAGAGTTCTTGATGATGTCCTTGAAAGATGTTCCCTAGGATTCCTCCACCAACAACTTCCAATATTGATGTAGTGTTGATCTACTTCAATTTAGAAACCCTAGATTAGAAGGGTCTTCTACCAATGAGTCTTTAACCAGATCCCTTCAGGAGATAATTTTTCTTGTAGTCTTCTTTTTTCAGGCTTTGAGATATTTCTATCTTTTGATAAACAATTCTTTCTAGTGTCCTTCCTGTTGGAAATACTGAGGAGGGGGGGGGGGGGCGGGGGCGGAATCAATATTCCTTTCAATTAGAGCATTAGTTAATCTTTAATTATTATCAGTGTTTGTACAATGATAGCAGCAAACAAGAGGAACACAAATGCACACAATTTTTAAGGTGGAAACCCACTCCGGGACAAAAACCACCTATTGCTTTTATAATAATTCTTTAATATTCAACTCCAATTGAAAATAAAGCTCCAACTTCCTAGAATCTAGAAATGCATTCTTCTCTAGCTCCATTGGATGGACGCTCCAATGCCCGAGATTATTCAATAGTCAACTTAATGGATGCCCCAACACCCAATGAGCTACAACTCACCCTAGCACCACCCTACCACCCTGTAGAACAATAAAAGAAGAATGGACTCCCGTACCAGGGAAAATGGTCCACTTTACAATGATATAGAATGATGTAGAAGAAGAACACACACTAGAACATAACCCCAAATATGACACAACCACCTGATGATGATCCTAGACCACCCAACACTGCCTCTTCAAATCTTGGCAGATAGACACTAGTACAATTTGTACAATAATGTATTTACAATGACTTAGTACAATGATACCTTTACAATGATTGTATGCAGTGCTGCCCACTTGAAGACTTCATGTGATGAACTTATTGCTGTTGTTATGTACCTTGGTTGCTGCTCTTGTCATGCTACCCTCTGCTGCACCTTGCTTTGCTTTGTTTCCCTAGAAAGTCTGGTCTTTTGCAGCCCTTGACAACACATGATCTAGCTTTTTCTTTGCCTTCTAGGAGCTTGATATGGAATATGGTGTATCTCTGTTATTTCAGATCCCCAATATCTGATTTTCGGTATTGTAGTAGTCCTCTGAGTTTTCTTTCCAATGCCATAGGTCTGACCCAATTTGGATTCTTCAAGAGAGAGTTATACCCAATCTCTCACAATGCCTTAATTATGGACTATTTCAGCAGAATGAACTTGTACGGCGTGCCACGTGTCACTGTTTCTTCATTTGGCTCTGAAATTGATAGAGCGAATACTACAGACTGTGCACTATCTGCCACTTTTTACGGAATTCCAATCCGATACTCAGAGAGAGAGTTATTACGATTTTCTGAAGGTGACTTATTTGAGATGAATTTCAGGAGCCTGCAAAAACACTGATTTCCACAGATCATATCTCCGAAAATATTGCGCACCTTGATATGAAATTTTCACAGCAGCTTCCTTAGGATTTTGGCTTCGCCTCGTAAATATTTCAGCTTCTAAACCTTCGTAGAAAAAAAGTTAAAGCGAAAATGCCATGATGACCTGTTTCAGATAACGAAATCCCTTGCATAAGGAGGAAATGAGGATCACAATTTATATAAATGCTTAGGTTGAGAGGGGCTTCAACAAGTGAACATGGGAGGGATTTTAGGAGCTTAAAAAATATTAATTATGACTTTTCAATGACCCATGCCACAACCCTATGGGGTTTTAGCCCACTAACTGGGGGTATAAACTTCAAACATGAATATCTCTCAAACCATGAAGAATTACGTGGCGTGCCATATATCAACGGAAACATCTCGACAAGTAGAAACCATCAAAAGCATTCTTGAACCAGAATATAGTAATTTGGTAGGTCAAAATTCCCATGAAATATTGGGTTAGCCCCTGGTGCTGCTTGGGTTGACATCAATGATAACCGCTGATCAACACTTCCAACCACCTTCCTTGTTCACCTTAGCTTTGATACCATGTTAGAAAAGGTAAAGCGACAACTATTATATCTTGTTTTCTTTAACATTGATAATTGCTTGTGAATCTTAATTATCTTCTTTTGAGTTCTTTATTTAGATCTTATCATCAAACAATATCAAGAAAAATAAATGCAAGAACATAGGACACAAATATAGACTCTCATCTAGGGAAAAACCCCTCCAAGGGGAAAACCCGAAAAAATATTCTCTTCTTATAATCTGCTTCAAATGGGATACAAAGACCCAATCCCTAGACCAAGTCCTTCTTCCAGTACCAAGTTGGCCTTTCTTCAAGTCCTTTCTTGATTTGCACCAAAATTCTACACATTGCAAATTCAACCTTACAGCTACAATACTGTTATTCGATCTGCAACTTCAACTGTGTAATTTTGGCATTGTATCTCTTGAAGGAAGCCTAGATTAACCTCCTATTGGGACCTTCCAAGAGCAATATAACTCTTCTTAAGGTCATCGAGATAGAGACAGAGTTTCCTTCCCCCTAGCTACTAGATGCTGCACTTCGTCCTATTGCAACTCAGTCCTGCAACTTTGGCCTCTTTCTATAGCCCAAAAACCCTATATTTTCGCATATGTGAGAGAGATAGAGCCCAAAAACCAAGAAATTTCATCCTTGTTATTTATCCTTGGCATTCACTCTCCTTCTTGCAGCTACCTAGCTATAGATCAAACTTGTGAGTGAGTGTGTCTCAAATGAGGTCGAACTGCTCCTTTATATAGCCTTCTCAAGGAGTCAAATTCCATCCTTTAGGCTGCCTTGATGATCCTAGGGCTGACTTGTACTTTTGGAGATTCCAAGAATTTTTAGACTCGAAAACAATTCTTTTTACAATTACAAATTTCCCAGAAGGGTCTTATAAACATGACGTTGACTCCATTGACTCATGATAATAAATCCTAAGACCTAAAAAACCCTTGAAGCACGAAGAACATGCTTTTAACTAGAATACGATCAATAATGAACATGAAACCCATGATTTAATAATAATTTTTTTTTTCTTGTTTGTTACATATGATACATATTGAAATGAGTACAACAATTATGAAGAACGAAACTAGTTACATTTCTCAACACCATGGGAAAAAAATTTAGATATGCTTATATCCCTATAACTGTCCATTGAAAAGAAATGGGACACACCCACAAAATGAGAATGCCTGAAATATAAAGGGAAGATCCTCCATGATTTCTCCCTCGGTAAAGAAACCAATATATCCATAAAGTAAACAATAATATTTAAATCTAGGGTATGTGGAGGTGCTCCTGATGCTAGGACATCTAATAGAACGTTTGTATCTTTCAAAGAAGCAGTTTAAGGGGGGATTCCGGTTTTGCAAATCAACCCTAATTTGTGCCAAGTCCATATATTGTTGGCCAAATGTAAAATGCCCAAGCCTTGGAGGTTAATAATGCAGAGGTTTCATCTCTTTTTTCTGCCCTTCCTAAAATGGAAATCATCTATAGATTCAATGGATTCTGGCCAAAAATAGAAGCTCTTATCCAATGGATATTCTTGTTATGGACACCAAATTGTGATGTATACCTATGCTCCAAAAGATTCTTCATAGTCCAATTTGATACCCAAAAGAAATTGGATTTTGTTATTCAGGAAGGGTCATGGTTTTGGGGAAATGCAGGTTTATTTATCACTACATGGTTTCTAGAGTTTGATGGTCACTTCCATGTTGATTTGGGTAAGGCTTCCAAACCTTCCCCTTCCTTTCTGGCACCATCAAATTATCGAAGACATAGGAAATACGTTGAAAAAGGGACAGTGAAAGTACAAAAAAAGGTCTTTTCACCTTGCCAGAATATGTGTGGAAACTGATATGAGCAAATGACTTCCAGATCACATAAATGTTAAGAACAATAAATTTTAGTGGAAACAAGTTTTGGACTATGAAAACATAAATTTTGATGTTGTGAATGTTTCCAAACAGGGCATTTGTAGTTTACTTGCTCGCGAGCTAAGAAAACACCAAAAAAGAAAAAGAGACAACCTAATCATCCAAAAGGATGACAGTTTTCAGAGTCAACCCTTTCTGAGGAGGAAGAAGAAGAAATGAAAGAGAATCCTCAAGGCCAACATGATGCGGATAATATGACACACTTTGGATATCAACTGGATGAGGTTTCATTGCCACCGACATGATCAACTATACAGATTCAACATGTCCTTATCCCGGGTAGTATGTTGTCTTCAGATGTTTTTGGGGCATTAAAAGAGCCCACATTTCAGAAATCTATGGTTCTGATAAAGAATCTCCCCGGGTGGTCATTGAAAATGCATTGGAAATGGTTCCTATCAAACCAATTCCAAATGTTGGCACAAAGTGCAAAAAAAAGGGCAAAAAGACTGGCTAACACGGTAAATGACAAATTTTCTATGGTTTCTCATATGTAATTTTTTTTTTAAAATTTTTGTTTTATTCGCTATGTCGAAATGCATTGTATTTATTTCAGGAATGATTTATAACATATGAAAAATGTTTTTATTTTTCTTTTGATTAATAAAATCACACATCTTTTTTCCATGGAAAAGAACCAAATAAATAATTACAAAAAGTTTAATATAATATGAGATAATATAATTGAATAATAATTATTTTCTTTGTATTGGCACATATCAATGTTTACCACTTCATAAAAATATACTAGGGAAAATGTGTCTAAAGAGGGGATATTATGAAAAGAGATGGCTATATCATGAAAGGTATGGGTTAGAAAAATATTAAATAGATAGATATTCTTTGTGCCGCTAAAAAACAAATGGGTATATCATTATGATCCAATAAAATAAAGCAAATGGCATTAGCATGATCATTGAAAGGAGAATACATGAGAAAGAAAAGGACGATCATTGAAAATATATGTAACACAATTGTATAAGAGAAAGAGAGACAACCATTAGGATATTTTATTTACTATCATTACAGTTACTCTAAAAATCTAGGAAATGAAACATATCTATGAAGATAAGATTGTTTAATTTCACATTAAAGTATATAATGGTCATTGTCAACAAGATGATAAAGTGTGGTTCAAGCATCAAGATATTAATAGTAATGAGAGGCATACAGGAAACAATCTCTTAATGTGGCAAGAGATGACACAAAAGTTGTGATTGTATGCCAAAAGTAATAAATTTTCTTAAGAAGAGTTAATTTGATAATCAAGGACATAAGTGGTTGTTAGGAATTATGTGTTACTTTGAAGAGCATTCATAGTGGTAAGGGAAGGATCACACTCACATATTAAAATGACACTTAGCGGTTGTTAATAATGATGCATTATTTTAAGGAGCATCTACATTTGTAAGGGAAGGATCATAAATACATATTAGAAGGACATGTAGTGGTTGTAAGGAATTATGTATTATTTTGAGGAGTATTTACATTTGTAATGAAAGGATTACAAAAAGGTGACCATGAGAAGTTTTAGGTTTGATTCCAAGCTATACATTATGTCTAAAATAGTTGGAAACAAGAAATTGTAGCCTTAGGGTTATAAGGCATACCTATTTATTTTATCCATCTTAAAGCTTTAAAGTATAAAAGAGAGAGAGGAAATATGAGCCTTTGATGTTGCAAACACATATGACTATTCACAACCAATCTACCATCATTTTAACAAAAGGGCCATTATCTCTATGGACAACCCTGATGGTATGTTGAGACTAATATGTTTTTGGAAACTAGAGCTTACAATTAATGTGAGATGTCACATAAGAGGAGAGTATATTTTAAAGTCATAAAAAATATTCCAAATTTTTTTAATTTGTAAGCTTGGTCGAACCTTTTTCATTAATTTTCTTAAAACATGCATGTTACATGCTCAAATCAAATTGTTAGGTGGCCTCAGCCTGCCCGATAGGAAACCAGATCTGTTGGCCACCTAACAACATTATATGCCATCCAAAACCGGAAAAGTTTAAGACTGTTAAGAAAATATATATATATGTATGAATATCATGTATCCTTCTATATGCTAGATATCTAAGGTCAAAAACTAAAAACTGTAAACACTGCATATGACAAATATAAGTCAAAATTGAGACATCCATGCAACTAATCTTTAGAAGAATCAATTGGGGTCGGATCCTTCACACTGGAACCTGGAATTTCAGTCCGAGGAATGCACAGGATGTGTTGCTCAATACAGTTGAGGCACCCATTTTGTTGATGCAATTGAAACTGAATCAACTGTAGGTCTTTTTCAATTTTAGTAGTTCATGTTTGCGTAGATTCACCTGGATAGGCAGACAAAGCTTTGGCTACAAGGTTCTGTTGAAAATGCAGCAAGATGATGGAGCTTAGTGAAATGAAGTCGCCTTCACTAAGTGGGCCCGTAGACAAATTTTGGCGCAAAGTCTATTTTTAGACATATGGAGCATGGTCCAGGGGTTGCAGTATGTTATTCTTGGAGTATTGGTCATGTTGGTAAAAATAGATGGACCTCTATTTTTAGACATATAGGTCGAAGTCTATTTTTAGACTGCCTATCCTAAAAATAGAAAAGTCAAATATTATTTACCCTTAATAATATTTGGACTCTAAACTTCAGTTTACTCTCTTGGAGCACTTCAGTTCAAGCTACAGAAGTGGCTCATGCATCTGATAGAGGAATTACGCTATTCCTAGGGGTTTGGTGAGCTCATGCATGGTTGACTTCAGTTAGGACTTCAGTGGCAGAAGTTTGGTGGAGTTGATGAGACAGTTGGTGGAGTTGTGTTCGGTTTAACTTAGTTGAACTAGTTGAGATTAGTTTAACTAGCTAATCAACTAGTAATGAGTGGAGTGAATTAAATGTTATTTAATTAACTAATTATTAACTCATTATTCAACTCAAGAACACATCAGTTCACTACAGTGCATGGACAGTTCAGTGGAGACCAGTGAAAGAGGTAGATGAAAGGGTTGAGTTAGCTATCAGTGGCGACATCAGTTGTGCATGAGATTTGAACCACACTTGGAGGAATTTCCCATGATGATTGCGCTGTCAAGCCAAGGAGATTCGAACCTTGGATCTCTATATAGACAGGCCTGGATTGCGCAATAGAGGCAAGGCAATTGGCGGTGAGTTTTGAACCAGTAACCTGTTCAAAACTGAGCTAGATTGTGTGTAACTTCATGAGAAAGTACCGAGTACTTGTGAGGAGTATTGTACTGAGTTTGTTACATTTTTTCTCCATTATAATATACACAATAGCTGCGGGGTTTTCATCTATAAGCTTTCCCCATACATACTGTGTTAATGTGTATGATGATTTGATGTGCTATCGCTTGTTTTATTTCAGCATGTGTGATGATCTGAGTGGAAGAGATTATGTGTTGCATATGAATTCGAATTGATATGTGATCAGGATAGTCTCGGTGGATAATTAATCATTATTCAGCAAATTTTTACATGGTATCAGAGCTATTGAAGCAGAGATTGATCATCACAGTGATTACAAACTTATTTCGGTAGACAGAGTCTGCATGCGGGCCAGGTAGCCTCTGGATCCATCCTTTCTTTGAAAGGTGATATATCCAGTAAATGCCCCTGCAGTCGATCTATGTGCTAGAAATAATTTTTTCTCACAGATCCAGAGCGATTGAGCTTTGAGTTGGAATTCGAATTTTGCAGCAGTTTTGTTTTCTTGGTGCCGGAGTTGAAAATGTCTTTCAACGGTTTGCAACTCGAATATGCTCTTGAAGGCAGTTCGAATTATGTTGCATGGAAGGATCGCATGGAGGCAGTATTAGAAGATAATGGACTGAAGGAGTTCATAGATACGGATGTCCAAAAGCCCACTGATCCTGTTGAAGTCGAAGCTTGGCAAAAGAAGATGGCGAAATGTCGAAGGATCCTGTTGGAGGGCGTCAAGGATCATATTGTATCCAGCCTGCATGGAAAGGCTTCTCCATATTTAATGTGGAAAGCTTTGACGGATCTATTCCAGAGTAAGAGCGACCAAAGGAAGCTGGCGCTCAAAGATAAGCTCAGGAACATCAAGATGGAGAAGGGCGACAGTATCGCCAAATACCTCACGAAGTTCACTCAGTGCAGAGATGAGCTGGGAAGTGTGGGGGTGACTGTCGAAGACGAGGACATAGTCGACCTGGCTCTCCTTGGTCTTCCGAAGGCTTGGCACTCATATCAAGATAGTGTCAATGGTCGGGAGAAGCTGCCGGGATGGGAGCGCCTTTGGGCGGATCTCATGCAGGAGGAGATAAGGAGGACTACTCGAGATGGATCTTCATCAAAGGGAGCTGATGAAGAAAACTGCGCTTTGGTGGCCAAAGCAAAGAAAGGGAAGGGTAAGAAAACCTCTCATTCTGGTGCAAAGGGCAAGAAGCAGGATATGGTGAAAGTGAAGTGTTTTCATTGCCATGATCACGGACATTATGCTACCAATTGTCCAAAGAAGAAGAAGAACAAGCAAGCGGGAAGATCTGCAGATGGAGAAGCTTTGGCTTCACAGTTTGAGCTTGAATTTTCACTGATCGCATGCTTGGTTTCAAGTGTGATGGGATCGGTGTGGTTCTTGGACAGCAGTGCGTCATTTCATATGACGGGAGATCGGGATTTGTTCTCAGATCTGGAGGACAAAGATCTAGGTGTGCACATCGAGATGGGCGATGATGGTAGATACAGTGCGACTGGTATCGGTACCATATCCTTTCAGAGGGAGTCTGGTAAACCCTTCGTGTTGAAGGATGTCATGCATGTACTTGGATTGAAGAAGAACTTGATCTCTGTGGCGATGTTGGAAGATAAGGGGTATGATGTGGTCTTCAGCGAAGGAAAGGCCTTCCTGCGCAGTAAGACTATTGGAGAGACCCGGAAGATAGGGGTTCGAACCAAGAACCTTTATCAGTTGCAAGTAGATGGCTGCGGAGCAATGGCATGCAAGGCGGGAGAAGTGGTGAGCCGGGATGATGAGGGCGAACTGTGGCACAGGAGATTGGGCCACCTTCACCATGGAGCCTTGAAGATCCTGCAGCAGATTTCTACTGGGCTTCCTAAGGGCACTCTTGCGCAGTCAGATCAGTGCAAGGGGTGTACCTTGGGGAAGTATGTGAAAGCCACCTTTCACGAGAAGGATAGTCGCGCCACGACATTCCTTGAGAGAGTTCACACAGACGTGTGTGGTCCTTTCTTAGTTGCTTCGACAACAAATCACAAGTACTACGTGATCTTTGTTGATGATTTCTCTCGAAAGTGCTAGATCTTCTTCATGCAGAAGAAGAGCGATACATTCGCGAAGTTCTGTGAGTTTAAGGCACTGGTCGAGAAGGAGTCGGGGAAGAAGGTGATTGCTCTAAGGAGCGACAATGGTGGTGAATTCATCTCGGCTGAATTCAAGGAGTTCTGCAGTGCAGAAGGGATTCGGAGAGAGCTCATCGCACCCCATAACCCACAGCAGAACGGGGTGGGTGAGCGGAAGAACAGAACGATCGTGGGTGCTGCACGGGCGATGTTGCATGATCAGGGCCTACCCCTTCACTTGTGGGCTGAGGCATGCAATACAGCAGTGTATGTGCAGAATCGTTGTCCTCACAAGGTTCTTGGCATGAGTACACTGGAGGAGGCTTATTCTGGCAAGAGGCCTGATATTTCCCATTTGCGGATTTTTGGTTCTCTTGTCTACATGCATGTGACGAAGGATGCGAGAAGGAAGCTGGATCCAACTGCTGAGGTTGGAATATTTGTGGGGTACACTGATACACCTCACAACTACCGGGTGTATTTTTCAGATAGTCGCAAGACTGTTGTGCGACGGGATATAAAATTTCAGGAGGAGAAAGCCATGCATTGTTCGCTTGAGAGGGAGCTACACTTGCATGCAGATGAGGAGCTGTTAGTTCCTAAGGAGGAGCTTCCGGATGTGGATCAGCCACAAGAGAAGGTTCAGGAGGTGGAAGAAACCACCCAGGCACCGCCAACCATCAGAGGGCGCATGCGCACTACAGAAGCTGAGCGACTGGCTCGGGATGCAGAGAAGGTTGTAGGACCACCTACAGCACAGCGCAGACAGAGACAGTCACCGGATCGGTACATTGGATACATGGCTCTTGTGAGTCAATGTGTTGTGACGGAGCCATCCTCTTTTGAGGAAGCTGTGGAGGAACCCGCATGGGTTGATGCCATGATCGAAGAATATGATTCGATCGTCAGGAACAGTGCATGGGAGATTGTCCCAAGACCGGTGGGGAAATCAGTGGTGGGTTCGCGATGGATCTACAAGGTGAAGCAGGTGGCTGACGGGAGTGTGGAGAAGTACAAGGCGAGATTTGTCGCCCGTGGCTTTTCACAAATCGAGGGGATCGATTATGAGGAGACCTTTGCACCTGTCGCAAGGTACTCTTCCATACGGACGATCCTTGCTCTCTCAGCGCAGATGGGGTGGCACATTCATCAGATGGATGTGAAGACTACGTTCCTCAACGGAGTCATTGAGGAGGAGGTGTACATAGAGCAGCCTGAAGGTTTCAAGATCTTCAGCAGTGAGTCGCATGTGTGCCGACTCAAGAGAGCACTGTACGGGCTGAAGCAAGCACCTCGTGCTTGGTACACTTGCATAGACAACTATTTCACCAGGCTTGGATTCTCCAAGAGTGAGGTGGATCCTAACCTGTACCAGATTGTGGTGGAGGGGAAGCTGTTGATCATCGTACTGTATGTAGATGATCTAATTTTGACGGGTGATGAGCGGTTGATACTTTCATGCAAGGAGGATCTTGCACGAGAGTTTGAGATGAAGGACCTGGGCATCCTTCATTATTTCCTGGGATTGGAGATTTGGCAGCGCAGTGGAGGACTGTTTGTTTCTCAGGGCAAGTATGCCCGGGAGATTCTGGAGAGGTTCAACATGCAGGGCTGCAAGCCTGTTGATACCCCTCTTCCTGGTGGTTGGAGGAAGGGAGATGCTACTTCGGAGGAGGTAGTGGATGCCACTGTCTATCGACAGTTGGTGGGGTCGTTGATGTATCTGGTCAATACTCGACCCGATATATGCTATGCAGTTAACCAGCTTTCGCAAGCTATGGTTAAGCCTACCAGCTCTTTTGGAAGGCGGGCAAGCATGTATTGCGCTATATCAGAGGCACATCGGGATATGGTCTATGGTACAGACAGGAGGATGGAGTGAAGCTTTCTGGCTTCACTGATGCAGATTGGGCGGGGAGTCCAACGGACCGGAAGAGCACTTCTGGAGGAGTTTTCAGCATTGGGTCGACAGCAGTTTCCTGGTACAGCAGGAAGCAGAGATCTGTGGCACTCATTTCAGCAGAGGCTGAGTACATGGCAGCTAGCTTGGTTGCATGCGAGGCTATTTGGATGAGGAAGATCCTCGTTGGATTGTTCGAGTTGCATTTGGAGCCTACAGTGATTTACTGTGATAACCAGAGTTGCATTAAACTCTCGGCTAATCTAGTATTTCATGATAGGTCCAAACACATCGACATCAGGTACCATCATATCAGAGATTGTGTTCAGTGGAGAATCATGATGCTTTCATATGTTCCCACGAAGGATCAGGATGCCGACATCCTGACGAAGGCGCTCACCAGGAGCAAGTTCGAATTCCACAGAGGCAGGATAGGGGTTGCAGATAATCCATATCTTGCTGAGAGGGAGTGTTGAAAATGCGGCAAGATGATGGAGCTTAGTGAAATGAAGTCGCCTTCACTAAGTGGGCCCGCAGGCAAATTCTGGCGCAAAATCTATTTTTAGACTATGTCTATTTTTAGACATATGGAGCATGGTCCAGGGGTTGCAGTATGTTATTATTGGAGTATTGGTCATGTTGGTAAAAATAGATGGACCTCTATTTTTAGACATATAGGTCGAAGTCTATTTTTAGACTGCCTATCCTAAAAATAGAAAGGTCAAATATTATTTACCCTTAATAATATTTGGACTCTAAACTTCAGTTTACTCTCTTGGAGCACTTCAGTTCGAGCTACAGAAGTGGCTCATGCATCTGAAAGAGGAATTACGCTATTCCTAGGGGTTTGGTGAGCTCATGCATGGTTGACTTCGGTTAGGACTTCAGTGGCAGAAGTTTGGTGGAGTTGATGAGACAGTTGGTGGAGTTGTGTTCGGTTTAACTTAGTTGAACTAGTTGAGATTAGTTTAACTAGCTAATCGACTAGTAATGAGTGGAGTGAATTAAATATTATTTAATTCATTAATTAGTAACTCATTATTCAACTCAAGAACACATCAGTTCACTACAGTGCATGGACAGTTCAGTGGAGACCAATGAAAGAGGTAGATGAAAGGGTGAGTACAGCTATCAGTTGTGACATCAGTTGTGCATGAGATTTGCACCACACTTGGAGGAAATTTCCCATGATGATTTCACTGTCAAGCCAAGGAGATTCGAGCCTTGGATCTCTATTTAGACAGGCCATGATTGCACAATAGAGGCAAGCAATTAGTGGATGTGTTTTGAACCTGTGACTTGTTCAAAACCAAGCTAGTTTGTGTGTAACTTCATGAGATAGTACTGAGTACTTGTGAGGAGTATTGTACTGAGTTTGTTACATGTTTTCTCCATTATAATATACACAATAGCTGCGGGGTTTTCAGCTATAAGCTTTCCCCATATATACTGTGTAATGTGTGTGATGTTTTGATCGCATACCGCTTGTTTTATTTCCGCATGTGTGATGATCTGAGTGGAAGAGATTACGTGTTGCATATGAATTCGAATTGATATGTGATCAGGATAATCTCGGTGGATAAATAACATTATTCAACAAATTTCTACAGGTTCTTCATTATCCAGTAAAGATAAACTGTTTGCTTGCATTGGGATGATCTTCCTCGAGAGTGACCCAGGTCGGGTACTAGATCATACCAATCACCCAAATCCACATTTGATTCTACTGCCTAATGGTTCATTTCTGCTTATGAATCCGAGATAATTTTACGGACCTGATCCATAGCTCTAGTTTGAAAAACGTGAGTTGCCTCATGAATAAAGCGAGATGTAGTTCTACGACCTCAGCTTCTCGGAGTCCGAGACTGGGACGAGTTGGCACTGTAATGTTGCCCTTGCAATCTTCCGCAACCACGAACTCCCATGGACGACTAGCCGGTGGCAGATGAGGGACGAAGCATTAGGTTAAAAACCAGATGAAAACACAAAATACTGTTGTAATGGCTAGACTCGATCCTAAGTGGAACATAAGTCGACACTCAATTGTTGACCAACTGAAAAAGTCCAAAACCCTCTCAACACAAAAATATCTGTAGGAGTAACCAAGCGGAAAAATAGGCAACTGTGAGATATAATTCTACTAGCCTACCATATGATAGGTAAAGAGAAACTTGTATGGCTTGGGGAGTGGAATATTACCTCCCAAGTTGCCCCCAGACAATGAGGACCAAGATATTCAAACAGAGACAGGAGGTCCATGTTCAATATCCAGAACAGATGAACCAAAAACACCAGACTACTGTCATAGTCGCTTCCATAAATAGGCCAACAAATGAGACTAAAGAAATTCCATACCAGAGTCCTTGATTACATTCCCATATGTGAAAGAACAATGCCAAAATATATAGAAACACAAAGCCGAGAAACAAACAATTCGCTATAAAAAACCATAATTTCCTTCCTCCTTTCACGAATGACTTCTCAGTAATCCCGGATATAATAACCATATTACGCTAGTGAAAATTCCTAGATCTAGAATCCTATTACATCAACTGATGAGAATTCTTTTATTTGGTAATTCCCTAAACAAATTATTTACTGTGTTTGTAATATTCCTAATTAGCCCAAGCTAATAGGAATATACAATTTTGTTTTCATTTTCTTGTTGCAAGAATAAAATTGTAAAGGAGGATAAATTAAATTTCTAAAACAACAAAATAAATCAATGCCCATGTGAACAAGGCTAAATCTTGGCTGCTTGAGCAAAACACCCTTATGTGTGAAAGGGATTAAGTCAGTTGACTGGGTCAACTGGACCAAATCAACAACGCTGTCTAGATACATTGAACCATCTACATGCACAACACAGTTTTAGTTGGAGGCTAATAATGTGAATGCAACTAAATCATTGAGATGGTTTAGGGTTTGGCAAGGATTCCATCTTATTTAAGGAGGAGGAGGACAGCATGAGAGGGGTTGTCGAAGATATTATTTTTGAAGGATTTGTCTGCTTAGACACTTCTCATTCTCTAGCTGTTTAGCTGAGAATAGTGCTGTTTAGCACTAGGGTGTTCTTGATCGGGAATCCCACCTCTTCCATTGAGTAGCTGTTGGAGGAGTCTTGCATTTCTTGACCACTATCAGGCATTTGGCCAAGCTCTTCTTCCAACTAAAACACATATCTTGTTGAGGGTTTGGTTGTCTTTGTAAGCTGCAGTAAGTGGAGGCTAGATCTATTCAGATCTAAGCCATTCTAGTGCCTCTTTTCAGTGGGAAAGCCTTCTATCCCCTTGGAAAGAGAGTATTGGATGAGGAGAGCTCATTTTCAAATCTTGGCTTGAGGCCACATCATGCTCTACAGCCTACAACACAGTCCATCTTCTAGAACTGCGTTATTTGCAAGAAGGAAGTCGTAGGGTTTTTTGGCACTTCAAGGAGGAGAGATATCTAGTGTTGGGAATCTACCCTTCACTGTGGTGATCCGTGGGTTACACATCTAATCCATGTTCCATTCAGATCTGATTTGAATACTGATGTATTTGCTTCAGAAATTCTGAGTCATTCTGCAGATCAACTGCATTAGATCTTTGATCTACTCCATGTACATCATTTTCTGCTGAAAACCTTAAGGGGATTTTGAAGAGGAGACTCTATAGTGTACAGATCTGATATAGATCTATATTTTTGTACAAAAATCTGCTCTAGATCTGAAGTGTAACTTACATCTCTTTCCAGCTAATAAAATAACGCTGTCAAGCTTGTATAGTCATATCATCTGGTTGCAGCCTCTTATTTTGAGTATTTCTTCATGTAAAGTCTATCGCTTTCTGTTCAGTAATGAAAGGGCTTCAATATAACTATGATTTACTATTATAAACAATCATATTGAGCCTCCATATTGGCCTCCTGCATATATTTGGCTGAATTGCGTTATTTTCTGAGCAGTTTTTTCACATAGTGCTGCAGTCCCTTCTTTGGGCAATTTTCCAGCTGTACTAGGTGTGGGAGATCTGTTTAACCCACCTAGAAAGATTTGTTCCTAATCTCCTCTTGGATTTGGGTCTTAGATTATCAGATCTAAGGGATCCAAGGGTTGATTTACAGTGCTGTAGCATACATTCCTGAAAAATGCGTTTTTCAGGCATGCCTTGCTAGCAGTCCCAATTTGGGGATATTACAGTGTTATCAGAGCATCTATCTTGGCACAGCCTGTGCTTTGCTTATTGAAGAGCTAGTATGTCTTTTCATGGAAAGAAAAGACTGATGAAGAAGTGTAGTTACACTAAAGACACCGAAGACAAGGGTCCAAACCCTTCATTTGGAAGATTGAATGGGAAAGAGTTTTCAAAAACTCTGTTCCAAACTATGCATGAGCTAAAGAATGAAATTAGGGGAGTGAGGAATGAAAGACAAGCAGATCTTTTGGTTTGCACATGAAGGAAGCCCCACTACTTCATATGATGTGTGTGAGCATTTAGCACACAATCTGATCTACAACGTTGTAGCATGCCTACATTCCTTGCAAGAGGAGAAGAAGAAGGAGAGACACCAAAAGAGGAGACTCTTGGTGACTATCTCCGGGAATATGAATCTCAGTCTAAAACATTCAAAGAGCATCTAAGCTTCCCAGAGTTTTGTCAACTCAAAGAAGAAAGAAGATCCAACAAAATTATGAGAAGAAGGGGGTGCATGCAACACACCTTGGGTGGAACTTTTCTACCTACTTTTGATGGGTCATCTGAGAGCTCAACCAAGTCTTGGGTAAATAAGCTGGACACATATTTTCAGCTGCCTCCAATTTCTGAATAAGAAGCCATAAGAGTAGCAGTGCTACACCTCCAAGGTAAAGCATATGCCTGGTGGTTATTTGAGTCTTCTTCATTAAAAAATGTAAACATCTCTACTTATGCAAATTTCACTAGGAGGTTAGTGAAAATATTTGATTCTATGCCATCTGAAATTTCTGTGGGTAAACAAACTAAGCCCAAGACATCAAAACCTTTGCATGAGATGGAAAGATCCATGAAGATAACTCCATTTCAAAACATTGTTGAAGGGGTTAAAGATCTGCTACATGATTTGCCAAGGGAAAAGGCCCTACTTCAGCAAGAACCTTCTTCTCAAGAAGAAGACATGAGTGTTCCTTTTTCAAGGAGAGATCAAGTGAAAGGATCTCTTATTGATGAGGCATACTCCATTGATGAGGAGAAGAAAGAAGAAGAATTGAAAGGTTCCTCCAGCGCTGTGACAGAAGGGGGATATCTATTTTTATTGAGAGATGGAGATGAAGCCATTTCTTCCACTAAGAGGGCTCTTGTATCTTTGCAAGAAGGCCCCAATGATCCTATACATGAAGAAGATGAGCAGCATGTGTCTATGTTGATGGACAAAGAGACAAAACAATGGAGGGATTGTGTTCCAACATTGCATCCAAATTTGGAACACACATTATGATGGATCAATCCTTTGTGATCAAGACTCTTGACACCAAGGAGATGATGGGTGTTCATGAGTTAGTTGCATCTAAAGGGAGCACCTTAGACTGTGAGATCTTGCAGAAGGTGGGTGATGAAGAAGAAGAATTTCTCCTTATTATGATACTTCCACACAACAATCGGAGATGGATTTGCGCAGTGGAAGCAGAGTCATGATATGTTCCCATTTGTTGTTCACATAGGAATGAGCCATGAGACACCATTATCTTGTGGTATGGCACCTGGGAGACCACCTGATTCAGATTTGATGAAATATGTTTCATGCATTGATGCTCCTTTCATAGATCCAAGAAGGAAGGGAGCATTAGAAGACCATGCTTCAACGCTGAGAGTATGGGGAAGGTACAAGGAGAGGGAAAGCATTCTTCCCTTGACATCACTATCCATTCTCTCATCTCATACTGCACTGAGAAAAGATGCTGCAAGAATGAAGGTTGACACCATCATGAAGCAAGGAAGGCAATCCTTGAATCAGAAGAAAAACTTGTTTGGAGGATCCTCTTCCATACATGATGAGAGATGGTGGTCACACATGCATACTTTGGCAAAACCAAGGAGGTTTTGGATAGATGATAGCCTCCCATGGGAGACTAACTTCCAAGAACTTTCATCTTCTTTTGAGCATGTGCATGAGCAAGGAGGGAAACAAGGAAGCACTAGCAACCTTCCACCTTGTACCTTTGGCATGGGTGATGTCAAGGAGGAGGAAAATGGGAAGCTTGGATTTCCAACATACACCTCTGACATGGGAGATGTCAAGGAGAAGAACAACATGGCAGACACTTCAGATGACACTCTATCAGCGCTGTCATTGTTGGGCACATTAGACCCCTATTGGAAATCCCAACTGTTGTTGGAATATTCCAAGGATCTTCATACTTGCATGATTTTGGATGACTGGCTGCATGAAGAGAGCTATTCAATCCTTGATGGAGTCATCTATAATCATGGTAGGATATTCTTGTCTAGAGCTTCCAATGTCAAGGAGAAGTTACTACAGAGGGCTTATGAAGAGTTCAATTTCAGCCACCCCTATTCTATGAAGCTCAACAATATCATTTTGAGGAGCTATTATTGGGAAGGCTTTAAAAAATAACTATATCAACATTGTCAGAGATGCATGGACCTTGTGGAGTTGGAGCAGCGACATGACTCTAAGGAAGAGTTAAATCAACCCTCTCCTTCTTCCCTTGAAGAAGAGAGTAGATGTATGCACCACTCCATTGATGGGAGGAGGATTGTTGGTGAAGAGCATGCTCTTAGTACATATTTTTTATATTCTGATTTCATGCATTCTTACACCATGTTTTTGCAGGCCATGACTCCAAGGAGGAGTAATGTATTTTGTAAGCCTCATGGCCAATATTGGGTCCCAAAATTTTTTGAATTGGGCCACTCCCTTGGAGGAACGAGGGAGATTTTTCATCATGATGGGTGCTTCCCAAAGGCACCAAATATATCTCACACTTTCAGCTCTGGTGAGATGGTATGGGTAGCAAGTAAGTGGCGAGAAAACCACTTACCACATCTTGGTTTGATATAGGCAGGGGATGCTCTGCACTGGTTCCACATGTGGGACTATGATCCACCTCCATGTGCACACATTTCTGTTTGTTTGTACATTGTTTTGATCCCCTATATTGATGATGTGCTTGTACTTTTCATGGGGATGTATGGAGGAAGGAGGGAAGGCATGCATGTGCCCTATGGGATGACTACACTCCCTGTACTTTCTGTCTTATATTTCAGGGAGGGCATTGGGAAAACCATGGTTGTTTCATGTGATTTATTGTTTCCTTATGGGATGAGTTGTTTGCATCTCATGAGAACATCGTTGGAACAAGTCATGGATGGATGGTTTGGTGATCACTTAGCTTATGAGAGAAGCTTATCCTTTGTTTGTGACACCAATGGAGAAGGATATGAGTTGCAGCACTCACCTTATCAGTTGCTTGAGGACAAGCAACATTTTGGAGGGGAGGACTGTAATATTCCTAATTAGCCCAAGCTAATAGGAATATACAATTTTGTTTTCATTTTCTTGTTGCAAGAATAAAATTGTAAAGGAGGATAAATTAAACTCTTAAAACAACAAAATAAATCAATGCCCATGTGAACAAGGCTAAATTTGGGCTGCCTGAGCAAAACACCCTTATGTGTGAAAGGGATTAAGTCATTTGACTGGGTCAACTAGACCAAATCAACAGCGCCGTCTAGATACATTGAACCATCTAGATGCACAACGCAGTTTTAGTTGGAGGCTAATTATGTGAATGCAGCTAAATCATTGAGATGGTTTAGGGTTTGGCAAGGATTCCATATTATTTAAGGAGGAGGAGGACATCATGAGAGGGGTTGTTGAAGATATTATTTCTGAAGGATTTGTCTGCTTAGACACTTCTCATTCTCTAGTTGTTTAGCTGAGAATAATGTTGTTTAACACTAGGGTGTTCCTGATCGGGAATCCCACCTCTTCCATTGAGTAGCTCTTGGAGGAGTCTTGCATTTCTTGACCACTATCATGTATTTGGCCAAGCTCTTCTTCCAACTACAACGTAGATCCTGTTGAGGGTTTGGTTGTTTTGTAAGTTGCAACAAGTGGAGGCTAGATCTATTTAGATCTAAGCCATTCTAGTGCCTCTTTTCAGTGGGAAAGCCTTCTATCCCCCTCGCAAGAGAGTATTGGATGAGGAGAGCTCATTTTCAAATCTTGGCTTGAGGCCACATCATGCTCTAGAGCCTACAACGCAGTCCATCTTCCAAAACTGCATTATTTGCAAGAAGGAAGTTGTAGGGTCTTTTGGCACTTCAAGGAGGAGAGATCTCTAGTGTTGGGAATCTGCCCTTCACTATGGTGATCTGTGGATTACAGATCTAATCCATGTTCCATTCAGATCTGATATGAATATTGATGTATTTGCTTCAGAAATTCTGAATCATTCTGCAGATCAGCTGCATTAGATATTTGATCTACTCCATGTACATCATTTTCTGTTGAAAACCCCAAGAGGATTTTGAAGAGGAGACTCTATAGTGTACAGATCTGATATAGATCTATCTTTTTGTACACAGATCTTCTCTAGATCTGAAGTGTAACTTACAGCTCTTTCCAGCTAATAAAACAACGCTGTCAAGCTTGTACAGTCATATCATCTGGTTGCAACCTCTTATTTTGAGTATTTCTTCATGTAAAGTCTATTGCTTTCTGTTCTGTAATGAAAGGGCTTCAATATAACTCTGATTTACTATTATAAACAATCATATTGAGCCTCCATATTGGCCTCCTGCATATATTAGGCTGAACTGCGTTATTTTCTGAGCAGTTTTGTCACATAGTGCTGCAATCCCTTCTTTGGGCAATGTTCCAGCTGTACTAGGTGTGGGAGATATGTTTAACCCAACTAGAAAGATTTGTTTCTGATCTCCTCTTGGATTTGGGTCTTAGATTATCAGATCTAAGGGATCCAAGGGCTAATTTACAGTGCTGTAGCATACATTCTTGAAAAATGCGTTTTTCAGGCATGCCTTGCTAGCAGTCCTAATTTGGGGATATTACAGTGTTCTATGGTAAATATTGAAAAATACACACTAAAACCTTCAGAAATTAACTACGGAAAATAAATAAGTGCTGAAACAAGATCTGAGAAAAAATAAATCATAGACACATGACTTCGTTATTTTGGACCCCCAGAAAAACCCAATGCGGGAAAATCGATGCAACAACTGAGGGTTGATTTATTATGCAGTGATTCTGAATACAATCCGGGATGCCTTGCTGACCATCCACATAGATAATCTGACTGACAATGAGCTAGTGAGGTTACCTCACACTGACGCTGGAAAGATGAACTTGCCAAACTCTGAGCTGACGAGCCCTACGCTTCCTCTGCGCAGTCTCCGCGTCACTCTGCGTGGGGACTACGTAACCCCTGATAGCTGGCTCTTCTGCTGACTGGATCTTACCTTCTGACCCCTTCTGGTCTCACACCTCGGGTCTCCAACACTGGATCTAACTAATCCTCAGCTGAATCATGGATCTCCTTAAAGTTGTTGCGCTGCCTCTCTGCGTACTTCTCTGGCCTCTCTGTGTACTTCTCTCTGTCTTCTCTGCGGTGTATTCCTTGCTGAGGAAAATATCCAACCGAAAATTATCCCTACCCCTCTCTACGAGAACCCTCTTGATCGATCTTCTCCCTAAGCACTGCTCACTAAAATTTTTTGATCTCTGGATTCATTCTCCGTCTCGATGTGTCTTCCAAATGATCCATCAATTCCTTCTTATAATCTTCTCGTTGAGTCTTTAATGACCGAGATTAAATCGTTAATCAACGGATAAGATTAATCTTGACTTGTTCTTCGTCTTCTCTAGAAGATTCACACTCTGTTTTAATTCATATCCTTTAATTATTTTAATTTCCAAAGTTTAGACTTGGGGTCCCATTAATTTTTTTTTTTTTTTTCATAAAACATGATCTGAATGGAAATTCCCAAAACACTTTCTGGGTTCTTTGGAATACATGTGCGTAAGCCTCCTTGCAAATTTTGAGACTTAGAGCACATTCGATGCTACCATAAATCAACACTCCCTCTTAGCAAGGAATGTGCTCTAGCAATACATCCAGTTGAAGTACTGCTCTCATTCTGAAACATCTCCCTCTACGCTGCTGATGTCTGACACTGTTGCTCACCACCACTGCAGTGCTGCATCTATGCTGCTGCTACCCTACGTACTACTGCCAACTGCTACCACACTGCAACTCTTTTGCTCATTGCAACAGAAAAACATCCAAGTTCTAAACTAAGTGTTCAACATGATGCATCTTGGTACTTAAGTTTGAATTCTGCTAGTCTTTGCACTGAACCTGTGAAGCCTCTGCACTGCTATTGACTCTACACCGTGCCTCCCTGCACTACTGCCAAATCTGCTCTGCGCGGCTCAGTCTCTGGCGCTCTCTAGCCACTGCGCTGTTACTTTTTCACTCCTCTGCACCAACTGAAATCCACTCATCCAACTACTTCAAATTTGGGTTCCCTTAGCAAGGTGATGATTCAAGAGGTGGACTCCTCAAGGATCCTGCCCAATTGCAGTTCTGTTGAACTACATCTCTAAATCACCCGAATATTCCCTAGGAGATATATGGGCAATCATAGAAAACTCCTCTTCTTCAATCTGGGAGGTTGTAGCCTGCAGATCATGCTTCTCATCTTTTTCCTTCTTCTTGAGAGGACACTGTGAGGCGTAATGTCCCATTTCGCCACATCAGAAGAACTTTATCTTTGAGATGTCCTTCTTACGTCTTCGTTGCTCTTGCTGCCCTTTTGATGTAAGGATGCATTCTCCTCCTCCTCCTTGGGATTCTACCTACTGCTCCTACTAATCTCTAGTTAAAACTTGAGCATGTATCGCCTCATCTCTTCTTGCTGAAGAGAAGCCCACATCATTTCCCAATCCGACAATATTTCTCTGCCTAGGATGTTTTGGACGAAGACCTGCAACTCATCTGAAACTAGGTTAAGGGAAAATCTGACCATCTCGGTGGCCTGAGGCGCTGATCCTACAACAACCAGTTGATCTCGGTTCTCCTGAAGTCTAGATAGGAACGAATAAATGTGCTCTCCCTTCTGCATCCTTGTAGAACACAACTTATCCTCCAAGAACATCTTCCACTACTCAAAAGATCCCTGATATAGCGTCTCTAAGGCCCACCACATCTCTCTAGTTGATGCTTTGTTGACGATGTGACATACGACATGATCCCTCACTATGTTGAGGATCAAACATTTTGCCTTCGCCATATCTTTCTTGTATGATTTTAGTGGATCCGTGTGTACTAGTATAGCTACCACATCATTGATGAAAACTTTGAGATCATGTTCATCTAACAAGCATATGATCCTAGCCTGCTAGATCACACAGTTAGAGGCTCCCTCCAACCGATCTTGATATCTCTGTTAGTGTCAGTCTAGTCATATTGCCATCAGTGTTCAAAACTACTCTTTTGCATTTGCATATTAGGAGTCCCATGCCAATAAATTTCACCATTCCGCTAGGTCATGGATTCATTGATGGTAGTGTTTTTTCATCATTTTTCCCTCATGAGATACTTGCTGATCCTCCTCTCTATGGTCTTCAGTCATTAGTCACTTTCATTCTCAAAATCATATTATTAGGTCATAGGATGGGTCTCATTAGGTTCTAGGCTCTCACCATGGTCAAATAAATAAGTTAAGTGTCAATAAATATCAACAAGGTCATGAGGAAGTCAATAAACTCAAAGTGACAGCACCTGGAAGATCAAAGAAACATTTTATTCAGTTTGATCTAATTTTCACCTCAAAACCATGTTTTGAGGTGAAAACATGATATTTTGCCTTTATTATCAATAATTATGTAATTTCATGTCATCATATGTAATAAGTCACACTTCAGAAGCTGCCATCTCCAAAAAATCAGCACCCTGCCTTCAGAGAATTTTTTCACATCATGTTGAGCGCCAAATTATCTTCCAAGCAAATCCATTAGAAAGAGTCCGGAAAGAGCTTTCCAACGGTATACTACACTCTCAAAACTGACTTTTGGATTGAAATTTATGCCTAAGTGAAGTAAAAAGTCCCCTATTCCCTAACCTTCTCCTTTTTCCAATCTTTCCCTAAAATTTATTTTATTAAAGTTTAATATTTTCTTTATAAATCCCTTCCCCCCCCCCCCCCCCTCCAATTACAAAATCGTGTTATTAAATCTTCTAACTAAACATGCGATTTAATTATTAACCACTTCCCCTCATGCCCTTGAGACTTTATAATAAAATTAAAGTCTCATATTATAAAACCGCCCCCGCCGTTCTAAACCACTTCCCCACCATACTTGAAACCTTATAGTAAAAATTAAAAGGTTTATATTATATAAACCCCGCATAAACCAAGTCCCTTCCCCTTTCATCGCATCGGCACATTTTATAAGCGCGCCCCGATCAGCCCATCGCGAAACTTCCGATGCGATTGCCCCAATTGAATATCTCCGATGGTATCAACCCCGCCCGATGTATATCCCGACTGTCGATTTGACCCGTGATCCGACGGCTCCCAACCAATCGGAACCTCCTCATCGGCGCCTCCAAAGAGACCCTTCCTGATTGCAAACCCCCGATCGACACCCTCCGATCATTCCACAGTCGTCGATCGCCCAACCCCATCCGACGACCCACAGTCATCGTGCCCTCATTGCATCGGAGGAGTTGTGTTATGTTCCGCCTGAGCCTCTGATCCCCGATACCGATTGACTTATGGGCCCACCACTCGAATCTTCCACCCCGTTCATAATATAAAACCCTTTCTCTTTGTATAAACCAAAGTTTCGTTTTATTTGTTTTATGCAAAGTATTTCCCTCGTCGCTGATCTCCATCACATCGGAAGTATTGTATTGTGTTATGCGATGCGCCCGCCCCATTTACCCAATTCCGATTGCAATGATAATACCCTGGTCCCACCATAAAGCCCTCCGCTCTTTCATATAAAAAGCCTTCCTCCCTTTGTAAATAATGAATAACCATTTTAATTATATTTTCAAAGGGATTTATCCGCTCCCTTTCACATTACCCATCGGGCCTTGCCAAATCGCATCGGAAGTTTTGTTTTTTCGTTTCAAATAACATCCTCCCCATTCCCCAATCGCCGATTGGCGATGGCACTATCACACAAAAGCATATTACCATGTTTTATTATATATTGCCTCCCATCCGATCCCAATTGCGATTATAACGTAAACCTGCCTCCTTTCCTTCCCTTTTTCCAATTCAAAAATTATTTTTTCCCTTCACAAAGGCATAAATTCATTTTGAATTATTTCAAAATATTTTATAAAAGTCGGTTTTCTTCAAACGGAATATGGAAAGCAACAGTCAAAGGCTGAGAAAGCTTATTTAAAACAGAGATTGTTATAGCAGCAGCAAAATAGGAAATCTGTTTCCGGATTGCCTATTTTTCCTTCATTCAATATAACAACGAATTTTCAAAGGGTCAAAATGTATTGCTGTTCCTTGTTTTCAGAGGAAAAACGTTGGTTCTCTTTGCCATATTCATATTTTAGTTCTAAGTTGTTAAACAACTCCCTTTTTTCGTGGATCTATGTTCCCACATTTCAACTTATTTATTGTAATTGTAAATCATTTGTAAAGAAGTCTGTAACTCAGCAGTAGGGGAATAGTGTGGAAGAAAGCTCTGCGCTCCATTGTACAGTTTGACAGGGAATTAATAAGAGATGTAGCTATGATTTGTGGGATCCATGTGGTATGAGATTTAGCATTTGTTTCTCTCCTTTGTTTCATATGTAAATTGTTATGTTTCACCTCTCATCCATAAACATTTCCTTTTCAATTCTTTCAAGATAGAAAGGTAGGATCCATTTTTATGCCCTGCCTTAGGGAATCATTCATACTCTGTGTTTTTCTTCTGTTTGAAAAGGATCCAATTATTGTGCCCTTTTTAGCTCCTCACCAGTCTTTCTATTCCATCCTTATTTAACCTTGATTGCTAAAATTTCTTGCCTACCTTGCCCCATGAAATACCCTATATCCTTGATTTAATTTTCCGGTTTCATACTGTCCCATTTTGTCCCACACATCCCTGAAATTTCATTTCATTTATTAAAACCTTTTTCCCATCATTTTATCTAGCCTAATATCAGTCCATTATTGCACTTTGTTGAATATCCTTTTCACGGAGAAAGCCCTCTCCTGACCTTGTAGGGCTAGCTACAAGGCTGAGCGTGGTTTAGTTGTTACCCTGTTTTGCCCTTTTCAGCCTGGGGTCCAATTCGGGTGCTAACATCTCTGGCGACCATATTGGGGAGGCCGATCTGACTGTCTGCGAGCTTATATTCTTGGTGCTCATTGACTGTGTTATATTCTGTTTTCAAAGAAGGTCATAATCAGGCCCTGTGTGAATAACCAGTATTAAAACCTTTGGCTAAGGTTAAACCTTGATTATACAAAACACGACGGTTCTTTACAAATCTATGTGGTTGAAGTAAAAAACTTAGTTTTATTGCTGGCGGAGAAATAATATTAGTGGGACCCAGCCCTAATTAACGCAAGGAGTTAAAGCGCTTAACCACGACCAAAGCCTGAAGTCAAAGCTCGGTTTGATTTACCACTGGCGGGTTTTGGAAACCAAAACCACCCATTTCGCGCCGCTTTTGCCCCAGAGCAAAACTACTCCAAAAAAATGCGATCCAGTGAGATTTGGGCACGTCATCACCCAAAAACCGCCCATTTTGCGCGGCTCTCAGCTGTTAAACTTCTGCCATGAAAAAAACGCGATATTCACAAGAACCGTCTGATTTGAAGAGCCTTAATCGCGCGTTGAGGTGCACAAGTGATAATCGAGGTATGATCTGGTGGATTTCGCATTATTTAATGTTTATTTGATTTATAAAAATAGTGGATGCGTGGGCCCTCGTCGAATGAAATATATGTCGCGCTGATACCATAAGTGTGTTCTATAGTATAAAGTTCAAAAGGTTGATGTTTTAAAGGATCGCGCCATTGTTATAAAGTTTTGATATTTCGACCAGAGTGATAAGGTTTGCCCAGTATATTTAATGTGTTCCCCAATATCACATTAAATTATAAAGATTTTTTTAAAGGTCTGGATATTATTTCACGACGAACATTGCTGAAGTTGTTGGAAAGAATATAACTACAGCCACTTATTCACAGTCCTAATATTTCCGGTAGCAGAATTTCAAGTTAGATCACCCTAGTAAAAAATTTTCTTGTAAACTCCTCGGTTCTGGAAAATGATTTTCAGAGTTTGTTAGGCTGAAACAAAATTTTTGTACAGTAGAAGATTTACACACACTGGCTTCAAGAAGATACAAAAGGGCTAATCCAGATCCAAATCCTCCCCCTGTGTTTGAAAATCCAAATCTTATTCCAAGAATTGTCAGAAGACAAGAAGGATCACTAAGTCCCAGACCTATCTTCAGATCCTATACTTGGCCCAATGAGCGGTTTTTTGTAGAAGATCTTTCCTTTGATGAAATTTTTGAGCTTTCTTTATTTAGAAATAAGTCTGAAACTGACATTGATGATACAGTTTTAGATCCTGAGTTTCTTGTAGATATTGAAGTTCAAAGGGCAAATGCTTCAATCGATGATTACATTTTGAAATCCCCTCAGTCATCTACCACTGTAACTAATATTCCTGAGCCTTCAGAATCATCAGGTACAACAATTCCTCCTCCTAATTCATCAGCATTCCCATCAATTAATTCTCAGCTTTCATCTCCTCCATTAACACCTCCCCTAAATCCTACAAATCTTGTTGTAAATCCACCTAGAGTCATGGCTGCCCGGTATGCACCTCTGGTCCTACCTAAGGTTCTCAATGATATGCCTGCTGATTATCAGAGTAAAATTCCTATCTTTGATGCCACTCAAAGCATCACAACCCAACAACACGTTGATAAAATGAATGACTTTTTTGATCTACATGAGGTAGAAGCAGAGAATGTAACTACCAGGTTGTTTGTTCAAATCTTCGGAGGTGAAGTTAGAAAGTGGTTCAGAGCCTTACCAGCAGGCTCAATTCGCACTTTGCAGGAGTTGCACACACAGTTTTTAGACCAGTGGGAGGTAAAGAAGAACCCACTTCAAATTTTGTTTGAATATGAAAATATTAAGAGAAATGTGGGTGAAACTGTACAGGATTATTGTTTGAGATTCAATGCTGTATACAATGCTATTGCAGCTAACCTGAAACTTCCTGTGGATTTAGCCTTGCTTAAATTTCCAGATGGTTTTGATGCCGAGATGGCATATCAGCTGCGTGAAAGAGATCCTTCTTCACTTGTAGACATGCATAAGATAACAGTAAGTGTAGAAGCGAATCTGCTAGCTAAAAGAGCACAGACCAGAGCTGAAAAGAGAGTCACGGTGAAAGAGGAAGCCTCTCCTTCAGACAAAAAAATGGACACTCTGATTTGGACAGTCGAGAAGTTGGTTGATCGATTAACCATTACAGACAGACCTGAACCTCAAATAAGAAATCCAAACTTCAGAGGGCAGCAGCCCCAATTCAGAATCAAGTAGAGAGAACAAAGAACGTAGGACCAAGCGCCACCACAGCGGCAGATTAAAACTCCATTGCAACAGAACTACGTGCAAGGGACAGACTCGGATGACGATGATCTTGTGATTGAGGCCAATCACTTTTTCACAGCTGATGGTGCCCCAATTTTCCTCACTGAAGACGAAGAATACACAGTGGCGACTCCAGATGTTCAAAGGGGCGAAAATTTCATTTTGGCCAATGATGCAGTGTTGGAAAATGAATTCGATGATTACCAGAGAGGGTATATGAATGCTTTATCGACCCAACAAAAGCAATATTCGCTAAGGAACAGGGATGTTACAATCAGTCCCATTCAGAAAAGAAAAGAGCTCCAGATGAAGAACAATGCACAGAAGAAAGGGAAAGAAACAACCGACCCTTCCTCCAACAAAACTCCTTCAGCGATTAACGCTGCAAGTGTGAAGAATCAGCATAACACAGCAAAGGAGCAAACAGAGAAGAAAGATCCTCCCATTAAAGAGGTAGAAAAAGCTCCTTCTTTTAATTCGGAGAATGAAATTTCTAAATTGAAAGTATCTATGCCCTTGACTGAGTTGGTGAAAAATAGTACTTATAAACACGAGGTGTCAAAAGTCTTGCAAATAGACTCCGTTTCAGATATGGTCAATGTAGAAGATGACTACCCTGAACTCATCTTTGGTCCAGCCACAGAAGAATCTGAAGAAAATGAAGTCCCTCCCTTTTACTTGAGTCTGAGGTTGCATGAGTTCATCTTGCATAATGCTATGTTGGACTTCGGAGCCTCACATAATTTGATGCCCAAAGCCGTCATGGAGAATTTAGGCCTTGATATTACTCGAAAATACCATGATTTGTATTCCTTTGACTCAAGTAGGGTCCATTGTATTGGTCTTATTAAAGATTTGGTAGTGTCTTTAGATCAAATCCTAGCCAAAAATGTCTTGATGGATGTAGTAGTTGCTGATGTCCCACCAAGGTTTGGAATGCTCCTATCTAGGTCTTGGGGTGCAAAACTTAAGGGAACCATGCAGCTCGACTTCTCTTATGCCACCATCCCTGTATTTGGCCAGTTGAGAAAGCTATATAGGGAGAAGGAAATGAAATATATGATTACTAGCAAAGACAAGCCAGTAAATCATCCCATTAATGCTGTCCACACAGATTTAGAGTCTTTTGTCTTATATTCAGATGGTGGTTTAAATGATGTGAATGTTCAGTTGGTACAAGTAGATGAAATACCTGAAATTTCAGAGAATTTTAAGGAAGTCCTCAAGCAGGAAAAAGAGAAAGCAGCAAGCACTTCTAAGTCTCCTGCCTGCCAGCAGCAAAAAGACAGTGAACAGCTAGAAATCAGCCAAGGTAAAGAAGAAGAAGAAACAAAATTCCAGCATCTACAAGAAGAAGAAGAAGGCCTATGGAGCATGGATTTTGATGGAGCTGTTGGTAAGGATGGAGCTGGTATTGGAATATGGATTCGGAGCCCTGTTTTCCAGCCTGAAAAGGTTCCCAACAATGTTAGAGTATGTGCTTATAAGTTGGCTTTCGATTGCTCTAACAATGAAGCGGAGTATGAAGCTCTGATTGCAGGTCTCAAAATTTTGAAGAAGTTGAATGCAAAGAGGATTTCTGTGTATGGCGACTCCGAGTTAATAATTAAACAGGTTAAAGGAGAGTACCAAGCAAAGCATACGAGATTGAGGGCATACTGAAATGCAGTCCTGGATATCTTGAAGACCTTCCCAGAATACACCTTGACAGTAGTACCCAAGATGCAGAACATTATTGATGATTCTCTTGCCACTACAACAAGCAACTGGAAAATTCCGATGAACTCCAACAACAAGTTTGAGATCTATGTCAAACATAGGCCTGCTGTTCCAGACAATTTAAGGTATTGGCAAGTGTTTTGGGATGACAATGAGATTAATGCATTTTTGCAGGGCAATGGAAAATTCAAAGACACTCCAATAGAAGGTGAGTATAAGGTTGATGATCAAGAATTGGAGCAAATCAGATGGACATATTGCAGCTGAAAGATAATATAATTCCTAGAGGTCTCATACCTCTAGAGGAGCTTTTCAATCAGGATGATGTTGCAAAGAAGCCAAGCTTGGTGCCCACTGAGAAAGGAGTTGAAGATGTGAATCTTGGAACACCTGACAAGCCCAAGTTTGTGAAATTGTCAAAGGCATTGTCCCCTGAGGTAAAGGAGAAGTATGTTAAGTTGCTTTCTGAATTTTCTGATGTGTTTGCATGGGATTATTCAGATTTAAAGGTGTATGATAAGAACATAATCCAGCATACTATTCCTATCAAGCCGGATCAAAAACCATTCAGACAAAAGTTGAGAAGAATCAATCCGAAGCTGTTGCCATCCATTGAAAAAGAGGTAAACAGGTTGTACAAAGCAGGTATCATAGTTCCTATTAGATTTTCTGACTAGATTTCAAATTTGGTCCTGGTGTGTAAGAAGACAGGAGAGATAAGATTGTGCATATATTTTCGGAATTTGAATAAGGCGTCCTTAAAGGATAATTATCCACTTTCGAAAATGGACCATATTCTGCAGAGAGTAGTTGGAGCATCAAGGATGTCACTACTTGATGGCTACTCAGGCTACAACCAAATCTTGGTGCATGAGAAGGACCAAGATAAAACTGCCTTCACAACACCCTGGGGAACCTTCCAGTATGCTAAGATGCCGTTCGGACTGAAGAACGCTAGAGCTACTTTCCAACGTGCAATGGACATTGCTTTTGCAAATGAGAAAGATGTTTTTCTTGTTGTTTATTTGGATGATTTGACAGTGTTTTCAGGTTCAGATGATGAGCATTTTCACCATTTGAGAGTTGTTTTTCAGCGATGCAGAAAGTTTGGGATTTCTCTCAATCCCAAAAAGAGTCTCTTTGCCATGGATGAAGGCAAGCTGCTGGGGAATATCATCTCTAAAGATGGTATCTGCATCGATCCATCTAGAGTGGAGGCAATTCAGCACATAGACCTTCCACGGAGCAAAAAGGAAATTCAGGCTTTTAATGGTAAGATGAACTTCTTACGCAGATTTATACCCAATCTGGCTGAACATCTAAGAGAAATGACCAATATGTTGAAGAAGGACATCACTGTTAAATGGAGTGAGGAGGCTATCAAGTCATTCAATCTGGTAAAGTTTTCTTTGTCCAATGCCCCAGTTTTGATTAGTCTCGACTATACTTAAGATTTTATCATATTTTCGTTTGCATCGGAGCATACTATGGCTGTTGTTTTAATGCAAAAGAGAGATTAGGTTGAAAAGCCAATTGCCTTTTTCAGTAGAACTATTAGAGATGCTGCTTCAAGGTATAACATTATTGAAAAACAAGCATTGGCTCTTATAAAGGCATTGAAGGAATTTAGGGTCTATATTCTGCATTCACATACTGTAGCATATGTCCCTAACGCAGCAGTGAAGGATGTACTGATGAAAACTGATCCAGAAGGTCGAAGAGGTAAATGGAGAGCATCTATGTTGGAGTACGACTTGGAGATCAAAACCACGAAGTTGATTAAAGGCCAAGGCTTGGCGAAATTGATGGCCCAATCAAATCTGCGTGCCCTGGATATAAACCTCATTACAACAATGTCAGAGGATGAAGATGAAGGTTTGCTTGTTCCAATTTCAGATATTTTTCTGCAGTCCCCTTGGTATTCAGATATTGTTTATGTTATTTAGCACCTTTCGCCTCCTCCAGGAATGTCTAAGAGTAAAGGTAGATCTTTGAAACTTAACTCTGCTAAATATTGTATTTTAAAAAATGCTCTGTATTGGAAAGATCTAGGAGGTGTTCTGCTCAATTTTTTGGTTGAAGAAGAGGCGCAGAAGGTAATGCATGATTTTCATAAAGGTGACTGTGGCGGTCACTTGTTTTGGAAGACTACAACTAATAAGGTATTTAGAGCAGGATACTATTGGCCCACATTGTTTTCTGATTTATACAAAACAATGATGAATTGTCATGAATGCCAAATTTTCCAAGGGAAGAATAAATTGCTTCCACTTCCTTTGAAACCAGTTTCAATGAACGCGCCCTTTTAGCAGTGGGGGCTCGATTTCATAGGAGAAATTCATCCCGCGTCCTCATCACAACACCGATGGATATTGACAGGGACATATTACTTTACGAAATGGATCGAGGTCGTCCCAGCGAGGCAAGCAAATGACACGGTAATTATTCAATTCCTTGAAATGAATATTTTATCTCGTTTTGGCTGCCCTTATAAAATTGTGACAGATAATGCAGCGGCGTTAAGATCCAAGAAGATGGTCGATTTTTGTGACAAATACAACATCGCACTGGGCCATTCAACAACGTATTATCCACAAGGCAACGACCTGGCAGAGTCATCAAGCAAATCATTGATAAATATAATCAAGAAAATGCTGGAGGAAAACAAAAGAAATTGGCACCGAAAGCTCATCAACGCACTGTAGGCAGACAGAGTTAGCAGTGAGAAATCAATAGGTATGTCGCCTTTTGAACTGGTTTATGGTACTGATGCTATTTTTCCTACATCTCTTACAGTCCCAGTTATGATATTATTGCAAGAAGTTGGCAGCGAGGACGATGACAATCAGCGAAGGATCAATCAGATGATCCACCTTCAGCAAACAAGAGAGGAAGTGTCATAAAACGTTGTTCAGTTGTAGGAGAAGATTAAAACGATCTATGACAGAAAGACCAAAGTAGAAAAGTTTCAGCTGGATGACGTAGTGTTGAAATGGGATGCAAGGAATGAAGACAAAGGGAAGCACGGTAAGTTTGACAAACTCTGGAAATGACCATATAGGATTTCAGCATACAGGGGACATAATTCCTTCTTGCTTTCAGAGATGGATGGCCAAGATTGCCTTGGAAGAGCAGTGAATGGTAGGCTTTTGAAGCACTACCATTGTTGAATACAATGGATCAGAATCTATGTCATCACCATTGTATATACCATGTTATTTTTTATCACAGTTTAAGTACCTAGTCATTGAGGTTTGGGGCCCGAGGTGAAGGCTATAAAACTTAAATGATATGTGTATGGTTTGGTTTTATTTCAGTTTTCAGTCTTAGTCTTGAGTTAGAGTCAGTCTGCATAATGTCAGTTTTTAGTGTTTTGACTCCATGCCCAATGGATAAGGCTACTTGGTCTATGGTGTTCTTGGCGCCTCCAAGGAGCTACCATCCCCATTGGAGCCAATGTTAGTGTCAGTCTAGTCATACTGCCATCAGTGATCAAAACTGCTCTTTTGCATTTGCATATTAGGAGTCCTATACCAATAAATCTCACCATTCCGCTAGGTCATGGATTCATTGATGGTAGTATTTTTTCATCAGTTTTCCCTCATGAGATACTTTCTGATCCTCCTCTCTATGGTCTTCAGTCATTATCACTTTCATTCTCAAAATCATATTATTAGGTCATAGGATGGGTCTCATTGGTTCTAGGCTCTCACCATGGTCAAATAAATAAGTTAAGTGTCAATAAATATCAGCAAGGTCATGAGGAAGTCAATAAACTCAAAGTCATAGCACCTGGAAGATAAAAGAAATATTTTATTCAGTTTGATGTAATTTTCACCTCAAAACCATGTTTTGAGGTGAAAACATGATATTTTGCCTTTATTATCATTCATTATGTAATTTCATGTCATCATATGTAATAAGTCACACTTCAGAAGCTGCCATCTCCACAAAATCAGCACCCTGCCTTCAGAGAAGTTTTCCATAGCATATTCAGCGCCAAATTATCTTCCAAGTAGATCCATCAGAAAGAGCCCAGAAAGAGCTTTCCAACGATATACTACACTCTCAAAACTGACTTCTGGATTGAAATTTATGCCCAAGTGAAGTAAAAAGTCCCCTATTCCCTAACCTTCCCCTTTTTCCCATCTTTCCCTAAACTTTATTTTATTAAAGTTTAATATTTTCTTTATAAATCCCTTTTCCCCCTCCCTCCGATTACAAAATCGCGTTATTAAATCTTTTAACTAAACATGAAATTTAATTATTAACCACTTCCCCTCATGCCCTTGAGACTTTATAATAAAATTAAAGTCTCATATTATAAAACCGCCCCCGTCGTTCCAAACCACTTCCCCACCATACTTGAAACCTTATAGTAAAAATTAAAAGGTTTATATTATATAAACCCCGCATAAACCAAGTCCCTTCCCCTTTCATCGCATCGGCACATTTTATAAGCGCGCCTCGATCAGCCCATCGCAAAACTTCCGATGCGATTGCCCCGATTGAATATCTCCGATGGTATCAACCCCGCCCGACGTATATCTCGACCGTCGATTTGACCCGTGATCCAACGGCTCCCAGCCAATTGGAACCTCCTCATCGGCGCCTCCAAAGAGACCCTTCCCGATTGCAAACCCCCAATCGACACCCTCTGATCATTCCACAACCGTCGATTGCCCAACCCCATCCGATGGCCCACAGTCACCGTGCCCTCAACGCATCGGAGGAGTTGTGTTATGTTCCGCCTGAGCCTCCCATCCCCGATTCCGATTGACTTATGGGCCCACCACTCTAATCTTCCGCCCCGTTCATAATATAAAACCCTTTCCCTTTGTATAAACCAAAGTTTCATTTTATTTTTTTGATGCAAAGTATTTCCCCCGTCGCTGATCTCCATCACATCGGAAGTATTGTATTGTGGTATGCGATGCGCCTGCCCCATTTACCCGATTCCGATTGGAATGATAATATCCCGGTCCCACCATAAAGCCCTCCGCTATTTCATATAAAAGTCTTCCTCCCTTTGTAAATAATGAATAACCATTTTAATTATATTTTCAAAGGGATTTCTCCGCTCCCTTTCACATTACCCATCGGGCCTTTCCAAATCGCATCAGAAGTTTTGTTTTTTCGTTTCAAATAACATCCTCCCCATTCCCCAGTCGCCGATTGGCGATGGAACTATCACACAAAAGCATATTACCATGTTTTATTATATATCGCCTCCCACCCGATCCCGATTGCAATTATAACGTAAACCCTGCCTCCTTTCCTTCCCTTTTTCCCATTCAAAAATTATTTTTTCCCTTCACAAAGGCATAAATTCATTTTGAATTATTTCAAAATATTTTATAAAAGTCGGTTTTCTTCAAACGGAATATGGAAAGAAACAGTCAAAGGCCGAGAAAGCTTATTTAAAACAAAGATTGTTACAGCAGCAGCAAAATAGGAAATCTGTTTCCGGATTCCCTATTTTTCCTTCATTCAGTATAACAGCGAATTTTCAAAGGGTCAAAATGTATTGCTGTTCCTTGTTTTCAGAGGCAAAACGTTGGTTCTCTTTGCCATATTCAGATTTTAGTTATGAGTTGTTAAACAACTCCCTTTTTTCGTGGATCTATGTTCCCACATTTCAACTTATTTATTGTAATTGTAAATCATTTGTAAAGCAGTCTGTAACTCAGCAGTAGGGGAATAGTGTGGAAGAAAGCTCTGCGCTCCATTGTACAGTTTGACAGGGAATTAATAAGAGATGCAACTCTGATTTGTGGGATCCATGTGGTATGAGGTTTAGCATTTGTTTCTCTCCTTTGTTTCATATGTAAATTGTTATGTTTCACCTCTCATCCATAAACATTTCCTTTTGAATGCTTTCAAGATAGAAAGGTAGGATCCATTTTTATGCCTTGCCTTGGGGAATCATTCATACCTTGTGTTTTTCTTCTGTTTGAAAAGGATACAATTATTGTGCCCTTTTTAGCTCCTCACCAATATTTCTATTCCATCCTTATTTAACCTTGATTGCTAAAATTTCTTGCCTACCTTGCCCCATGAAATACCCTGTATCCTTGATTTAATTCTCCGGTTTCATACTGTCCCATTTTGTCCCACACATCCCTGAAATTTCATTTCATTTATTAAAACCTTTTTCCCATCATTTTATCTAGCCTAATATTAGTCCATTATTGCACTTTGTTGAATATCCTTTTCACAGAGAGAGCCCTCTCCTGACCTTGTAGGGCTAGCTACAAGGCTGAGCGTGGTTTAGTTGTTACCCTGTTTTGCCCTTTTCGGCTTGGGGTCCAATTCAGGTGCTAACACTCTCAACCCGCTTGTTGCCATTTATACTGACTAAAAAACATGTCGAACTAGCTCCCTTTCTCTCCTCTGCGCAACTGCTGGCCTGACCTACGCACTCCCTGCTGGAGATAGTAGATCGCCCACTTAATACTGCTACTTAGCTATCAATAATTAGAATTCCTCCGCTAGGAACTCCCCATGGAAGAAAATTCCTGCAAACATGTCTTCAACTATTTTCTTCTGACGATTTTTGCACCAGCAATCATTGCTACAAAGAAACTACATCCCACCAGCTTGCTAATCTGCGCTAAATCTGTTGAGATGCTCCCTCTACCTCTAACAAACTACAAACTGGAAAATCCAAACTCTCTGTTGGCTCACTCAGAGAGAGATTTCGTTGCAGATCTATCCCTCCTGGATTGGACTACGCAATCAATGGGGAGATTGATTTGTTGCTTATGCAACTCTTTGATCCCTAACTTCTTCTTCAATGTTGGATCTACTGAATCTGATCTCTTGCTCCTCTTGCACTGCTAAACACGCTATGATACCATGTTAAAATTCCTAGATCTGAAATCCTACTGCAGCAATTGATGAGAATTATTCTATTTTTTAATTCCTTGAACAAGTATTTACTGTGTTCTACGGTAAATGTCGAAAACTCATAAACTACAACTTTCATAGATGAACTGCAGAGAATAAATGAGTGTTGAAACAAGATCTGAGCAAGAATAAATCATAGGCACATGACACTGTTATTTTTGGACCAATGTCCTCGAAAAAACCCAATGCGGGAAAAATGAATCAACAACTTAGGGTTTATTTATTATGCAGTTTTTCTGAATACAATCTGGGGTGCCTTGCTGGCCATCTACATAGAGAATCTGATTGACAAAGAGCCAGTGAGGTTACCTCACACTGACACTGGAAAGATGAACTGGCCAAACTCTGAGGTGACGAGCCCTACGCTGCCTCTGCACAGTCTATGTGTCACTCTGCATGGGGAATGTGTCACCTTTGATAGATAGCTCTTTTGCTTGCTGGATCTGACCTTCTGGCCCCTTCCAGTCTCACACCCCGGCTCTCCGGCACTAGATTTGACTGATCCCCATCTGAATCATGGATCTCCTCAAGGCTGCTGCGCTTCTCTCTGCGTACTACTCTTTGTCTTCTCTGTGGTGTATTCCCAACTTAGGAAAATATCCAACCGACAATTATCCCTACCCCTCTCTACAAGAACCCTCTTGATCGATCTTCTCCCTGAGCACTGGTCACTAAATAATTTCGATCTCTGGATTCTTTCTCCGTCCCGATGTGTCTTTCAAATGATCCATTAAGTCCTTATAATATTCTTGTTGAGTCTTCAAAGATTGAGATTAAATCATTAATCAATGAATAAGATTAATCTTGACTTGATTTTCATCTTCTCTAGAAGATTCACACTTTGTTTTAATTAATATCCTTGAATTATTTTAATTTCCTAAGTTTAGACTTAGGGTCCCATTAAAAATAATTAATTATTTTCATAAAACATGACCTTAGTGGAATTTCCCAAAATTCTTCTTGGATTCTTTGGAATACATTTGCCTAAACCTCCCTGCAAATTTTGAGACTTAGAGCACATCCGATGCTACCAGAAATCAACATGGGACAAGTTGACATCGTATTGCTACCCTTGCAATATTTCGCAACCACTAACTCCCATGGACGATGAGTTGGTGGCAGATGAGGGGCGAGTCATGAGGTTGAAAACCAGACAAAAAAACAAAAAAATGTTGTAATAGTTGGACCTGAGCCTAAGCGGAACATAAGCCGACGCTCAGTTTTTAACCTACTGAAAAGTCAAAAACCCTCTCAACACAAAAAGACATAGGAGTAACCAGGCGGAAAAATAGGTAACCGTGAGATATAATTCTACCAACCCACCATGTGATAGGTAATGAGCATCGAGTAAGGCTTGGGGAGTGGAAGATTACCACCCAAGTTTCCCCCAGAAAACGAGGAACGAGATATTCAAACAGAGACAAGAGGGCCATGTTCAATATCCATAACATATGAACCAACAAAACCAGAATACTGTCATAGTCGCTTCCACAAACAGACCAACAGACAAGACTATAGAAATTCCATACCAGAGTCCTTAAATACATTCCCATATGCGAAAGCAAAATGCTAAAATATAGAAACAACAAACTGAGCAACAAACAATTTGACATAAAAAACCTTAATTTCCTTTCTCCTTTCATGAATGGCTTCTCAGTAATTCTAGATATAATAACCATACTATGCCATTGAAAGCACACAAACACAGAGCGAACATATGAGTTTATAAGATAAGAGATTCCCATGAGTACATACCCGCCGGAGAAGACAGACGAAGGACCAAATTCCACTACTTGCAGGTGATGGGCCGCGATGGTCTCCGACTCTTGCCAACTTCTATCACTCGACTCTCCAATTGATAAAGCCGCTCTTTCCCTCTGAAGGTTATGGGAAATCAACGGAGCGACATATTTCATAATTTCCAAAACACTAATGACCCTTCCACCTTCTCCCTCACCATAAATTCGTTGCGTGCACACTGCCACCTTTGCCAACCATCCGAGCGTGTGAGGAGTAAGATGCCTCAATCCACTGCTCGTACTCCCCATCACATCTATCCTTCGCATGGTGTTAAATAATTGTAACACACCCCGATAGGGGAAAAGATATTCAAAAATGTTAATCAGAATGTATCCAATAGATATACAGATAATAAAACATATAATAATAGAACATTGAACAACTGCCACAATTGATTGAAGGAAAACGTTGAATTATTTATCCTCAATTATCATTAGAAGTAATATTATGTGTCTAAGAACATCATAGACAAATGATTTTTCTTTGAATGCATATAATAGTTAATAATCATGTTCAAAGTGATAATAATGGTGTCTTTAGTGTTTTTTCTTAGTGTAATATTAATTTTGAAATCAAAGGTCAAAAGTGGAGTTTGGTTTGAAAGGTAGAAATACAAAATTTTCCATACACAATGCAATTCCATAACTAAGAAAGCCCATAATTTATGGATCCTTGTTATCATTTTAATCTTAGGGATAATATTAAGGTGTAGGTGGCCTATGTGTTCTTATCATCCAATAAAATTATAGTTTGTCATCAAAATTGCTTCTATATCATATTTCTTTCTTCTTTGTTGTAATGTAAGGTATTTGTTCTTAGTATCAAAAGTTGGTGGTTTGCATAGTTTAGGGCATGTATATAAGACATAGTATTGGTAGTGTAGGAATATTTAGTTTAAAGAAATGAGTCAACATGGAATATTTCTAAAAATTGACTTTGTTAAGGTTCATGCCATGGTGGATTGGTCCTTCATTGCATATATGCTTTCATGGTTGGGGTTTGGTTAATTATTAGGCTCATGGTTAATGCTCTTTTCTCTAAAATGTTTTCCTTTTATCATGTCAATGAGGTGTTGTCAAACAAATAATATGCTATGTAAATCAATTGAGCAAGGTTGTTTGTTAGCACCATATCTTTATGGGCCACCCATTTCAGATTGTTTACATACAAGGTCCAATTAGAGGCATTTTGGTTCTATGAGAATGGGAAGTGATTCATAACCACTTTGTAGATGGTTGCTTACTTTCCATTGAAATTTCTCAATGTTCCATTAGAAAAGCCATGTATCGTTTGAAAGTTTTTGGCATTGCAATTGGGTTCATTATGAGTGATGACAAGAATCATTATTACATGACTCAAACGATAATCTTGGTTATCTCATTCTTGGAGACACGTGAAGGATGGTGACATTTTTGTGTTATTTCAATGTTTTGTTTGGTGTTAATATTTCTCTGTCAAATATGTGTGAATGGTGTCTTGAAAAACTTCCGAGAAAAATCCAAAGGTTGCAGTACAAAAATCTTCTACTTTCAAGTAAGCCAACTGCTCTTAATAGGATTATGTAGAATGTTCATTCTATTGTGTTTACTCATGGTTTCTTTCCATTGTTCATTTTTCCCATTTAGATAAATAGTTAAAAAATTTCCTTTGATCTGTTTTCTGTGGTGCTCAACACATTTCGTTAATCCCGCGAGATATTGTACCATCTCAAGGATCAAGTAGGGCTTGACCTTATTAACAAAAAATTGCAAGGATTAATGTTTTCGTCCAAATGGATTTCCTACTGATTTTTTGAATAAGCTCCTCGCAAAATGTTTAGTGATTCATAATCACTTCTAGTTAGCATTGCTATAGGTTCTATGAGAATTTTCTTATTAAAGATATCCTTGCTATTTATGATTTTAAGATTGTTAGCTCACTCGTGATTCACAAGATATGGGAGTCTTAGAAGAGAAGGTTTGGTTTAGCTTACCAGTCAATTTGGATGATGATAGATCAATTTTATATTGCGACACACTCATTGAAACTCCTTTTAACATACCCAGCCCTTAACCATTATTTAGGAAGGAGTGGTAATATATTTTTTCATCTTAAACCCAACTCCAAAGCCCATTTTGAGCTCATGATTGCATTTTACTCATTGTTATATTTCCAACGATTATGCATTTTTCCAAATCCGAGTTACAAAAAAGGAGTTATAGCCATTTGAATATTTCCTTAAGCACCCTCTTTTACCTATCACATCAACATTCACACCATGCCACATAACCATTCGTATTATGCCACATTATCTTTCATACCATGCCACATCATTATGGCCATGTGGAAAACCATATAGGACACATCCTCATCTTGGTCGACTCAAAGACATTTTCTTTCATTGGTGATAAAATTTTTATCCTACCAATTTATTGGTCTGCAACATTTTTCCTTGTTGAGTTTCAATGTGCTTTATTCTTCTTTTATTGCTAACCCTTCTTGTTCTGCTTCAATGGTGCATTTCTTATTTGTTTTTATTTTGCATCCCTTATCTTCAAAAGGCCTCATTTGTATTGGCAATTTCTCTTTTGTTTCCACCAGTCCAACAGCAACAATCCTTTTCCTTCGTCGAAGGCTTATCATTTCCTATTTTTTGTTGTTTCGACATGATCATTTTTTTTTTCCTATCGAAACTCTTCGCTTGCTTGATGTCCTATCTTTCTGTTGCCTTTTGATCATCATCCTATTCTTCTTTCTTCCTTGTCTTTGTTTCCTTCGCTTCTTTTCCAAGTGGTCATGTCATTATATTGAATGAATCTTTATCGACTAAGCCAAGCAATATTTAGTTGGCTTGAAGAAATATTTATCGATTGAGGCAAGCAATTTTTCACTGGCTTGAAGAAATATCATTGACTAAGACAACTGATGTTTTGCTAGCTTGAAGGAATCTTTTTTTTTCACTAGGTTCTTCTAGTATTGGTGGATTGATGCTCCTTAAATTTCCTCATTGATGCATCTTCTTTCTCCTTTGTCAATGTGTTGACATCAATATATTTTCTTTCCACCGAAATATCATCTTCCATTTATCATTGATGACCAATCTTCTTCCTTCCATCGAAACGTATCAATCCTTGACAATCTTTCTTCTTTGTTAATCCACAGATATTGACTTAGTCCCTAAGGATTCTATACTTAATAATTTTTGAGATGATTTCTTCTTAGGTTATTCTAAGGGGTTACCATGGCCTACTAACTTATCAGAGTCCTTCATTACTAACTCAAAACAACCTTCAATACACATATGCAAATCCATCCACAAGCCATAATATCTCACCAATACTGACATGCAATATTTTACATACAATTACGTGCATTCTTATCACAAATCACCCTTGGAGTGATGCACAAATAGAGATACATCAAACACAACTTTGTTTAATGTGGAATATAGCCTTATAACTATAATAAGTCTATATCCTATTTAAGGGCTATCATGAGAGAATTAAGATACCAACACCTTTCTCTTAGAGCATTTATCTCCAACAACCAAGGTAAAATAAAATTCAAGGGACAATTGTAAAACACCCCTATGATTCATTCTCAATTAACTAATTTTTCCACAAAAATATTTATCCCATAAGAAGCTTGAAAACTAAAATGAAGTTTGATAACCTATTATTATCATCCTAGCCTAGATATAGAAAAAACCATTACTCTTTATAAATGATTATGTTTACACTTTATTTTAGATGTTTTATGAAGATCGAAATACCATAATCATATTTACAAAGTCAAGAGATTCTTTCTTTGGTTTTCTTTCTCTCCCAAATAAGAATACATTGTCTTTTATGTAGTCTTACATGTGGCTCGAAACAGTCCAATAAGTGGCTCCAAACATCCACTAGGCCACACAATTACATACTCACAATTATTTCTTAGCTTCACCCTACAATAAATCAATCTTATTTCCCTAATGATCCTCTTACAAGGCATCACAATATATAATGATTTAACATTTCTTTATACATGAAAATTATATGTACTGAGAAACAACTCTATCATGTGATAAATCAAACATTCATAAGGTTAGTCCCATAGAATTAGGGACATCTAATATAATAAGTCCACAAGCCTCTAAGGTTTCCTACTATGGAATTCAAATAAATAAAGGGGTACATTCAACCAAACATGATGACCATTAAAGATGAATTCATTGCTCGTATGAAGTACCTCAACATAGCGAACATAACATCTAATCATTCACTTAAAACACATATACACCATTTTCAGGATCCCCTCTCCTTCTAGGAGTGATCACACCATCACACCAAACTCTTATGGATGCATCCAATATTGGTTTCATCTACCTCTATTATCCAACTCATCATGCAATCACATACAATTGTAAAAAGAGATGTTCACTCATTAATATTTCTCACAACAGAGACATTCCATGCAATTTAATGAGAGTGCAATAAATCGTCCACACATCTAAATATCATATAAGTCACTAGGTAAGTAGAGGAACTTCTCGACAATATGAGATGCCAAATTGATTGGGAAAAAACCATTTTCCACTCAACTGTAGGTTCAATTGCACCTTAATATTTATATAGTTTACCACCCTTAATCTAGGCTATGATACCATAAGGAGATTTTAATTTTGCTCAGGTAGAGGGTAAAAATGAATGTCATTCTCCTTCATCAACAAACATACATGATCTTTATTCCCTCTAGGTGCATGACTTCCACAAATTTCCCAAATGCCTCCTCAACTGGCTCATAACTACATTAGGGAGCCACTTCACTGCATGTGTAGTCCCTTATTGTTCTTCCTTCTTAGTGCATCCATATGCACCTAGCGTGCATTCATTTGTATCCCTCTATTCTTAATTCAAGTTTTCAACACTTCACTCAAATTCATGGTATAAAATCAAAACTTGAATGCTCTATACTCGTTCTCTCTTGTGCTCTACATATTCAAATTTGATATCTCTTCATTGAATTTCATGTATATGCTCTGCATACTCACTATTTTCTTGAATGATCACATGTTTAACACCAATGAGTCGTTAAAGGACTTCACATCCAATAATACAAATTGGATCATTATATTGTTTGGAATCCATATTGATGCTTTTAGAGTGGAAAAAGTGGAGGAATCAATTCACAAGACCGTTTTTATCGGCGGGTCCCAGTTAGGGTTTGAAACCTTCGAGGAGTATTTTGAGGCATCAAATGTCATTTTTAGGGGGTGAAACCTTGCTGCTTATGCACCACACCTTTTCATGCTATTCTACACACATAAGCCTTTCTAATGACATAATAATCACCTCAATAAGTGTTCGTATGCTAAAGTTATGCCACTCAAAAGTTGAATTTCCTATTTTTACCACCATAATTCAAGATTGTGTGGCATCCATATTGATGCTTTTAGAGTGGAAAAAGTGGAGGAATCAATTCACATGACCATTTTTTTCAACAAGTCTTAGTTTGGTAAATTGGGGTCTGAAACCTTCTGGGAGTAGTTTAAGGAATCAAATCATTCTTTGGGGGGTGAAACCCTACTACTTAGGTGTCAAACATTTTCATGTTGTTTTACACATAGAAACCTTTCCAATGGCACAAGAATCACCTCAATAAGATTCCATAGGAAAAAGTTACGCCACTTGGAAGTTGAATTTCCTATTTTGACCTCCATAATTCGAGAGGATGCCACGTCAACTCTCATTATTCATGAAAATGGGCTAGACACATGATCATGATGAATAAGACTCTCGAAGAGTCCATATTGTGACTCTAGTTAAGAGTTGAAGGTGTCAAAATTAACCAATAGTAGGCTATAAAGTTGTGTTATATCTGGGCCACTAGGAGGAATAGACGTTTCATTCATTTTCAAGTGTTTTTTGTTCCATAGATGAGAAGAGTAGCCAAGAGTGGAGACAAAGAGAGATAAATGAGAGGATTTTTTCATTGAATCATCCCATAGGTCGCATTCCTCATTTATTTGTATTTACATTCATTTTCCATTAAAAAAAGAGAGCAGAGCAAGCTCACCTTCCAGCTGGGTTTTCTCTCGAAAGGGTTTCCTAGATTATATCTTGTGTTAATTTTTGGTTTGTGAATTTCATTTTGTTAGAAAATCAGAAAGGCAGAAAGATTTTCATGTTCTGGATTATTTACTTGTGATGTTCTTTAATTCTTATTATATTCTTCTTGTCTTCTTGTCTTCTTATTTCATTAAGTAAATATCAAAGCATCACAAAACCCCACTCTAGGGGAAAACTTAGTCAGTTATTCTTCCTTCAATAGTATTCTTGAGACTCTAGACCTTGACTCGCACTTTCTCCACACCAAGTCAACCTTCCTTTTGATCCTCCTTTCGACCTAGCAGCAACGAAAACAACAAAAAAACTATGCAACACTTCCTTCAACCTTCTTTATGAGACTTTGATCTTGCTTCTAGGAGTTCGATTTTGACCTAATACAACATGTCAAGGCACCAACACCCAGCAAAATAAACTTAGACCTATTCTTCTCTTGGTAGCAGCAACATGCAACAAATGACAACATATGGCAACAACAAAATGAGGGACTTTGATCTTCCAATATAGGGCACACGAGAGAGAGATAAACACCAAAATTTTGATTTTCCTTCAATCCTTTAGCTTGTCCAAACTCGCACTCCTTTTGATCCCTTCCTTCACTTTGCACTTTTTCCAGTGCAACAACACATATCAAATTTTTGTGCGAGTGAGTGAGTCCTCCAAATGAGTTTGATATCCCTATATATATAGGCTTGTGATGAGCTTGAATTTCCTGGGTTTGAGGCCGACTTGATCACTTGAAGGCCGACTTGATGTGGAGGATCCATAAATCATATTTGACTCAGTAATAAACCTAATTACATGATTCAAAAGCCCAGTATGGGTTAATTTAAATCTTTAATGACTCTATAAAATTAGAATAAATCCTAGAAGTCCACAATGGGTACTTTGACTTAAAATAATATGACCCAAGCATGAAACCCATGCTTTAATAAGTCATTTAATAGTAATATAAAATTATTTTCTTTATTATTTTGACAAGTACATTAAATATTGAATCAAATATAATTTATGAAGACTGAACCTAGTTACAATCTTCAACACTCCCTCTTAACTAGGGAAGTATTAATAATACACAAGGAACATCTCAACTATGTGAACTATGAAGAATTTTTAGGCACCTCAATGCTATGGACTAGATTCTTGACTAGGGAAATCTATCCATTGGTCACTCAATAGTTTAGGCACCACAATGCCATGGACTAGATTCCCGACCAAGGAAATCTATCCAAGTGGGACTAAGGTGGACTAAATATTTCAGCCTCTATAGGTAATTTCAGGATTAATTACTAACCACCAACCTAGGGAACTACGTGCACATCCACCTGATGCCACCCTCCCTATCAGACATCAATATAAAGTGCTAACCTTATGTCTTTCCAGACAATGCTTCACCCACAAAGCCTCAACAACAAATCTATCCAGCTCAAAATGATTGAAAACTAGCATGCTATCAAACCTTCGAGAGATTCACCTATACAAACACAACCCCAATCAACAATACACTTTCAAATATATAATCAAAGAAAACCTTCAGGATTTCGATGTTGCTTTTCAACTAATCTCAGTAGGATTATCAGTGTATCTTTGAGAGAATATTCCTTTTCCTACTTCTCATGTGGCAACATATCTTCTAAAATGTATTCACCAATAAAAAAACTTTGTTGTGCCCTCCCTCTTGACCAGAGAGACAACTTTTATCTAGGCTCCCTATTAATGTAGGGAGATCAACTTCTTCCTTCGCTGTTGGAGAATCTTTCATGGCTTCCTTCCTTCTCATCATACTTCTCTTGCGAACTTCTTCAATATGATGTACTTGCAGAACTTAGATAGAAAGTACAACTAATTCTATATAAGCATGAAGTTAGTCATAACAAAATTTTATAGTAGCGGAAACATTAAACATAATCATCAAGAGACTATACTTCAATACTTCAACTTCTAGCCCAGGTTTGTTACAAACCCTAAATCATATCAACAACTCAATCAAGATGACAAAAGATTAGTTCTGTCATATATCAATCCCTAGAAATAAGTCAAAATAAAAATAAAGGTACCTAATAACTTTCGGAAGCCATATGATAGAATTTACACTAGGGTTTTATGTGAACCCTATATTTTACTCAATAAAAACAATCACAACATGAATAACTTTTACTAGGGTTTGATGTAAAACCTAGATTTTTCTCAGCAAACATTATATAGATTTAGATGAATACACATACAAGATAATTTAATCATTACTAGGGCTTAGTTGTAAAACCCTAGTCTTTTCAAACATCATCCTAGAACTTCAAACTTTTGACTAGGGCTTGTTTCCAAACCCTAGGACTTATGACCATTAACAACTTGGTCAACACACATATCTAGGAGATTACCATAATGCATAAGCATATCATATGTCAGACAATATTAATACATTAGAAATATGTCAGGATTCAACAAAATGAACATATACCTAGGGTTTCATTCCTAGGACTTTAAGCATATAAAAAGGATTTTGCTTGTAGACCTAACCAAAACTAGGGTTTTGGTTCATAAAAAAGCAAAACCTTATTATATCAAAACTTCAAAGGTTAGGGATTCCGAACAACACCATTTCAACCCTAATAAGTTAGAGCTTCCATGATCATATCAAAACCCCAAACATGAAATCATCAATTTATCAACCATAATAGAAATTTCTTCATCAATAACCCTAAGTAGGTCTTAGGGTTTCACACATTAATATCATACCCTTAGGTTAGGGTTTTCCAAAGAAAGTTTTGGGGTTTTTTTATGTAAACAATCAAAGATATAAGGTGGGTAGATTTATTAGATGATGAATCATCCCAAATAAGAATATTTAATATTCAGGAGAGCTAGACACAACAATAGTTAGTAATGTAGAATGAATATACCAAAGAGAGTAACAAGGATTTATAATCTAAGACATACCTTTGTTTCTTTGAAAAAATGTTTTGATTCCAATGCTTTGTCTTGTGAGGCCTTCTTTCTTAATCCTTGAGGCCTTCTCTCATGATCCTTGAGTATTAAATAGGTTAATTCCTAGACAAGGAAATAGAGCTAGAAAGGTGATTAGTATTTAATATAATCAAAACTTTAAACAAATATATGAAACCAAAATTAAGAGGGAATGAGATACTTATCTTGAGGAGTTGTTGTGAAGCTTTGAGGGATACCGAAAAATTATAAAACAATAATAATGTCTTTTCCAGAAATATGTTAAACCTACAAATAAATATAAAATATAAAGCTAAGATCAAATGGCTTAGTAGTGTAAGTACCTTATGGAATTCTCTTCTGGATTCACTCTCTTGGGAGAGGATTCTTCTTCAATCAAATTTTCATGATCTCTTTCTCTTTTCTTGTTTCTAGGATTTTTAGGACACTCACTTCTATAATGACCCATTTTATGGCAATGATAGCATTCAATATTGGACATGTCAACCTTCTTTCTTGGCCCTTTCTTCTTGAAGTTTCCCTTGTGATGAGAAAAACAATCATTTGAGATTTCTTCATTTTTGGTTACTATTGAGATTCTTAAGTATTCTTAACTGTAGGATGTCCATAGTTCCCCAAAGGTGGCAGCTTCTTTCCAACTGCTGAGACCTGAAGCAAATCCACTCCAAGAAGGTGGTATTCCTAGTAGGTCTGTGATCACAATTTCTTTGTCTATCACTATTCATCAATGGTAAGAAGATCATATCTTATTATTGCTATATTCACAAAGAAAGTGGCTACAATATCTTCCTTGGTCATCTTAGTAGTCCTTAGTTCATTTCTCAATCTTGCCATTTTTCCAATGTTCTTGATTGTAAATAGTTTTGACAAGGCTTCATACATTTCCTGAGCATGATCAATGTTTTCTATGTAAGGGACAAGGTTGTCCTTTATTCCTTCAACAATTAGAGTCATAGCCACCAATTCCAATTCTGTGAACTTTACTTTATCTGCATCACTGGAGTATTCTGTGGGCTTCTTCACTTTTCCCTTTACCACATCTAACACCTTGTTCTTTTCAAGGATGAGGTCAATGCTCTTTTTCACACATCTATAGTTTGCAGATCCTTCAAGCTTGCTCTCTCCCTTTATAGTTTTAGACATCTTCCTTGAATATAGTGAGACTTTTTTCCTTAAAGAGTTACCTCTTATGAACTTCTTATGTATCTTTGATCAATTTCTTGCGACTGCCTTTTCCTTCTTTCTTCACCAAAGCTCTGAAAAAATGTTACAAAATAAAAAAGGCAAAAATATTTTATTGTTATTGATTATTTACTTGTGATTTTCTTTAATTATTATTGTATTCTTCTTGTCTTCTTTCTTCTTATTTCATCAAGCAAATATCAAAGCAAAACCACATAGATCAAGGACACTAGATATAGGCCAGCAACTAGGGAAAAACCCCACTCTAGGGGAAAACCCAGTCAATAATTCTTCCTTTAATAGTATTATTGATACTCTAGACCTTGACTCACACTTTATCCACACAAAGTCAACTTTCCTTTTGATCCTCCTTTCAACCTAGTAGCAACATCAACAAAAACAAAAATATCCAACACTTTCTTCGACCTTGAAACTTTGAACTTCCTTCTGAGACTTCGATATTGCTTCTAGGAGTTCGATTTTGACCTAATACAACATGTCAAGGCTACCAACACCCAACAAAATCAACTTCGACATATTCTTCTCTTGGCAGCATCAACATGCAACAACTAGCAGCAACTGGCATCAATAAAACAATGAGGGACTCTGATCTTCCAATCTAGGGCAAGTGAGAGAGAGAGAGAAACACAAAAAAATTGATTTTCCTTCAATCGTTTAGCTTATCCAAACTCACACTCCTTTTGACCCCTTCCTTGAATTCACACTGTTTCTAATGCAACATCAGACATCAAATTTCTGTGTGAGTGAGTGAGTCCTCCAAATGAGTTCGATCTACCTGTAGATATAGGCTTGTGATGAGCTTGAATTTCGTGGGTTTGAAGTCGACTTGATCACTTGAAGGCCGGCTTGATGTGGAGGCTCCATAAATCATATTTGACTCAATACTAAACCTAATTTAATGATTGAAAAGCCCAATATGGGTCAATTTAAATCTATAATGACTATGTAAACTCAAAATAAATCCTAGAAGTACACAATGGGTACTTTGACCTAAAATAATAGGACCCAAGCATGAAACCCATGATTTAATAAGTCATTTAATAGTAATATAAAACTATTTTCTTTATTCTTTTGACAAATACATTAAATATTGACTCAAATATAATTGATGAAGACCAAACCTAGTTACAATTTTCAACATATTTCACTATTCTCTAATTTATGCATTTCCATCTATTACGCACATAACCATAACACAATAATTAACGAATCCAGAAATATAAGGAGAAATTAATCCTCATAGTGTAGATTTCATATTTTGAGTATAATTTTATTAGATCCATTTTGATGAACTGTCTAGTGGAATACCCATAGAAGTTTACAAATCATATTGGTATCCGAGTAGGTTTCTTTGGATACATTGTGGATAGTTGCAGGGATCCATATCTTCTAAGCAAAAATTCATAAATCCCCATTCATGGTTAATGAGTTTGTGAATAACCCTCATGATCCCATAGATGGGAGGTTTGCATGGCTGGAAGCACAAGTCATGGATATAAACTGTATTGTGAGCCTCCTCTTGGAAACCCTCACCAACAATCTTGGGCTTTTTAGAGAAGATGGAGCTTCTAATGTGAAGGTTGAATTGAAGGAGAAATCAATAGATTAGGAAGAACCATAGAGGGAGTCTACAAAATAATCCAAAAAGGATAAACTCAGTTCAAGGGTCATGAAACATTGACATAACTTATTCAAAATGGAAGCGAAGGTTGAAATCATGCCATATCAAGGTAATATTGACACTCCCAAGCTAATTCACTGGTCACAACAATTAGAATTTTATTTTAGTGTTCATGATATATAGGAAGAATATAAAATTTTGTTTGCTCGACTGAAATTAAATGGAAATGGGCTGATTTAGTGGGAAATCCACACAAATATATTGATGTTGGATGGATATTGTCAAGTGACTATTACAGAGTAATTTGTCACTGCCTCTGTACTCCTTGTTCCTTGATCCTGGAGGACCCATACAATGGCCCTTGTGTACTTTCCAAGCATGGAATACATACCCCTGAACCACATTTTGTCTACCAATTCATCTCCCTTTACAAATTTTCCGAAATATCCCTATATAAACCTAGTTTTCAAAGTCGGCGTTTTATCTCAGTTTCTGACCCGCGCCGATAGCAGAGATTTGAACTGAGACCTATGTCGATCGGTGCTCTGTCTTAACGTCAGACATGCGCCGATCCTCTTTTGGAAAGTTTTTTAAATAGAAAGGAAGCTTCTGTGACTAGAAGCTTTGCGAGGCAGCAAGATGGAAGTTTGTTTTGAGGATATGGCCGAGGAATTCCCCTTTTGGCTTCTTGTTCCAAAGAAATAGGAACTACTCCAAAGGATAAGATCTTTTCCCATTATTTGAGGGCCCATAACCTCCTCCTCCATTGTTATATTAGGATACCTCTTTCACCTTTGCTGCCTTAGTTAGCATAGAGAGAAGAAGCAATTGTAGCTTTGGGAGAATAGTGTAGAGTTTGATTGTTTTTGTGTGTTAGGAACGTAGTGAGATCTTAGACCTTTGTGTATGAGGGTGTTGCAAACATGCTTGGATACATACCTACCGAGGGAGTGCCTCAACATCAAGGCTTGGTTGTAAACTCCCCTTGTTTTTATCATAATAAAATGCATCTGATGTTTATCTTCCACACTTGTTTACATTTATAATGATATTTCTAGCATTCCTTGATCAGTTAGATAGGTTGTAATTATTTTATGTTTGTCATGATTTTATGTTTGTTGTGGTGTCTTGACTATCTGCACAGGTAATCAGACGTTGGTAGCAGCGCGTATCGAGCTTGAGGAGAGCGACGGATCAAGAAGCTTCGATGGAAGATGACAACATAGCATCAGGACAAGGTAGTTCATCTTCCTTGCTCTGAATTTCATTTACAATCTAGGAAGGTAGATGTTAGTATGTTCTCGTAGTTGCTAGACCCACCCTAGGGCTAGAGGGATCGCCTCTATCCGCAAAGGGATTGACCTACACAACAAGTTGGCGATTCCACTGGGGAGTTTCCTTTGAGTTTGTCACTCTTTGAGGTCTTAGTCATTCGACGAGTTTAGTAGAACGACCATTTCTCTGTTGTTCCTATGTTTTTCATCAATTACAATATTTTAGTTTTTGCTTAAAGTGGTGAGTCTGGCCTTGGTTAGGAGAAATTCTTTGTTTTTTTTTCTTTTTGAGGCATTGGCACTTTTATTTGTCTAACAGTCGCGCTGATTGGCACTAGTTGTCAGTTAGCAAGCTGCGGCAATGGGTTGTTGGCGCTAGTTTCAGCCCCTAAATTCATGTCAATTCCAACATGTGTGAAAAATTAATATTTTTTCCCTAAGTCTTTCACCAGTGTGTCTTTCCCTTCTGGTATTTTTCTCTGTATGATTTACATTTTCTCCCCTTCACTCAAGTTGGTTTTATTGACTCATTGGCTTGGTTTTTGGTTGTTTTTTGGGACGTGCATCCTTACATCCTAGTTTTTCTAGGATCGTGCATCACTTGCCTAGTTGCATGCTTCGCGGGACATCGACCTGCTGATTGCGTCAGTTTCCTTGCTTGGTGAGCCATCTCTAGTTGCTTACCTTTTGATTTTTGGTTGATTGAGTGTTCAAGTATCAAGTGTCTCTCAAGTTCATTTGGTCTACTTGTTCGCTTGTGAGCATAGATTACATTGCTAATTTTTCAGATCAAAAGTCTTCTGATTGCTTGATGTAAAAAGGAATGAATGCCTTGTTTTTGAGCTCACGCTTTGGAAGTCCTCTTCGTGCTTGAACTCATATGTCTTTTAGCATTTTGAGGAATTTTTTTACAAAGTGTTCAAAACAAGATTGTATTCTTAATGTTTGTTGCATCCCTTTTGCATTAAGCGAATTTGCATTCATTTAATTTTTGTCTCAAAGTTTGCTTTTCGTTAAAATGCATTAGATCAAGTTGCATTGAAAAGTCATGTTTGGAATTTATCATTGAACTTAGATTACATTGTTTAATTATTGGAAACTAAAGGTCGCATTGAGTGCATTCTCTTTCATTTAAAGCTTGCATTAAGTAGATTCTCATTTCATCGAAAAAAGCATTGAGTGCATTCTTATTCATTAAAAAAAAAGGAAATTGTGCATAGATTATGATTGCATAGTTTTCAAAAAGAGTATTTTGCATAGATTACATTGCATAATTCACATCATTGAATGTTTTAGATTACTTTTGAATAGTGAAAGTCATCTAAATAGGAAAAAGCATTGTTTGTAGTATTACTGTTTGTTGCATCATTTATTGAGACTCTTCCCTTAACTAGATAGCATTCATCAAATTGAAAGGTTTATTTTCTCATATAGCTGCATATAGAAGTTATTTGATGACAACGGTAGGGCCTTGGAATTGAGAAATAATTCAAGATAAACCATTAAAATTTATTCAATTAACCTAAGGAAGCATTGAAACTTAGAGGTCTAGGCTAGTGACGCGTTCCGACGTCATTAAACCTAGTAGCTATTGTTCGCCATATGGCAGTAAACAGCACTAGCACAAAATTGTGCTCCCCGTACCGTTGCGTATATAAAGAGAGACCCTCATAGGTTGAAATACTTTATCCATAGGAAGTCGAGTTTGCTGCCATGTAACCGTGATACACCGAACAATGCATTCAGGGAGACTGCCTTCACGTACGTTAAGTCTGTGGTCATTTCTCTTTCATTTGATCACTAAGGTGTATATTTCAGTTCACGGAAGCTTGGTACACCCTCTTGCTTAGATTTCCTGAGTAGTCATTTTGGTCTTTTTGTGACTCTCTAAATTTGAAAATATCATCGAGTGCATGTTCTTTCGAGCTCGTTCAAACTGAAAGCGACTAGTGTCTCCTTTTGTCATTTTCTCGACTCTTAAAATACGAAAAGGTAGAGTTTTGTTTCAGTGTCTTAAAATTAAACTGCCCATGAAATATTCCTGGTTAAAGTTATATTCCTTAGTTTTTTTAGGGTTGTTTCCAATGGCAACATTTCCGGAGTTTACCAACCAAGGAATCCCCTCCGGAGGGAATCTCGGTCCTTTTCCTTCTTTTGGGAATGTTGGTGCTCCTTATATGGCAACATTTCCGAAGATTACCAACCAGGGAATCCCCTCCGAAGGGAATCCTGGTCCTTTTCCTTCTTTTAGGAATGTTGGTGCTCCTTATATGGCAACATTGTCCCTTCTTGGGTTAACTGTTGGTTTTCTCGTATGGTTATTTTTGACCTTGGTTGATCTGAAAATGGTCTGGTTAACTAGTTTGTATTTCAAGAACCTACCACTCAGTTTAAATTAAATGATCTAGCTTGTACTTGACAATTTTGCGGAATTATTTACTTGAAATTGGTGTATGAATTTTTATTGTTTATGTGTCTTAAGTTCATTTGTTCTTGCTGAAATTTAACATGTATAACAACAAAATAATGCAGCAAATAAAAATTTAAACACAACAACAAACTTAATCTAGGAGTTCACCCGAAATCTCGTGGGCTACGTCTCCTTTGAGCTTGGTCATCTTGACTCGGCTCTTTGGGATTATGGTAAGTTTTTTTACAAGTAAATACTTAACTCCAATGAATAAAACAATGATCCAAAGGACTAAAAATACCATCAATATCCTTCTAATGGCTGTCCAAACTCTAGAAACAACTTTAGGCTCTTGTTGACACGATTCCTTCTGTCGGTGCACTAAGATACTCTGAGCTTCTAAATGGCACAAACTCCCTCAGAATTCTGTTTCTGTCACTGAAACCACTCTTGCTGTATCCAAAACACACCAAACACCAAATATCAATTGATAAATTTCTCAAATCAAGCACTGCATCCCAAAAATAGGCTATCCTCTACGGTTTGCCCAGGGCTGCCCAAAAATTCACATCAGCTTCTCGAGCTCTAGAAGTTCTCAAAATGTTCTGAAACCACTTCCATTGGTTCCAAAATGTCTGAAATAGTCAAGATAGACTTTTCATTCATCAAAAATGGCCTCCGACTGCTCCGGTTTCGCCTCAATCACCTATCGGCACACCCTGGCACTCGGGTCAATGAAAACTTCTCTGCTGAGTTTTCGACCTCTAGAAGTCTTCAAAAATTGCTGAAACCTCTGTAATTAGATTCTGAAACCACTTCCATTGGTTCCAAAATGTTTGAAATAGTCAAGATAGACTTTTCATTCATCAAAAATGGCCTCCGGCTGCTCCGATTTCGCCTCAATCACCTATCGGCACCCCTTGGCACTAAGGTCAATGAAAACTTCTCTGCTGAGTTTTTGACCTCTAGAAGTCTTCAAAACTTGCGGAAACCTTTTTCATTAGATTCATAATGATGTTTTTAGTGAAGAATGATCACTGGTTCACTGCATATGGTCTCAAGCAGCTCTGGCTAAGCCCTGCACTGCTGCTGGAAAAAGCTGGCACTAATGGCCCCTGGAACTTTACTGAAGATTTTAGGCCTTCAAACGTTCTCTACAAGCTTTGCAAACCATCTCATCAGATTCATAACATTTGAATTATCCATTTTAGACTATTGGAACTCTGGAAAATGACTCTAGCTCCCCTAGCTAGGCCTCAAACTGATTTGGTCTCATGGTGGCCCTGATGGCCCCTTCATTTTCCTTGAAGAAAAAAGTGCTGAAGATGACCTCTGTTCGACCTGAAACCTGTTCCAAACTCTTTAGAAGGTCGAAGAGACCCAAAATTGACTAAAATTTCTTCTTGTTTGGTCGAAAATTGAGAAAGTTATGGCAAAAACAAATTTTTTCCCAATGTCCCCCAAAATCCTCCTCCAAAACTGGAGGAACTCTAGTTAAAATCACAAAATTGGCGGACAGGGCCAAACTGGCAGAAACGCGCCCTAAATTGGTGGAACCGTTAGAAGTGGCATTTAATGTTAGGATAGGCGGTCACATGCCCCCCTCCGCGGATTAACCGTCGGCTTAGCTGCGACTTTAAACATTAAACGAACTGTAACATTTATTATAAGGTTGCGCTGGCCACATGGCAACGGTTATGAAACCGTTAGTTTCGGAGGATAGGATTTAAGACCGTGGTTTTGAGCACGCTGGTCTTATGCTATCGGGCGAGCCCTTAATTTTTCTGTCGAACAGCATTTGAAACAATAAATAGATGTGCCGCCGCAATGTAGTTAGGAACTACGAAGTAGCCCGGTTGGTCGGGCCTTGGCGTTTGCAGGCACGATGCCCGGGTTCGAATCCTGCCACTACACCAAACATTTTAATATGCCAAAACTTGCTCCTGGGCTTGGGGTCACGTGGCAGCCTTCGGGCAGGCCACGTGGCACCCACTGATAGGCCTAAAAGCCCAAAAGTCAATCATCATTGAATTAAATACTGCCACTTGTTAGCATATGATACGTCCAAATGGAATATTCCAAAGAATATTCTAGGGAATATTCCCAAAATATTTCATGGAATATTCTTTTTTTTTTAATTTTTTTCCAAATTAATAAAAGTCAAACTTGGTCAACTGAATTTTGGATTTTACTAGATGATTTCAAACCTCAATAACTTTTTCATACGACCTCGATTTTGAGAGCCGTTCGCGGCGCCAGAATTGCAGCGACGAGACCTTTTCGGTTGTTTAGGTTTGACACTCTTCCGAGCACTTTGAATTTTGAGCTATCATTCTGGTCCATGATCTAGTTCTGATCAAACCTCTCCACTGGGAATCTGTTGGACCCCAAAAGACTGATATATTGATCTGTATAGTAGATGAGAGTACAACACCATCTTCTCTTCAGCCTCTAAGAACTTGCCTTGCATGGCTAGTGACTTTGAACCACAACTAGAAAGCAATTCACACTTCCCTTCCTTGATGCGCTTGTCCTCCTATCAAGAATTGTTTTTCTTGCACTCACTCAGAAAATTTCTGGTGAGAAATTTGCAGAAGGAAACTGAACATCGCTGCCTTGATCAATGATCTAAGGTGGCTCAAACAAACGAGAGATTACAACATAAAATACATGCATACATCCGAAATTTGCATATGTACAGAGGAGTATGGCTTATTGTGTTAAGAAGTCCATCCACTTCTTACCAAGCCACTTCCATGTCGAATTTTGCTGCTGCAACTCTTCTTCATGTGAATCTTCCATTTTCACATCAATAATGGAATCCTTGATTCCACCTTCACCAATCTTTCTGTCCTCTTGCTGCAGGTGCTTGGGACGACTAGTTGGATGCAAAGTCCAACAATGAGAGACAACATGTACCCTCTTTTGGAAATATGTGCAAATCTTATGCACCTTCTTTGAAAGTTGTCTTTGCTTCATTTGCTTCCTGTATGCTTTCTTCCTCATTCAACATCTCGAAACATCATGGTTAAATCGACCACAATATGTACAACAAATCTTTCTTCCATTTAAGCATGCAAAATTATCATGCCTTGCAGAAACACAATCAAATTGATCATGGGAAGATTTATACCTCTTGTACTGCTTTGAATGTTCATCCTTTTTGCCTTCTTGAGGAGATGAACTAGTAGAGGCTACAACTTTCAATTGCAAACTAACATCATCATTCTTGTCTTGAAAACTGTATGAAATTGCATGCTCGCCATAAGCTGCATGTCTACCATCTTCTTGCTGCAACAAAGGCTTAAAGCAATGGCAATCATCTTTGAAACAATTTGAAATATTTGCATCTTAGAACTTGGAATAAAGGTTCTCTTTGAAATAGCCTCACATGCTTTCGTGGATTTGGAGTCTTCGCCATTAAATTGCACATAACCAAGACCAAGATTCTTGGGTCGTTCCTCAACCGAAACAGGTTCAACCATGCCTTGTGCATGCTTTCCTAACCCTATGCCTTCATAGCCCATTTTAATCATTAATTTGGACCATATACCTCTCATATGTTTTTCAAAAGAACCAACACATCTTTCTAATGAGGAAACTGAAGACAAATTAGAATGGATTACCTCTTCCTCACGCATGTTCTTGGTCAAAGCTTCTTGAGCTTGATGGAGATGCATCTCCACATCATGCAATATTTGAATAATTTATTCCTTCTCTTGTTCATGGCAAACAATTGTTCATGAAGTTCAGTGCTTCTCTTTTATCCCCAAATAGAATCTGCACCATGTCCTTGAATATAATAAAGTCATGCTTCATATCATCATCAAAGAATCTTGTGAAGGAGGAAACTTCACTTGTAGAATTTGTCATTATGATGTCAATGAACAAATTAACTTCAATAAAGTTCTCAAAGCTTTCAAAACAAATGACAAAGCTATTTTAACCAAATGGCTGTAGAGACAAACTCTTATTCAAGTAGCCAAACAACAAACAAACTCCAAGAGCTTCTTCACAAACAATAGTCAAGAGAGTTTGTTTTCCAAGGGTGGCTTTGAGGTCCTTTGGGGTAAGGAAGAAGCTTTCAGCCCTTTATTCCTTTTTTTCCTCTCCAGGACTTAGCTAATCAGTAGCTATCCCCAAATCTCAAGCAAACTCAAACAACAATCAATTTGCAAACAGTAAAACAATCAATATTTTACACTGTTTAAACACCTTTCAAGCTATATAGTGAAGAAAACAAGTGCTCTGTCAATCAAACAACTACGCTCTGATACCAACCTGATCTGAAAACGGTCTAGATAACTTGTATGTATTTCAAGAACCTACCACTCAGTTTAAATTAAATGATCTAGCTTGTACTTGATAATTTTGCGGAATTATTTACTTGAAATTGGTGTATGAATTTTTACTGTTTATGTGTCTTAAATTCATTTGTTCTTGCTGAAATTTAACATGTATACCAACAACATAATGCAGCAAATAAACATTTAAACACAACAGCAAACTTAATCTAGGAGTTCACCCAAAATCTCGTGGGCTACGTCTCCTTTGAGCTTGGTCATCTTGACTCGGCTCTTTGGGATTATGGTAAGTTTTTTTCAAGTAAATACTTAACTCCAATGAATACAACAATGATCCAAAGGACTGAAAATACCATCAATATCCCTCTAATGGTCGTCCAAACTCTGTAAAAAACTTTAGGCTCTTGTTGACACGATTCCTTTTGTCGGTGCACTAAGCTACTCTGAGCTTCTAAATGGAACAAAATCCCTCAGAATTCTGTTTTTGTCACTGAAACCACTCCTGCTATATCCAACACATATCAGAAACCAAATATCAACTGATAAATTTCTCAAATCAAGCACTTCATCCCCAAAATAGGCTATCCTCCACGGTTTGGCCAAGGCTTCCCAAAAATTCACATCAGATTCTTGAGCTCTAGAAGTTCTCAAAATGTTCTGAAACCACTTCAATTGGTTCCAAAATGTCTGAAATAGTCAAGATAGACTTTTCATTCATCAAAAATGGCCTCCGGCTGCTCCGGTTTCACCTCAATCACCTATTGGCACCCCCTGGCACTAGGGTTAATGAAAACATCTCTGTTGAGTTTTCGACCTCTAGAAGTCTTCAAAACTTGCTAAAACCTCTGTCATTAGATTTAGAATGATTTTTTCAGTCAAGAATGATCACTGGTTCACTGCATATGGTCTCAAGCAGCTCTGGCTAAGCCCTGCACTGCTGCTGGCAAAAGCTGGCACTAATGGCCCCTGGAACTTTACTGAAGCTTTTCGGCCTTCAAACGTTCTCTACAGGCTCTTAAAACCATCTCATTAGATTCAGAACATCTGAATTATCCAATTTAGACTATTGGAACTCTGGAAAATGACTCTAGCTCCCCTAGCTAGGCCTCAAACTGATTTGGCCTCATGGTGGCCCTGATGGCCCCTTCATCTTCCTCGAAGAAAAAAGTGCTGAATATGACCTATGTTCAACCTGAAACCTATGCCAAAATCTTCATAAGGTCTAAGAGAACCAAAATTGACTAAAATTTCATCTTTTTTGGTTGAAAATTGAGAAAGTTATGGCAAAAATAAATTTTTGCCCAGTGTCCCCTAAAAATCCTCCTCCAAAACTGGAGGAACTCCAGTTAAAATCCCAAAATTGGCGAACAGGGCCGAACTGGCGGAAACACGCCTTAAATTGGTGGAACCGTTAGAAGTGGCATTTAATGTCAGGATAGGCGGTCACATGTCCCCCTCTGCGGATTAACCGCCGGCTTAACTGCGGCTTTAACCATTAAACGAACCATAACATTTATTATAACGTTGCGCTGACCACATGGCAACAGTTATGAAACCATTAGTTTCGGCAGATAAGATTTAAGACCATGGTTTTGAGCACGCCGGTCTTATGCTATCGGGCTAGCACTAATGGGGTAGCCCTTAATTTTCCGCCGAACAACATTTGAAACAATAAATAGATGTGTCGCCGCATTGTAGTTAAGAACTACGAAGTAGCCCGGTTGGTCGGGCCTTGGCGTTTGCGGGCACGATGCCCGGGTTCGAATCCTAACACTACACCAAACATTTTAATATGCCAAAACCTGCTCCTCGGCTTGGGGCCACGTGGCAGCCTCCGGGCAGGCCACATGGTGCCCACTGATAGGCCTAAAAACCCAAAAGTCAATTCCTCATCGAATTAAATACTAGCACTTGTCAGCATATGATACGTCCGAATGGAATATTCCAGAGAATATTTTGGGGAATATTTCAAGGAATATTTCCAGAATATTCTTTTTTTAAATTTTTTCCAAATTAATAAAAGTCAAACTTGGTCAACTGAATTTTGGAGTTTACTGGACGATTTCAAACCGCAATAACTTTTGCATACGACCTCGGTTTTGAGAACCGTTCGCGGCACCAGAATCATAGTGACGAGACCTTTTCGGTCGTTCAGATTTGACACTCTTCCAAGAACTTTGAATTTTGAGCTATCATTCTGGTCCATGATCTAGTTTTGATCATCGGTGTCCTGAGTGTCCCAACCTCTATTCAACCGTCTACTTTGCCTTAACAACATCATGTTGATTCTAAAGTTGACCCCTCACCTTCTTCACCTATTTCTTCACCTTGTTCTTCCTCTTCGCCTGGTGAAAGTCTGGATTCTAGTAACAGGGTGGCTAAGAAGAAGAAGAAGAAGAAGTCGAAGAAGAAGAAGGAATATAAGCTAGGGAAAAATCAGTAACTATTGCTACCCATGTAGCTAATATCGAGAAACCTCCCACTCCGTCTTGCAGAGTCAATTTCCCACGCAAGCTATGTGAGGGTGACCACCTTATTCGTGATTGCCCTGGTATTCCCAAGGTACTAGAAGTGTGGTCTGTTAGCCCGATTCGACCTTCATCATCAGCCTTTGGGCATCATGCTGATGATGAGCCTTTAGCGAGAGATAATAAGACTCGTAAGAAACAGGGTAAGATCAAATTTCCCTATAGGTTGTGTGAAGGGAACCATCCCATTCACCTCTGTCCTTATATGGATGAAGCTTCTAAAGTGTTGGATAACCTTCTGGATTTTGAGCCCTGTCTTCCCGTTGGTTACCAGAAGTTTTCTTCGAGTCCTCCCATTGTTGATCAACCCATTTATTAGGATTCATCTCCAGTGAATTCCACTCTCTTTGAAAGTCAGTATCCCGAGTCCATTTCCGACCAATCATTGGTTGAGAAGAAGGACAACCTGGTTCCACCTACAGTTCACCAGGTATTTTCCGTCGAGAGTGGGCCTCATCCCAGTCAGGGTCTTTTTGTTTCCTCTGATTCCTTGGGATCAAAGGGCGATCCTCCCATTTCCATGATCCAGGAGGATGATCCTCCGACTACCGCGGCCACAGTTCTAGAAAGTGATCCTCATTCTCTCGTTCCTAGAGTTCAGGAGGATGGTCTTTCCACTCCCGTAACGCATGAGGATAATCCTATGATTCCTATGGCACCCCATCCATGTAGTCTGGTCGCTTTCCTTTTATTGGAGTCGATTTACGGGATACCGTTTTCCTTCTTACGTGCCCTTTGAGATCACTGTACAAGCATGCAATATGGTCATACCGGGCACAATCATAGATGAAGGCACCTCAGTTAGTATTATGTCTTCAACTACATGGAAAGCTTTGGGTTCTCCATAGCTTGTGCCTGTTACTCAGAATCTGTTGGCGTTTAATAGAGGAACAAGTCAACCATTAGGGATCCTTCCGAAGTTGCCTATTAATTTGGGAGGGAAAACCGTCTATATAGACATGATGGTGGTCCAAGGTCCCTTGGATTTTAATTTACTCTTGGGGCGCAATTATGCTTATGCCATGGGTGCGCTTATCTCTTCCCTCTTTCGTGTGATCTGTTTTCCATATGAAGGTCAGATCGTGACCATTGATCAACTTTCATTCTTTGGTCTTGATGTGACATCTGGTCTACCCTTGTCCCTTCCTGGTCCTTACCTGCCGGTGGTGTCCTCCCTGCCACATGTAAATTATGTGGCTACATGTCCCATGCCCGCATTCAATGATAGTGCCGTTGTGCATCGTGTGTTGGGGGCGTTGGGTCCTGACTTCCAAGATGTTTTTCTCCCATCGGATGCAAGCCTTTTGGAAGCCATGAGTTCTTATTCGTCATGATCATGTCGTTGGAGCACAATTCATTTTCTTGTGTCAAGCTCCTTAAAAAATGAAACAAGCTTCTTTTGGAGCAGAATATGTTTTCTTGTGTCAAGCTCCTTAAAAAATGAAACAAGCTTGACGGAGTAGAGTTCGTTTTCTTGTGTCAAGCTCCTTAAGAAATGAAACAAGCTTGATGGAGCATAGTTTGTTTTCTTATGTCAAGCTCCTTATAAAATGAAACAAGTTCATCGGAGCACAGTTCGTGTTCTTGTGTCAAGCTCCTTAAAAAATGAACCAAGCTCTTCTGAGGATAGTTATTTTACTGTGTCAACCTCGTTAAACAATGAAACGGGCTCCCTTTTCAATTCGATTCTTTGATCAAATCTCGTAAAATCCAAGTCAAGTATTTCGCCTGATCTCTTAATTGAACCTTCATTCCATCCACCTATTGGTAACCAGTAGTCTACTCAAGTGAATTCCATGAAGTTGGGGGGCATATACTTCGAATTGAGTCACCAGGCTAGGGGCATGCAAGCTTTTTCAAGCATAGTTTATCTTTGTTTTAATATTGTGTAAAATTAAAACCAATTTCAAGCAGAGTTTCCTGATTTCAAGCTTGTGTAAAAATGAAACCATTCACTTGTGATTGCTAGCCTGGTTTTCCAGATCAACCTTGGTTTTCTCATTCCATCGTCACCATCTGCTTGGCCGATCATGCACCTTCACTTGATTGTTTTATCCATTCCTGAGGAACCACTGTAATGAGTGGTTTTGTTAGCCAGCCTATTGACCTTTACTTGTTATGAGTAGTTCCACCATTACTGGAACCAGTTGCTACCCTTAATACAACTTGTTCCTCTAGGAGGAGTCAACTTTAAGCTCTTTTCTGACTCTCTAAAATTGAAAATATTGTCGAGACTCTTGTCGTTTTGAACTCGTTAAATGGTTGCGAAATGATATCTACCCAGTATAAGTTTACCCCTTTTTCGGGCTGAGATACATTATTTACAAAAAATGAATACCTTAGTCTATCGCGACTAAGAGGTTCTCTCAGACACAATTTTAGACCTTTTCGGATCTGTGAGACTACCTATGAAAAGAGACTGCTGGAGTTTTATTTTTCGCTTCTTTTCAAACTCTCTAAACATGAAAAGATGCCGAGTTCTTACTTTGTCAAGCTCGTTAAAACTAAATGACATCAGAAATAGTCACCATGACGTAACCGAGTTCCTCCTTCCTAGGGATCGTAAAATGTACTAGGATGGATTTTTCCAAAGGACAAACTTATACGACAAGCATATGCTATCCTCTTCAAGCTTGTGTAAAAATAAAGAGGTACTTGCCAGAAATGGTGGGGGAAAATGGAAGTTATTCGCCAGTTGTATCGACAGTATGTCACTCTTGAACATGACACTTATTTGCAATTCGTGTCGGGTTGGGATATATTCACTTTGTCACTTTGCTTCTATGAGTTTGGAAAATCTTTTTGCCTCTCATTCGATTACCAATCTTGTCAACATGACCTCTGATCCTATTTGAGTCAAATGCTGCCAAATTCCAAAGTCATGTCGCCGATATGTTCAAGAGAAAATACTTCTGTAGTTTGTACATTCATGATCCTTTGTTTTAGTCTTGATTCACACTCATATTACCTGCTCTGTTTCATGTCGATGATGTGGGATTCATTATGAACCTCCTTCGATGGATCGCTTCCTGTCGACTTCAGCTCATTATCCAAGAAGTTGATCTAGAGACTCCTTTCTGGTACCTTAGAGCTTGCATGCCCTAATGGAAAGTTCTTTGCATTCGATGACAGGTCCTCATCATTGGCCTTTGATCGAGTGAATCTGCAGATGTTCGATGCTAGATCACTGTTCACATTCCGTGGATTGTACTTGTTGTACCTTGAGAGCCATTGTAATTATTGGTGGTTTCTCTCGCGCCTGTTAACAACTTTCATCATTGGCTGGTAATCAGGTGACCTTCTTGAATGTTTGACTTCAGCTCAGATATTTGCATGCTTGAATTTGTACTTGTTCGAGTCGAGATGGAGCGCAAGACCCTGGGTTTTGTCTGATAAAATCCAAGCTGCGGGATATTTTGGTTTATCATGACTATATGCATGACTCTTTTGATTGGGTGGCTGCGACCATACCATGAGTCTATATGAGATCCTTCTTAGATAGATGGCTGCGACCATACCATGGTATCTTTTACGGATGGATGCGTCCATACCTTGATTCATGTATTTTCATCAGAGATTTCAGTTATATATATGTATCTATGCTTGATTTGTAGGTCTCCCGACGACAACGTTTGGTTCCTTGCACGTACTTGTATATAATTTCACCCCTCACTTGTGTTTGGAATTCATACTTAAGGGGGCATATATTACATAGTAATTTGTCACTATCCTTGTACTCCTTGTTCCTTGATCCTGGAGGACCCATATAGTGACCCTTGTGTACTTTCCAAGCATGGAATACATACCCCTGAACCACACTTTGTCTACCAATTCATCTCCCTTTACAAATTTTCTGGAAGATCCCTATATAAACCTGGTTTTCAAGGTCGGCGCTTTTTCTCAGTGTCTGACCCGCGCCGATAGCAGAGATTTGCACTAAGACCCACATCGATCGATGCTCTGTCTTAATGTGAGACCCACGCCAATCCTCTTTTGGAAAGTTTTTTAAATAGAAAGGAAGCTTCCGCGACTAGAAGCTTTGCGAGGCGATGAGATGGAAGTTTGTTTTGAGGATATGGCCGAGGAATTCCCCTTTCGGCTTCTTGTTCCTAAGAAATAAGAACTACTCCGAAGGATAAGATCTTTTCCCGTTATTTGAGGGCCCATAGCATCCTCCTCCATTGTTATATTAGGTGACCTCTTTCACCTCTGCTGCCTTAGTTAGCATAGAGAGAAGAAGCAATCGTAGCTTCGGGAGAATAGTGTAGAGTTTGATTGTTTTTCTGTGTTGGACATAATTGTGAATTACGGATAAAACACGCTTGCCTAGACAGGTGCTAATCTAGAACAACAGGTTAGACACTATACAAATACTTTTCCTAACTAAGAACAGACACACATAATGGATTAGATGCTAATTTGGAATCCAAGTACTTCTAAATGATTCCTTCTGTCGCTTTCGTTGTAGCTTCAAATTCCAGCCGGCGGTGCAAAATATTTCCTGCAAGAATGAACACTAAACAACAGAAGATAGCAATAATACAAATGTCTATTCAAGTTAGTTTTCTAAATCAGTAAAGCATAAACCATATACATCAACTAAGATCTTGCAATATGGAAAATAAAAGCTAATACAAATGCATATAGGGAAAAGTAAGTTGTATTCTTTATTAATGATAGAAGGGGAGGTTACAACCAAATGACTGATTTAGTGTCACCATCTCCAGCAGCATCCCAACCTCACCACAATGCAGATATCTCCAGAAAACTGTCAGTCAAATCAATCTCCTCAATGAAAAATCCACCAACATTTCTCTACACAAATTCTTCCCTATCAAACACAAAGATCTGTGATGAATTTATAGAGAGGTTGAGGTAGTTTTACAATCAACGACTTTTCAATAATAGGTAAGACATGTTCCCAATCTTGTAGATGTCAAATGGACACATGGATTCGAAGTTTGACACATGCAAACTCTTCTAGAAGGCACTGGCCAAGTGGAGATTCCGGCACAATGAGAATTTTTCTCCCAATGTGACCAACACACCCATAGATGTCGGGAAGTGCTTTGCAGATCAGCCTTGCACGGGGCTACCTGCATATGCAATGCACTTAGTCCCTTTAGAGGCAACGTTGGTGAGCTCTCATATGATATATTATAAACTTCAAACTTTAGAAACCTTTGTAGATGAAAGTATTTGATTGATCTATCTTGTTCTTTGTCTTAGGGCATATAGCAATTGAAATGTTAGGGGATGATAGATCCTATACATTGGTCCTGGAGATGATGCCCAGTTAACCAGGTCATTGGGAATGATGCCCAAATTGACCTATAATAATTGCCCCCTAAAGCATGAAGTCAAAATAATAATAACAACATTTTTATTGATATGCTTTACACTATGATGCGCTGGAGATGAAGCGGAGTGGCGACCTGCATCAATCTTACAATACATTACATCATGATATATCCTCTTGATCATAATTGCTGAGGGTAGGAATTCCTATGTTCAACACATAAAAAATCTAATAACATGTACATAATTCAGAAAGTCGTCAACATTGGAATGTTTCCCGATGCAGACATGCCTACAGATATAGGCCCATGTTCGGATGACGATCTGTATGTAAGGTCACCGTACAGATGATGTGTACAACGATCCTGAAATCGCAGCCTAAATGGCTGAACTAGATCCTAGGTCTTCTTATCTTGTTCACTTGATCATTTGGGTACAAGTCTAGCCATGCGAATATATTATTTTTCGTCGAACATGGAAAGACATCATTTGATTACCAGCCAATGATGTGAGCTGTTAACAAACGCGAGAGAACCATCATTGATGTCAATGGATCTCAAGGTACTGCAGTACATTTTGTAAGGCGTGAATAGATGATTTGATGTCGAACGCCAAACAAAATATTTCTGTCAAAGGTCCGGAAGCGAGGATCTTGTCGATGCTATAACAAGCCTCATGGTACTGGAATCTGATGTTTATAAGTGAACTTCTTGGATAATGATTTTTTGTCGATAGGAAGCCACCTTATTGCGAAACGGGAGTTACTAATTTCGGAGACAAGGGTATGACTTGATATAGCAATTTTTAGGGGTGACGGTCATGAGAATAAAGGTTTACGAGTATTGCAGAAGGATGAGTTTATTCACTGGATGACTTCTCTTGAACATATCAGCGACACTGTGATGAGTTGGCAACATTGACTCAAAACCGAAGTGAAGGTATGATGAACCATAGGTATGAATAAACCGTCAAGATGATTACCCAACCCAAACAATCATGGACATGGAGTGAAGGAAGTGTCATGTTCAAGAGCGACTTGCTACCATAAAGAAGTTTTTGCTCACTTTTCCCAAACTTTCCCCGGTCATTTGTTGACCAGTACCTCTTTTTTTTTTAACAAGCTTGGGGATGATAACATTTTCTCGATCTATAATTCAACCCTTCGGGTGAATAAAGTATCGCTATTTAATAATTTAATGAGTCTAGCGATGAATGAAACTCGATTCTTGCCATGATCGACAAGCTCGTCGCTATTTTATGTTTTAACGAGCTTAACGACAGTGATAGCCCCGTCCTTTTTCATATTTAGAGAGTTTGAAAAAGAGGACGAAAGAAAACTCCATAAGTACTTTTTCATAAATTTGTCATTCGGATTCGAAAAAGTGTAAAATAATATCTGAGAGAACCTCTTTGGTCATGTTTAACCAAGGTATTCATTTTTCGTAAATAATCTATCTCAGTCCGGAAAAGGGTTAAACTTATACTGAGTAGATATCGATTCATTTACTTTTACGAGCTCGAAAAGACAAGTGCTCGGAAATATTTTCACATTATCGGAGTCTGAAAAGAGCTGAAAGAAGACTCCAGGGGTTCCTTTTTTCCTGTTATAGAAGCTCGAAAAAGAGATAAAAGTGCGCTTCAAATCCTTTTTCGTTTTTAACAAAGCTCGAAAAATAAGGAGAAAAAATATGCTTTGTGGTCAAGTCATTCTTTGAAATAAATTTGCATGACTAATCTATTCATCAGTTGTATATCCTGTTCAGAAGAACATAAAATGGGTTAAAAATACCTGTTTCATGATAAAAACATAATAAAACTATAGTCATAGTAATAAATTTAACTTGCAAATAATTAAATGACTATTGAAAGTAGTTTCACTATTCATTTTTACCATTCCATAGTTACCATTTTTATTTTGGAGCTTTGAACCTGATTTTTCCCCCAAACTTCAGTTGCTGATAGTGATCATTTCTGTGGATGGTTTTTTTTGCTGTTTGATCCAGGTTAGTGATATGAACCTCCTCTTTCCTTTAGTATTCATTTCATTTCCAATTCCTGCAATTTTTTAGGGTTTTAAGGCCCCTAGGATAAATTCTGCCCAAAAAGAGGGCAACGCACCCCTGAATGTCGAAACCTGCGTTGCATAACAAGTACAGTGAAGGGTACTTGCATATGCAAAACACTGTCTCTTGTTAGGGAGTGCGTTGGGTGCAATCTAAGTTTTTGATTTTCACATTATGCCCAAATTTTGCCTAGTTTTTTGCAATGAATGGAATCTAATGGATCCTATGGTTGTATTTCAGGTTTCCATCGGATTACAATGACGATTACATAGAGGGAAAGAGAACATGAAGAACAAGATATGATTGCCTTAAATGATCTAGGTACAGTAGGAGCCCTACGCAATTGTGGATTGCTTAAGTACTTCAAATTGTCTGGGATGAGGCAACAGATAGAACTATTGGAGTTCTTAGTTCGATCATGGGATCCAGCTATTGAGGCATTTAATATTAAGAACCAAGTGGTTCCTATAACAGTCGAGGATGTGTACTTTCTTACAGGTTTGTCAAGGAGAGGCTTGTCCATTTCACTCTCAGGGTCAATTGTTGGAGGAGAGACAGTGAGAGATTATGTTTTGCAACATTGTTATCCAGGGTTAGAGCCAAGCAAAGATGGAAAAATAAACATCCAAGATGTTAGAGATTTTCCCTTGAGAACTATCCTTTTCATGATCGCAAAAATTGCTGGCACTGTTACACTACATGTAGCGAATAGATCGTATATGAAGTATGCGCTAGAGTGTATAGAGCCAACAATATTCAACTGGTCTGAAGCTGTTCTATCTTACATAAAGGAACAATTGAATAAAGAAAAGGGAGGAAGGAAGAATAATTTAAGTTATGGTTCTATCCTTATATCCTTCACCTTGGAACGGATTCCACTGATGCAGCCACAACATGTGACATTGGATATAGCTAGTCCTAGAGATCCTCGGATGCAGATATAGGTAGAACTCATGAGTCGACATACATGCCAATTGACTGTTGTGTTCTCTACTGCATTCTTTGCCTGGTTCCGACGGCAGATCGTTTCCATCGACGAGTATGCATACGCAGGCGTCGATTTTCGAGGGGATCCAGATTTAGCATTACCAGAAGGCACTGAGTGGGGTGCAATAGGTAAGAATGTTTTGACCATGATTTTGATTTTCCTAAGATTTATACAATGTTTTTGTATTTTGATGTTTTCCCAAGACCAAACTAAATGTTTGATGTAATGCAGATGTTGGTCGTGTTCAACCAGTAGTGGAACCGGAGCGCGAAGCAGATGTGCCAGTAGAGAGGGCTGTCGGGAGAGCAGTCCTTCAGGATCTTGATATGGCTGAGACTCTGATTGAGCTTCAGTAGCACATAGAGGGTTTGACCTTCGGGATTCTAGATTGCCGGATTAAAGAGCTTCCTATGAGACTACAACGACACACTATTGGGGTTCCTAACCGCTGGGTGCGGTTAGTTCGTAGGATAGATAGATCTATAGCATGTTACCACGAGCACCACTAGTTTACTTGTGACATTTTTCGTAAATTTTGAGGTCAGTTGACTAATGTGTCTTGGGCACAAATTTTGTAAAAACCTATAACTATCTATCTATATGATTTCAGTTTTTTCCTATGTTTATTGTGTAATCCTATTCAATGATGTGAATGTTTTCTTTACATATGTTGTAAATGTCTGTCTAAAACTTGATTAGCTAATGAATCAGTCAATGTGTTCAAATTTCTGGAAATGTGTTGATATTGAATAAAATCAAAGTGTCTTTCCAAAAGTCGAGCTCTAAGGAAAAATCTATGCAATGTTGGATTTATAACAATATAAACACTAGTAAGTTGTAATACCACAAGTTTGTGAGTCCAACCTTATGATGATACGATTAATACCAAATGAAATGGCATCAGAGAGAAGTTCGATCAACGTGCTATACTCAGCGATATTGTTCGTCGATCTACCAATACAAATCCCTTGAAAATTCACTAACTCGTCGTTTGGAGCAAAAATGGCCCATGCTGCAGAGGTGTTGACGAGGAAAATTTTCCGGCCAATAGTAAGGGATCTCCCCGGTAAAAAGTCCCGATTAGACTCTGAACCGTTTGTGACAGGGATCCCGTCCGGGGTGTAGGTCCGGCTATCGCTGAATACTCCTTCCCTTGGATGAAAATGAGCCCTGTAGAGTTATAGACATACAATTATTGGATGATACAAGACGAAATATCGATGATTGTCAATGAGCATAAAACACTACAAATAGAAAGATAAATAGAAACACGCAGCCGAAGGAAACGCTGTTAGCAGCATATCATTAGGGTCATGTTTGTAAAAGCTGTTCGAACCATAGAAGAAACAGTTCTGCTTGGAAAGAACAACCTATTACTTACTTGGGTGTTTTTGTGAATAAGATAGATGTTAATAATGAAGTTACAAACATATCTTAAGATAAACGGAATACCATCATTAACACATTCAGTGAGCTGAAATGCATGAAGAGTATAAGCAGAAAACGCAGATCAATTAATCATAAGATATCAGACAGATAAGAAAAAATATTCATAGTATTAACACATCGATTCTCATCAGATCCAGAAGTGGATTTAAGACAAATGCTTGTATTCATTCAAAAGGGGCTGTTCAATGCTTTACAACTCTCCTATCTCCTTTGGAGTCCAAAAAAAAGATCCTTTACAAGTCCCCCGAAGGGAGTATATATATGACAAAAATGACCCTTGGGTGTCTTGACTTTTCACCTTCCCGCCTGTTGGCATGCTTTGCGACCTGAAGGAAAAAGCGACTTGCGACCTTGTACTTGGCTGCGACCTGTGACTTGTTCATGGATGATGCGACCTGCGACCCCTCCTGAAGGCTATGAGTTAACATGATCATGGGAGCATGTGTGTGATTGCGAGGTCGAGAACATCTACTTGCTGCTCTTTAAGAAAATTCTGCCATGCTTGATAATCTGCAGCAACTGGGGAGATCAGAGGTGTATCTTCCCTTAACCTGTGCAGGCATTCTAAGGCGTTTGGGATCAGCGTTTCTCTCTTGATCGTGACTTGGTTAGATAAGGAAGCTAGCTTGGTGTAAATCCAATCTGGCGTCACGATGAATTTAACCAAATTCTCCTGTGATGTCGGAAGATCAGGTGTAGCAGCGACTTGTCTAATAGGTTTCAGAAATGCCTGAATGTCTTGATTTACCTGTTCCCATGTCTTTTCTTTTCCCAATGTACCTAGAGAAGGAATGTGGTGTAGTTCAGCCATCGAGTCAATGCCGCTGATCAAATGCTCATAGGCGGTCATCACCTTCTCTAGGTATTTGAATAACTTTTCCTTGGATTTCACCTTCATGCGAATTTGAACCTTGTCGTTCTGAGTGCGAATCCAATTTTTTTGGGCAAAGTATCTGGAGCTTACGGATACCTGTTTGTCCATTCTAGCATTCTATCCAAGGCTATGGAGGCTTCTTTCAGTTGCTCGTTCCTTTTCTTGGTCTCTACTTGAGCTCTCAGTAGAGGTGCAACTGTTTGTTTTATGGTAAACATTTCCTCATATACTTGCCTCATGGTGGCTTCCAGTGTCACCAACTCTCTTTGAACGATGAGTGGTGCTTCGTTAATAAGGGTGTCCCTATCCTGAAGCTGTTGGACTTCTTCCCTTAGTGCCTTTTTTTTTTTGCTCCGATCTAGCTGCCCTTTGTTCAGAGTCTTGTAATCTATTTTGTAGAGAAAGAATTTCCCTACTCATCTGGCTTACAATTTCTTTTGTGGCTGTGGCGAAAGCAGTGCCGGCTGATGCTATCATTACTAGATTGGTCCTAGTGTCCAAGACTATATCCTTTTCTGTTGTGGCTGTGAATCGTGCAACAGGGTTCCGTGCTAAACATCTCCTCTTTTCCTGCCTGATTTTGAATGTGAATTGATCATAAGTGAGTCTCTTCAGATTGAACACTTCTTCCTCCTACCCTTCGGAGGTACCCGGTTCTGAGAGTGCAAAACGTGTATTGGTTGCAGGAACTTCGATGGCCGGCAGCTCCGTCTGTACCCCTGTCATTGGAGGAGGTGTCTTACTGCCCTCGGTGTCTTTGGAAGAATTTACTTTGGACCTTCGATCTTCTTCCTCTCTTCTCTTTTGCTCTGATTCTTCTCCCAGTAGCAGATCTGCGTCTGCCTTATCCTGTTCTTCCTTTTGTCTGCACTCAGCTTCTGCCTTGTCTTGTTCTATCTTGAGCTGACGCTTAACCTCTGCTTTTGTTTCCTCTTCTTCCTTCCTTTTATGTTCAGCTTCCACCTTGTCTAGTTTTATCTTGAGTTGACACTCAGCTTCTGCTTTCGCTTCCTCTTCTTCCTTTCTTTTGTGGGCGTATTCTGCCTGCTTCTTCCTCTATTCTACCTTTTCTGCATTTAGGTGTTTTTTACGTTTATCCTCCTCCTCTTTTGCTCTCTTTTCAGCTTCTCGTTGAGCTTTTGCTTCCTTTTCTTTCTGTTGGGTGGAAGAGTTATGGCCCGTGTTAGTTCGGGGCTTCTTGGCCTGGGAAGACGAGGCTCCCCCTAATTCGTGGATTCTCTCTTCCAAAGTTTGGTCATCTTGGTCATCCTGATCGGTCAATGCCTCTGGGGCGATTTCCCTGTCCTTATTGTACCAGTTTCTTACCCCATATTCAGCTGGGCATTCAGTATGTTGGTAGCTCCATTTAAATTTGGCCCGTTTGCAATGGGCAGGGACTATCCTCTCAGGATCGTATGCCCGGTGATCCAAAGGTGGCAGAAAGAGTCCTCTGATTTGCTCAGCTTCCACCTCTACTTCTCTGAAATCCTTAACTGTATAAGCGCCGATAGTGAGCGGCAGTGTGGGCCATGGCTTCTTCTTACCTTTAGTAAGAACCTTCGAGAAGCCGGATGTCATCTAATAACATGTTTCCTGAAGTAGCATCCTTTTAGTGACGAATCAAGGCATTGCATGGGGAGCCTTGAATGAACCGAAGACTCAGATGAAGGTGCCTTCTACAAACGGAAACCAATGTGCCACCTTGGTTATCGTTTCCATGGCTCGCCAGGACATGCATGGGGTCTCCTTACCGAATAGTTTCCCGTAGAGTGCAGGGATGAAACTGTGTGTAATCGGCTCTATATCCTGCTTATATTTGGAGTCCCAGAATATCTGCAACTCCTTGTGGATTGGGCGGGCGCGCTCCTGATCCCAATTGTGAGCCCATCCCTCAAAATGGCACCTGGCACAAAATGCATCCAATAGATAGGAGGCCATGTAAAATTCGGACGAGTATCCCTCCTCGGGTGCTAGTGCTGCAGATATGTTTGTTTTGAGGGCTGCTATCAATAAGCTGGCCCAATTGAAGCGGGTGCCATGTACGGTAATAAAGTACATAAGAGATACCCAAGAGCCGCCGAAAGTGGTGGCATCGGGACGACCATACATTCTACACAACATAGCTGCTATGAGCTTATAGAACTTCCTGAGGCCTGCTACTTGATACTCCTGGTCCTTTTTGACTTTGAACTTCTTTGGTTCTTCCCACCATCCTCTCAGGGTTTCGGATATGGGAACTGCATGGGTAGTGGCCCATTCCTCTGTGAATGTTTTCTCCCGGGCTGGAAGTGTGTAATAGAACTCCACATCCTGGCCTTTTAAATTTGGAAATGCTTTCCCCGCGTGATCCCGAATCACCCAAATCCTGGGGTCGACCCTTTGTAAGATCCATTCAATAATTTCAGCGCATGGGAATATAGATGGGTGGGTCCCTGCGTAGTGAAGCTTTGACCTCTTAACTTGCACATATACCTGTCGGTCTGGGAGGTCCTCTGGAAACTCAGGTTGTGCGAGCTCTTGGTATACTTGATACCAACTCATGCTTTCTCCTTTGCTGAATATACATGCGGTGTCTCCATAGATAGGGGGAGGAGACATAGGTATTTCACCTTCCGAAATATCTATCTTCGGACTCTTGTTTTTCCTGTGAATTGACGGAGGCCGCATGTCACTTGAGGCTGAAGAGATGGAGACACACTCTAGTTCTGCTTCGAGGTTCCCTGGCATGTTCATAAAACAGTCCCAGGATAAGACAGATGCCATGTTAATGAATGCTTAAACTGTTTTTAACTCTGCTCAACTAAGGTCAAGAAAGGGGTGAACCTGCGACCTAGCGACCTATTCCCTGGGTCGCTGAATCGCGCTGGTTTAAAACTTCAGAGGAAAGCAACCTGGTGACTTGGCGACTTAGCGACTAGGTCGCGAGGTTTCTGAGTCGCACTGGTTTAAAAATTCATGAAAACGCGACCTTGCGACTTGGCGACTTGCGACCGAGTCGCTGGGTCGCTAAGTCGCAAGGTCATGATACTTCAGTTTTTGAGCGATACGTGACTTGGCGACTTAGCGACCAGGGACCGAGGTCGTAGGGTCGTGGGGGTCGCAAGGTCGCTGGGTCGGAAGTCACACTAGGGCTGGGCGAACGATTTTCCATGGCGACGCGGTCCTTTACTCATCTTTAACTTAAAGCAATAGAGGAAAACAGGGAGGAGAAGTTATATATTGAAGAAGAAACAGTCATTTTAGGAAGATACTGACAAAGGGGAGGTTGGTTGGCTTCATCTACAGGCTTTGAATAAGATTGACAGGGTTCGGAAATTCAGAGAAGAATGTAGGTTCTAACTAATAGGGTCTCAATAGAGGATAGTTGGTGGCTTAAAAGGGCTGAAATAAGGGGGTAGGGGGCAACAAATAGAAAAGAAGGAGACAACAGGAGAATTAGGAAACTTACCCGAGAAAATCACGCTCCAGTTGGCTTGTCAGAAGCGTTTTGCTCTCCGTCGCGTAGGTAAAATGTGACCTATGCGACCCCTCTATATATAAAGAGGTTGTACGTGTGGGTAATAAATGAGGTCGTTGGGTCGCAATAAAACCGCATTGTTGATATGTGCGACCTCGCAACCCTGCGACCTTGCGACCTAGGGGTCGCAGGGTCGCGAGGTCGCAATTGTTTAAATTTGAATGCGATATGCGACTTCTCGACTTGGCGACCAGATAGGTCGCAAGGTCGCTAGGTCGCTTATTGGATAAAATGACCTATTCTATGACTTAGCGACCTAAGGCTTTTGGAAGATCAAACTTTAGTCTTGACTCCAGATTTCAATGCATCAGGGGCTCAAAAATTTTAAAAAGGGGGGAAATTTTGGGGGTTGTTGTAGCGGCTACAACAAGAGGATAGATTCTGCGTACTATGACTAGCACCATCATTATATCCAACAAAGGGTTCCAAAGATTCATACATTTGCGATGAAATGTAAAGCGGATTACTAACGTCAAGAAAACTCTAAAAACAAATTAAGATATTGAATACAAATTAACAACATATATATACAATATAATACAAAAAATTACTACGCTCATGATTAAGCATAGTAACGTTTCAAATACAACCCATTTCTAGGCTGTGCCAATGGAATTCCATCGTAATCAACCAACTCATAGGTGCCCTTTGCAAGAACTCTTTTGAAAATATAGGGGCCATGCCATAATGGCTCAAACTTTCCTGTACCTATTACATCAGCTTCTTGATCGTAAAGAAGGACCAAGTCGCCCTTTGAGAAAATGTGAGGCTAGACATTTTTGTCGTATTGCGCCTTTATACATCTCTTGTGCGCTTGGTTGACCAATTGGGCTTCACGACGCATTTCATCAAGATGGATGAGGTTAAGGAGACGCGCTTCTTCTTTTGAGGTGTCAGGTAACAAGTCAATCGTGGGTTTTAACGACGATATTTCACTTTGGATTGGTAAGATAGCTTCTAGACCATACACCAGTTGAAAAGGAGTAAAGCTAGTTGCGTTTCTTACCAAGGTTCGATACGCCCACAAGGCAGAGTATAGGATCAAATGCCAGTTTCTTTTACGAACTCCTATCATTCGTTGAAGCATACGTTTAAGAATTTTGTTGATAGCCTCAACTTGTCCATTTGATTGTGGATAATAAGGAGTAGAATTATCATGTGAAAATCCTAACTTGGCAGTCAATTCAAACATCATGTGGTTGCGAAAATTCTTCCCATGATTTGTAACTATAGCCTGTGGGACCCTAAACCGTGCAATAACACGATTAAAGAAAAACATTGCAACTGCCTGTCCCGTGTTGTTGAATGTAAGTATCGCTTTGGCCTATTTGGTAAAATAGTCGACTGCGACAATAATATAACCGTGCCCCCCGGACGAACGAGGGTTACAGGTCATGAAGTCAATACCCCATTTCGAAAATGGTCCCACAGAGACAACAGGATGTAGAAATTTGCTGAATAAATCACTTATTCAATGGAGATTAACCTGATCACACATCAATTTCGAATTGCATGCATAACACATAATCTCTTCTACAATTAATTGTCACATGCGAAAAGAATAGAAGCGATAGCACATCAAATCATCACACACATTAACACAGTATGTATGGGGAAAGCTTATAGCTGAAAACCCCTAAGCTATTCTGTATATTAGATGGAGAGAACATGCAACAAATACATGGTGTAGTATATCTGATGCTGATGCTATCTCCCAAAACTACAAAAAACAACGGTTTGAACAAATCCGCAAGTTCAAAAACATCATCACACTAATTCCGCCTCTAAAATACCAATATTAATGGCACGCGCAATGTCTAAATAGAGATCCCGAAAATTCAAAATATCCCAGCAGCTTGACGGTATAATCATCATGAACAGTGCCTCCAAATGTGGTAAATCTCATGCCTGGCCAGTGTCCTGGCCAGTGTCTCTTTCACCCACTTTCTCATACCTACCTCTCACACAGATATGTGGAAAGCATCCCTTTTTATAGTGAATTGATACTTCTTGAGTTTAGCCCTTACACTAGTGTGCACGTTTAATAAAATCAAGTCTCCACTCATTACTAGTTGATTAGCTAGTGACATCTCCCAACTAGTTCAACTAGTTAACCATTTAACTCCATAAGCATCTCATCAACTCCACCAAGCTACCTTCATGAGCTCTAGCGAAGTCAACCATGCATTGACTCCCACCTAACCCATGGGAAAAGTGTAAATCATGCAGCATTTGCATGCTTACCTTAGGGGTCAGCAGAAGTGCTCCAGAAGAGTAGCTGAAGTTTAGAGTCCAAATATTATTAAGGGTAAATAATATTTGACTGTTCTATTTTTAGCCCGCCAGTCTAAAAATAGACTTCGACCTAAATGCTAAAAATAGAGATCCATCTATTTTTACCAACTCGACCAATCACCCAAGAATAGCATACTGCAGCTCCCGGTCCATGATCCATATGTCTAAAAATAGACATAGTCTAAAAATAGACTTTTCGACAAAAAATCACATGTGTGGTCCCCACCTAGTTTAGGTCATCACTTTCCAACTAGGATCAGGAAAGATGTTTCAGGAGGCCTCCTTCACTGTTTATTGTTGCCATTTTCAACACAGGATGCATTGGTGTTGGCGGTTTTCCGATTTTACGATAAAAAATCTGGCATGCATGACAACTTCTGACCGTGAGGATGCAATCTCGAAAAATAGTAGGCCAAAAGTAACCGACGCGGAGTATCTTCTGCGCGGTAGCATAACCAGATAAATGTCCACCACAAGCCCCAACATGACAATCATTTAACACTTTTTCGGCCTCCTCATGAGTGAGGCACCTCCTTAAAATGGTATCAACACCATGACAATAAAGTGTATCGCTGACGATCAGATAATCTTTGGCTTGGTATCGAATACGTCGTTGTTCAGAGCGAGAGGTATCAGGTCAAAAAGTTTTGGTTTGGAGATAAATGATGAAATCCCCGTACCAGGGATCAGATGATCCGATCAGAAACAAAGACTCGTCAGGAATTGATGGTTCCGACGTAGTTGTAGTACTATCAGAGGGAAGGTCACAAAGAAGCTCAGCTAGAACTAAATAATTCTTTGACTTGAATTTGATGAATTCCAAATCAAATTTATACAAAATGACAATCCATTTTGAATATTTCCCCCCTAGCAATTGACGTGATAGGATATAAGTCATGGGGTTGCAATTCGAAACTATAGTGGTTTTTTGGAGCAGGATATAATGGCGAAATCTTTGGACAACTTGAACAGTTTCCAAGGTAAGCTTTTCTACGTATGAATACTTAACTTCCATGTCATTGATATTACGACTCAAATAATAGATCGGATGTTCAATTCCATATTCTACTTGGACTAATACCATAGCAATAGTCGTTTCAGTCGCGAAGATATATAGGAAATAATCATTTTGATAATTAGGGGGATACATTAATGATGCTCAGACAAGAGTGTCCTTGACAGCATCAAAAGAAGCTTGCACAACTTGGTCCCAATGGAAGGGAACCCCTTTTTTTAATAGTTGAGTAAATCCTTTAGCCATTTCAGCGTAGTTTGGAATGAACCTTCTTAGGAAGTTAGCCTTTCCTTGAAGTTTCTGTATCTGAAGTAAGTTTGACGACGCAGGCAAATCAAGAATGGCTTGAACCTTCAATGGGTCGATTCAAATTCCTTCTTTTGAGACTACGAATCCAAGAAAACGACCAGAACCAACACAAAACACACATTTATGTGGATTGAGGCATATTTTGTAGTGTTGGCAGCATATGAAAATGGCTCTCAAGTGCATTGGGTGATCAGTCCGATTTCGTGAATGCGCCGGTAGATCATCTAGATACGGTTGAAAAATATGCTTGATGTCATTGAAAGCATAATCCATTGCTCTCTGAAAAGTTTCTCCAATGTTCTTTAAACCAAACGATAGTTTCCTATAAGCGAATGTGTCCCAAGGACATATGAATTTTGTCTTATGTTGATCCTCTGGGTGGATATTTATTTGATTGTAGCCGGAAAATCCATCCATGAACGAAAATATTTCACATCCAGCACAATCGTCAATAATTTGGTCGATAAAGGGAGTAGGATAGTTGTCTTTTGGACAAGCAAGATTGACATTCCGATAATCGACGCACACTCTAATGGTTCCTTGCTTTTTCATGACAGGAACGATATTGGAAACCCACTCAGTTAGCAGAACAGGGTATATAAAACCAGCACGCAAAAGTTTTTCAACTTCTACTTTGATGGCAACGGCTTTCTTTGGATGAATAGGACGAAGCCGTTGACGCACCGGTTTGACATCAGGATACATATTAATAATGTGTTCAACTATACTAGTATCTATGCCTGACATTTCCTCATAAGACCAAGCAAATACATCTCGAAATTCACGAAAGAGAGAGCGATATGATTCGAGTTGTGATGGAGAATAAGATACACTGACATGAATATTTTCTACAATGCCAGGTTTGGTCGAAATATCGATAGAAATGGTTTCTTCAATATTTGACAAATTTCGCTCAAAATCGATTGCATTAATGGGTAAAGAATTCGAAAAGAAATTTTTGATTGTTGGGTGATATAGTTCACGAAGATTATGTTCTTCATAGTTAGGAAGATGGGAACGATGATGATAATCTTTCCATGGTTCTCCTTTTGACATCATGGCTTCCAAAATATTCTCATCTGTCAAGAACATTGAGGAAAATGGATCAGATGGAGTACCAAAATCTAAGGAACGATCAACCCAAACACTTGGCGACACTGATTTCAGATTTACTGCCCAAGCCAGATAGATTGATTGCTATGCCAACTCAATATGGCTAGGCGACAGAAACTCATCCAACGTATAAATATCAAAATCACCCGTACTCTCCCTTAAGCCAGATAGAGTGGAAGAGATCATGTAGCAGGTCTTTATACTTGCAATTTCTTCCGACGTCACGGTGGCGGTAATGCAAAGGTTCCCATTAAAGTGGAGTCCTTTAAGAGTCCTACACCAATGTTCTGAAGTTCTAGTTGGGGTATGTGAACGAACGAAACGCTTCCAGTTACCTACGAATTAGAGGAAAAGAAGGATAGCTGATTAATGACTATGATAGTACCTTTATGTGGAAAGGCAATCATTCTAAAACATGTAGAAACAATTGCAGTCATTTCATATACCCATGGCCTTCCAAGTAAAATATTATAGTCAAGGGGTCTGTCAACAACCTCAACATCAATAAACACAGTTTTTCCCCCTAGTTCAACATGCAGGTTATTAATAATACCACAAGGTTTATATGTACGCGCATTAAATGCCTTCAACGTCGTTGATGATTTTGATAAGCACGGCGAGCCAAGTGACTTCTAAAAATTTATAGACATGATGCATGTAGATGCTCCGTCATCAATAATAGTGCGATGAACAAGGTGATTGAGAACATTTACTTGTATGGAGAATGCCAATTTTGTTGGTAATTGCGGCAGATAGCCCGTATGATTAAAGACGACAATATTAGAAACAGTCAGATCAATTCCACCAATAGCTGACAATAAAGCCTGTTTTTGGGAGGGATAATTTTGTAATACCTCAAGAGCAGACATAGTTGAAGGGGATTGAGCCAAATCTTCAACTATATTATAATTTTGTGCAGCTCTTGCTCGAGGATTATATGTCGATTTGTGAATTACTTCCTTTGGTGGCTTGATTGTGAATTCAGGAATTGCAGTAGGCGGCACTGATTCCGTCGACGGATTCGTTGCCGAGGTAGTAGGTTGATTAGTGGCCTGACTACCATAATATTTATTACGCGTTGACACCAAAATATCTGTTGAAGGTTTTGTGACAGATAACATTAACACTTGGGAACTAGGAGTTGGATCTCTAGCAACCATGTTTGTGTCCGGATTTGGAAATGGGTCTATCAACACGGCTGATGCATGGGAAGTCTTGATGATTTTTGAGACTTCAGCGTGGTGAGGAAAATCCCTAACAAAGTGTTCCTCATTATAGATTATGCATGGATAACGAGGTTTCTTAGGTCCAGACGATTGATCAGATGATCTTTCCTGCGGGTTAGAAGTTTGTTTTTTCTTAGATTTCCCATTTTTCTTACTTTCGGGTTACTTGTTAATTTTTCCTTTGTCAAATGACACGACATTAATTTCGGAAGCAGGAGCAGGATCAGATGCAGTAGCGTGGTGTGTGCCTGTAGTGCCTATCAAGCTGTCTCCGGCATGAGAGTCATTTAATTGAGGAGGAACAGTAAAATTAGATCTCGGCGCGTTAGGAATTTTTTCATAGAGCGTGCCATACTGAGTATAAATCAAGTCTAAATATTGGCAACGAGCGATAAATTGCTCTTCTGTGACGATACCACCCTTAGCCACATCCTTAGTTATAGATGGTAACAGGGACTTAATGAACCATTCAACAAGGAGCTGATCTGGAACAAAGGTCTTAACCATTCAACGACGACGACGCCGCTCATGAATATGATCAGAGATGTGAGTAGCATTAGTCTGTTATAAATTGGTCAAGAGTTCCGTTCCAGTTTCATATCTGATGGGTAACTGGAAATGAGTCCAAAATTCAGTAGCTAGGGCTGTGAAATTATCAAAAGAAGCTCTAGGTAATTCAATGTACCATTTTGCAGCCGGACCTGTGAGCGTACGCTGGAAAAGACGTAGTCAAACATAATCATCATTCAAGGAGTTTGATGAACACCATAAATGATAAGTCATAACATGAGTCGACGGACCTTCTCTAGGGTTTCCATTGAACTTAGGAATTCGAGGGTAATTTCTGAGGTATCACCGACCACCAAGGAGCATAGTTAATTGGATAATTGGTTAACCGATTTAAATCTGGTAACTCTAAAGTTACAACAAAGGGCAACTGTCGATTAAGGTTAGGTTGAGCATAGCCAAGGTAATATGGAATTGCTTGAGCAACAGGCCTTTGAGCACCAACATAAGGAATCTGCTGCTGGTAACCCAGATAGGGGTTGTTTTGAAAAGCAAATGCTTGAGGATTCTGTTGACCAAAACCTGTATATGATACTTTTTGAAATGAAGTTTGAGGCATTTGCGCTTGTCGCTGCTAAGGGGTCTGTCCACCAATGTTATAACTCAAATTAGGATAACTTGGATTCAGTTGATAGGTATAACCAGGTTGCAGTTGTGACATCCCATAAAATGGTAAACCGGCTTGTGAATAGATGATTCCGGATACAGGTTGTTGTAAATTAACCGAAGGATTTGGAGTCTGTGGACCCAAAATTTGATGATATTGAGTTGAAGGACCCGCTTGATAAGGTTGTACAACATTTTGATTCTGTAACAGGGGTAAATTTGTATTGACAAGTGGAAATGATGTGGGTGTAACAGGTTGAACTGGTTGATACAATTGTATAACCGTTTGTGGTTGGATAGGCAGAGTGGGATGCCATTGACAAACATTCATTTTGACATTATATTGACCAAAAAGTGACGGAGTACTGTCATATTGAGTGACCAAAGGTTGCCCCCATCATGAGGAGGAAAATAAGATGAAAAATATTGCTCTCCAAATGCTGGGAGTCCAGTTGATATGGTACTTGAAGGAATAAACCCAGAAGGGCCGGCTTGATATTTCCCTGAAGATGTGTATAATGAATCAAGTCGTTCAGTACTTACTATAGGATTACCAGTTAAAATACCGGATGATGGCATTGGTAAAGTCCATGGATTTGAATATTCACCAGAGAAAATTCCAGATAATGATTTGTAACCTGATGGGACCAAAGGGCCACCATGAAAATATGACTCTGGTGAAGTTGTAAACATCGACGGGGTAGCTAGGGTGGGAGTTGACATTATTGGAACAGATGGCCCAATCGAAGATGTTGGTTCAATCATGGTTACTTGACCAAATGTATATCCTTTTGAATCGACGGGAGTTTGAAAAGGAACAGGATCAACAAAAGCAAAGGGTGTCGATTGAGAAAAAGACTCGTACAGGTAAAGGTCCTCCCCAAAATGGGTTGGAGTTAAAGGTGTCTCGTCTTGTGGGATTTCTTCAATTGCAATTAAACCAGGGGGAAGTATTTCATCGTCAGGCCCAAAGTATATTTCAGGTGGTTGACTGTGTGATATGGGAGATTCAATAGCTACAGAACTTTGTGGGATGACCAAGCTAGGAACAACTTCCGGTTGTACAACTTCAGGATTCAGATGTTCTGGCAAAGAAGAGACAGGATCTGGATCAATTTCTGGTTGAGAAACGTCGGGTCCAGGAGGTATGGTCTCATTGATTGGATGGATTGTGACCACGGGTAGCTATGAAGACTCCGTTTCGACAACAATAGACGAACCGGGATGTGTAGAAACAACTTGAGCTAACTCTGGTTTATGGAAAGATGATGTTTCACCAGAGGTAGGAATTGTACTTGATTTGGCAGATCGTGATTGCCTTATCCTACCAGAAGTAACTTCTGGTGGTAAAGGTGGGTTTAACGCTAGTCTACGCGAACGACGAGGGAAAGGATTTTGTTCTTACACAATTATTGATTTATTTTAACCAAAAACAAATAAAAAAAATAAAAGGGTAATGCTAGGCAAAAGGGTTTACCAAGAAACTGTGAACTGCAGAATACCTCTTGGTGAACCAAGAAGTATGGGCAGGCAATATCCCCGAATGCTGTGTTCGGTGTATCACAATTTACAAGGCGGCTGACTCGGTTCACTATGGATGGATAGCACCTAAAAGTTGTCCTCCCAAATATACCCGAAGGTACGTAGAGGCCCAAGTCCGTATTAGCGTTGTCTGATGTGAAACCGCATAGTGAGAGCACCCCTTTATACTTATCGTACTGTAACACCGCTCGATATACCTGAAAGTACGTGGACAAGCTACGATATACTTACGTACATGAGTGAGGTATCACACTCGGAATGTATCGCAGACAAGTTAACGACAACTGCTATGTTTTACGATGCCAGAACACGTCTCTAGCCTAGACCTTCTAAATGCTATCGTTATGGTTCCAATGCTTTGTTAGGTAAATTGAGATTAATTTTATGTTGATATTGCTTAACAATTTTCCTTTCAAAGGTTCATCGAGATGATGTATTGGAAAATTCCTAAAATGCAACTAAGAATTATAAGAAATCTTTCACTTTTAGTTTTTCAATGAAAATCCTAGCTACTAGAGGGAAAGAGCAATCAATTTGCAAGCAAACAAATCGAAGAACACAAACTAAATGAAAATTTCCTAATTGTTCCTTTTTGCAAAACACACAAACCACTACATGCAAATGCATATTTTTCTTTTCAGTTCCTTTAATGTTATGAATGCAGAAAAGAAACTAAGTGCACTAAATCAACAAAATCAAATGCCTTTTACTTTTGAGAAATGAGGAATACAAACAAAAATTTCTCTTTTGAAGGAAAAATGAGGAATGAAACAACAATTTCTCCTATCAGGAAACAAAGATTTTACGACAATTTCCTTTTTCAAAAGCAAATGGATCTAATGCGACAATAAAAATACTTTGAAATTAACTTGCCAATGATAAAGAAAAATGCTTTAAACAAACATTGAACAAATTTTATTTCAAAGGAGGAAGAGGTAGATGAATTCACTGGTCAATATGAGGCTTAGGCTTTTCAAAAAACATCAGCGAACAAACTGAAACAAACTGCAAAGACAAATTCAAGGGAATTTGGATGGCTTTAGGAGGCAACACAGTCTCTAAAGAGAAATAGTGCTATGCAATGCAGGCCTGAAAGGGAGATGGTGCTATGCAAAGCACTGTGTTCTGTCCAAGAGTGCGTTGGGTGCAGTGTCAAAGGAAAAACACAATTGTTTAACGCACTTCTTTTGCAAATTTGGATCTTAAAAAGCCTAATATTTGTGAGTAACAACTACTGGGTGAACAAACAGAGAAAATCAGAGGCTAAAACACCTAGGATAAAGAGAAATCTCCCCAACGGAGTCGCCAATTTGTTGGACAAAATTGTGAATTACGGATAAAACACGCTTCCCTAGATAGCTGCTAATCTAGAACAACAAGTTAAAGACTATATGACTACTTTTCCTAACTAAGAACAGACACACAGAATTGATTAGATGCTTACTTGGAATCCAAGCGCTTCCAAATGATTCCTTATGTCGCTTCCGTTGTAGCTTCAAATTCCAGCCGGCTGTGAAAAATATTTCTTGCAAGAATGAACACTAAACAACAGAAGATATCAATAATACAGATGTCTATTCAAGTTAGTTTGCTAAATCAGTAAAGCATAAACCATATACATCAACTAAGATCTTGCGATATGGAAAATCAAAGCTAATACAATTGCATATAGGGAAGAGTAAGCTGTATTCTTTATTAATGATAGAAGGGGAGGTTACAACCAAATGACTGATTTAGTGTCACCATCTCCCGCAACATCCCAACCTCATCACAATGCAGATACTTCCAGAAAATTGTCAGTCAAATCAATCTCCTCAATGAAAAATCCACTAGCATTTCTCTACACAAATTCTTCCCTATCAAACACTAAGATCTGTGCTCAATTTATAGAGAGGATGAGGTAGCTTTATAATCAATGACTTTCCAATAATAGGTAAGACATGTTCCCAATCTTGTAGATGTCAATTGGATACATGGATTCGAAGTTTGACACATGTGAACTCTTCTAGAAGGCACTGGCCAAGTGGAGATTCCGTAACAATGAGAATTTCACTTCCAATGTGACCAATGCACCCATAGATGTCGGGAAGTGCTTTGCAGAGTAGCCTTGCATGGGGATACCTGCATATGCAATGCACTTAGTCCCTTTAGAGGCAGCGTTGGTGAGCTCTCATATGATATGTTATAAATTTCAAACTTTGGAAACCTTTGCAAATGAAAGTATTTGATTGATCTGTCTTGTTCTTTGTCTTAGGGCATATAGCAATTGAAATGTTAGGGGATGATAGACCCTATACATTGGTCCTGGAGATGATGCCCAGTTAACCAGGTCATTGGGAATGATGCCCAAATTGACCTATAACATTATGTGTTAGGAACATAGTGAGATCTTAGACCTTTGTGTATGAGGGTGCTGCAAACGTGCTTGGATATAGACCTGCCGAAGGAGAGCCTCAACATCAAGGCTTGGCTGTAAACTCCCATTGTTTTTATCATAATAAAATGCATCTGATGTTTATCTTCCACTCTTGTTTACATTTATAATGGGATTTATAGCATTCCTTGATCAGTTATATAGGTTGTAATTGTTTTATGTTTTTCGTGGTGTCTTGACTGTTTGCACAGGTAATCAGACGTTGGTAGCAATGCATATCGAGCTTGAGGAGAGCGACAGATCAAGAAGCTTCGACGAAAGATGACAACATAGCATTAGGACAAGGTAGGTCATCTTCCTTGCTCTGAATTTCATTTACAATCTAGGAAGGTAGATGTTAGTATGTTCCCGTAGTTGCTAGACCCACCCTAGCGCTAGAGGGATCGCCTCTGTCCATAGAGGGGATTTACCTACACAACAGTGACAAAGTGGGAGGATTTAAAAACCATCATAAATTGACAATTTTACCCTATCGGGTATGTAGAGGACCTGTGGATCCGATGGTATTATTTCAAGAAGAAGCAACTGTAGAGTGTATAGGAGTACACCACATAGTTTAAAAATATGACCATAATGAAGGGTATCTCCCCAAATAACCCATGCATACTACTCAAGTATCTGGGTAATATACATAGTCATCTGCGAAAGCAAGAGATGTTGTTCAAGCCTAGATTGGTGGACAAGGCTTGTGTACAGGAACAATAACTAGAGAAAATAGGAAAAAACAAAGGGAAATCATGTGGGTTGAAGCAAAAGGAGCATCAAGATACTGATAAAAACCCAACCATGCATTTAATGCTAAACTACCATATGCAGACTCGGTTGAGCCAATTAACTAATAATTTAATTTACAAGATGTGATTGGAGTTAGTGGTGCAGACTTGATCAAGCCACTTCTAGACAATTGATTTATGAGACTCGACTTGGGAAGATCTACTTGCTAACAAATAATTTATGAGATTGTATTGAGGTGATGGGGAACATGATGATGCCCATTCCCTCCTGCATTGAGAAGGCATATTGATGACCTTTCAAATAAATAACGGATGTTGGGAGAAAATATATATGAGTGCACAACTGAAGAGAAGGGAAATCTCACACAACTCTCTCTCACTCTCTCTCACAAGAAAAATATATTTCACTCGCTCTTGATCGTTGGAGTGTATGAACATTGTGGAGTATTGATAGAAAAATATAGGGAGACGTTTAGCTATTTTGTAGAGCTTGTACAAGATTTAAACCTATGTAAATTTGGGTGCAATCCTTATGAAATGTTTAAGGCCATTGGATGTTGTTGTCAAAGCTTGTGTGGTTGGTGGGAGGATCAATGGATGATTGAATCATTGTGGTGCTTGATACATAGTTGATAAACCACCTAGATAGGGTAATCTGAGCCACTGTGGGAGGATCAATGGATGATTGAATAATTGTGGTGCTTGATACATAGTTGATAAACCACCTATATAGGGTAATCTGAGCCATTGTGGTGTACCAAGTAGTTGATAAAAAACGCGGGCAATGGAATGTATATCCCTAAGGTGATTGCTATGAAAAGACAACTCGAACCACCTGGACAATGGATTCCAACTCCTTAGACTGAGAAATATCCCATTTGAACCTTGGGTGAATCTCTATGATTGAACTCAGAGAAAAGAGTGAGTCACTGTGATGCTTGTTTTATAGCTGACAAACCACTTGGAAAAGGAATTGTAGGCCACTATGGTGATTACTGAGTAGTTGATAAACAACTTGGATAGTAGAATGTAGATCTTTGTGGTGCTTAGTATGAAAATGCAAATAATAAACCACATGGACAATGGAATCCATATTCTAAGTGTTTAAATAAGCTTTTGGTGTGAAATCATTGAGCAAGCATCTCCTTAGACATTGGATCTAGATCGAGGGTGATTAGCTGTAAGAAAGTTGCATCGTAGCTGGCTTATGTTTGGGCAAGGAGTAGCTATCCCTTCTTTAGTTTCCATTAAGATATTTTGAACCATAGAAGTGTGAAATTCTCTTTCTGTTGGTGAAATGATATTTCTATGAAATATTTTATAACTAATGCTAATTGGGAAGTCTATAAGTTGTGGTAAACTAAATTGGGAGTCTTTAGAGCCGTTAAATAAATGTTGGTAAGTAATTGCGGGCACATTCGTAGAGCATAACTTATGTTCCAGCTGGGAAGCTGAAAGAGCCTTTGAGTTTTCATAAAGTTTAAGAGCCATTTAGATTATCGTCAATTTGGGAATGATCATCCATATTTAACCCCTGATAGTTACCTTCATACAAATACAAATATGGAATATGGGTGTAAATGTTATTAGACAATTTAAATGATATATATATATATATATATATATATATATATATATATATATATATATATATATATATATATATTTATTTATTATTATTTTTTTTCATTATAAAAATCCAAATTAAATGTCTTAAGATCTATCAAAATATTGAAGAATTTAAGAGGAATCAATAATAGTAAATTCCTATTCCTTTTCATGTTATGTGGAGAGAAATAAAACTACATCTATGCATGCAAGACAAATATAGAGCCTAAAGGAGCTAATTAAGCCTAAATTCACATTAATTACTTAATTGGGAGAATTTATTATATTTGATGTAGTTCAAGAGGGAATATTTTCAATGGTATTTATATGAAATAATAACACTCTGTCATTTGATGGAAATCTTGCCTTTTCCCATATATTTGGTGGGCTAGCACTATTTAGTGTGAAAGAAGGTAGTATGTCCAAATATAATTTTTGTGTTTTTACTTAGTAAACATTGGAGAGGAGTTTATACTTACGAGGCAAACTTTTAGTTTCTGGAAACACGATTTATTAATTCCATTGATGGAAATAAATATGTATATTAAGGTCTATAGGCCTGTGTGATAAGTCTCTTTTCTTGAAATATCTTACTAAGGCATATGCAAAGCTAAAGCCTGTGCAGGAGTAAAAAGCATATGCAATGTTAAAGTTTGTGTGGAAGTTGTTAGTCATCAATATTTTTCACTATCTTTAGATGACTATAAGATGGTTCTAGTTTTCTGAAAACAATATTCCTTGAATATTTTGAGTTTCAGAAATCTCACTGCCTTCATTATGCTTATAAACCTATTTTTCAACATTCCTCATTTAGTATTCTCAAAGTCACCTTGTTGATTTTAAAAAAGACTCCTTATTGGCTTATGCCTCCCATTTTCATCTTTCTTTCCTGCCTATAACCTCATTGCCCTATTTTCCCCTGTCTATAAACTCCACCTTCCCTCTAGGGGTTCCTATAGCTAACTCATTACCATGTCCTTTTGGGCATAATAACCTATGACCATACTTTGTTTTCACTTTAAAATCTCCAGGTCAAATTTCAGTCAAAATCAAGTCAAAGGATACTCCCACTAAATCATTAGGGTTTTACATTGTTTAAGGTCATGCTTGGATGTTTTAGGCACTGCTTTTCCTTTGCTAGAATTTGTCTCAGATGTAATAGAATGTCCAGACATGGTTATTCAAAAAGCACCTAAAAGTTTCCAAAGAGGTTTATCTTATCAGTTCAGAACCTGCAAATGAGAAAAATGGACAAATTTTGGCACTTCTGCAGGAGTGTTGAAAGATTGATCAGCAGGAGGTACTGATGAGGTAGACTATCTACTCCTAAATGAAAACAACTTAAAGCAAGGGAAAGAGGAAAAACTTGGTCTTGTAGAGGACTAGGGTTATGAATTTAATGGCCCATTTGAGTGCCAAACAGTGATCACATGTAGAGAATGACATGGAGGAAGTACACAAGGCCCAACATGAAGAAAGCCTATCAGAAAAGATTGATAGAATATGGAAAAAGGTGAGGTGAACTGGACAGAAATGAATGAACTTGAAAGGGCTATAGAGAACTTAGAAGGCAACACTGATGATCGCTGTGAAGAACTGCAGACAATTAGGGTTTTGAAGTAAGTGGCCAGAGAAGGTGGAAAAGATAAGTTGAACTTAATGGTGGAAACTATAGAAGATTTTGAAGATGATACTTTGTGTTTAAATCCCAAACTTGTCAAAATTAACTTGTCATGCCTCAAGGAGCAAAAGAAAGTACACTTCATGACTTCAACAAACCTGCAAGCAAAAAGTGTCAAAAAGGGTTAGTGAGAAAAGAAAAAGACTTTAGACATTAAGAAGTGGGTTTTGCAAAGTTAAAATTAGATCAATAAGCCTATAAAAGCCCATTTCACACTTCAATGAATCATTGTTATCTTTCAAAAGACCAAGAGCATTCAGATGGAGAAGAATTTGTGAGTTTGCAAGCCGAATTAGGGCAAATTTTCTTGGTGTGACCCGCTTGGCTTGGTGCTGCATGCTTGACAACTCCCCCCTATACATTTTCTTAAGGCGCTGCGTGCCTGGGAGGTGGCGCTGCACTCTTGCCCGAACAGAACCCTGTGCTCATTTAATGCGCCCAGAACTGGCGCTGCAGGTTTAGGCTTGGCGCTGCGCCCTTAGCATTGGCGCTGCACGCTTGGATAGAGAGGGTTTCTAAGCCCTCCAACCATTCAAACCACTTCAAAACGCTTTCAAATTTCCTCCAAGGTCCTCTAAGGCTCTGATAAGTGCTAAGTGCATGCCCTAACCAACTTTGAAGCTATTATGATCATCATTTAATCAATGGAAATCCAACCCTAGAAGAAATCCTAAGTTTTAAGCTTGAAATCATTGTTTTACCATTACTCCATCCTCCTTGAAGAAAATCAGTTATAAACAGGGGTCATTACATTGCTTGAGGGCTGCCATTCATCTTGCTTGTCACAACATCCATTCCCTTCATTCTCACTCATTCCCTTCATTTGCAAAGCTGCCATTTCATTACCCTCCCTTCATCTCATTTCACATCAACCCTAGGGTTTCCTAAACAGAGTTTACAATGTCTAAGGGTGAAGACAATAGTATGGAGTCACAAATGCCAAGGAGACATGCTCACAAAGGAGGGAAGATAAACAGATTTGAACCCCTCAATACAAGGGAACTCATGGCATCTCCTCTTACTATTTCCTGCTTCAAACATGTAGGTTGCTTTGAATTTTGTGAGAAGGTACAACAAGTACAAAATGACCCAGAGCTAACAAGACTATTCATTATCAATTTTCATGAAAAACAAGTTAATCTTGTTGGGGTTACCTTTGAGTTGTCTACCAATGCCATTGCAGATGCTACAGGGATACCAAGTGTGGGAGAAAATTGGTTCAAGCAAGCAAAACTAGACATGAGTTACTTTGAACCATACCTTAAGCCTAGGTATAAAGATCACCACAAGTCCATCTTCCCTTTTTATCATCTTCTTGATAGATATGCACCCATGATGAGGATAATAATGAAGTATTTCACATGTGAGGGAAGGTTTTCCCGCCTCTACTCATACCACATCTAGCTTCTTATGCATTTCACTAGGGTTAGGATGCTGCATATACCATATTATCTCTTCTGAAGCATTGACAAAATGGCCTACATAGTGCAAAAGAGAGACTACAATTAGCAAATGCAGAGCCTGTCTCATCATTCACTTATCAAGATGGTTGTTATGCACCAACTCCAGCAAAATAACATTCCTTGGGATACCTTCATTGCCCTTAAGATTTTCACTACTCCACATGGCCATCATCAACAAGATATCCCTTCCTCATCTCATCCTCCCATTCCTACTTCTCCATCACATCCCACTACTCATGCATCACCATCCACTCACATCCAATCACCCCATGATGACCCTTCCACATTACCTCTCCACAACCCTTCACCCTCATATCATGATGACAAAACATCAAGTAGTGATGAGGACATTGAGACAGATGGCACTAAAATGAGTGACATTGATCCATTTACTTTGACATACCAGAGGGGTTAGAAGCATGTGTTTGCTGCACTTAAGATGCAAGGGGCCATGCCTTCTACATCAGAAAAACATATTGATAAAGGCAAGGAAAATGTTGCAGAGCATGTCATGGTTGAAGAGGATGATAAACATGAAACTGAGCAAGAGTTTCAACTGATTGACCTAGAGGATGATGATGAAGAGAGGATTACCAATATGCTGCTCAAAAGTAGGGATGACAAGATTAGTGAGCTTCAAGCTAATCTTGGTAGGGGAAAGAATGTAATCAAATTTTATGAGCTTGAAAATCAGCAGTTAGAGGCAAAGAAGGCCATCAACGAGGTCAGAGCAATCAGAGCTTAGAAAGAGGCTGGAAGAGCCAAGGCATTGCTAGATGAGACCTTGAGCACCTTTAGTGATAGTGAGGATGACGAAGAACAAATTCCTAGGAAGAGACCAAGGACAATTGGGCTGAAGAAGGCTTTAGCCCGGGAAAGAGAGAAAGAGGCAGAATTGGCAGAGCAACTCACTCCAAGTGAGCTGCTTGCCATAGAAATTGATGGAGATAGAGAATCTTGGCTAGAGAGGGAAAACTTGCACCTGGAGGGTCAACTTGACAAGGCAAAAAGAGACATTGACATGTAGAAGTAGATGGCATGACATTATGCCATGAGGAATAGGATTGCAAGGGCCAAGCTCAAATGAGACCTTGCAAAGATTTAGGCCCTAAATGAGGCAAAAGAGAAAGAGAAGCTCAACATTCTTTTTGATGTGTCCATCCAAGCATCCCAACCATGATCAACAAGCTAATTTCCAAATTTTGGCACCTTGTGCCCATTTTTGATTTTTGACAGTTTGGCTTGCAGAAAATTGGGCCAAACACGCAGCGCCACTGGAGTTGCACTCTTTTTTGGGCCAGTAAAATGCAAAAAACTCAACAAATTCATGTTCATCATGCCAAGCAAATCATCCTCAGAAAATTTCAGACCATTTGGAGCAAAACTGGTCCCTCAAAAGGGCCAAAAACCACCAAAAATCACCTTTCTACCCTCTTTTCAGCATTGGCGCTGCACATTTAGCAGTCTTGGAAGAAGTGATTTTTGACTAGGAAAATGGGCACCATTCTGGCAAGTAAAGGCAGATCTGGAAACTATCTAGGACAGGCTATCCAATGAGCTATCATGGAGCTCATTTGGACACAAGGAAGGCCTCCAAAAGCCAACTGCAAAATAGGAAATTTTTCTAGTCTTGGTGCTTTGTGTTTGGCTTGGCGCTACGCTCCTGTACCTTGGAGTTGCGCCCTTGATATGAGTTATTGCAAAAGATATTTTGAAGCCTTAAAGTCAACATTTTTCCTAAATTAGCTCAAATAGTTATGTTAGAAGTTATTTTTGCCATAAATGAGTTTAGATATTTTTTCCTTGGGCCTTGCATGGTCGCAAAGGTCAAAGTGACTTAACTACGTAATGAATGACTTATAAAACCTTAGCTAGGGTTTCCACCTCCTCATTTTGCATATATATACTGCATGTATGGTTCATAGTTGTTGTTGGTTGATTGCTGAGATAAAAACCTCATAGACTTTGAGTTGTGGAGAGTTTTTGGCTTTGGAGCCTTGTAAATGTCTTGGACTGAATATCAATGGAACCAAAAAATTCATGGGATTCATGAACTTTGTTAGATGGTGATGTTATTCCACACTTATCAATTTTTTCCTTTGTTTTACATTATGTTCATTACTTCTCTGATAATAGAACATAAATTTTAGATTGAGATATGTTGTTTTGGCACCTCAACTCTGTTTGTCATTATTATCTCTATGTTTTCCCCTGAAAGTAATAATTAGAGAATTCTTAACTGCTCTCTAGGATTACTGGATTATTGTTTTGAGGTTTGTCTAGTGAAGTCTAGCTGAAGAATTCTTAACTTCTCTTCAGTTTTACTAAGCTATTGTCCTGAAGGGTTTCCTGGTTTGAAGTATAGTTAAAGGATTCTTAATTGCCCTTTAGTTTTACTGAATTCATAACTTACTGTCATTATATACTCATTTTATCTAAAGGATCCATTTGGTTTTGTTAGCTTGCCCTATGAAACACCCTTGATTTATTGTTTTACTCTTAAAACCTTTCACAAAACCCATAGCCCAATGGTTTGAATTTCTCTTACTCTATCTGTTCTACTTAACAAGCAACCCAACCAAACAAAACAAAACAAACAAACCCTATCATTATAACTAGCCTAAAATCAACATCCTTAATCAATCAAGTCATATCTTTTATCAAATATAGAGAGAGCCCTCTTTGAGTCCAGGAAGGCTAGGTCCTAGAACTCCAAAGTTGGTTTGATGTTACCCTTGTCTATTTGGTCTTGCCAATCTGACAAATTACAGGGACCTAACATAATGAGGATCACGGTGGGACCACTTATTGAAAATCTTAGTGGTACATAGAGAACTCACAAAACCTAAAAATATTTCAAGATTTGTATCCAAATGTTGATGGTGGACAACAAACAAATCCTCCAAACAGTTAGCATCATCCACCTGGTGACTCCACTAAATTCCGGTAGACCCGGTGAGTTCACTGTTTCTCACAGACTCCTCTGGGAACATATTAATCAATCCTGATAGAAGGAAACCCAATCATATACTGTCTGAATTTAGTATTCTTACAAATTGGTTATGTTTTCAAAACTCTTGTAAAAATTTTCAGCCTCTCTGTGTTGTGGGTCTGAAATCTGGCTTCACAAAGAATCAACACCAGATCTCACCCGGACTCAAACCCTCCTGATATAGTTGATGATCCAGAAAGAATTGTAAGAAAAACTTCTAGGACTGAAGATTCAACTACTGTTAGACCAATTCACAAAGCATGTTCTTTTCCTGAAAACCTTATATCCTTGCCAAATACCCAATTTGACTTACACCATACAAGAAACCTATTCAAAACTAAGTCTCAAAGTTGGATATACTAGACAGACCTTGAGCCTACAAACTTACAGCAAAGTCCTAGTAGAGAAGCCTATCCTTCCACTCCTCTTTATTTTTAGCTTCTCCAACACTTTGATTCCTTTCGTTCCAAATCTACTCAATATCAGTTAGCTAGTCCAAGTACATATGCTACCCCCACTCATACATCCACTGTGCAAACCTTTACTGCCTATGCCTCAGGACTATCAATCTAGAATCCCTCACTTTAATGGAACTGATTCTACAACTGCCCAATAGCATGTAGACAAGATGAATGATGATTTTGACTACCAAGAAGTAGAAGATGAGACTATAAAAATGAGAATGTTTGCCCAAAGTTTAGGGGGAGAAGCAAAGAAATGGTTCAAGAACTTAACCCCTAATATCATTCATGATCTCCCTTTCCTTTATCAAACATTCATAAACAAGTGGGAGACCAAGAAAAATCCTCTTCAAATCCTATAAGAATATGATAACCTTAAAGAAATGTTGGAGAGAGTGTCCAAGACTACTGCACTAGTTTCAATAGTGTATACAATGCACTCTCTCCCCACATGAAAACACTACAAGGCCTAGCCTTAGTAAAATTTCCAGGTGGATTTGATCTAGACATGGATTATCAATTAAGAGAAAGAGATCCCCTTACCTTAGAAGACATGCAAAAGGGAGCAGTAAGTGTAGAAGCCAACCTACTTGCTAAAAGGGCTAGAATGAGAGCAGAGAAGAAGGTTACATCTAAAGAGGAAACTATGGCCTCCACATCTGATGCTAAAATTGACAGACTAGTTAGGATAATGGAAAGGATGATGGAGAGAATCAACTTGAATGAAAGAGAACCTTATAGGGAAAACCAAACAAACCCTCAAAACAGAAACATAAACCAAAACTTCAGAAGAGATCCTCCTCAAATAAGACAAAGAGAAAATGACCAACAAATCATACCTCCCTTCTAAGAAAACTATGTAGATGAAGAGGAGAGAGAGACTGAGGAGCCAGAAGAAAATTATGTCAATATAATATATTCCAATAATGAGGGTGATGTTTTTCTCACAAAATAAGAACAAGGTCTATTTTCCTCAAACCAAAATTAAAGAACATATGAGGATTCTGAAGAATACAAACTAGGGTTTGAAAATGCTATCATGGAGGTTCATAGGCAGTATGACCTCACAAGTAAGAAAGCCCAAGATGCCTCCAAAAGGAACAAACCAAAAATTTATGCTAGGAAGACCCCTGAAAATAGTCCTAGAAAGACAACAGAAAACACAAACACCATGGCTAAGAATTCTAATCAAAGAAAAAACAAAATGAGCCAACATAATGGTGACCAAAGCTGCCCTAGTACATCAACTAGTGGCCCTGAAAAAACTGCTTTAACTAAGATTCCAAACAAAATTTAGCAAGTTAAAGTTGCTGAAAAGAACATGTATGATAAACTGATCTAACTCTACCAAGAACACATACACCATTCAGTGTTGAGGGTGAAATTGCCAAGATAAAAATAGCCATACCCCTTACTGAATTAGTGACTCAAGATGTATATAAATCTCAAGTTTTGAAAACTTTAAACATAGGAAATGACACTGATACTCTACATCTGACTGATGACAAGCCATAATTGTTGTTTGGACCAGAGGTAGAGGGAAAATTTCAAGAGGGAGCTGTGCCTCCATTCTATGTTAGTTTGAACATTCATGACAATATCATACACAATGCCATTCTAGATTCTGGTGCTTCACATAACCTCATGCCAAAGGTAGTGATGGAGAGATTAGGCCTCAAAATAACTAGATCATACAAAGACTTTACTCTTTTGATTCAAGTAGAGTTAAATGTCTAGGCCTGATCAAAGATCCGTGTGTCAATCTGGCACAAATACCAACCAAAAGCCTAGTCATGGATATTGTAGTGGCTAACATACCCCCAAAATATGGCATGCTTTTATCTAGATCATTGGGAACTAAAATCCAAGGAAACTTCCAAATGGACATGACATATGCTACCATTCCAGTTTTTAACCAAACAAAAAAAAATTACAGAGAATCTCACATGAAATACATTGTAAGCAACCAAGATAGGCCAAACAACACCCCTCTCTATTCTATCCATTCAGACCTTGATTCATTTATTTTGTACAATGAATATAACATTAATGAAAAAGTAGATGAAAAAGAGGAAGAGCAAGACCTGTCAAAACAATCAAACTAAACACAAAATGAAGAACATAATAGCCAAAACCCTAGCAGCTATGAACAACAACATAATGGCGAATCTGAACTTGAAACACTTTGGAACATGATATTTGATGGCTCTTGTGGCAAAGCTGGTTCAAGAGTAGGTGTTTGGATACACAACACTAATGAAGGTCACTCTTACAAGATGGATTTTCCATGTACAAACAATATTGCAGAGTATGAAACTCTTCTCTTAAGGTTACAAATGCTGAAAAGTATAGGAGCTAAGAGGATTTCTGTTCAAGGAGATTCCAAGTTGATCATTAGGAAAATCAAAGGAGAATATTCAACCAAGAATACTAGGCTAAGAGAATGTAGAAGTTTTGCCTTAGACTTCTTGAAAACATTTGAAAAATATGAACTTAACTATGTTCTAAGAATTCAAAATAGCCCTGCAAATTAACTAGACTTTGTTGCCAACACTTGTAAACTGCCTCATGTCAATGAAAAATACACAATAAAGGTCAAATACAAAGTAGAAATCCCTGATAACATAGATTATTGGCAAGTGTTTGAAAGTGAGAAACAGATTGAAGACTTCTTGCAACCCAAAACTAAGTTTGAAATGCCAAAATCAGACCTAAATCATAAAGACGACTACTCTGCTGAGGAACAAACACACAAAACAAAGCCACATTATTCTGCTGATATAAATCTGCTAGAACACCCTCATGAGGCAGAATTGTGTGAAGATTTAGACAAAAGGGACCTTGAGGTATTGCAATGCAAAGACAACTTATTGCCAAGAGGACTTGCTCCCTTAGAAGACCTGTTTGACTTCAATGATGTTGCTAGGAATCCTAAAATGGAATCCACCGAAACAGATGTAGAAGAATGCAACATAGGTAGTAAGGAAGAACCTAAAATGATAAAACTATCCAAAACACTGCCAGCCCTTATAAAATAGAAATACATTGAGCTATTCAAAGAATTCAAGGATGTGTTTGCATGGGGCTATGAGGGCTTGAAGTCCTATGATACACGCATCATTCAGCATAAGATTCCTCTCAAGGAAAACCGAAAACCTTTCAAGCCGAAGTTGCATAGGATAAACCCTGTCCTAATGCCTCTAGCTGAGAAAGAAATTAAAAAAATGTATGATGCTGGAATAATAGTCCCACTCAAGTACTTCGAATGGGTCTCAAATCTTGTATCAGTGAGGAAGAAAATAGGGGAAATTAGGCTATGCATAGACTTTATAAATTTAGACAAAGCCTCTCTAAAAGACAAATACCCTTACCTAAGATGGATCATATACTGCAAAGGGTGGTCGGTTCCAAAATGATATCTTTGCTTGATGGTTTTTCAGGGTATAATAAGGTGCTAGTACATCCATATGATCAACACAAAACCTCCTTCACTAGACCTTGGGGCACCTTCATGTATGTCAAAATGCCTTTTGGGTTAATGAATGCTGGGGCCACTTTTCAAAGAGTCATGGACATTTCTTTTTCAGAAGAAATAGGTTACTTCATAGTGATATACCTTGATGACATCAATGTTTACTCAAAAACCAATGAAGAAAACCTAGCTCACTTAAGAAAGGTTTTTGAAAAGTGTAGGAAATATGGTATATCTTTAAATCCTAAGAAAACTCTGTTTGGTCTTCAAGAAGGGAAACTTTTAGGCCATATCATATCTGAAGAAGGGATTAAGATAGACCCAAAGAGGATTGAAGGGATATTGCAGATCAGCCACCCTATAAACATCAAAGAGCTGCAATCTTTCATTGGAAAGATCAACTTCTTAAGAAGGTTCATACCAAACCTTGCAGAACTCCTAAGAAACATTACAAACATGCTGAAAAGATAAATAGGAGTAAAATGGACCATAGAAGCAAAATAATTCTTTAAACTAGTAAAACAAGCACTTACCTAAACACCAGTTCTAATCAGCCTTGACTTTACCAAAGACTTCTTCATCTTCTCATTTGCATTAGAGGACACAATTGTTGCAGTATTGCTACAAAATAACACAATGGGAGAAGAATAATCCATTGATTTCTTCAACAAGGCACTAAGAGATGCACTTATAAAATATAATATTATGGAAAAACAAGCTTTTGCCTTAATCAAAGCCTTAAAAGATTTCAGAGTTTACATCTTGCATTCACATGTCATTAATTTTGTTCCTCATGCAGTTGTTAAGGACATACTAACTCAGAATCTTGATGGTAAAAGAGGTAAGTGGATCGCTATCATCTTAGAGTATGATCTAGAAATCAAGTTCACCAAGATAATCAAAGGGCAAGGACTGGTCAAACTGATGGCTGAAGTAAAATTTCAAGAATTGGACATAAACATGATACATTCCTTGGATGAACAAGAGGAGCTGGCGACTCCACCTATTGAAGAAGCATTTCTGAATTCACTTTGGTATGCTGATATATTATATGTGCTCTTTAATCTAAATGCTCCTCATGGTTTGTCCAAGACAAAGGCCAGATTCTTGAAACAAAATACTGTAAATTTTTGCATTCTAGACAAAGTTTAATATTGGAAAAATTCTATTGGTATCTTGCTTAAATGTTTACTTGAAGAAGATACAGATAGAATCGTGCATAAGTTTCATGAAGGAGAATGTGGAGGTCATCTCTATTGGCCAACAAAATTGTTAGAGCTGGTTTCTATTGGCCTACTCTTCTCCCTGATATCCTCAAGCTAGTAGTGGCTTGCCATAAATGCCAAATCTTTGAGTAAAAGAGGAAACTACTGCCTTTTCCTTTACATACTATCAGTGTTGAAACTCCTTTTCGACAATGGGGTTTAGATTTCATTGGAGAAATCCACCTTGCCTCCTCTGCGCAATGCAAATGGATTCTCACCGCAACTGACTATTTCACCAAATGGATAGAAGCCATCCCTTCAAGGACTGCCACTGACTTGGTAATCATCAAATTCCTTGAAACCAATATTCTGTCCAGATTTGGCTATTCAAGAAAAATCATTACTAATAATGTCATTGCATTTAAATTCAAGAGAATGGTAGACTTTTGCCACAAGTATCACATTACATTAGGGAATTATACAACTTATTACCCTCAAGGTAATGGGTTGGCTGAGTCCTTTAACAAAATTTTGGTAAATATCATCAAGAAATTGCTGGAAGAGAACAAAAAGTCATAGCACAACAAATTGGTGCATGCACGATGGGTAGACAGATTAACAAGCAAGAAATCAATTAATCTGTATCCCTATAAACTAGTGTATGGCATGGATGTAGTTTTTCCAACATCCTTGGGAATCCTAGTGATGAAGCTCCTCCAAGAGGTATAGTCAGAGGAGAATGATATATAAAGAAGGCTGAACGAAACCATTCAATTGCAGCAATCAAGGGAAGAAGTATACAACAGAACATAAGAATTACAAGAGAGCATCAAGAAGCTTTTTGACAAGAGGACCAAAGCCAATGATTTCCAGATTGGAGAAAAAGTGTTGAAATGGGATTCAAGAAGAGAGGACAAAGGCAAGCATGGCAAATTTGAAAATCTGTGGAAATTTCCATACATCATCCATTCAGTTAGAGGTAACAATGCATTTTTCCTACAAGAAATGGATGGAACAGAGTTATTTGGAGGTCCTGTCAATGACAGGATGATCAAGCACTATTTGTTGAAGTTCTTAGTTTAAAGATTTGTTCAATGTACATAACATTGCTTGAATAAAAGATCAGAAAAATGAAACACAAAAACAAAGAAAAGAAGAGAAGAGGGCAGATAAAAAGAAGAGGTAAAGCCCCATACCAAAAAAAAGAATGTTTCTGAAAGTGTGCAAGTCCAAATGCCACTACTTTTGAGAAATAAAAGTTTTGTTCAGTCATACATCCTAACCATGATTGAACATGTTTTAAATTTCTGCTGATAAGTTAGACAATGAAGATTTGCCAAACAATTCAAACTTGGCTCATCAGTAGACTAGGTTAGGAAGAGATATTGGTTCCCAAAGCTCAAATATGAAGCAGAAAGAAAAGAGAAGGATGAGTGACAAGTTCCAAATTATGGCCCTCAAGTTTCTAGTTTTACTTGTACAAAAATAAAATCTGTGTGCAAACTGTCCAAATTGCCACAACTCATGACAAACCAAACTGCTCAACTTGGATTTGGTCATGTTTTAAATTTTATGTTGATAGATTAGAGAATAAAAATATGTCAAACTGTTTAACCTTGACAGATAAGTAGATTAGGTAGAGAATAAAGGAGCTCATTAGTATAATCTGAGCTCTTGGAATTTATCAGGGTAGACATAGATAGCTTTTATGCTTTCAAAAGAAAAGACGATGTTCAAGGTTTGCCAATCCAAATGCATCCAAATGAAGAGCAAAGGTTAGGAACAGTAAGATGGGTAGGTAGAGTTGGTATTGAAGCAATCGTGTTTTTCAGAGTGTAAGATCACAGCTTCAAAAATCAGGATTGAAAAATGAAGGAAAACAACAAGCATGTGAGGCATCTCATCTGCAAAATCATAGATATGAGGTTCTTGACACCTACTAAAGGAGTTGCCCTCCCTAAGTGGAGCCACTGTTAGTCATCAGTATTTTTCGCTATCTTTAGATGACTATAAGATGGTTCTAGTTTTCTGAAAACAATATTCCTTGAATATTTTGAGTTTCAGAAATCTCACTGTCTTCATTATCTTATAAACCTATTTTTCAATATTCCTCATTTAGTCTTTTCAAAGTCACCCTGTTGCTTTTAAAAAAGACAACTTATTGGCTTATGCCTCCCATTTTCATCTTTCTTTCCTGCCTATAACCTAATTTCCCTATTTTCCCCTGTCCATAAACTCCAACTTCCCTCTAGGGTTTCTTATAGCTAACTCATTCCCATGTCCTTTTGGGCATAATAACCTATGACCATATTCTGTTTTCACTTGAAAATCTCTAGGTCAAATTTCAGTCAAAATCAAGTCAAAGGATACTCCCACTAAGTCATTAGGTTTTTACATTGTTTAATGTCATCCTTGGATGTTTTAGGCATTGCTTTTACTTTGCTAGAATCTGGCTCAGATGTAATAGAATGTCCAGACATTGTTATTCAAAAAGGACATAAAAGTTTCCAAAGAGGTTTATCTTATCAGTTCAAAACCTGCAAATGAGAAAAATGGAGAAATTTTGGCACTTCTGCAAGAGTGCTGAAAGATTGATCAGTAGGAGGTACTAATGATGTAGACTATCTACTCATGAATGAAAACAACTTAAAGCAAGGGAAATAGGAAACACTTGGTCTTGTAGAGGACTAGGGTTATGAACTTGATGGTCGATTTGAGTGCCAAACAGTGATCACTTGCAAAGAATGACATGGAGGAAGTACACAAGGCCAAACATGAAGAAAGTCTATCAGAAAATATTGATAAAATATGGACAAAGGTGAGGTGAACTGGACATAAATGAATGAACTTGAAAGGGCTATATAGAACTTAGAAGACAACATGGATGATTTCTTTGAAGAACTGCAGACAATTAGGGTTTTGAAGAAAGTGGCCAGAGAAGGTGGAAAATATAAGTTGAACTTAATGGTGGAAACTATAGAAGATTTTGAAGATGCTACTTTGTGTTTAAATCCAAAACTTGTCAAAATGAACTTGTCATGCCTCAAGGAGCAAAAGAAAGTTAACTTCATGAATTCAACAAACTTGCAAGCAAAAAGTGTCAAAAAGGGTTAGTGAGAAAAGAAAAAGACTTTAGACACTAGGAAGTGGGTTTTGCAAAGTTAAAATTAGATCAATAAGCCTATAAAAGCCCATTTCACACTTCAATGAATCATTGTTATCTTTCAAAAGACCAAGAGCATTTAGATGGAGAAGAATTTGTGAGTTTGCAAGCCGAATTTGGGCAAATTTGCTGGGCGTTGCGCGCTTGGCTTGGCACTGCGCGCTTAATAATTCCCCTCCATACATTTTCTGAAGGTGCTGCGCGCTTGGGAGGTGGCACTACGCACTTGGAGGAGCGTTGTGCTCTTGCAAAAACAGAACCCTGTGCTCATTTAATTGGTGCTGGCTCGGAATTGGCGCTGCAGGCTTAGGCTTGGCACTGCGCGTTTGGACAGAGAGGGTTTCTAAGCCCTCCAACGATTCAAACCACTTCAAAACGCTTTCAAATTTCCTCCAAGGTCCTCCAAGGCACTGATAAGTGGTAAGTGCATTCCCTAACCCACTTTGAAGCTATTGTGATCATCATTTAATCAGTGGAAATATAACCCTAGAATAAACCCTAAGTTTTAAGCTTGAAATCACTGTTTTACCATTACTCCATCCTCGAAGAAAATCAGTTATAAACAGGGGTCATTACATTGATTGAGGGCTGCCATTTATCTTGCTTGTCACAACATCCATTCCCTTCATTCTCACTCATTCCCTTCATTTGCAAAGCTGCCATTTCATTACCCTCCCTTCATCTCATTTCACATTAGCCCTAGGGTTTCCTAAACAGAGTTTACAATGTCTGAGGGTGAAGATAGTGGTATGGAGGCACAATTGCCAATGATACATGATCACAAGGGAGGGAAGATAAACAAATTTGAACCCCTCAATACAAGGGAACTCATGGCATATCCTCTTACTGTTTCCTACTTCAAACATGTAGGCTGCTTTGAATTTTGTGAGAAGGTAAAACACATACAAAACGACCCAGAGCTAACAAAACTATTCATTATCAGTTTGCATGAAAAACAAGTTAATCTTGCTGGGGTTACCTTTGAGTTGTCTACGAATGCCATTGCAGATGCTATAGGGATACCAAGTGTGGGAGAAAAGTGGTTCAAGCAAACAAACCTAGACATGAGTTACTTTGAACCATACCTTAAGCCTAGGTATAAAGATCACCACAAGTCCATCTTCCATTTTTCTCATTTTCTTGATAGATATGTGTTGGGTTGTAAATACGACCACTTTCTAACACTTATTTCATCCATTTTTACTCTTATTTATGATATCATTTATTATAATTTATCATATAAATCCATTTTATAATGATTTATGCTTTTATGGATGAATATTATTTATTCTCCTTTATTTTTAATAAATTGACGATTATTATGCATAATTTTATCAATGATGGTTTATTAATATATTTTGTAATATCACTTACCGTTTTAGCCTCCAAGATATTTGCCAGACTGCAGATTTGATTTCCAAATCATTATGAAATATTCCAACTCGGAAATTCGCTGGAATAAGAAGTGACAGTTTTGCGGTTGAGATTCTGAGCAAATGAAAAATAATATGGAAAATCCGGAACATGGGTTTTGTCTAGAACGAACCCAATTAACTTTTTAAAGAACGGTTTTCCCAAATTCAGCTTGTATTGAGAGAAACACAGGGTTCTTTGAGCACAATTTTCTCAGATTTGTTGTTGCGGCTGTCCTCCAAATCTCAACTGCAAAGCCAAATTCGCCTTGCTCTTGTTGAAAGACTGTTGGAAATGTATTTTCTGGTTGATCAAGTTGTTGGGAACAATCCAATATTGTTATGGGAGATCATACTTGCTATTTAAATTGATCCTCCTTCTGATTATGAAAGGAGAAGCATGTATTGTGTATTGGGGGGAGAATGTGGAGACTTTTCTTGTTGTAATTTGCAGAATTGTGCATCGACTCTTGTTAAGAGAGTACGAGCTGTTTGTAAACATTATTCATGCCTGATTAATAAAAGAGTTTGTTCTCATTCCATTTCTCAAACGCTGGAGTAAAGCGCAGCAACGTTTCACCGGTGGTTGAGGGCCCGACCCTGGTGGAATCGTTCTGCTGTTTGTATTTCTATTCTTTCATTTCTGTTGTGTGATAATTGCCTTTAGATTTATTACGATTACATAGTTATTTAATTGCTGTTCATATTGCTGTTCCATTTCTGTTTATTGTTTATTTATGATTCATAGCTTTAGATCAACAAATAGATGATTTATAGTTACATGCTGCTGTTCCTTTCCAGCTTTCGTTTCCTTTTAATTGCTTTTATTGAATTTGCTTTTGTTTCGACTACTTTAAGATCTCCAACTGTAGAGGATAAAGGTTATTGCTCCTAAGTGCCCAGATTGGTTATCTTGCATCGATTTCTAAGGGAAAGAGTTACTGCTACTGCATCCCTGATCGATGTTTTGCAAGATTGATGTAGTTTAATCTTTTCATTCATGTCACTGTAAGTAGGTTTCTTTACAAGGATTTGTTACCTTTGCATTTGTTATTCTGTACTACATCTTCACAGCATTACTCTTAGATAAGTTGTTGCCTCAGACTGAGTACACTCTTGAAATAAAAAGTCGCTCCCAGATTGATAATTAATGTGAGATAAATAGGTGTTAAAAATATACCTTTATGCCTTGACATTTTGGCGCCGTTGCCGGGGAGAGTGTATGCCATTTAGAAAGAGTGATGCATATTTAATTTTTTTTCTGCTTGGGAAGAATTGGGTATTAAAGACGGAAGGTAAGAACCTGCGTACCGAGCAAGAAACACACTTGTTCACTGGCCCGCTTCACAGCAGAATTGAGTGAAAGCTTAAGGTAGGAATGAATTCTTGTGTTTTTTTTGAATTTTAGAGGTAGAATTTTTGAAAAAATCTTGTAATTCCCCTCGAGTGGTGATGTAAGAACCACCAATTTCACTAACCAATTGACAGGAACATTGGAAGGAGGATCCTTAAAGAAACACCTGAAGAACATCTTCTATTATGGTAAGAAATGGCTGACATTGCAACTTTCGAATTCCCTATCAAAGATCTAGGAGGAGTGACACAAATGCACATAATTCCCCCATTGTCTCTACCAAATTTTCATGGTTTGAAAAATGAAGATCCAGATACATTCTTATTTGAGTTTGAAATACTCTGTAGTGGATATGATTATTGTACTAATGATCAAAGATTGAAAGTGTTTCCTCTTACTCTAAAAGGAGCAGCTCTCCGATGGTTCATGAGCCTAGGTGGGAACTGCATCCAAACATGGGAGGACATGAAGAACATATTCTTGACGAAGTACCAAGACTACTGCAAATCCAATGAAGATATTTTCAGTATGATAGAAGGGGAAGATGAAAGCTTGAAGGACTATGTAGAGTGATTTCGATACAACCTTCAAACATCAAAGCATAAGCATTTGGAAAAAGAGATCTTGAAAAAACTCCTTAGAGGAATCAAAGATGAATTTTTAGAACTCTTAAATTTGAGATTCAGAGTGTACCAAATCCAAAAATTGTAAAAGTTATGAAAGAAAATGAGGTTTCTTCTAGTTTGCACCAACAAACCATTTTAAAACCTCAAGAACTTCATGATACGATGGATATGGAAAATCAAGGGAGTAAAGGATATATTGAAGATTGGTTTCACTCCATCATTTGTTTGCAACAACACTCCATACTTCAACAATTTTTGGAACCATCTTTTCAAGGGAAGTTGGCTTCTCATACCCTAATTTTTATTAACATACATTTTTTAAATTTGGGTATGAACATAATTGAGTCTTTATTTCGGAAATGGCTCCATTGGAAATACTCTTATACATAATCATATTCATTTTCCAATTCAGAGTAGGATAGTGGAGAAATAAATAAAAGAGGAAATAAAACAAACACATTTTTTTATTTTTGTAAAAATAGTTGTTTCTTTGTTGTAGCACGCTGTGAAATTAACATTGATGATAAATATTTTAATTTATTTGTGTATGAAGATGAATTATATTTCAAATAACAATTTTACAAACACCTATATTCATTTTTATCATCAATATGAAAAAAATTGCTTGAATATCATTTTTTTGGCTTGCGGGCTTGATGAAATTTCTGAAAACACAGTTGGGACAGTCATGTTTTGGGGGACCAAAATTGAATATTTTTAAAACCTGTTTCTATCATAAGTATCCCTTGATGTATACTTTCCAACCCAATTGGAATCACTCAATTTGGATTTGAAACGAAAACGTTAGAACCAAAACATTGACAGGGTGTCTAGTAGGCAGCTCAGGAACAGAGTTGGGACGGTCCGTTTTTGGAGGTCTAAATGACTATATTTTTAAAACCTGTTTCTATGGTAGATTCCTCCATGAATCTCATTTACAACGCAATTTGAATTACTCAATTTCGATATCGTATGAGGAATTTATGACCAAAATACTGACTGCCTATCATAAATCAGCGTTCTTGAAACTCTGTTTTCTCGGCTATTCCTTAACATATTTGACCCATCAATTATTCTTGTTTTTAAAACCTGTTTCTATTGGAGATCAATAATTGAATATACTTTAATCTCCCATTTGAATCAGTTCAATCTGCTATCAAATGAAAAATTTATTCTTGAAATACCAATTGTTGGTCTGAGCTGGAAAATCGAAAATGACTCCATTATACAGGTTGTTCTAAGCAAGTTTAACATACCATTATATGGAATTTTTAAAACCTGTTTCTATTGGAGATAATCCTTTGAATTAGCTCTCATTTGGCTTTGGAATCACTCGAATCAGACAAAAAACAAAGAAGTTGTGATTGAAACACTGCAGGTTAGCATGATTGTCCACTGCTCTCCCGCAGGTAATAAATTAATTTTACTTTGTCCATGGATTTGTTCTACAAAGTAACTACTTGTTAGTTTTTTTGCATAATTCTTGGATTAGGGGAGCTTGATCACCTCTCTTTCTCCATAATTTAATGTTTTATTGCAGGGCTCAGGAGAAAAAAGAAGGTCAATTTATGGACGAGTGATTCTTGAAAGAAATTTTAGTAAAACAAGGGCATTTCATCCAGTTCATTACCTAACGGATTCATAACAGAAGAAATGAAGAATTGGTTCCCATTTGAAGATTCATGCCACTGCTGCCAAACATTTTTCAAAAGATCATTTTTTTCCATTAATAGATTTGATATTCTCTTAGAAATAACATCATAGCTGTTGTAACTTAATAAAGTGTTGTTTCTTTTCTGATTTCTTTATGTTTTTGTGTTTCAGGTGTTGATCCTTTCAAATTATAGTTTCTGCTCCATTTGCAATTAAACAATAAGGACCCCACCATGCAAGTTTCAATTGCAGAAGGCAATTCTTTAGTGGCACCAATTCTGTAAAAACATTACTTTTTCTTGAAACCTGTACATAAACTTTTCTTTCTATTTGATTGGATTTGCTTGACAATGGATTGCATATTAGCTTTGTTCTTTCTTCTATTTTTTTTCCCCTTTTTTTGCGTGTTTATATTTGTTTTTTGTTCCTCTTAAGGAACAACAACCGTTCCTCTTAAGAAGCAGTGCGTTTATGTGTTTATTTTTGTTGATCCTTCCAAAAGGAACAACATTTTCGCTGATTAGTTTTGTTGTTCTTTTCAAAAAGAACAACATTTTTGTTACATGTTTTTTCTGTTCCTTTCAAAATGAACAACACTTCCTTTCCAAAGGAACAACATTTTCGCAAATTGTTTTTAATGTTCCTTTTCAAAGGAGCAACACTTTTTGAGTGCATTTTTCTTGTTTGTGAACAATTTTTTGATGATTTTTTTGAATTTTTCATGACTTTTTGAAAGACAAACATACAATTTATAGAAGGATACACAATCATACAAATTAAAGCTTACTGTAATCAGCAAATCAAAATAAATCGTCATTTTTAAGAAAGTTGTTTAGTAATGATAAGAAAAAGGAAAAATGGACATAATCAATAACATGATCTTGTTGTTATACTACCACTAAATTTATATGATCAATTATATTTATCATGTTGGTTATTTCCCATATTTTATAACTTTCTTTGATTTTTACTTATAGAGTAGGAACAAGGCCATATTCTTTTCTATTGAGCTGTTCAGACTTCTTCCACCATTCCTACTCTTAAGGAGTGTTGAGCCATCCTTTATGAATAAATATGAAAGTGCTATATGAAAAGAAAAATATTTGCATATTTCATTAATAACTTTATAATTTGGCAGATGGAGGATAGAGGGTCTCATCAAGAGCCGGCTTACCATGTTCATAAGGAAGCAAGTGAAGTGGCATTCCCATCATGGCCACCAAACCAGGGATATGGTCCAATGGACAATTGAAAAAAATTAAGAAGTCCTTGGAACAGGAGGTCTCATCACGAGCCGGCTTGCCCACTTTTCACTTCTTCCCAGTGAATGGCATTGTGATTTATCTGGTCACCAAGTCAGCACAATGGCCTCCGTTATGACAATTAACAAGCACTTCCTCAGCATAAATAAAGGACAATGGTTCCAAGGGTGAGAGAGCAACTCTGTCAAGGTTATGGACACCTGTGGGCAACAGAGCTCTGCTGATGGTATTGGAGTCACATTTATACACATCAATAGTGATATTAAACCTTTTTTCTTATTTCTCTATTTAAATATCAGATCAAAGTATGAATCCTTAACTTGTGATTTTGAACCTATTATACATGAAAATCATCATAAATCGATCACATTAATTTAAGTGGGTAATAAACACATTTGTACTTATGTTTGTCTTAAGCTGTCCCTTCTCCTTATCCTTGAATCATTACAAAACGCTTCTATATCTGTTTACGATTTATCACATGCATGGATTTCAGTAAATGCTATAATTTCATTGATTGTATCATAAGTATGTATGCTTTTCTATGCTGTACAATTGCTGTGCAGTACGCTGCTCTTTTATTTTGTTGATTTGCCACAATGTTGATATTGCATTTTTATAGAATTTTTGTTGATTGAACTTTTTGCATACATCTTATCTATTGCCATTTCAAACTGAAACTGTGGATTCAAGAAAATTTCATACAAAATTGTGATTTGTTTACAGAAGAAAAATAAGTATGAGGAAAATTCTATCCGCAGCATGATCACTATTGCAACTAAACAGCAAAGGCTTGCGAATGCACATAATTCTTCAGACATGATGTGCTTGCATGGCTTCCACTTTTTGCATCAATTTCAATATCCGCTCAGCCTACATCAGCTTCAGCAAAGGCCAGTCTCTACATGTCCTTCCACATTTTTTCGAAGGTAACACCTGAGGTAAAATAGCATAATTTTCTGATTTATTATGAATTTAGGAGAATTTTATGAACATCCATTGAGCATTATTTATTATCATTCATTACACATCTTTACCACTTCCCATTTTTTTAGACACGTCTCATCTTTCAGTTTGGGGGAGTGTTGATTTATTTCATTTCTTTCTTGTGACCATGTCCGTAATATTCTTTATCATCCATGAATATTCTTATTCATTCTCAACACCTCTCTTATTTCATGTTGTTTTACACCAAACATAGATTTCAACAAATTGTAGCAACCACCTCTCTTTGTTTTCTAGCATCGCATGAGGACATGCTAATTATTCAGTTTGGGGGGGGGGAATTGCTACACATGATGGATGTTTTCCACTTTCTTTCTCATTTAAGACATACAATTTCATTTGTATATAGTGCAGAAATTGTTTTGCATATATCTTTAAAAACTATGAACTGAATTCTTGTAATTTCTAGATAACAAAGAGGTATCATTAAAATACACAAAACCAAATAATTTCACACTAAATTAGTTCATAAAATTTCGAAAATTATGCACTATCACCTACAACCATTTTTTTATATCTCATGATCCATGCATCCAGACGATTTGATTTTTGAGAAAATAGTTAATGAAGTTTGTTGTTACTTATGTTACATTTTTCTGCAACTTCATATACATATAGTTGTTATGCCTTCATCAAGATTGCTAAAATTGAATTTCATTATTTGAGAAAGCATGCATTTGTTCCATCCATTTCATGGGTTGGGATGAACAATTTTCTTTGCTTGGTTAACACATGGGTTTTGTCTTTGGATTGCATGAGGACATGCAATATATTCAGTTTTGGATTGCATGAGGGCATGCAATATATTTAGTTTGGGGGTATGTTGGGTTGTAAATACGACCACTTTCTAACACTTATTTCATCCATTTTTACTCTTATTTATGATATCATTTATTATAATTTATCATATAAATCCATTTTATAATGATTTATGCTTTTATAAATGAATATTATTTATTCTCCTTTATTTTTAATAAATTGATGATTATTATGCATAATTTTATCAATGATGGTTTATTAATATATTTTGTAATATCACTTACCATTTTAGCCTCCAAGATATTTGCCAGACTGCAGATTTGATTTCCAAATCATTATGAAATATTCCAACTCGGAAATTCGCTGGAATAAGAAGTGACAGTTTTGCGGTTGAGATTCTGAGCAAATGAAAAAGAATATGGAAAATCCGGAACATGGATTTTGTCTAGAACGGACCCAATTAACTTTGAATAGAACGGTTTTCCCAAAATTCAGCCTGTATTGAGAGAAACACAGGGTTCTTTGAGCACGATTTTCTCAGATTTGTTGTTGCGGCCGTCCTCCAAATTTCAGCTGCAAAGCCAAATTCGCCTTGCTCTTGTTGAAAGACTGTTGGAAATGTATTTTCTGGTTGATCAAGTTGTTGGGAACAATCCAATATTGTTATGGGAGATCATACTTGCTATTTAATTTCTCCTCCTTCTTATTATAAAAGGAGAAGCATGTATTGTGTATTGGGGGGAGAATGTGGAGACTTTTCTTGTTGTAATTTGCAGAATTGCGCATCGATTCTTGTTAAGAGAGTACGAGCTGTTTGTAAACATTATTCATGCCTGATTAATAAAAGAGTTTGTTCTCGTTCCATTTCTCAAACGCTGGAGTAAAGCGCAGCAACGTTTCACCGGTGGTTGAGGGCCCGACCCTGGTGGAATCGTTCTGCTGTTTGTATTTCTATTTTTTCATTTATGTTGTGTGATAATTGCCTTTAGATTTATTACGATTACATAGTTATTTAATTGCTGTTCATATTGCTGTTCCATTTCTGTTTATTGTTTATTTATGATTCATAGCTTTAGATCAGCAAATAGATGAGTTATAGTTACATGCTGCTGTTCCTTTCCAGCTTTCGTTTCCTTTAAATTGATTTTATTGAATTTTCTTTTGTTTCGACTGCTTTAAGATCTCCAACTGTAGAGGATAGAGGTTATTGCTCCTAAGTCCCCAGATTGGTTATCTTGCATCGATTTCTAAGGGAAAGAGTTACTGCCACTGCATCCCTGATCGATGTTTTGCAAGATTGATGTAGTTTAATCTTTTCATTCATGTCACTGTAAGTAGGTTTCTTTACAAGCATTTGTTACCTTTGCATTTGTTATTCTGTACTACATCTTCACAACATTACTCTTAGATAAGTTGCTGCCTCATACTGAGTACACTCTTGAAATAAAAAGTCGCCCCCGGATTGATAATTAATGTGAGATAAATAGGTGTTAAAAAGATACCTTTTATGTATCGACAATATGCACCCATGATGAGGATAATAATGAAGTATTTCACATGTGAGGGAAGGTTTTCTCGCCTCTACTGATACCACATCCGGCTTTTTATGCATTTCACTAGGGTTAGGATGCTGCATATACCATATTATCTCTTCTGAAGCATTGAAAAATGGCTTACATAGTGCAAAAGAGAGACTACAATCATCAAATGCAGAGCCTGTTTCATCATTCACTTATCAAGATGGTTGTTATGCGCCAACTCTAGCAAAAGAACATTCCATGGGATACCTTCATTGCCCATGAGATTTTCACTACTCCACATGGCCATCATCAACAATATATCCCTTCCTCATCTCATCCTCCCATTCCTACTTCTCCATCACATCTCACTACTCATGCATCACCATCCACTCACATCCAATCACTCCATGATGACCCTTCCACATCACCTCTCCACAACCCTTCATCCTCATATCATGATGACAAAGCATCAAGTAGTGATGAGGACATTGAGATAGATGGCACTAAAATGAGTGACATTGAGCCATTTCCTTTGACATACTGGAGGGGTTATAGGCATGTTTTTTCTGCACTTAAGATATAAGGGGCCATGCCTTCTACACCAGCAAAATAGATTGATAAAGGCAAGGAAAAGGTTGCAGAGAATTCCATGGTTGAAGAGGATGTCAAATGTGAAACTGAGCAAGGGTTTCAACTGATTGACCTAGAGGATTATGATGAAGAGAGGATTACCAATATGCTGCTCAAAATCAAGGATGCCAAGATTAGTGAGCTTCAAGCTAATCTTGGTAGGGCAAAGAATGTAATCAACTTTTATGAGCTTGAAAATCAGCAGTTAGAGGCAAATAAGGCCATCAGCGAGGTCAGAGCAATCATAGCTCAGAAATAGGCTGGAAGAGCCAAGGCATTGCTATATGATACCTTGGGCACCTTTAGTGACAATGAGGATGAGGAAGAACAACTTCCTAGGAAGAGACCAAGGACAATTGGGCTAAAGAAGGATTTAGCCCGGGAAAGAGAGAAAGAGGCAGAATTGGCAGAGCAACTCACTCCAAGTGAGCTGCTTGCCATAGAAATTGATGGAGATAGAGAATATTTTCTAGAGAGGGAAAAATTGCACATGGAGGGTCAACTTGAGAAGGCAAAAAGAGACATTGACATGCATAAGAACATGGCAAGACATTATTCCATGAGGAACAAGATTGCAAAGGCCAAGCTCAAACGAGCCCTTGAAAGGATTCAGGCACTAAATGAGGCAAAATAGCAAGAGAAGCTCAACATTATTGCTAATGTGTCCATCCAAGCATCCCTACCATGATCAACAATCTAATTTCCAAGTTTTGGCACCTTGTTCACTTTTTTTATTTTTGACAGTTTGGCTTGCAGAAAATTGGGCCAAACGTGCAGTGCCACTAGTGCTGCGCTCTTTTTTGGGGCACTCAAATGCAAAAAATCAACATATTCATGTTCATCATGCCAAGGAAATCCTCCTCAGAAAATTTCAGACCATTTGGAGCAAAACTAGTCCCTCAAAATGGCCAAAAACCACCAAAAAGTCACCTTTCTGCCCTCTTTTCAGCACTGGGACTATGCTTTTAGTAGTCTTGGGAGAAGTGATTTTTGACCAGGCAAATGGGCACCACTATGGAAAGTAAAGGCATATCTGGAAACTAGACAGGACAAGCTTTCCAATGAGCTATCATGGAGCTCATTTGGACACTGGGAAGGCCCCCAAAAGCCAGCTGCAAAACAAGAATTTTTTCCAGTCTTGGCATTGCGTGTTTGGCTTGTCGCTGGTGTTGAGCGATGGCAAAGGTATGAATTTGCCATTTATTTCTTTATCTTTTTCCTTTAATAATAACTCCTTTGTATTCTAAAATGGTAATATATCGAAGAATTATAATGGAATTAAGGAGATTAGTGATTTTTGCAAATTAACTAAATATTGTCCTTTCTTCTGTACAGAAAAAAGAAGAAATGGGAAGCCACCATTCGGAAGGAAAAGACAAAGAAGAAGTAACTTTTGTCCCTTCAATAGGAAGCCATATCCGGACAAGAAGATCTAAATCGAAGTGCACAGTCAAGGAAAAGAAAGGAACAACGCGGCTTCAGCGTAAGAGGACAAAACGATAACTAGAGATAGAAGATAGAGCGAATCCCTTAGATCTTTCGATTTTGAGGGATCGCTGCTTCAAAGCTTATCTGTATTTATTGTTTTGTCCGCCTGGCTGTTATAAAAGGACAACGCTTGTAGAAATCAGGGAGCATGTATTATCATTATTCAAATTTCCTTTTGTATTTTCACTTTGATTACCGACTCTCATTGGTTATAACAGAGTGCGATTTCCTGTGAAATTTGTTACATATGATTAATATATAATTCGGTTTCCGTTCCATTATTTGATACTGGAGTAGCTCGGCGGTGCTTCACTAGCGGTTAAGGGCCCGGCCCTGGTGGATCCACTTGAAGTCATCTTCTTTACCATTACTTTACAATTCCAGTTGTGTGATGGTTTGCTTTAATGTTCATTTTCTTTAGTCGCATTGCTTTACAGATTCCATGTTTGATAGCTTATTGTTTCAATATTTTATGGAATTGGTTTATTGCATAAGCTGTGATTGAATTGCGTTGCTGTCCTTTCCACCATAACAAGATTATTATTCTTTGTAACTTGTATTGATATGCTTTTCCAATATAAAGCTTCGCTATTCATTCTAGAATTTGCTATTTATTTCCATTAAATAGCTTTGCTGATCATTTCTTTCCTGCAAGTATTTGGTTTGCTTTGGAATGTTATTGCAGAGAGCGTGTTTCTTCCATTTCCATTAGCAGCATTATTTAACTCATTTGTCATTTCCAATTAGTTGCTTTAGTGTGGAGTGTAAGATCAACAACTGTAAAGGACATTGGCTATCACTGTCTAAGTTCTCAGATTGAGGATCTTGTTTATGTTTGATTTCATTTACATCAGTTGACAGAGGAAAGAGTTATTACTATTGCATCCTTGACTGATGATTGCTGAGTGAATAATTGAGTTTTAGAGAATTAAGTTTCATGTCATTGCAATTAGATTCCATCTTCAAAAATCCATTTACTCTTGTATTTGAAACACTGTACTGCAAATTGGAAAGCATTACTCTTAGAATAAATTGCTGCCTCAGACTGAGTACACTATTGAGATAAAAAATCATACCTAGATTGACAATTAATGTAGGATAAATAGGAGTTAAAAAGACACCTTTTATGCCTCAACATTTTGGCGCTGTTGCTGAGGAGAGTGTAGCTATTTAGAAAGAGTGATGTATATGTGATTTTCTCTGCTAAGGAAGAACTGGGTATTAAAAACAGAAGGTAAGAACCTGCGTAACGAACGAGGAACATGCTCGTTCACTTGCCCGCTTCATAGTAGAACTGCGTAGAAGTTTAAGGTAGGAATGCATGTTTGCGTTTTTTTTATGACTAGAAAATCTAAACAAAAAAAAATTCCTCCCAGACCTGAAAAACCTAAGGGACAGGTGACCCTTGGGCGAACAACCTTTATCGACAATATCATTAAGAAAGCTGAATCTCAGCCATCAATAGGCCCTAGAAAAATTGCTTCTAGACAACCTACTAGCTCCCTTCGGGCCACAGAATCACCATCTGTAGCTTTTGCTGAGGTGCATAGCCAAACAGAAGAGACTGAGCAAGATTGTCTATGCACCATAAAGAGTGCCTGCTGGATACAGTCCAAGTCTGCGCCATCTGCATGAAATATCACTCCACAGAAAGTTGCCCCTCACTCCTTGGATTGAAAGTAGTCTACAAAGAGGCGGAAGAAGAAACAGAACCGGTGTGCCTACTCAATCAGTGCCGTCAATGGAAGCCATGACAAACAGGTATGCCCATCGATCTATCCTCTTCTTTTTAGTCTCCTCAGTATAATGCTCAACAATATAATGGAATGTGGCAAAATCAGCCACCTTTCCCCAGCTGGTCACAGCAGCCATTTCCTACATCGCCATGGCCAAATCAAACAAATCAAACCAATTGGTCGAAATTTCCTTACTGTCCACCATTTTGGCAAAATAATACATATCCAACACAATGGTCCCCCTCCACCTTGCAGAGTCAAACCTGGTAGTCGAATTGGCAAAGATCTATGAATAAATTAGCTGGAACGATTCCTCTCCCTCCACCTACACTGCTAGCTCCATATACATTGCAACAAAATCCCCATACCAACTTAAGACCGCAAATCCCAGCCCAACCCAACCCGAACCCTAATAATAGACCGGTTTAATCTGTTCAAATAATCGAAGCACCAGAACTAGAAACCGAGTTAAGGGAGTGCAACGACCTTCAACTAAGGTCTGGGTGCATAATAGAATCAGAGGGAGACAAAAATGTTCAAGTTGAAAATTTGTTACCTTTAGAACAAACATTACAAAAAAAGAATGTGGTTAGACAACAAACTCATGAGCAAGCAACCACCTCTTCTACACCATTCCCAGAATGACTAATCATACCTCACCTAATAGAACATCCTGATTTTGATCTTCTGGGAGAACTGAAAAATTTGTGTATAAAAATACCACTCCTCCAAGCTATCCAAGATATTCCAATTTATGCAAAGACCATCAAAGAATTATGTATAAGAAATCCAAAGAGGAGAATAACAACTAATCCAACTGTCCAAGTAGTCGGCACACTATCTGACTTACTATCAGGAAGATAAGTACCTGTAAAGTATCAGGACCCAAGAAATCCTATAGTTACGGTGAAAATCAATGGACAATCCTTTCCAAATGCCTTAGTTGATTTAGGAGCTGCAATTAATATCCTAACAACCACCACTTGTCAAAAACTTGGCATTACATCATTAGATCTAACCACAACCTTATTGGAATTGGCTGACCGATCGGTAGTCAAGCCAGAAGGCACACTACATGATGTAATGGTATCTGTAGACTCTTGGGAATACCCTGCCGACTTTCTGATTATTAACCCCAAAAACTGACTATATGGACACCCTTTAATCTTAGGTAGACCTTGGCTGGAAACTGCTGATGCTTACATTGGCTGCCGACAAGGCAACATGATTATAACTAGAGGGAGTTATGTCAAGAATTTAGCCTTATACCCTCCAACCCAGCCAAGTTTAACAATAATAAAAACAAAGAAACAACTTGTATCATACCTCATAGAAAACATTAGATCACCATTAACCATAGAATATGCCCTCGAATTTAAAGACCAAACAGAGGATGACATCATTAAAAGTTTCATTAACCAACCAAAAACCATATCCCATTTGCAATGTCACATGATCGAGGTAGCATTTGATAATGAAGAAGAAGAAGATCACCTGAAAGACATAAATGATCAATCAATACTTACCACCTCTGTTTACAATAGCAAAACTATAGAAATTGAGCCTGGAAAAACTCTGAACATTAACAAAAACCTGTCTGCTGAACAAGAGGAGAAGATGGTCCAACTACTGAGAAAATATAAGGGAGCCTTTGCATGGGATTACCCAAACATGAAAGGAATTGATTCCTAATTATGTACGCACCACATTTATACAGAAAAAGATTCTAGACCCATTCACCAACCCCAACGAAGATTAAACCCTCATCTTAAGGATATTGTGAAAGCTGAATTACAAAAACTTTTGGATGTAAATTTTATTTATCCAATATCTGATAGCAAGTGGGTCTCTCCACTAGTAGTGGTGCCAAAGAAGAATGAAAAGTGGAGGATATGTGTAGACTACAGAGAATTAAACAAAGCAACCCAGAAATACCACTTTCCCCTTCCTTTCATTGATCAGGTATTAGATACATTAGCAGGAAAGAAATTCTTTTCTTTCCTATATGGCTTAAGTGGATACAATCAGATTTAGATCGCCCCGGAAGACCAAGATAAGACTACTTTTACCTGTCCTTGGGGAACATTTGCTTACAGAGTTTTACCCTTTGGTCTATGCAATGCCCCTGCCACATTTCAGAGGGCCATTTTCAACATCTTTTCAGATTTAATAAATGAAGGGCTCGAAGTATATATGGATGATTTCACACCTTATGGAGATGATTTTGAGCCATTATTAGAAACATTGGAAAAGGTGCTGCAAAGGTGTATTGCCACCAAGCTCTGCTTAAGACATGACAAGTGTCACATGATGATGACCGAGGGACTCATCTTAGGTCATTATATCTCAACAGCTGGAAGACAGGTAGATCCAGCTAAAATTCAGATAATTTTGTTAATACCTACTCCCACTACACAAACAGAGGTACATAGTTTTCTAGGATTTTCTGGTTATTATAGAATATTCATAGAGCATTTTTCTCAAATAGTTGCACCTCTATACGCACTAACAGGGAATGTTGATTTTATTTGGACAGATAAATGTGACCATGCTTTTGAAGATCTGAAAAAGCTTCTATCAACAGCCCCAGTGCTAAGGGGCCCAAATTGGGATTTGCCATTCCCAATTTCATCTGATGCCTTAGACACATTTGCCATTCCCTTGGGCAGGAAGAAGATAAAAATCCATATGCAATTTATTATATTAGCAAGAATCTATCTCTTGCTGAATTAAACTATACTGTGACTGAAAAAGAATTTTTAGCTGTAATACATGCTGTAAATAAATTTAGACATTATATAACTGGGTATCCTGTAGTTTTATATACAGATCGTTTTGCCATAAATTTTTTAGCAAATAAACCTGTTACAAGTGGTAGAGTAACAAGATGGTTGATTCTATTGCAGGAATTTGACATCACAATAAAGGATCGACCTGGAAAAGAGAATCCTGTAGCTAATTTTCTCTCACGAATGCCAAAACAAACGGACGCAGCAGCAGTCGAAGATCAGTTTCTAGATGAACATTTGTTTGCTGTTACTGCCAGAACCCCATGGTATGCTGATGTTGCAAATTATTTAGCAGTAGGTAAATTACCCAAGCATCTAACGCCCAATGAACGAAAACAGATAGTGCAGCGCAGTACCCGATTCTCTTGGATTGGGGGCTACCTATTTCATACAGGAGTAGATATGCACATTAGAAGATGCGTCCGAGAAGACAAAATATTTTACATTCTGAAAGCATGCTACGATGGGCCATGTGGCGGAAATTTTGCAGATCGTAGGACTGGTCACAAGGTTTTACAAACAGGCTATTACTGGCCTACAATTTTTAAAGATGCTAAAAAGTTTGTACAAGCCTGTGATAGTTGCCAAAGGGTAGGGTGCCCTGGACAGTCCGATGAAATACCCTTGAATCCACAGTTAGTAATCGAGCCATTTGAGCGTTGGGCGCTCGATTTTATTGGTCCTATTAACCCACTATCAAATCAGAAAACATACATACTAGTTGCAAGAAAGTATGTTACTAAATGGGTTGAAGCAGAGGCACTTCCAAGAGCTATAGAGGACTCTGTAATACATTTCATTTTCCAAATATTTGTGCGATATGGCCTCCCGAGGGACATAATTATAGATGGAGGACTGCAATTTATAGGTAATAAAATCGTTGCAACATTAAAAAATTACCACATTCAACACAAAATTACAACCCCATACTGCCCACAGGAAAATGGCCAAGTAGAAAGCACGAATAAGGTGATAGAGGTAATACTTACAAAAAAAGTTGCATCACACAGACGTGACTGGGCTTCAAGATTGTTGGAAGCCTTGTGGGCATACCGAACAACGTGGAGAAATACCACAGGGTATTCACCATATCAGTTAGTATTTGGAAAAAAACCCATCTTTCCAATAGAATTTGAAATTCAAACATTAAGAACAACGCAGGAGGTGGGTTTGAATTTAAATGAGGCCCAGGTTAGCAGATTACAACAAATCAACGAGTTAGATGAAATTAGGCTCTCTGCCCTTCAACACACTGCATTAATTCAACAACAGAGAGAAAAATGGCACGATGCTCTTATTAAAAAGAAAATCTTCCACGAAGGCGATTGGGCACTCCTATATGACTCCAGGTTTCAGGATTTCCTCGGAAAACTCCAGACACGATGGCTTGGACCTTATGAGATACAGAAAGTGCATGACAATGGCACCATTACATTAACTACCATTGATGGATCTGGACATTCTTTCAAAGCAAACGGTCATCGAGTACGACTTTACCACAAACCGCTTAATCGGGAATCCCTTTACCAGCAATTACGAGGAGATTCCACTATGCAGATTCTGGCTGAGGAAGATAACCCCTCCTCAGCATTAATTCACTGAACAATTCCTTTATTTCCGAAATTTGTACATAAGATTTTCTTTTTAATTTCACTTGTATGAACTGTTTTTGTACATATTTTTTTGTTTTTTTTTTCTTCAGGAACAACTGCTGTTCCTCTTAAGAAACAACAGTTGTTCCTCTTAAGGAACATCAATCTTGTGTGCCTTTATTTTTCGCGTTGTTCCTCTTAAGGAACAACAACCGTTCCTCTTAAGTAACAACAATCTTGCGTGCTTATATTTGTTTGTTGTTCCTCTTAAGGAAAAACACTTCTGCGTGTCTATCTTTTTGCTATTCCTCTCAAGGAACATATGATGTTCCTCTTAAGGAACAACAACCTTTCCTCTTAAAGGAACAACATTTCTGCCGATTGTTTTTGCTGTTCCTTTTAAAAGGAACAACCCCTTCGCCATTTTTTCACTTTCTGTCGTTCCTTCTAAGGAACAGTAGTTTCAATTTGGAATGTTTTTAGGCTGTTCCGCCGAAGGATCAACATTTTATTTTGTGCTTGTTTTAGCTGCTGTTCCGCTTAAAGAATAGCTGCTATTCCTCTTAAGGAACAATAGTTTCGCGTGTATCTTTTTCTTTTATTTGCTGTTCCTCTTAAAGGAGCCACAGTTTTGTGTGTAGATGTTCTTTTTGCTGTTCCTTCTAAGGAACAACACTTTTTGGGTGCATTTTTCTTTTTGTTGTTTCTCTTATAGAACAAAATTTTGAGATTTTTTGTGAATTCTTCATGATCCTTTTAAGGCAAACATACAAATTTATGCAAGGACACAAAAATTAGAGGTTACTGGAATCATCAAATCAAGGAAAAACTGTACTTTTTAAAGAAATTGCTTTGTATTGATAAGAAAAAAGGAAAGGACACAACTATCTATATCACTTTGCTATCTTTATCTTCACTAAAACTAATTTGATTGATTATTTTTATCATGTTGGTTCTTCCCTAATCCTCATAAATCTCTTTGAATTTTATTATTGAATAAGAATAAGGGCATATTTTCCTCTATTGAGATGTTCAGACTTCTTCCACCATCCCTACTCTTAAGGAGTGTTGAGCCATCCTCTATATATAAATAGGAAAGTGATATATAAAAGAAAAAGAAAAATGAAAAAAATATCTATATGATTACTAAAAATTCTATGATTTGTTAGATGGAGGAAAGGGGGTCTCATCAAGAGTCAGCCTACCATGATCATAAGGAAGCAATGAAGTGGCATTCCCACTATGGCCACCACACCAGGGATATGATCCAATGGGCACATCAGAAAAATAAAAAGTCCTTGGAACATGAGGTCTCATCATGAGCCGGCTTGCCCACCTTTCACTCCTTCCTGGTGAATGGCATGGTGATTCATCTGCTTACCAAGCCAGCACAATGGCCTCTATCCTGACATTACAAAACACTTTCCTAGGCATAGATAAAAGACTATGGTTCCAAGGGTGAAAAAACAACTTTGTCAAGGTTATAAACACCGGTGGGCAACAGAGCTCTGCTGATGGTATTGGAGTCATATTTTTCACAAATCAATAGTAATTATAAACCCTTTTCTTATATCTTTATCTTGATTTCAAATGAGATTATGCTCCTAGACCTTTTTTTTTGAACCTCTTACACATGAAATATTGTTTATAAATCAATCATAATGGTTCAAAGTGAATAATGACCGCATAAGCACTTTTATTTACATCAGTTGTCCTTTTCCCTATTTTTGCATCATTTCATAGCATTTCCATATTTATTCACGATTTTCATAATATGCCTCGATTTCAGTAATTCAATACTTTTTGTGATCATTTAATGAATACGCATGCCTTTCTATATTGTATGACTGCCGTCCAGTTCGCTGCTCCTCTATTGCCGGTCGAGGACGACCTATCATATTTCAAGGGGGTGCGGGTGACTTTCGAAATACGCCTGCATACGGGTCAATTCCTTATTTTCATCAGATCCCGGAAATGGCAAGTTTAACGGTATTGATATTTTTCGATATGCATGGGTTGCTGTTCCATTGCCATTTTTGTGTATTCTGTGAAAAATTAACAATGTGTAGGGCTTAAACGAAATGGGAGGGTGAGCAGTACATAGTGAACCACAAGTACTAACAGTTTCCGATGCTGCACGAGAAATTTTGGAAAGAGCAGGATGGATTTCCTACCTTACACGACTGCAGCAGCCCCATGAAACTGTGGCCATCGAATTTTTGCAGAACTTGCAGGAGGATCATTCCATAGTAAGAGAAAGGTGAATAACAGTAACAGATGTAGTAATTGCTGAGGTATCCGGTCCACCAGTAGTTGGACCCATATGGACCCATAAAAAATTGAGACTGCAAGAGGCCATGACCATCTTTCGGGACGAAGGACAAAACCTAACCGTCAAAGGAAAAGGAGTCCAGCTGGCAACTTTGGGAGAACCATGGGCAGAACTGGTGAGAGTAGTGCAAAGCTACATTACATGTGATGGGAGAAAGGATGTGGTAAGACCACACCACCTCAAATTATTAGCAGTACTAAAAAAGAAATGTGCTGTAAATTTGCCTGCATATTTAAATTTTTTACTACATGACGCTGGTCGGAGCATAAGGAAATTCCGTCATACAGGAACGGTAGTAAGCCACCATTGTTTAATTCGATTAATAGTTAGCCACAGTCTTGCTCAATAGCAGACTAGTTGGGAAGAATTGGTATTTCAATAGACGGGGGAACAACCTTACCTGCCTCGAAACAAAAAAGAATTACCAGCACAACAAACAGAACTCTAAAACACAGACAGTCCTCTAGATTAAGAAGAAACAGGGGAATGTTGGGAAGTCTCCAGAGTAGTAGCAGCCAACCCTTAGAATTACCTAGTTCTGGAGATGAGCAACCCCCGCAACTTGAAGGAGGAGAAAATCAGGAAGAGGAAGAAATTAAGCATACCAGTGAAGAGGAAAGGAAGGAAGCAAAACCTCCCGTAACCTCCAGCGCAAGTCCACTGCAGATTCCATTGCAGGAGGACAAATTGGCCTAAATTTTAGCAAATATGTGTGAGTATATGCAACCCCAGAGTCTGCTCAACCTCAATATTGAGGTAGAACAATTACGGGAACATTCTGTCCACAAAAAGGATACATCCGAGGAAATGCATGATGAGGAGGAGGCAGAAGCAGAAGCCCCTTAGGAAATAGCAGATCAAACTAGGGTTTCCTCCCCAGAGGAACCTAGTCAGGATAATATGAACACTGAAGAAGTATTCCAAACGGAGAATATGGAAATGAGTCAGGGCGAGGGCACGGTCCTTGAAGAACAAAACCTAGCTGAGCAGCCAAGTACAGAAAAGGGAACAACTGTTCCTCCCAAGAAGAAGAAGAAGACAAATGAACTTAAGAGGCTGCAGAGGGAACAACAAAAGCTGCTAAAATTAGTAAAATGACTCAGACAAAAGATAAGGGTTCTGAAAAGGGGGAAAATCTCTAAAAGAACCCCGAAAACGGGGGATGCAGCCATCCAAACGGAACCCCATAATACAAGGGCCATGGAGACTCAAATCGAGCCCATATTCATTCAAGATAGCAAGGAACAACAGGCAGTTGTTACTGACGCAGTTGCCCAAACCGAAAATGCACAAGTCTGTAATAAATATTTTCAAACCGAGGCAATGTCCTCTAGCAGTATGGCCAACTGGACATTTTGCAATAAAGTGACACAGATTGTAGGAACTCGATATTGTAATAAGAAAAACGAGGTAGATCTTCAACCCAAAAATATTTTGTTGAACAACGACCCTGGTGTAGCAAAACTCTGAGAGGATCTGGCACAGGCTCAACGGGCTAGAGAAAAGCTCGAAGAAGAGACTATTTCTAAGAAGAAATACCAAGAGTTACAACAGCAATTAAGGAACATCAATGCATCAGAAGCAGAAGCCTTCGAAAAATGTCAGAAGGCAAAAGAAAAAGTTGAAGAGGTAAGGAATAGACTACAAACAGTCAAGAATCAAATGGATACTCTCTGTTCTCTATATACAAATGTTCTAGAATGTAGGTCCCCTGCCAAAAATTATGCTTTGTTTTTGTTAGAAAGATATTTACAGTTAAAAATTAAAGTTAAGGCAGGAAAACCTATAGAATTAAAAACTGTTGATGATTTTATAAACTGCTACAAACTCTATGGAATAAAAGTTCAGTGCTTACTCTGTGAATTTTATTTGCACAATTTTATATTGGAAGAGGAAATGGAGATGAATCCCAGTCCTTTTGTGGGTGATGTCCAATATCAAGCATTCATTTCATTTGCTGTTAACCAGTTAAAATGGCTCAAGGCCTATAACACTTTTTAGAGATAAGAAAATGGGTTAGATCTTTGGGTTAGGGGTGAACCGAGACACCCATTACAACTATGGGCTAGGCAGAAAAGCTTAATAACAAAGGAGGGTGCCAATCCAGACATTGGGACCCATCCACAAAATGATTGTCTTGGATGGGGTAGAATATTTTCTATCCATCAGAGACCAGGCCGTAGTAGGAACTAAACTCCGATGGAAGATTTCCAATCGGAGTATTCAAGACAGAGAGCCATTCAATTATAAAAATTTTAAGTTAGCTGCCGACTGCCTGGTTATCTATAGTAACCTCATCTTGAGGGAAGACCCGTATTGGCTAGGTTGTAGATTTCGAAGCCCTATTATCTGGTATCCTGCAGCAGACTATAAGGCCATATATGAATTACCTGAAGGGAAAACATGGCATATTTTTGAAATTTTAGCTATAAATCATGGTTTTAGACCATTTAATGAAAACCCCTCTCCAGCCTATTCTCTAACTGCTTTGCATGTAAACTACATGGTTTTCATGAGGACATGAAAAAGGGTAAGCAGGGGGGTGTGTTGAGCGATGGAAAAGGTATGAATTTTCCATTTATTTCTTTATATTTTTCCTTTAATCATAACTCCTTTGTATTATAAAATGGTAATATATCAAAGAATTATAATGGAATTAAGGAGATTAGTGATTATTGCAAATTAACTAAATATTGTCCTTTCTTCTATACAGAAAATAGAAGAAATGGGAAGCCACCATTCGGGAGGAAAAGACAAAGAAGAAGTAACTGCTATCCCTTCAACAGGAAGCCATATCCAGACAAGAAGATCGAAATCGAAGCGCACAGTCAAAGAAAAGAAAGGAACAATGCGGCTTCATCGCAAGAGGACAAAACGATAACTGGAGATAGAATATAGAGCGAATCCCTCATATCTTTCGATCCTGAGGGATCACTGCTTCAAAGCTTATCTGTATTTCTTGTTTTGTCTGCCTGGCTATTATAAAAGGACAAAGCTTGTAGAAATCAGGCAGCATGTATTATCATTATTCAGATTTCCTTTTGTATTTTCACTTTGATCACCGACTCTCGTTGGTTAAAACAGAGTGTGATTGACTGTGAACTTTGTTACATATGATTAATATATAATTCGGTTGCCGTTCCATTATTTGATACTGGAGTAGCTCGGCGGTGCTTCACTAGCGGCTAAGGGCCCGGCCCTGGTGGATCCACTTGCTATCTGTACCATTACAATTCCAGTCGTGTGATGGTTTGCTTTAATGTTCATTTTCTCTAGTCGCATTGCTTTACTGATTCCATGTTTGATAGCTTATTGTTTCAATATTTTATGGAATTGGTTTATTGCATAAGCTGTGATTGAATCGCATTGCTGTCCTTTCCACCATAACAAGATTATTATTCTTTGTAACTTGTATTGATATGCTTTTCCAATATAAAGCTTCGCTATTCATTCTAGAATTTTTTGTTCATTTCCATTAAATAGCTTTGTTGATCATTTCTTTCCTGCAAGTATTTGGTTTTCTTTGGAATGTTATTGCAGAGAGCGTGTTTCTTCCGTTTCCATTAGCAGCATTATTTAACTCAGTTGTCATTTCCAATTAGTTGCTTTAGTGTGGAGTGTAAGATCAACAACTATAAAGGACATTGGCTATCACTGTCTAAGTTCTCAGATTGAGGATCTTGTTTATGTTTGATTTCATTTACATCATTTGACAGAGGAAAGAGTTATTACTACTGCATCCTTGACTGATGATTGCTGAGTGAATAATTGAGTTTTAGAGCATTAAGTTTCATGTCATTTCAATTAGATTCCATCTTCAAACATCCGTTTACTCTTGTATTTGAAACACTGTACAGCAAATTGGAAAGCATTACTCTTAGATTAAATTTCCGCCTCAGACTGAGTACACTCTTGAGATAAAAAATCATACCTGGATTGATAATTAATGTAGGATAAATAGGAGTTAAAATGACACCTTTTATACCTCAACAGCTGGGCCCCTATACCTTGGAGCTGCGTGTTTGGCTTGGCGCTGTGCCCCTGTAACTTGGATCTGTGCCCTTGCTAGGAGTTATTGCAAAAGATCTTTTGAAGCCTTAAAGTCAACTTTTTTTCTAAATTAGCTCAAATAGTTATGTTAGAAGTTATTTTTGCCATAAATGAGTTCAGATATTTTTTCCTTGAGCCTTGCATGGTCTCAAAGGTCAAAGTGACTTAACTATGTAATGAATGACTTCTAAAACCCTATCTAGGGTTTCCACCTCCTCATTTTGCAGATAAATACTACATGTATGCTTCATAGTTGTTGTTGGTTGATTGTTGAGATAAAAACGTCATAGACTTTGAGTTGTGGAGAGTTTTTGGCTTTGGAGCCTTGTAAATGTATTGGACTGAATATCAATGGAACCAACACATTCATAGGATTCATGAACTCTATTAGATGGTGATGTTATTCCACTCTTGTCAATGTTTTCCTTTGTTTTACATTATGTTCATTGCTTCTCTAATAATAGAACATAAATTTTAGATTGAGATATGTTGTTTTGGCACCTCAACTCTGTGTGTCATTATTATCTCTATGTTTTCCTCTGAAATTAATAATTAGAGAATTCTTAACTGCTCTCTAGGATTACTGGATTGTTGTTTTGAGGTTTGTCTAGTGAATTCTAGCTGAAGAATTCTTAACTTCTCTTCAGTTTTACTAAGCTATTGTCCTGAAGGCTTTCCTTGTTTGAATTATAGTTAAAGGATTCTTAATTTCCCTTTAGTTTTACTGAATTCATAACTTACTATCATCATATACTCATTTTATCTAAAGGATCCATTTGGCTTTGTTAGCTTTCCCTATGAAACACCCTTGATTTATTGTTGTACTCTTCAAACCTTTCACATACCCCATAGCCCAATGGTTTGAATTTCTCTTACTCTATCTGTTCTACTTAACAAGCAACCCAACCAAACAAAACAAAACAAACAAACCCTATCATTATAACTAGCCTAAAATCAGCATCCTAAATCAATCAAGTCATATCTTTTATCAAATATAGAGAGAGTCCTTTATGAGTCCAGGAAGGCTAGGTCCTAGGACTCCAAAGTTGGTTTGATGTTACCCTTGTCTATTTGGCCTTGCCAATCTGACAAATTACAGGGACCTAACAGAAGTAAGGCATGTGCATAGGTAAAAAAGAGTTTCCATTGATATGAAAAAGGTGGGGCCGAAACGAAGGATTTAATTAATATTTTTTTTGGGAAAGTGGTCCACATATTTTGATTTGGGCATAAATAATAAATAATAAAGTTTGTGGAAGATGAATTAAGGAGAGGTAATAGATGATTATTCACCTTCACTGGAATTGATCCAATTATTTAAAGTGTACATGAAGTAATAAAATAACACAATTATCAGAAGAAAGTTAATAATTTTAGGTAAAGGATTTACCTAGTACATGTCATTTTGTTTAAGTTACATCCACATGTTAATAAATATAGGGGTAAGTTATGTGGGAATCAAGAAATGATTTACCCCTTTTTCTTAATTAGTCAGTGAGGGAACTAGGTATGTGAGAGAGTGGTCTCAAAGCAATATGGTATCACTCCTACAACCCAAGATGACATAAGGGGATATGAGGTGTTACATTAAACAAAATCATGCTCAAGAATAGGTACCTATGTGTTAACACTGCAATCAACACCCTCCAAAAGTTTTCCTACACTTCAATTTTGGAGCCAACTTAGGATCTTACGATCTGTCATTCCATGGTGACTTCATTGTTGATTAATGTTTGCTAAGTGCTTTAGTATTCTTCTTAGGTTCTAAGTGTCAAAGTCACTTTATCACACATGTTCAACCTTTGATGAATTTAAAAGTGCACCCATCTTCCGCAAGATTAGATAGGCATTGTGCAACGCTTGAAAGTAAGGTTTGTGCAATCACTATTGACAGTGATTGTGCACTCCATAAGCACAATGCACTGCACAACCTCTGTCGATAGTCAATGCACACTCACCATCAACAATCTCCCTCTCACCTTGGTTGCATTCATACTACAATTTTATTGAGTTTTCTCAATTGTCGCTTTTTCACACCCTTACATTCATAAGTGTCGCTTTCACGTTCACTGTTGTCATTTTTTCTTGCTTTCAATTTCATAAGTTGTTTTGTCATGTTATCTTCGCTCTGACGTGTGTGCTTTCAATTTATTTAGCTTTTGCGAGTGTCATTTTCACATTTTCTTATTGTCGCAAGTGATGCTTCTAACTATTTTCACTCTTGTATGTGTTAGATGTTTGCACATCACTAGGGGAAACTTTAGCACACTATTCTACATTAGATGGTCCTACATATTATAAGAATATGTACTAGACACATTCTTAGGGCTTAACATACTTTCTAGTCACAATCATCCCTTGTGTCACAATTTTCCGTTCCAACTGTCACACTTAGAAATAAGTGTGGTTGTAGGTTTTAACCCTGTACATAAATTATCTTCAAATGAATTCTTAAAAATAGAAAATAAACAATAGTAAGAGAATAACACATAAAACATATATTCACAAATATTTTTCCCCTGGATCCAAAATCAGGTCTACCAGCTTGATTTTTCATTATATTCATTTTAGTTTTACAACACATATATACATATCGAATAATTCATAAACCCCACTCCATTAACCCTGTATTAGAACATAACCATAGTTCCCTTGACCAAATCTACAAAATAACAAGGGCAGAAAGCCATCATGGCCCAAAACCATGTGAAAACCCATGCACAAAACCACAGGCGGGTCCGCCCCCCTCTTACGCCTCGCTTCGCGCCTGCTTCTAGTCGTGGAAAGAATATAACACAAACCCAACATTCTCCCACTTGTTGTTTTCTTTCCACAGGGGGCCATAGGAGAGATTATTCATTGGTACAATCTTGCAACGCCCATTTTTTCTCTACACCAAGAGAACTTCTCAGTGCTCACAGACTTCGTTAATGCATTTGTAACATTCTTCAAAGTGTCCACCTTTACCAGCAACACATTTTTATCCTCAACCATATCTCTCACAAAGTGATACTGAACATCAATGTGCTTTGTCTTTGAATGATAAGCAAGGTTCTTAGCCAAGAAAATTTCACTTTGGCTATCACAGTCTATCCTTATAGCTCGCTACACCAACCCCATACTTGAACACAATCCTGCAACCAAACTGTTTCCTTTCTTGCATAAGTGGCTGCCATGTATTCTGCCTCCGTAGTTGAAAGAACCATTATAGACTGTATTTTACTCATCCAACTGACTGCACCTCCAAATAGGCTAAACACATACCCACTTGTAGATCTTCTTTGGTCCAGATCTCCAGCCCAGTCTGCATCAACAAAAACACGGATGTCCAAAACTCTATCCAATCATGGTCTTCCCTGGTAGCACAAACCGTAATCACTAGTGCCCCACAAATATCTGAAAAACTGCTTCACTGTTTTCCAATGCTCATTCCCTGGTTTTGACATAAACCTGCTCAATACTCCCACTGCATGTGCAATGTATGGTCTAGTACAAACCATTGCATACATCAGGCTACCCACTACACTTGCATATGGAACACATGACATATCCTCCTCTTCTTCTTGTGTCTTGGGACACTGTTCATCAGATAGATTTACACCTACAGGAATAGGAACTTTCATCGGTTTATTATCCAACATATTGAACCTCTGCAATATTGTCTCGACATACATCCTCTGGTTTAACCAGAGCTTCCTCTTTGTCCGATCTCTCATAATTTCCATAGCCCAAAATAAAGTTTGCAGCACCAAGATCCTTCATGTCGAATTTAGAGAACAATTGGGTCTTCAAATCCTGGATAATTTCTTTTTCATTTCCAACCAACAACATATCATCCACATACAAGACCAAATAAATAACATGGTCACCAATTAATTTTAAATACACACAATGATCCTCTTTTCTTCTGGTGAAGCCTAGTCCTCGTATATAGGTATCAAATTTCTGATACCACATCCTTGGTGACTGTTTTAACCCATATAGAGATTTTTTTAACCTGCATACCAATTCTTTCTTACCCTTCACCGCAAAGCCTTCAGGTTGCTTCATGTAGATCTTCTCTTCCAGATCCCCATGAAGAAATGTTGTCTTCACATCCATCTGTTCTACAAACAGATAAAAGTAATCTAATAGAAGTAACCTTGGCAACAGGAGAAAAAATATCACCAAAATCAATTCCCGACACCTGGGAATAACCTTTTTCTACCAATCGAGCTTTGTATTTCTCCACCTTTCCTTTTGCATTCATCTTCTTCTTAAACACCCACTTTTTCCCAATGGGATTCCTTCCAGCAGGAACCTCCACCAAAACACATGCCTCTTTTTTGTGCAAGGATGCCATTTCATCAACCATGGAATCCTTCTAGAGTTTTCCATCCTCTGAATCCACTACCTCCTCTACAATTCTTTTATCATCATGAGTGATAGTTAAAGAAAATTTTGAAGAGAAATCATATGGACTATACCTTTCTGGCTGCCTTCTTTCTCGAGTTGAACTTCTCACAGATGGAGTTTGTTAGTGTCAGTATTTGCATACTTCCACCAGGGATCAAAACACATTTGCATGTGCATATTAGGTGTCCCATTCTGAAGGATTTTTCAATCATTCCATTAGGTCATGATATAAAATTGTCATGATATAAAATTATCCCACTGGTGGTTGTCCTTGTCAGGTCTGTGTTTCAAAGGTGTTTTCCACAATATTTTCAATGTAAAATCATGTTCCAAGTATGTCCATCAGAAAGAGCCTGGAAAGAGCTTTCCAACGGTATATTATACTCTCAAAACTGACTCCTGGATTGGAAGATATGCTTAAGTAAATGAAAGCCACTCAAAAGCCAAACCTTACCCCCCCTTTTCTCATTTAGTCCCTTAAAATTTATAATATAATATTAAAGTTTTCAATCGTAACCCTTTCCCCCGATCCAATCACACCATTTAAATAGCAAATCTTGATTGAGTTACTCCCGATTCACCCTTCCTCGATTACAAATCCCTGATGCGATTCATCGCAAGTACCCTCCTCCGATCTGATCGCTTACCGCATTCCCTTGTTTCGATCACCCGATTGCATCGCATATTTTATTTCCAGCACTTAACCTCGCCTACGCCTTCCCGCCGATGCGATTGATCGCATATCGCCAATCGCAATTGGAAAATCCCCTTACGTAATACACCTGCTCCTACTCTGACTTGCGATTAGCCTGGGTCCTGCCATAAACCCTTCCACCCTTCCAAAAAAAAGCGGCTGTCCCTTTGTAAAAAGCGATTATTCAAATATTATTCCATTGCAATTGAAATTTTCCATGACACATTCCTTCGCGCTCTTTCCCCCCGATGCAATTAATCGCCAATCGCAATCGGCATTACCCACAGCCATTTGCTCCCGCTTCACTCCCCTCCCGATTTCTGATTGCGATTGACCCCCAATCCCCCAGCGCAAAACTTGTTTTAATTCGTTTTAAAGGGATTTATCTATTACACCATCAGACCTCGCTTATCCCTGCATCTCCATTGTATTACTCCATCGCACCCGCTTCCATCGCATCGCAAGTTATCAATACGATGCGCCCACTCCTCTCCCGCTGCGATTCCCGATTGCGATTGCGATTGCGATTTTCCCATACGACTCCCCTTATACACTATCGCATCGCAAAACTCCAATCACATTTCTTCCGCTATGTGATACACCCCCTCCCCTCTTCCGATTGCGATTTGCGATCGCATATGGGCCTGCCATCCTTTCCTTTGCCCTTTTTCACCCAAAAAGGGATTTTTTTTCATTAAATGGCAAAATTTCATTTTTATTGGTTCTCATCGGTTTCAAAGGCATTTTCTTCGGCAAAGGTTTTCTTCAAGATTAAAAGGAAAGGACATTCTGTTCGGATCACGAACTATTATAAAACATCGATATCATTACAATTTGTCTTCTCCTCTGTTTGAGAAAATGTAACAGCAAACTTTCCAGATGTTCAAAATGTATTGTTGCTCCTTTTTAGGGGCAGATTGTTGGTCTTTTTCCTATGTTTAGATTTCAGTTTTTGAGCTGGTGAAACAACTTCTTTTTCTGTGGATCTACTCCCCTCAATTTTTTGTATATTTAATGTAATTCTTCATCATTTGCGGTGGGGGGGATATAGTGTGGAAAAAGTTGGAAATCACTGAGGACGCTCTGCGCTCCATTTGTAACAGTTTGGCAGGGAATTAATAAAGAAATGCGGCTTTGATTTGTGGGATCCCTGTGGTATGGATTTTAGCACTGTTCTTTCCTTTGTGTTCATTTGTTAATTGTTATGTTTGCCATTCATTCATTCAGATATCTGGTTGAATGATTTCAAGATAGATAGGTAGAATCCATTGTGTAATGCTCTGCCTTGGGAAATCATTCAATACTCTATGTTTTCTGCTGTTTGAAAATGATCCATCTCTTATGCCCTTTTCAGCTCCTCACTAGTCTTATACATTCCATCATTATTTAAACTAAATTGTTAAAACTCCTGCCTACCTTGCCCCATGAAATACCTTGTATCTCTGATTTAATTCCCCGGATTCAAACTGCTCCTCCTATTCCATACAACCCTGGAGATTTATACAAACATTTCTATTTATTATACCTAGCCTAAAATCAGTTTACAGTTAGACTTCATTGAATATTTTTCACGGAGAGAGCCCTCTCCTGACCTTGTAGGGCTAGCTACAATGTTGAGCGTGGTTTGAGGTTACCCTGATTTGCCTTCCTTCAGCCTAAGGTTCAAATTAGGTGCTAACATTTCTGGCGACCATACTGGGCAACAAAGATCATGTCTTTCCCGGTAAAGAACGACAAAGTTTAGATCTGATTGTTGATGGTGAACAATAGTTGGATACATATGAAGGCTGAATCATTCACCTGGCGACTCCATTCACTGAAAGATCCAGAAATCAACACTTCATGGTGACTCCACTGCAGGAAGATTAGTAGCTTTAAGATTTTTGTTTTAAGATGGCAAGTGTTTTAAGAAGGTATGCTCCCATGAGCCGAGATCACATTCCAGGTTTCCCAAATAAAATGCCTAAGGTAGATTCGCAAAGAAATTTGCCTATGTTCAAAAATGTGAAAGGTAATGATGCTGCTCTTCATCTGGTGAGATTTCACATGCATGTGCATAAATTAAAGATTGATTTTCCTGAAGATTTCTTGATGAAGATGTTCATGGCCACTTTGGAAAATGAAGCTTGATCTTGGTATGAAAGTTTGCCACTTGCTTGTATTTATTGTTTAAAATATTTTCATACCATATTATTTGAAAGGTACAAAGAATCTTGTCCATCTTTAATATTAATGCATAATTGTTGTTAACATGTTAATAGTTTCATTGAAAATCTTGAGAATTTTTATGGAGATGATGAATTCATGGACGAAGAAATCATGGAAGCACTGTATGAAAATCCATTTCAACAGCATAGAGAAATCTTAGAGGATACTTGTCAAGATCAACAAACTGAAGATCTTTATACAGTTGAAAATGATGGAAGACAAGGTTTTATTTCAGATCTGATTGAAACAAAAGATGGTATGCAGGAAAATGATGTTCCAATCTCAGATAGCGATAAAGTCAAACCAGATCTAGAGTTAAAATGTGATGAGGAAGAATATGTTGTTCCAGATCCCATAAAGGAGAGTTATATTGCTGAGGTCACCTCAAATGAAGAAAATAGAGTTATAGACCTAAGTGTTCCCATCCTATCAGGAAAAAGTATTCGCGAGGAGGTAATCCATTCCCTCTATGAAAAACAAGATGAAATCTTTGTTCAAGTAAGCGAAAGAGTTTCTTTGGATGAATCTTTGGTAGATGATAGAAATGTCAGTTTTGGATTCCAAGGACCATCTGAAGTGTTTTCTCTTATGACCGATGAATATGATAAGAAACATGACAATCTGGTTGTTATATCATATGAAGATGATCAACAATATATTCAAACTACAGAAGACCAGAACATTCAGAACTGCCATTCAGATTCTTCTTCCTATGTCTCATGCTTTGAAATGTTTTTCCAAGACGAAATCTACTCACCTACTTGTTCAGAATTTTTTGAAGACCAGGAACACACTCTGGTTAAGGTACATTATGAAGAGAGATCAGAATCAAGAGAAAAAGACACCTTGTTTCTTCAGCAAGATGTAAATCTTCATGTTTTTCAGGATCCAGTGGCAAATCTATTGCAGTCAGTAGTGAAGGTAATTATTGCAGTATTCAATGATGAAGGAGATCATGGTCAACTATGTTTTTGGATGCCCAGTTGCAAATATCTATTGTTGTCCAGAGGATCTGATCAGGAGAATCAATCAAGGAGGCATCTTCTTGATTGGTTACATTGGCATTTTGATATAGCCTGATGGTACATTGGCTTTCAAGAAACACAGGTGGTTATCATCAGGATTTGAAACCCTCAAGTCTTGTCATGTACTGCCATCAAGCTTTGAATGTTAAGTTTTGTCTAGGTTAGCTTTGAGTCACTTTTGAGTTAGTTTGTCGATTAAAGTTTCTTTCAGTATTCATTTTAGTTTTTAGCTATTGATTCCATGCCCAATGGATAAGGCTACTAGGTCTATGGTGTTCTTGGCACCTCCAAGGAGCTACCATCCCCATTGGAGCCAATGTTAGTGTCAGTATTTGCATACTTCCACCAGGGATCAAAACACATTTGCATGTGCATCTTAGGTGTCCCATTCTAAAGGAATTTTCAATCATTCCATTAGGTCATGATATAAAATTATCCCACTGGTGGTTGTCCTTGTCAGGTCTGTGTTTCAAAGGTGTTTTTCACAATAATTTTTATTGTAAAATCATGTTCCAAGTATGTCCATCAGAAAGAGCCTGGAAAGAGCTTTCCAACGGTATATTATACTCTCAAAACTGACTCCTGGATTGGAAGATATGCCTAAGTGAATGAAAGCCACTCAAAAGCCAAACCTTACCCCCCCATTTTCTCATTTAGTCCCTTAAAATTTATAATATAATCTTAAAGTTTTCAATCGCAACCCTTTCCCCCGATCCAATCGCACCATTTAAATCGCAACTCCCGATTGAGTTACTCTCGATTGAGTCAACTCCCGATTCACCCTACCCCGATTGCAAATCCCCGATGTGATTAATCGCAAGTACCCTCCTCTGATCCAATCACTTACTGCATTCCCTTGTTCCGATCACCCGTTCGCATCGCATATTTTATTTCCAGCTCTTAACCTCGCCTCCGCCTTCCCGCAGATGCGATTGATCGCATATCGCCAGTCGCAATCGGCAAATCCCATTATGTAATACACCCGCTCCCACTCCGACTTGCGATTGCGATTGGCCTGGGTCCCGCCATAAACCCTTCTTCCCTTCCAAAAAAAAGCGGCTTTCCCTTTGTAAAAAGCGATTATTCAAATATTATTCCATCGCAATCGGCATTTTCCATGACACATTCCTCCGCGCTCTTTCCCCCTGATGCGATTAATCGCCAATCGCAATCGGCATTACCCACAACCCTTTGCTCCTGCTCCACTCCCCTCCCGATTTCCGATTGCGATTGATCCCCGGTCCTACCTTAATCCCTTCCTCCTTTTTCAAACGAGAAATGGTTTTTCCCTTTGTAAAAGCACAAAACTTGTTTTAATTCGTTTTAAAGGGATTTATCTATTACACCATCAGACCTCGCTTATCCTCGCACCTCTATTGTATTACTCCATCGCACTCGCTTCCATCGCATTGAAAGTTATCAATATGATGCGCCCACTTCTCTCCCGCTGCGATTCCCGATTGCGATTGCGATTTTCCCATATGACCCCCCTTATACACTATCGCATCGCAAAACTCCAATCGCATTTCTTCCGCTATGTGATACACCCCCTCCCCTCTTCCGATTGTGATTTGCGATCGCATATGGGCCCGCCATCCTTTCCTTTGCCCTTTTTCACCCAAAAAGGGATTTTTCTTCATTAAATGGCAAAATTTCATTTTTATTGGTTCTCATCGGTTTCAAAGGCATTTTCTTCAGCAAAGGTTTTCTTCAAGATTAAAAGGAAAGTACATTCTGTTCGGACCACACACTACTATAAAACATAGAGATCATTACAGTTTGTCTTCTCCTCTGTTTGAGAAAATGTAACAGAAAACTTTCCAGATGTTCAAAATGTATTGTTGCTCCTTCTTTTCAGGGGCAGATTGTTGGTCTTTTTCCTCTGTTCAGATTTCGGTTTTTGAGCTGGTGAAACAACTCCTTTTTCTGTGGATCTACTCCCCTCAAATTTTTGTATATTTAATGTAATTATTCATCATTTGTAGGGGGTGGAATAAGGTGTGGAATTAGTTGGAAAACATTGAGGACGCTCTGCGCTCCATTTGTAATAGTTTGACAGGGAATTAATAAAGAAATGCAGTTCTGATTTGTGGGATCCCTGTGGTATGGAATTTAGCATTGTTCTTTCCTTTGTGTTCATTAGTTAATTGTTATGTTTTACCATTCATTCATTTCACATTTCTGGTTGAATGCTTTCAAGATAGATAGGTAGAATCCATTGTATAATGCTCCGCCTTGGGAAATCATTCAACATTCTATGTTTTTTGCTGTTTGAAAAGGATCCATCTCCTATGCCCTTTTTAGCTCCTCACCAGTCTCACACATTCCATCATTATTTAAATTAAATTGTTAAAATCCCTGTCTACCTTGCCCCATAGAATATCCTGTATCTCTGATTTAATTCCCCAGTTCCAAACTGCCCAACCCCATCTGTTTCCATACGACCCTTAATTTTATGAAACATTTCCAATTATTATACCTAGCCTAAAATCAGTTTGCAGTCATACTTTATTGAATATTTTTCATGGAGAGAGCCCTCTCCTAACCTTTTAGGGCTAGCTACAAGGCTGAGTGTGGTTTGAGGTTACCCTGATTTGCCTTCTTTCAGCCTAAGGTCCAAATTAGGTGCTAACAGAGTTTATGGCTTTTGCTCTTCTGAATCTTGTTCTGTTGTAGAGTCTGATTCATTCTCCTTTAGATAAAACTCTATCTTCTTAGGTTCCTTTGGTAGGAATTGATGTTTAACAACATCTTTCACCTATCTGAACACCACATATCGTCTGTACACAACCTTCCTTGTTTTTGGGTTCCAAATCTTGTAACCTTTTAATCCATCCTTATACCGAATAAATATGCACCTTTCCGATTTATTATCCAACTTGGTCCTTTTATCCTTTGGAACATGTACATATGCATCACATCCAAATACCCTCAGATGTGAAAGAGAGTATTTCTTACCGGTCCATACCTCATGTGGAGTCTTATTCTCCAACGCTGATGAAGGTGATCTGTTAACCAGGTAACATACAGTCTCCACGCCTATGCCCAGAATTCTTGTCCTAACCCGGTACCATTGAGCATGCTTCTTGCCTTTTCTATCAACGTTATATTCATTCTTTCTACAACTCCATTTTGCTGAGGTGTGTATGGAGTAGTCTTCTATCGTGCTATACCACACTTTTTACAAAAATCTTCAAATTCCTTCTTGTAGAACTCTCCACCATTATCTATCCTCAACACCTTTATCTTCTTCTCTGTCTGGTTTTCCACCAGAGCCTTAAATTCTTTAAATCTTTCAAAAACTTCAGATTTCTTCTTCAAGAAATATATCCATGTATTCTTTAAAAAGTCATCTATGAATGAAACATAGTACACAGACTTACCCAGTGATGGAACCGACACAGGTCCAAACACATCACTATTCACATGCTCTAATATCTTGTTCTCCCTGTTAGCACCAGAAGGAAAACTCACATGATTTTGATTCCCATATACACAATGTTCATAGAAATTGAAATCCAGAGAGAAATTAGACATACCTTATACCATATCATTACCATGTAGTATTTGAAGTCCCTTCTCTCCATTATGTCCAAGCCTTTGATTCCATAGCATGGTTTTTTCTCTAGAGATCGCTAGGATTTTTTCTCCACTTTCGGTAACTACATAACTGTTGCATCCATCAATAACAATGCTACCTTGAAGCTTGTATAGAGTTCTAATCCGAAATGCTTGCATTAATACTAGTGATCCCCGAACCATATTGTAGGTATCTTTCTTGAACACTGTTTTTACACCTGCAACATCCATCTTGCTTACAGAAATATGATTTATGGCCAATGCAGAAATATGCAGAACACTAGGAAGTGTTCTAATCCTTCTGCCTTGCAGCTTCAGCTTTAATTTTCTACGTTCAACGATTTTGGCCTTCCTATCATCCCCTAATAAGACATCACCACCATCATACTTCTCATACTCGCAGAACCACTCCCTATGGGGAGTGAAGTGAAAGGATGCACATGAGTCAATCAACCGTGCCTCATGATCTACATGTGTATTTAAAGAAGAAGCCAAATACACATCCTCACCTTCATCCAAGGTGGTTTTTTCCTCTGCAGAAGGAGCATCATCAGATATCCCCTTTCTTTTCTTGGGAGATTTAGATTTGCAGTCCTTTTTGAAGTGCCCTTCATTTCCGCATTTCCAGCACACCTTTACAGGATTTCCTGGGGATTTAGATCTCTCTCTAGATTTAGATCTCCCACTCAAAAAATTATTTTTGTTTCTGTTCTGGGACCTTCCTCGTATAGAAAAGGCATCTCCATTCTGGCCCTCCATATTTCTTCATCTCATTTCCTCTGACAACGAGGCTGAGACAATTTCATCAAAATTCAAGGTATTTGTATTGCTACCTATTGTAATAACTAGAATGTCCCACGAGTCTGGTAGAGAATACACTGAAACTGATGCACTTATCTTCATCTGAGATTTTAATATCAACATATGACAACTGACTTACCATAATATTGAAGCCGTTTAGATGCTCTTTCACTGAGTCTCCATCCTTCATCCTCAGGTTATACAATTTTTTCCGCAAGAACAATTTATTCACTAGAGAATTAGATTGGTTAAAAGTCCCTAACTTGACCCACAAAGTCTTCTCCGTAGCTTCCCCAGATACATTCAACAATACCGAATCTGAGATACACAACCGTATTGTTCTCTTTTCCTTTCGATATAATTTTTCCTAGTCTTCATCTGACATTGTTGTTGGTTTAATACCCAGATCTACCGCGATCCACTAATATTTATCCACCAGCAGATCCTCCATCTTGAGCTTCCACAACTCAAAAATATGACCATTAAATTTCTCGAACTCTATCTTTCCACTATTCTCCATCTTCTTTCACCGCAAGAATCGATCACATATATCTCCCACTGAACAGGGCCTACCACAGGCTCGAGCAAAAAGCCCCTCAACAACAAATGCGTCCCCTTGAAGCCTAAATAACTCTGATACCAAATGTAGGTTTTAACCCTGTACATAAATGATCTTCAAACGAATTATTAAAAACATAAAATAAGCAATAGTGAGAGCATACAACATAAAACATATATACACATATATTTTTCCCCTGGATCCCAAATCGAGACTACCAGCTTGATTTTTCATTATATACATGCGGAAGCATTCATAAACTCCAATCCATTAACGTTGGATTAGAACATAACCATAGTTCCCTTGACTGGATCTACAAAATACCAGGGGAAGAAAACCATGATGCCCCAAAGCCATGTTCAAACCCATGCACAAAACCATAGGGGGGTCCGCCCCCCTCTTACCCCTGCTTCACGTCTGCTTCTAGTCATGGAAATAATATAACACAAACTCGGCAATGGTTTTTTTGTCATTTCAAGGTGTGATTGTTTTTCATGAGTCCTGTGCATCCCCCTAGCTTGTATTAATGGAATTCATGTGTGTAATCCTTGTTTTAGTCTTGTTCACATGCATTCTCCACTCTTACTCTACTGGTCTGACACTTAACCATTTTGGAGCTCTTCTTGGTCCTCCTGCCCAGTGCAATTTGTGAATATATGAACTCTGCTCCAGGTGATGAGCATAACCTATTCATGAGCCTCACTAATGAAATCTCACCTTCCCAGACTTGTGCACTGAGTCTTTTTCAAGGTCAACTCCTAGGATTTCACATTGAGTTCTTCCAAAGAATGGTCACTGACCCTTGTTATAGCCCATGGAACATTTCTAGTGGCCCTATGGAAAAGTAAACTGCGCCATGCAAAGGTCCTCCTCCCTTCATAGTGCAGTGAACACTCCTTGAGCAAAGTGACTTGACTTTTTCTACTTCCCCAACCAATTGCACAATCTCCTCTTCTAGTGAGCCTTCCTGAGCACAAGTTGCATTTCTAGTGCAAAGAGATTCATTGCAGAAGCAAACGACACTAGCATAACATTAGGGGAATTTTGAGGTCTAAAATGGGCCTCCTAAGGAAATAATAAAATAATAGCTAAACCAATAAAATAATATTTATGAATTTTCAATTCACTTTTTGCACCACAATCCATGTAACCATAGTTAAATTAAATTCAAAATTTGTACCAAAATAAAATTAATAAAAAAATTGTATTGATGTGACAATAAATAAGAATGAGTTTTTCAAGAAACAATCATTATCATTGAACAACTAATGCATTTGTCCTTTGTACTTAAATAACTTAAAATAAAATATAAATATAAATTTATAAATTTTTAATTATATTATATGTGATTAATTAAAATTCATATAATTAAAATTTTATAATAACATGTAATTAATATACTATATAAAAATAAAATAATATAATATAATAAATATATAGGGATATGCATTGTTTCTTTCAAGAAATATGAAATGACAATAATATATTTTTATTCAAAAAGTGTGAAATGACATTTATTATGAGTACTTTACTTTGACTTTAAAAGTACTTAGAGCACTACCATGGTTAACCATGAGTTTTTATCCACCATTGAGAATGTGACAACTAAGTACCTTTAACTCAAGCAATGCCACTTCAACCATTAGGGATGATTTCATCCCCTAAAATGTGATTGGTTCTCTTAAAGTGAATTTTGATTGTACATTTTCCTTAGGAGGTCCATTTTAGACCTCAAAATTCCCCTAATGGAACCTTCCCTTTAAGCAGTGTGCATGTTGCAGTTACATTGCCTAGTATTACCTTGTTTTCTAACTAGAACACCTCACTACGCCATGAATTTTTCGACTTGTCTTCCTATCACATGTCTCAGTTCTAGTGGAAAATGCAGCCATTCCTAAATCACCGCTGAAGAAAACTACGCTATTCCTAGATTCTTCCTCTCAAGCATAGTGCATGTCACAGTTTTATTCAACAAGCCATCAACCCTTGTCCATTATACCCCCTCACTGCATAATCATTGAGACCTACCCTGCTTCCCTAGTGGATGCCACATTTCTAGTGTTACTGAGGCCTTCCCTTGGTCATTGCAAAGCTCAACTACACTATTACTACCTTTCTCTACCTTAAGCCATGCACACTGCGTAGTTTTAGTTAGCAAGCTCATCACAATGTCTCTTGCACTTTCCCACTGTGATAGACCCTGAAGAGCCCCTCCTCATAGTGCATGGCACAGTTCTAGTGGGCAGTGCTACCTTTCTCAGCCACTGCAGAGCTAAACTATGCCATTCCCAACAAGCCTTGCTCTTTCAGCCCTTGCACAGATGCATCACAATAAAATTCTTCCTTGAGAAAAGTAGGGATAGAATAGATTATTTCCAGACTTATTTTTCCTTGTCATGAGTGATCTTCATTGGAAGGTGTATCATCTCATCATGGCAAGGTGATGGTCAATGAAGATGTCAAGGAGAAGAAGAAAATAAGCACAAAGAAGAACCGTCATAAAGACATGAAGAGATCATAGACCATGAAAAAATAAAGACATTTCATGATGACTTATAAGGTCCCATACTGGTCCAAGATCCTTTGGAGGGTGAAGATGAAGAACAAAACAAATATTTCATGAATATTTATTTTAAATTAGCAAAGGGAGCAACTTCGCATTTCCACATCATCATGAAGTTCCATGTCATCAATGCCAAGTTATGGCTTGTACAAGTGTCATCACAATGTCATATGTGTCAATGTGTCACTGCCACATGATGTGGAATGTAATTATGTATTACCAAAAGGAAAATGACAAAATGTAAATGTGTGGAATTCCAAGAGTCACATGTGGACTAAAGAGTCAATAAAAGTTCAAATGTCTTTTAGAAGTCCAAGAGTCATGAGGGTAACTCAAGGGTCATAATGGGAGATGAAAGGTCGTTCCCTTTGTTATAAAAGAAACCTCATGACTCAAGCAAAGCACTTTTAAAGGTTTAGACTTTGGAGTGCTAACTTTTCCTTCTCTAGCTTGGCATAAGAGAGAATATAATTCCTTGGAGAAGCAAGAAGTGACTTAATGTTCCACTACTAGAGCTAGTGGCTCACTATTGTAATTGTGTAATTGGATCTTTCACTTAATAATTGAAGCTTATGAGCCAACACATTTTCATGCATGTGTCGTGAATATTGTAAAATTGTTCTTTGTATGTTTGTGATATTTGTTATGTTCATATGTACTAAAGAAATTGAATTACTTCATTGGATTTGGTGCTCATTTTATTGAATGTGTGTTGTATTTTATTTAATTATCATTGTGTCCATATGAACTACTTTTCTAGATAACTAACGAATATTTCCTTGTTCTCATGTCTCTCTCTTAGGATAATACTATTACTTTCCTTCTAGAGACTCACTCTTTATTTCCCTCTCGTGAAAGCCTCCTTTTACACATTGAAATTGATGTTTCACAATGCCAACTTACTTGATTGTTCAAAGATTATGTTTATAATCTCTTATTTTATCCTTTGAAACCAAGGAAAACCTTATAGTTATGGCGTTCGGGCCGATACTATGGATGGGGCTCCTACTCCAAACAATGTGAGGTCTAATTGAAACTTCATATCTGGGAGACCCCCTGTATGTTGGCAGTATCCAACACCATCAACATTCTGGTGCTAGAAGGAGGGTCAGATGACAAGTTGTGCCTGTGATTATGTTTTGAACCTCTTATCTTAAATGGATCTTCCCAAAATCATACTCCCGCAATGTTTTTCCAATAGATCCATTGGTGAAATTTTAATCCCCAATCAACCTATTTATAACTTGTCTCATTTTAAGTTTGATGGTGGGGGTGATACATCCATAACTGAGCCTATCTTTCAGTTTTTCAAGTTTTGTGAATCTTATGAAATCAATTGTGAATATCTTTCTTGTGTGATTTTCTTCCTCACTCTTGAAGGTCGAGTTAATCGATGGTGTCATACCCTACTGACTGCTTCCATTAATTAATTTGAACAATTCCTTGGGGAGCTTTATTAATCCTTTGATAGGTATGATTATCGATATGTCCTTAAAATGATTAATCAACTAAGAATGACGCTTGATGAGTCAATTGAGTATTTTTATAATAGATTCCTTCACCTATGTTATGAGTTTCCTGGATAGGATACATATTGGGATTTATTTAAAAGAAAGTTTGAATTTTTGGTTCAAATATCTTCGGAACATTGTGAATCTAAACCGCCAGATAAGTCTCTTCCCACAACTTTTGCAAACCATGAGACACATCTAATTTCAAAGGAGGAACCTTCTATTCCTTTAGTTCCTTGTCTTCCCCCTTTATCACTACCAATATGGGTGACTCCTAGTGATGATGTTGAAATGGGGAAATCCATAAATCCAATTGTTGATCCGTCTTTTCAACCTTCTTGCACTTCCCATGATCTAGATCTGATGGAGTAAAACTTGGAGTGGTTGATGAAGCATAGGGTGAAGAATAATCCCTTGATCCATCAATATGATATTAACACTTATAATCTCAATATTGAATTTGATTTGGTTAAAGGTATGATTTCTTCGAGGGATACATGTCACTCTCTATCAGTCCTTTTACATTACCCCTTTTCCCTTGATCTATTTGATCAATCTCTTTTAAACTCTTATGGCTTTCAATTTTCTAATCCAAACAAGGATCGGGTGCAAGGTAGTCACATTTCATAGGTAGAGGAGTATAAAGGTGAAGATTATTTCAACCTTTCTTCTCTTTTTCAAAGTCCTCTATGTCAAGATAATGTTATTTCATTCTCGGATGATTTAGAACCTACTAATATCAATGATCAATCAAATGATGTCAATTTTCCTAATCCATCTAAAGTCTTCGGAAACTATCACTCTGATAATGATGACCCCGTTGATGTATATGATGATGTATTCCAAAGTGCACCGACTAATCTTTTAGTTTCTCAAGAAGTTTTTGATTTGAAAGATTTATATCTAGAATCCGATTTAGTCAAATAAAATCTTCTTACGGAAACTTACTCTTCAAATCACTATCCCATGTGCCCTATTGTTTGTGATGCATTAAATTACGAAGAAGATACTCCATGCTCTTCAAGTTCATCATCTAATTAGTTGAAATTTGTATTGACACAAGGTAGTGAGGTTATCCATGATGAAAAATAAAACAATAAACTCATCGAGTATCTATTCCATTCCTTATCATTTCCAGTCTTGCATGAGGAAAATTCTTCAGTTTAGGTTACTCTTGGAATTTCTCAAGTCTACCCATTCTTAGATGTGCATTTAGAGGAACCTTATGACTTGGGTAATATTTTTTTGAGGTTGTAAAATACTATCAAATTAGTGATGTAGGTGGCTACCCTCATGATAGTAGTGATCTTGTTGCAATCACTAGTGGTATATGTCCACACACCATGCATGATCTGATTCAATTTTCAAAATGTAATTCTACAATATTTGAAATTTCTAGGACTTCTCCGGAATTCGAGCACTTCAACTCTTATTGATGGTTATGTTATTCATATCTATCAGGTACATTTGAAAATAATCAACGCCTAGTTTTTCTTGTGAATGTTATGATGTTAGTCATTTTCTTTATGGCACAATATATCCTCTTGAGTGTTAGTGAACCCTTGAATTATTTGATGAGTCAAATTCCTCTATTTAATATACATATTTACCCATTGTATCTCAACCAGTTTCATGTGTTTTTCATACTAGCATTCATTTTCAATTCTTTCGATGATTGTGATGTTGATTCAGTTTGTAACTAGGTACAAGGAAATGGTTTGTTGCATCCAACATGCAAGGAGAATGATTCTATTTTCCAAAACATTTGCAAAGATGTTCAAATTGATCTATCTCTATTTTCCACTATCCGAGAATTTTATGCCTTAATTGGTCCATCTGATCATATTGTTGGTTCTAGCAACTGTCACTCAACTAATCACTTTCCCACTAGTATATCAAATGATATTTGTTTCACATCGACTGATATTTATGGTTTATCATCTCACTATCCAAATAATTTTCAAGCAGTTGAGGCACTCTAATCTTCGCTAATGGTTATGTCAGGTCCTCACTATCTTGACAAGTCTTATGAATATGATCAGATTCATTTTCCCTTACAAGATTCTCATCTCGATTCCATTTCATTAATGAAAAACTCATCTTCTCAAGGATTTTAGGGTTTTCAAGAGGATGGTTTTGAATTCTATGATCCAATCTATGATTTCTTGGAAGAATCTTACTTAGCAAGCCCATTTTCTAATAAAAAGTTTCAATTTTTCTTGATTTCTACCGAGGACAACACAGATGTAGGTGCATTCACAAGAAGCTTTCAAGGTTTTCTTATTTGTTGTTCTAATTGAAAAGTTAAGGTTGCAGGTTGGTTAAGGTTAGTTGTCATGAAACATCTTTCTAGATGTAGGTAAGACCATCAATATTTTGTGCAAACTATTCAAGTTCTTTTATTTTCTTTTGTACATGGTTTTATATTGGTTTTAATCCCGCGTATATTTGTGATTGCGGGTCGGGAAGTACAATGGCTACATTGAAATTTTTATTACACTTACCCATGGCCTTCTAGTTGGTTAGGCTATAAGTAAGTCTAGCAACATTTTAGTTTCCCTTGTACATTCATTCTACATTTTCTCTCTTTATTGTTTCCTTTATTTTCTCACTTTTGTCTCGCATGTTGCTTTTTAGCTCAATTCTCCATTTTCTTTTTCTTTTTGGTCTTGTTTCCTTGTTTTGCCTTGTCTTTTATTTTATGTTTTTATTAATAAGACACTACATGAAATATTCTCCTTTGGCTTAATAGACAATTTTGCAAAGATTTGAAAGGAACTTGTGATGATGAACAATGCTTGGCTAATCTGTTACCTCTTCTCTATTTAAAATTGTGGATTTCTGAACAAAAATACAATTCATTCAAAATGGAAAGCCTATGGTAGAACTAATAATAATTTATCTCTATTAGGATCTTCATTCATGAATTATTCTTGTATTAAATGGTGTTCTGACAAGTCAACTCAACTGAGTAGAGAAGGGAAAGGAGAAAACTCTAAACTAGTATATTAAATTCAATTACCTTTCAAATCCCTTAAACAAGGAACAACCTCTCTTTCAAATAAATAAGTTGGGATCCATATTCCACACATGTTACAAATGTTCAATAAATTCTTCAAGCATATCTTTAATCAATTAAATAAAAGAGTGAAGAAGAGAAATTCCTCTTGTGCAAAGAGGTGAAGCAAGCAACTTTTCTCGAATAGTGAGAAGGTATACTTGCAGTGAAGCGATGCTTGTGATTCCTTGAGGTGAATCCACTGGGTTACTGAATGGGCTTACTGGAAGCAAAGCAACACTGAGGAGCATTCTTAACTTTTATTATCAAAATCTTGATATACTTACCATCCTTCTCCCCTATCGAAACAGTTGAGGTATGACTAGTCTCTTGAATGTTTTTGAATCTGAGAAAGGAAAACAAGATACTAAATCTTTTACTAGGGTACATGGTGAGTCAATACTTGTTGATAGGTCGAGAACTCACACTTAAGGATAAAACGTGGACAAATAAGTTGGAGTTATACCAGTGTGTCAACAAGCATTGATGCTGCGATTAACACCCTCACAAATTTTACCTACACTTTAATTTTGGAGCCTACTGGGGATATTACGATCTGTCGTTCCATGGTCACTTCATCATCGATTGATCTTTGATAAGTGTTTCAGTATTCTTTTCAGGTTCTAAGTGTCAAAGTCACTTTTTCACACATGTTCAACGTTTGATAAATTTATAAGTGAACCCACCTTCCACAAGCTTAGATAGGCATTGTGTAACTCTTGAAAGTAAGGCTTGCACAATCACTATTGACAATGACTTCACACACCATAAGCATAATGCACTATGAAATCTATTTTGATATTCAATGCGTACTCTCCATCAATAGTCTCCCTCTCATCTTGTTTGCATTCATACTACTATTTTAGTGAGTTTTCTCAACTGTTGCTTTTGCGCACCCTTAATTTCATAAGTTTCACTTTCACGTTCACTATTGTAATTTTTTCTTGCTTTCACTTTAAAAGGTGGTGTTTTTATGTTATCTTTTCTTTGGCATGTTTCACTTTCAATTTATTTAGCTTTTGCGAGTGTCGTTTCACATTTTCTTACTGTCGCAAGTGTTGCTTTTAACTATCTTCACTCTTGTATGTATCACACCTTTTCACATCACTAGAGGCAGCTATAGCACACTCTTCTACATTAGATTATCCTACATATAATAAGAATATGCGCTAGAAACATTCCTACAACTTAGCGCACTTTCTGGTCATAATCGACCCTTGTGTCGCAACTTTTATTCTGTGTCGCAAAGTGTCATTTCAACTATCACACTTAGAAATAAGTGTCTCTTTGTTGTCATTTCAAGGTGTGAATGCTGTTCATGGTTCCATCACATTATTTTGCATGAGATGGTCCTACATATCATAATAATATGTGCTAGACACATTCCTATAGCTTATCACACGTTTTGGTCATAATCGACCCTTGTATCGCAACTTGTATTCTAAGTGTCATTGTAACTATGAACTTAGAAATAAGTGTCTCTTTGTTGTCATTTCAAGGTGTGAATTTTTTTTCATGAGTCCTATGCATCCCCTAGATTGTATTGATTGCATTCATGTGTGTGATCCTTGCTTAAGTCTTGTTCAGATGCTTTTCCCACTCTTATTCTATTAGTCCGACACTTAGCCATTTTGGAGCTCTTCTTGGTCCTCTTGCCCAGTGCAAGTTGTGAATATATGAAATTTCCTCCAAACGATGAGAAAAACCTATTCCTGAGACTCACCGCTGAAATATCACCTTCCCAGACTTAAGCATTGAGTCTTCTACACGGTCAGCTCCTAGGATTGAACATTGAGTTCTCCCAAATCATGGTCACTAACTCTTTGTTACATGCACTAACTCACTGCACTGATATTTGAGTAATTATGCCTTGTAGAGTGCATGGATCATTTCTAGTGGCCCTCTGCAAAATCAAACTGCACTTTGGAAAGGTCCTCCTCCTTTTAGAGTGCGGTGAATGCTCCCTGGGAAAAGTGACTTGACTTCTGCTACTTTCCCTAACCAACTGCGCAATCTCCTCTTCCAATGAGACTTCCTGAGTGCATGTCACATTTCTAGTGGATAGACGGTCACTACAGAAGCAAACTGTGCCAACATAGGAACATACCCCTCAAGCACTGCACATGTCGCAGTTACAATGGCTAGTATTGTCTTCTCTACTAACTGGAACCCATCACTGCGCCACACCTTGTTCGGCTTGTCTTCCTGTCGCATGTCGTAGTTATAGTGGACAATGTGAACTCTCCTAAATCACTGTTGAAGAAAACTATGCTCTTCCTAAAGTCTGCATCTTAGGAATAATGCATGTCGCAATTTTAGTTAGTAAGACATCAACCCTTCTCCACTAATTTCCCTCACTGTGTAGTCAATAAGACATGTACTGATTCCCTAGTGCATGTCACATTCAATAGTGTATAATGAGGCCTTCCTTTAGTCACTGCGAAGCTCAATTGCACTATCACTACCTTTCTCTCCCTTGATCCCTGCGCACTACACAATTATAGTGAGAAAGCTCATCACACCGTCTCTTGCACTTGCCCACTCCACTAGACCCTGAATAACCCCTCCTCATAGCACAGGAATAAGTTCTACTGAGTAGTGGTGCCTTCCTCAGCCACTTCTGAGATCAAATACGCCATTCCCAACAAGCCTTCCTCATTTAGCCCTTTCACAGGCCCATCACAAGAAAATTCTTCCCTGTGAAAAGTAGGGATAAAATAGTTGATTTCCAGTCTAATTTTTCTTTGTCATGAGTGATATTCATTAATAGGTGTACAATCCCAGCGTGACAAGGTGATGATAAAGGAATATGTCAAGGAGAAGAAGCATATAATCACTTGTAGAGAAGAATCACAAAGAAGAAACATCATGAAGACATGAAGAGATCTTGGAACATGATAAAATGAAGACATTTCATGATGAATCAGAAGGTCTCATACTAATCCAAGACCCTTTGGAAGGTGAAGATAAAGAAAAAAACATACATTTCATGAATATTGATGATAAAGTAAGAAAGGGAGCAGCCTGAAATTGCCACATCATCACGAAGTTCCATGTCATTAATGCAAATTTATGGCTTGTACAAGTTTCATGACAATGTCATGTGTCAATGTGTCTTTCCACATGACGTGGAATGTAATTACGTATTATCAAAAGGAAAATGAAAAAAAAATAAAAATGTGGAAGTCCAAGAGTCACATGTGGAATATGAAAAGTTGCATGTTGTCTAAAGAGTCAATAGAAGTTCAAAGGTAATTTAGAAGTCCAAGGGTTATGAGGGTAAATCAAGAGTCATAGCACAGGAATAACCCACTCCACTAGACCCTGAATAACCCCTCCTCATAGCACAGGAATAAGTTCTACTGAGTAGTGGTGCCTTCCTCAGCCACTTCTGAGATCAAATACGCCATTCCCAACAAGCCTTCCTCATTTAGCCCTTTCACAGGCCCATCACAAGAAAATTCTTCCCTGAGAAAAGTAGGGATAAAATAGTTGATTTCCAGTCTAATTTTTCTTTGTCATGAGTGATATTCATTGATAGGTGTACAATCCCAGCGTGACAAGGTGATGATAAAGGAATATGTCAAGGAGAAGAAGCATATAATCACTTGTAGAGAAGAATCACAAAGAAGAAACATCATGAAGACATGAAGAGATCTTGGAACATGATAAAATGAAGAAATTTCATGATGAATCAGAAGGTGTCATACTAATCCAAGATCCTTTGGAGGGTGAAGATAAAGAAAAAAACATACATTTCATGAATATTGATGATAAAGTAAGAAAGGGAGCAGCCTGAAATTGCCACATCATCATGAAGTTCCATGTCATTAATGCAAATTTATGGCTTGTACAAGTTTCATGACAATGTCATGTGTCAATGTGTCTTTCCACATGACGTGGAATGTAATTACGTATTATCAAAAGGAAAATGAAAAAAAAAAAAAAGTGGAAGTCCAAGAGTCACATGTGGAATATGAAAAGTTGCATGTTGTCTAAAGAGTCAATAGAAGTTCAAAGGTCATTTAGAAGTCCAAGGGTTATGAGGGTAAATGAAGAGTCATACAGGGAGATGAAAGGTCATTCCTCTTGTTATAAAATAAAACTAATAACAAAATCAAAGTACTTTTGGAGGCTTAGAATTTGGATAGATAACTTTGGCCTCTCTATCATGGTATAGGAGAGAAGAAAATTCCTTGGAGAAGCAAGAAGTGACTTAATGTTCCACTGTTAGAGCTAGTGGCTCACCATTGTAACCGTGTACTTGGATATTTCACTTAATAATTGAAGCTCATTGAGTCAACATGTTTTCATGCATGTATCATGAATATTGTAAGACTATTATTTGGATGTTTGTGGTATATGTTATGTTCATATGTACCAAATAAATTGAACTACTTCATTTGCTTTTGTTCTTATCTTGTTGAATGTGTGTTGTACTTTCTTTAATGATCATTGTGTCTATGTGAACTACTTCACTAGATAACTAACGAATCCTTCCTTTCTCCCGTGTGTCTCTCTTAGGATAATACTATTACTTTCCTTCTAGAGACTTACTCTTTATTTTTCTTCTCGTGAAAGCCTCCTTTTACACATTGCAATTGGTGTTTCACGAGGTCAAATTAATTACTTGTTCAAAGGTTATGTGTATAATATCTTATGTTATCCATTTAAATCGAGAAAAACCTTAGAGTTATGGTGGCTGGGCCGATACTCCGGATGGGGCTCCTACTCCATACAGTGTGAGGTCTAATTGAGACTTCACGTTGAGGAGACCCCCTGTATGTTGGCGGCATCATGCACCGTAAACACAATGATAGATGATCTACTGGATTAGTTGTGACAAGTCAAATACTTCACCAATACTTAATGTTTGGATATCACCATGTTTAGGTCTGCGAAGAATATACATGGAAGACTTCCTTAAAAACTAGGAAAGGTTTGCATGAGTGGTTGGCCATGTTGTTTGGTCTATGAAATGCACCAAATACATTTATGAAGTTAACGAATGATATATTGTGACCTTTTATAGATTCATTTTTTATTGTATAATTTGATGAAATATTAGTATACAGTGGTACATGAGAGGACCACATCTCACATTTGAAACAGGTGCTAGAGACATTAAAGAAGCACCAACTACTGGAAAATATCAAGAAGTGTGCGTTGCACAATGATCATTAGTGTATCTATGGTATGTGATAGGTGGAGAGCTGAATATAGATTCTTCTAAGATGAAGTCCATGATAAAGTGGCTAGTGCCTACTAATGTTTTTGAGTTCAGGAGTTTCATTGGGTAGCACAATACATGAGCAAATTTATAACCTCCTTTTCATTAGTAGTATCACCACTCCATGGCATAACAATGAATGACAAGAGTTTTAAGTGGGGAAAAGATCAACAAAGGGAATTTTATGAGTTAAAGAAGAAAATTAGTTAAGCATCGGTTATGATATTACCAAACTTGCAACAACCCTTCAAAGTGGAGATAGATGTGAGAGGATTGTTATGCAAGTGGTCTTGATGTAGGGAAAAAGGCCTATATGCTACCATTTTAAAGTGTAAGTTGCGAAGAAGTGGAAAATCTAACGGGAAAGGAGATAGTAATACACACATATCACCAACCACTATAATATTTGCAGGCCCAGAGTAAGCTACAAAAAATGAGGCATTACAAGTGGATGGGGGTTTTTACAACAATTTCATTTAGTAATCAAGTATAAGAAGGACAACACAAAAAAGTTGGTTGACATGCTTTCAACACAACCCACATCAAATATTACATACTTAGGAACTCTGATATGCATGGAGCCATTCTCTCAGTGATGTATACAAATAGAAATATTCAAGGGATGAGGACTTCAAGGAGGTTTTTTAGCAGTCGCAGAGCCAGAGTCATGTGCATGATGGTTACAAATCAATTGACTACCATCTCTAGGATGTATTACTCTACATGTTGGTTATGTTATGTGTTCCTAAAGGTGAGTGATTGAAACTAATTAGAGAGGCTCACACTTCCAAGGTTATAGGGAAATTTGGTATAGGGAAGATAATGTATAACTTGTATAGATATGTGTATTGGCCCAAAATGCAATAACACATAGCTAGGTTCACAAGAGGATGCATGATTTGTTGTACCTACAAGCCTACAAATAAGAAACATGGTCTATATCATCCCTTTCCTATACCCACTCATATTTAGGAAAGAATTTCCATGGAATTTATGGGAGGTTTACCAACAACCAGAACGAGAAATGGTAACCTATTTGTGATAGTTGAGAGGTTCAACAAGATGTTTGTTGCAATGCCTTGTAAAAATACCATAAGAAGGAAAGACACCATGAAATTGTTATTTGGATAGGTTTGAGTGCACTTTGGGATACTAAGGAGAATATTTTTAGAAAAGTACATAAGATTTATGAGGGAATTTTGGACTACGTTGTCAGATAAAATGGATACGAAGTTAAATAGGTCTACAACATTCCATTTATATAAATATGGGAAAATAGAAGTAGTTAACATGACTTTAGCGAAAATTTTGTGGGGTTATAATTAGAAGCATCCGAAGACCTAAGATGAAAATTTGATATATATACAACACTATTATACAAAGTAGTCCATACTCTACTGGTATGTCCCCATTTGAAACTTTTTTTGGGATATTTTCTACCTTCCTTGGATATTGCATATGGGCACTAAGGAGGAGTGATTGAGGATATTACATGGGATTTTTTAAGGGCATAAAAAATTGTTCAGAAGATCAGGTAGATCCATCTACCAATACAAGAGATACTTCAGAAGTTAGACGAAAATTACAAGGCCAGGAATGATCAACATATAACAAGGAAGTCCTTCAAAGTTGGAGACAGAGTATGGTTATAGTTGAACAAGGATAGAGTATGTGGTATTGGTAAGAAAATAAAGGATATGCGATATGGTCCCATTGAGATATTGGAAAACGTGGGAGTAATTCTTATAGACTCGGTCTACCCCCATATATTATAATATTCCCTCTAATTAAATTATGCCAAGGAAGTCATTGATTTTTGCAATTTTGATGGTGAACAATTTTGGGCATAAAACTTAGGAGAAGTGGGTGTGTGACATTTAATTAAATTTTATGTGAAGGGAAGCTCCAAAACATTATAGAAAAAGGAAAATTATTTTCATAGTGGAATGTGGGGACGACCCCAAGGAAGAATTCGAACTCCCTTGATGAATTCGATTTGGAGGGAAGATGGAGAGAGATGGAGGTCGAATTGTGGAGCCCATAAGGAGAAATGAGGAGAAAAAATTATAAATATAAGTGGAGGGCTCCATTTTTTTGAAAATTGGAAGCTTAGGGATCAATTTCCTTGAATTGAATTTCATTTATGACTATTCTATAGTGACTTTATAAAAATAGAAAGTCATGTCTATCATTGCAACCATGAATTTCCACAATTAGTAAGTCATCGTGTTTCAATTGGTAATCATATATGTATGATGGAAAATCACTTAACTTATCCTTAATCAATCTCAATTATTTAATTTTTAATTCAATAATCAATATATTTAATTTTGTTATTATTATCCTTATGATACTATAACAATATTATTATTAAAATGAAACTACATGTAACCTCTCCTACTTGACATTGAATCATGCCACCTCCTCTCTCTCTCTCTCTCTCTCTCTCTCTCTCTCTCCTTGATGGAACTCATACTTATCTCTCTCTCTCTCATTCAATGATGCATTATTATCTCTTTTAATGGATTTGTTTTAACTCCTCTTACACCGTCTTACATACATTAAAGTATCTTTATCAAAATATTATCTTACACACTCTTCAATGCACATGCAACTCCTCCTCTTAATAGCATGAGTTACTAAGGCATTCATACTCCTCCTTATGGCATGTGTTACATATGGAAGGTTCCTCACTAAATGGAATATACGAGTTACTCCTCAAGGCATGTGATATAACTCCTCCTCAAATTTCTCCTCCTCAATTCATGTGTACCTCCTTCCTCCTCCTATATATGTGTGTGCCTCTCATCCTCTCTTTATAGTCACTTGTGCATTGTGAAAGGAGAAGTACGAACTTGAGAAAGAGAGAGTTAGAGAGACTAGAGAAGAATTGTGTGTGTGAGAGAGAGAGTCTTAAAGAGCAAGAGCGGACCTTGGTTAGCCAAAGTGTTTCAGTGTATGCATCAACTATTGTTATCAGAGATCTTCTTCAGATTTGGATGACCTTCTTCTTTATCTCATTGTATTCTATATCTCTGCTAAACAATTGATTTCTAATAAAAGAAGAATCGAGTTTGGTTTTCCTCTTGTGGGTTTTCCTCTGGTCATTAGACCTAAATTATTTGTGTCTCCATGTGTTGTTGACTGTCTTATATTTTTCACATGTTCTATATGGTGTATGTTCTATCTACAATTGCTTAAATACTATTGCATAAGAAATAAGTTTTGGAATAAGTAATTTTTGCAGCATAGAACTTCAGTATTAGAGCTTTGGTGAAGAAAAGTTCAATCTCCACCTTTGGGAGTTACTGAGAGGGGGGAGGGGGGTGAATAAGTATTTGAAAATTCTTTACTTTTGCTCAACTTAATTTTCTTCTTATGCAACTAATGGTTTATGTTCGTGGTCTATTATTATTGAATTCATTTGGTGTCATAGAGAGAAATTTGCAAATTTATTTATTGATAATTCAAAAACATTCACACAACATTAAAGAACCAACACATGAAGACACCATATATAATTGGAAACCCTGAAGGGAGAAAACCAAAAACTTTAGGCTGAAAGTGATGTGAAGGAAAGCTGATACTACTTAATACATCATATTTTTGTAGGCTCCAACCTACAAGAGGCTCCTAACTCGAAGGAAGCTCCAATGTAATATTCCTAAATTAGTAGACAACTAATTGGAATATTAATTTTTGATTTTTCTCTTAGATAGAGGAATAAGAGGGTATGGAGACCCATAAATCTCCTTAGAAGGAATAAAAGGCACTCCTAGTGTGAATGGAGGTCATATAAAAGCTGGATTGAAGACCCTTATGTGTGAAAAGGGGCTGGATCATGCTGAATAGGTCAACTTTGACCAAATCAAACAACGCTGTTATGGAGGAGTGGCATTAATGATGGGACAACGCAGTTTTGGAGAGAGATTGATTACATGATGATGGAAACCATAATGAGTGGGACCCAAGGTGATAAGGCTCACATTTTTTATAAGGAAGAGGGTGGTAGCCATATGGGGTTAGCTTATGATTATTATTTTGAGATGTCTGTTTAGACTTTTGATCTCTTCAGCTGTTTAGCTAAGAATGTTGGTGTTGTTTAGCACAAGGTGTTCCCGGTCGGGAATCCCACCTCTTTCCTTGAGAGGCCTCTTAGGAGAGTACTGATCTATCATTTACACATATCCAGCATTCTGGCCAAGCTTCAGTCTTCAGCTACAACGCAGTTTCTTCAGAATATTGTGTTGTGTTGCAGGGTGTTGCAGTGGAGGGTTGATAAACCCCCTTTCTGAGCTAGTTTTTCATAGGAGGAAGGATTCATTCTCTTGGGAGATCAACAAGGAGGGTTTTTGAGCACATTTTAGATATTTGGCACCAGGCCAACCTATTCCCATCAATTACAATGCAGTTTCAGCTGGGAATTGTGTTATTTTGGAGGGCAGTTTCAAAGGAGGATCTATTGTCTCATTTAGAGCGTTTTCCTATAGGTGAAGGGTTCAACCTTTAATTGTAGGAGACCTTTTGAGGAGATCTACATCAGATTCATATTATTTCAGCCTTCTATTGCTTCAGTTTGCAGTGACTCTTCAGTCTTAGGGTTGTAGATCGCCATTTTGTATTTGGGTGTACTTCCAGAAACCCTTCCCGGGTTCTTTTGGAAAGGTGTCTAGGAGGCTAGATCTTCACTCCTAGCATTATTTGAGATATATAATAGCAGATTTACATTGATCTATATTTATGTAGTAGTTTATGCCCTAAAACTACGATGTCTTAGCTTAGGGCATTTGTATGGTAGCTATTTCTCATGTGATGGCATATTTTGCTTATGGGAGGCTTGTTTCTTCATTGTATATGATTTATGCTTCACTATTTTGTATTTATTTGCTGATCTAATACATGATGTTATAACACCATATTGGTCTCCAATGTTAATGAGTTGATTTATACTACTATTTCTAGTTTTGTGTTCAAATATTGCTGCTTTCCCATTTGGGAATATTACAGAGGTATCAGAGCATAATCTTGGCTCAACCTGTGGATCTTAGCCATTATGCTATCAGAAGATTAAGAAGATGGAGAAAGAGATCAGAATGATGGAGAGAATGAGTTTTATCTCATCTCTTTTCAGATCTAAGAGGGACCTCACCAAGGAGATCAAGCAAAGAAAAATGGAGAAAGGCAATGAAACCACCTTAGGGTTTCAAGATGAGGAAGGTCCATGTACTTCCTATCAGCAAAAAGAAGATTCGGTATTGCATAGAGCTCCAAAGAAACATGCTATGCCCTACTCTTTTGAAGACAAGAGGCATGAAGATGGAGGAAACTTAGATCATGAGATTCTAAGTGAGTATCTTGCAGAATATAAGTCTCAACCTAGAGCTTTCAAGGAGAATCTAACTCTCCCACAGTTCATTCAGATCGAAGAAGAAAGGAGACCTTGCGAAAATAGAAGAAAAGAGGGCAATAGATTTTTATTGTCTACCTTTGATGGGTCATCCACATGCATAGCAAGGGCTTGGGGAATGAAGTTGGATGCATTTTTCCTGCTACATCCAATAGTAGAGAAAGAAGATGTTGAGATTGCAGCGCTGCACCTTGAGGGTGAAGTAAACATTTGGTGGTTTAGCCATTTGAGTCATGAAAAAGTGATTGCCTATGCAGATTTTACTCAAAGGTTGGTCAAGAAGCTTGACAAGAAGAAATCAGAGGAGAATAAGCCTTCACCACCACTTACTGCATGAGCACTTGCATCAGGAGAAAGAACCCTTGCATCTTTTCCAAGTGGTTTTGATCTCTTGACATATGGGATCCCATGCAATATTGTGGAGATGCATGAGGAGGAGGAGACTTGTACCGGTGTTGATTCAACCATGGAAGAGTAGCCATCATCAACAGTAGCTGGGAAATCTATCACACTGGAAGGAGGAACCATTGTAGCAATACAAGATGTTCCCAAGCTTTACCAAGGTATACACATGTTTCCATTTTCTGTTACTTCAACACATCATATGGAGGATTTTGGGATTGTACCATTGCATGACCTAGGGTCAAAGTACATTGCTGATTTGGAACAACAGACTATCACTGCGCTGAGCAGCCTTGATTTGTTAAAGGCAAAGATATACAGTCATCCTAGTGTATCATGGTTGAGTTGCACACAACTTTTGGGGTTGGAGTGTAGATTATTGGAGGATGGGATGAGTATTGTCCTGAACCATGCCATGCAGGACTATGTGTTCAACATTAAACATGATCTTAAGACAACAAATGCACTATTATGGAGATCAATAGCATTTTCATTGAGCAGCAGTGATGAGTTGGGGGCCCAACCATTATTGGAGCATTCCAATGACCTTTTTGCATGTATAGCGGAGGATAGACAGATGATTGATGAGAGAAGAATCTTATCTTCCATTGTTATGATGGATATTTCTTGATGAGCACTTCATTGCTCAATGAGAATACTTTTCCTTCAGAATATTTGGATCCTTATGGGATAAACTTGGTCATTGAGGAGTGGTCTTCATTTGGAGATCTCCAGGAGATTGCATTTCAACATCCCATGAAATGAAAAGACAAAAATATGATTTGGGAGGATGGTATTCTCCATTGGAGGGATGCCACTGTTGGACATAATGATAGACACTCACCATTGGTTAGATGGGTGATGTTGATGAGCAAGAGGTTGGGAAGTCGCTCGCAGATTTATGATACTGGGCAACAGGAGGAAAGACTGCGTTGGTTACTCTTGAAAGTGTTTGGTCATCATATGACACATTCTCTTTCAAAGAATAGGTTGGTGGATAGAATTTGGCGCGGAACTTACATCATATGGCAGCAAAGAGTTTAGATGCATTGGAGTGATGTGATATCTTTCATGTCAACCATCATGATGTTGCTCCATATTCTATATAGTAATGATGTGGGGTGGCAACAAGATTTGTTGTTGCTTTGGAGGTTCTTGAGAGAGTATGGGCTGATCTTCTCCCATACTTTGCATGATGTTGCAGGAGTAGGAGATGGCACTATCATGGTGCAAAGGGGCTACTCCTTAACCTTGGAGGATCAAGAGGTACTTCCACTTTGGAAGGAATCTCCCATATATAGCAGCATTATGAATGATGGATTTGACATGTGGTATGTCAAATAATGGAGTTATGAGATGACAGGAGCCTTATTACAAAGGCCAACAAGGCTGTCACTTGGGAGCTTGATTTTGTTGATGGAGTGTTCCCAGGATCACTTCACATATGATGCACTTGATGGACAAGTAGGAGATAAGAGTGATGGAGTAGTGGATGGAGACATCTATTACCATGATATGATTTTCTTGACTTGGATTTCCAAGCATAAGAAGAAAGATCTTCATACAACACATAGTACATTCCTCTTCATAGGAGTATATCATACCACTATGGAGGGCTCACTTATGGATCTTAGTATCATCTTTCTCTCAATACATGGTAAGAATTATGTTTTTGCATTTATTGATTATGTAACACAGTATTTGCATTCTCTTTCCATATTTATACAGTGCATTTCTCCACAAGAGGGAAAACCTCTATTTGGGCTTCATGGTCATTTTGGGACCAACATCTATGATGGAGAGAGCCATTTCTTGTATGGATTTGGGCAAGTGTTGTACTACTTCCTTTATGCTCAGTTGATATACAATGCCATTTACTATTCACTAGTAAGTGTGATGACATGCACAACTAACAATTTGTTGGGGGACAACTTGCCACATCATGTTCTGAAACTGCAGTTGGTAAAACTACACTGTAACTACATGAGAAACTGTTGCTACCTTCCAGCACTATGTAAAACCTTCAGTACTTCTCTTATTTGGATTCCCTATGATGTTAATGTCATATTCATTTTGTATAGGATGATTTGGGCAACAACCAAAGAATGGATCTTTGAGGACCCTAGTGCCTTTTTCTCCATGAAGGCAACATTGTTGCAGCCCATATTCAGCATCAAATCTACACTTATCATAAGTGGATAGAGAGAAAACATGGGATGGACAGTTTGATCCATAATATTCAACTATGCAGCCCACCTTCTTTGCAGGAACATAAGGTGGAGGAGATGTTTCAGGAGTTACCATGTTGGGAGGTGACTCACTTTTTGTGGATGATAGCTTGGGGATGGAAGCTTCACATGGGGATGATGGTTCCCAATATATTTCAGATTCCATGCTTCAAGAAGGCCTCTAGACCACACATAGTTTCTTCCATGGATATTCCACTTGTTCATGATGAGAGCCCTTTGGAATTTTCACCAAAGGCATGCTTATACACTTGGGAGGAGCAACTTGGATACTTATTGATGAGACATCATCTTGTTCATTGGAGGATATTATCACATGGAGATGCTATAGGAGGAAGAGGAGAGGCTCTTCAGTTCTATCCTTACAATTTCTTGAGGACAAGCAACATTTGGGAGGGGAGGACTGTAATATTCCTAAATTAGTAGACAACTAATTGGAATATTAATTTTTTATTTTTCTCTTAGATAGAGGAATAAGAGGGTATGGAGACCCATAAATCTCCTTAGAAGGAATAAAATACACTCCTAGTGTGAATGGAGTTCATATAAAAGCTGTATTGAAGACCCTTAGGTGTGAAAAGGGGCTGGAGCATGTTGAATAGGTAAACTTTGACCAAATCAAACAACGTTATTATGGAGGAGTGGCATTAATGATGGGACAATGTAGTTTTGGAGGGAGATTGATTACATGATGATGGAAACCCTAATGAGTGGGAACCAAGGTGAGAAGGCTCACATTTTTTATAAGGAAGAGCATGGCAGCCATATGGGGTTAGCTTATGATTATTATTTTGATATGTCTATTTAGACTTTTTCTCTCTTCAACTGTTTAGCTAAGATTGCTGGTGTTGTTTAGCACAGAGTGTTCCCAGTCGGGAATCCCACCTCTTTCCTTGAGAGGCCTCTTGGGAGAGTACTGATCTATCATATCCACATATCCAACATTATTGCCAAGCTTCAGTCTTCAGCTACAATGCAGATTCTGCAGAATATTGTGTTGTGTTGCAGGGTGTTGCAGTGGAGGGTTGATAAACCCCCTTTTTGAGCTAGTTTTTCAAAGGAGGATCTATTGGCTCTTTTAGAGCGTTTTCCTGTAGTTGAAGGGTTCAGAATTTCATTGTAGGAGACCTTTTGAGGAGATCTACATCAGATCCATATTATTTCATCCTTCTATTTCATGAGCGTCAGTTTGCAGTGGCTCTTCAGTCCTAGGGCTGTAGATCACCATTTTGTATTTGGGTGTATTTCTGGAAACCCTTCCCGAGTTCTCTTGGAAAGGTGTCTAGGAGGCTAGATCTTCACTCCTAAAATTATTTGAGCTATATAACAACATATCTACATTGATCTATCTTTATGCAATAATTTATGCCCTAAAACTGCGTTGTCTTAGCTCAGGGACTATGTATGGTAGCTATTTCTCATGTGATGACATATTTTGCTTATCTGAGGCTTGTTATGAGTTGATTTATACTGCTATTTCCAATTTTTTGTTCAAATATTGTTGCTTCCCCATTTGGGAATATTACATCCAACTCCCACAAATTTTATGTAGGCTACAACCCATAGGAGGCTCCTAACTCAACATGCTACAACCTGTTCTTTTTCAAGCTACAACATAGAAAGGGACATAAATATCTCAATCACAACATCAAGTCACCTCATTTACATTTCTGTCGTCAAGTCTACTACTGCACTGCTTCTCCTTTTCCCTTTGGATCTCTTCTCATGCTACTCAACAACATTATTATACAGATTGTTTCCCTTTTAAAAAGTCTAGTTCCCATTCCACATTGTATCTTTTATAAGCAAGCCATGCTAGTTTTTTTTATTCTTTGCAGGAATATGAAATGAAGCATTGTCTCTTCGACTTCCAAAAAAAAATTCTCACAAACTTGTCTCTTCATTTCCAGTTCTGAAAACATTTTGTAATATAAAATAGATCCGAATTAAAACAACTCAATCAATAATGATTACAAGAGACAAATCAAATTTTTATTGTCTACATTTTCTATACAATGAAACACACACACACACACACACACACACATATTTCAAATTTTGTAAGGTCCCTTTTTAACGATGTTCAACCTTCACATTTAATATCATATCCTTTTCACTTCACATTTAATTTTCAGCCTTTGCACTTCACATCACTTTCAACCTCTTTCATTCAAACTCACCAATCCAACATTTCACATTCAACTCACCAATCCAACATTCAAAATTCAACATGAATTATCACCAATGTGGTTAATGACATTAATGCCAATATTACCAACGTTCTCCCCCTTTGGAATTGATTAAAACAAAACTATTCCCACCCCTTTGACATCAACTTCCAGAGGTGACAGTGACAAAGTATTCTACTTGTTCAAGTCATCTGATCATTTTATTTGTTGTAGAAAATAATCAATAGTGAAAAATATTTCTTGAAATGTTTCTCAGAAGAAAATTTCCAATAGAATGTGGAAAACCTTTCAAGGTATTAAGGAGGTTGTTTATTACTTAATCTCTAGTTTCCCAACAAATTTCGTAGCAGTCCAACTTTTGCAACAATACAACTTTTGCAACACCTTTCTCAACATTGTCCATGTTTCGCAACAATCCAATTTTCATAGCACCTTCAATGACAAATAATAGCATTCCTCTTCTCGTCCTCAAAAGTGTTTCAGAGCAGATGATCCCATGAATCAAATCAAAATTATTGAAAATGAAATCTCCAAAGTGAACCCTTTTCTCGTAAACTTCTTAGATTGTCCAATAATGAAATGAATTTTGGGTGTTGGTCAAAATATATACCACTGAACCATATGAAAGTTGAACCACCAACAAAAATAACAATAATGCCAAGATAATAATAATATTGGGGTTTAACATGAGAATGTTGGAAGTAGAATCTGGAGTTGATATGCCAATAGATGCTGGAGTTAATATCAATGGAGTTTAATATGTGTAAGCTGCATATATAATGCCATTGGACACTGGATTTTGAAAGGATATGATAAAATCGCTGAATGGAACACTGCATATCAATTCTGCATATTGTGAATGGAATCCTCCATATTAACACTGCATATGGAGGATGAAACACTGCATATTGAATGTTGTCCATAAACACTGCATATTAACGTTGTAGCCACACTAGTGAATGTAACATTGGATATTAATGCATTGTATATATGCATTGTATAAAATCATTTTCTAAATGCATTTTCGGGAATAAACTCATTATATAAACGTTGCATTCAACCATTATATAAACACCATCTTATGGTGAGTAGTTTTCTTATAATGGAGCATGATAATTCATTAACGCTGGAGTATGTATCTAATTCATCATTATATTTCAACACTATCCATTCAACCATTTTAATTAATCAACTTATATCAAATGCACAACACTTGAAGCATCTCCATAAATAGATGGAAAACAGTTGCTTAGCACACAAGTCATTGTGGATAGGGAGGAGTTGCTTGGCTGGGCTAAATTGCTTGGTGATAATACTCCAAAAATGAATGAAACAATAAAATTATGTGTAGTGATACTAATTTACACAATGATAATACTATTGGTGAATATTACATCTTGCTTAGTGTAGATATATTCTCCAACATTGAATAACTATTGTGCAAAAATAAGACTATTGTGTAGTGATGATAATAATTCCATTGAACGCTTGATAATGCCATTGAATGCTTGATAATAATCATAATGACATCGAACAATAATAATTTCATTGAAAAATAACAGCCACTAACACTGCAGGTTTTTTGTGCTCTACGCCACAGCCTTGGCCATCGTGAGGGTTTGAGGATTTGAAAGCAGCCGCAAGCGAGCCAACAGCTAGCCGCCATGAGTGCGCCAGGGGGTGGGGAGCCTACTCCCACCCCTCCGACCACTACAGAAGAAGCCTTCAGAGGGCTTATCGCGCCGAGAGGGAAGAAAAATTCGACCACTTCAGTCCCAAAATTCATCAAAAAATTGGACAAAATTCTAGAAATAGCCTTACCAGAAGAACAACCTATAAAAATCTCTCTTGCTCTGGCTGAAAGAGGTTTGGTAGGACAGTTTATGGGGCGCTGGCCCTCAGAAAAAACAACTGACGATTGGATCCAACATAACTGGAGACCTCAACTCAAGAATAGTGTGATCTGCTATGCCGTTTGAAGAGGATTCTCCATTTTTGAGTTCACCACCAAGGAAGATCGTGATCTTGTCTTCAGGAGCATCCTGTACTTTATGGGGACCTAGGGTTTTTATCTCAATAAGTGGATACCCGACTTTGATCCCACAGTCGATGTCCCCAAATAGGTACCAGTTTGGGTCTGGCTTCCCAACCTTCGGGTCCATTGCTGGAACTTCCACTCTCTGCAGAAGATCGGAAATGGATTAGGTTGTTTTATTGACAAAGTAAACAACAAAGGTCAATACACCTACGCAAGAATTTTTGTAGAAGTATATCTGGAAGTGGGCCTTCTAGAAGCAATAAAAATCACTGTAGGTGCATGGAATCACTATAAAAAACTGGACTATGAGCAATTACCATTCAAATGCAAAAATTGCCACGAACACGGTCACTTCCAAAGAAATTGCGCAAAGGCCCAAGCAGTGGACAAAGAGGAAGGAGAAGGCTGGAAATAGATAAAAATGGGCAAGGTAGTCCTGAAACCAAGTGAGACGAAAATATTAGGACCACCGAAGAAACCCCAACCCAATCCAAAAGCCAAGGAAGTGCCAAAGGAAGGCTCAACTTCTAGGAAAAGGCCTGATACCATTGAGATCCAAGAGGCGTCAGAGGATCTTGTGAAGAAAGCGAAGGAAACACCTCCCTCAGAGGACGATAAAAGGGAAAAAGAAGCAGATGAAGAGCACATCAGCCTTGGCTCGGACACAAGGGGGGAATCCAAAGATGGAGATATTGAATCAAGCATCTCTCAAGTCACTCATATCAAGACCGCCAGGGGACGGAAGTCTAAGAAAAAAGATAGAGAGGAAAAAACATATCTAGATGTGCTCCAAGGCTCCCAGAAGACCCTCAAAGGAATGATAAACACCAGATCCAAACGCAAGCACGGCCAGGCTCCAAAGGGAGCCACAACCCCCCAAGCCAGTAAATAATGAAATATGTCTCCTAGAATTGCAGAGGTCTAGGCAACAATATGAAAGAAGAAGCCCTGAAAGACATTGTGAGATTGTACATGCCTGAAATCCTTCTCATCCAGGAGAAAAAGTTGGAGGATCATGTCATCCTCCATGCAAGAAAAGCATTCTGGAAAAAAGGTCAAGGGAAAGCTGTCAGTGCAAGAGGCACATAAGGAGGGATAGCTACCTTTTGGGACAACTCCAAATATGACATGATAAACAAAGAAATCAACCTACACTAGCTCTTCACCAAGCTACTTCACAAAGACTCTGGTCATCAAGTAAGTATGTTCAATTTGTATGCTCCAGTCTTACTAGCTGAAAAAAGAATTTGTCGGGACTCCCTACAATCCTATCTTAACATGCACAACCCAGAAAATGTCATTATTGCAGGTGATCTTAATGTGACCCTCACTGCAGAGGAGAAAAAGGGGGGCTCATCTATTAGAGATCCAGCTAGAGAATGGGTTGAAGATCTCATGTTAGGCTGGGACTTGGAGGATATCAAGCCTTCCTTTGGAAAATTCACATGGACCAACAAAAGGACAGGTCCCGGTCATATTGCTGCCCGCCTTGACATATTTCTTGTCCAATAATATTTCTTGACCATCAGACAAATGGCCTCTTCTAAAATTATGCCAAATTATACCTCTAACCATAAACCCATAATTCTGGAGCTTTCCCTGGATAAAAACCTTGGTCCCATCCCTTTCAGATTCAGCCTCCTGTGGATCCAACAAGAAGGGTTCCAGGAGGTGGTCTTCGCAGCCTAGAACCGGCAAATCCAAGGCTCCCCCTTCTTTGTCTGGAAAGAAAAGATGAGGGGCCTTAAAAAAGAGCTTAAAGATTGGGCTAAATCGCTGAAATCTCCCTCCTCCAAAAGAAAAGAGGCACATGATATTCTAGAGATCCATCAAATGACCCTGGAGGACTCCGAAGTAACTCAGGAACAATTACACAAAGAAGTAGATTTGCAAAAATACTACCATAGAGCAAGTAGGGAGGAAGAAGAGTACTGGAGGCAGAAGTTCAGAAGTCTATGGCTGCAAGATGGAGACAAGAATACAAGCTACTTCCATAAGCAAGCAGAGGCCCGCAAGAATTTCAAAGCAGTAAATGAAATTTACTATCAAAACACCTTGGTTAAAGATTTTGAAGGCATTAAGAGAGCAACCCATTCCTTCTTCAAAGATCTTTTCTTGGCCCCAAAAGAGAATCCAATTGATGCTTACTCCTACCCGATCGATCTTATTCCTCAACTTGTTCAAGGCGCAGATAATATTATGCTTACTGCTCCGATCAGTATGACAGAACTTAAAAAAGCTCTGGACCACATGGAACTTGATAAGGCACCTGGCCCTGACAGTTTCATAGCAAGGTTCTTCTTGACCTGTTGGTCTACCATTAAAAATGATCTTCTGAGAATGTTCAAGATATCTCAGAGTTGTACAAAGATAGGAGGTAGCACCAATTCGACCTTCCTTGCCCTGATTCCGAAAGAAAAGGAGCCAACAACTTCAGCAGATTCCGCCCCATCTCCCTGTGCAATACAGGCTATAAGCTAGTCACTAAAATCATAGCCAACCGTCTTAAGAAAATTATGCCAATAATCATCCCAGAGAACCAAGGAGGTTTCATCAAAGGGCGAAAGATTCTTGACATTATAGTGTTGGTGCAAGAAGCAATTCACTCAAGCTGTCAATGGAAAGAAAAAGGTATGGTTATTAAGCTGGATTTGGCAAATTCTTTTGACAGGGTGAGACATGATTTTATGTTTATAGTTATGGAGAAGCTTGACTTTTCAAAAGCTTTCATAAGTTGGGTGAAAGCCTGTATAGCCTCTCCCTAGATAGATCCTCTGGTCAATGGTCGCTCAACGAAGTTATTCCAAGCCTCAAGAGGGCTAAGACAAGGCTGCCCATTGTCCTCTCTTCTCTACACCATTGAAGCTTCTATGCTCAACTTCCAACTGGACCACTGCCAGTAGATCTGAACTCTTTCAGGCCTCAGGATGGTTCACAATGTAAAATAAATCAACCACGTCCAATTTTCCGATGACACCTTGCTACTTGGAGGAGTAAGAATTATCTCAGTAAGGTCCTTCAAAAGGGAGCTGGACATTTACAAGGAGGTTTCAGGCAGCAAGATCAACTATCTGAAAAGCACGATTTATGGATGGAACTGTCCTATAAGGGAGATGGTAGACATAGCAAGGATGTTAGAAATGGAAGGATCCTTGTCCTGGGAGTATTTCAAATACCTAGGGATTCCTATCTTCAAATCAATCCCCAAAGTTGCTCACTGGATGCCTTTGCTGGACAAGCTGAAAATCAGAATACAAGCTTGGGGAGCAACGTGGCTAAACATAGAAGGAAAGGTGATTCTCTTGAAATTTGTCCTCATAAGTCTCCCCCTATATCAGAACTCAATTCTCCTTGCCCCTAAAACCATCATTAGCAAAGTGGACGGTTTTTTGAGAATATTTCTGTGGGAAGGTGGGAAAAATAACGAAAGGAGGCTTCATTTAGTAAGCTGAGACAAAATAAAGAAGCCTTTCTCGGAAGGAGGACTCCAAATTCGAGACCTTGCAGCTCAAAACCTAGCACTGGGCTCCAAGCTTCTTCGGAATCTAGTCTCTAGAAACTCTAGATGGAGCAAGCAAGTTCTGTGGAAAAAATAATTTTAAGGGCAACGTACAAGATGTTTGGACCAGCCTCCAAGAACTCTAAAAGGATCGCCAGTCTTCAAGCTCTGTCTCACAGCAATGGAGCACTTCAAATCCAAGCTTTACTGGATTCCCGACAATGGGAAAAATATTAGAATCTGGGATGACTCGATCCTTGGGGATCAACCCCTTGGACAAAAGGCAGAACTGGAAAATATCAGAAATTGGCTTCAGAACATAAATCTGCTAACCCTGTGGGACATTTCCAACTAGACAAATGAAGCAGAGAAAATTTGGGAAGGCTAAAATCTGGGAGAAGTACCGGAATTGCTAGATGAAGAAGCCAACACCTTGATAGAGCTGCTTCAAGGGAAAACTCCCTTAAAGGCCACTTCAAAGGAAAAAAGAGGGTGCGGTTCCACCTCTAGCTTGTTTTCGGTAGCAGAAGGATATAAAATCATCAAGGAAATCCCCAACGCTCCTCTAGACCCATCTCAATGGAAATTTATTTGGTCCTCTGTTTCTATTCCCAAAATCGACTTCTTTTGTTGGATTCTTGCTCACAAAAGCGTCCTCACTAGGGACAACTTAAGAAGGAGAGGGATGGAAGGACCCTCCAGGTGTCCTCTTTGTGTTTCAGAAGAAGATAGTGCAGATCATATGCTCCTAAATTGTCCATTCGCTTGTGAAGTTTAGAGGGAAGTCCTAAAGATAGGACCTGACAGATTCGATATCGCTGAAAATATTTTAGATCTGCTAAAAACTTGGGCCGCCCTATCTCCATTTTGCCTCACCAAAAAATATCTTCTTAAGGCCGGATGGATGTGGATTCCCAAATTCACTAGCTGAAAATTGTGGCTTGAGAGAAATAACAGAATCTTCAAGGAGGAGAGTTGCAATCCGAACATAATAGCAACTAAAGTTAGAGCTCTTCTGGGAGAGGCCTTAGAAGCCAAAACCACCCTAAAAAATGCAAGGACTCTAGACAACGATGAATATCAGTAGCTAAAAGATCTGGTCCCAAATCACCAAGTTAGAATCATTCCCCCCACAATTCCCCCCACAACTTCTATTGCCGATTGGGAAATACAATTGGAAGAGAAGGAATTCATTAAATGGAGGTCGACATTGGAAGATCACTTCCTGTTCTTTGATGGGGCCTCAAAAGGAAACCCGAGAGCGGCTGGTGGTGGAGGAGTGCCCCTGAGTCCTGGAGGCTCTATTGTTTTGTGCTACGCCTGGGTTCTGGGTCAAGATACCAACAATAGAGCAGAGGCTCTTGCGCTTTGGCAGGGTCTTAAATTAGCTCTAAGAAAGAATATCCTCTCCCTCTCAGTCTTTGGGGACTCCTGGTTAATAATTCAAGCAATGAATTCGAAGCAGAATCCCACTCAGCTGCACTTATCTTCCATTCTCAAGAAAGTCAAGATCGTGCTCTCCAAATTTCAAAAAATAAGATTATTTCATATTATGAGAAAATTAAATTCAATGGCTGATCTAGAAGCTAACCACGACACACTCCGGAGCAGGAGTTCCCTATCAGTTAATGGAATCGAATCATTATGCAACATTCCCTAATGTCGGAGGTGATCGCCTAGTCGGCCAGTCAACCCATGTCTCTGTGACTACCTCTGCAATTTAGGAATAAAATCTCTGGTTGGATCTACTGACTTGGTCCATTATGGACTAGCAGTTAAAAAGGCTCTTTGAATATTCGTTAGAAATGAGAGCATCACAACCTTTTAGCACCTCATGTCAGAGTCTCCAAAATTCTCATGACAAAGCTTTAGCTCATGGACCCTATTTACATAGCGACCCCACCGTCAAAGCAACAAGGTTCTTCTAAGGCCCCAATTCGCAAGATATTTTCTAGTTCTCTCAAGAGATCGGGTTTGTCATCACCTCTAGTTTTTCTCCTGGTCCCTCTGTGGAGGATCGACTTGCAGATCTCCAAGCGGAGTTGGACAAGCTTAAAAAGCAAGTCTGTGAGAAAGCTGGTCTCTTGCAATCCTTCTACAGCTCTGAAGAAAAGAGCTGGGACCTGCTCAACAATGAGCTCCATAATCTCAGGGTGGAATTTTCGGATGCCAAGGAAGCATGTGACGATTTCATGGAGGCCTCCAATGTGAAATTCAAAGACACTGCAAACACTCATGGGAATTTTGGGAATTGTCTCTGCAACCTGGAAAACAAAGTAAAGATGCTGCATGCAAACAAAGAGAATAATCAAGAGGCGATTAGCCCCTCTCAACTCAGCTCAATTTTGGTTCAAGCTTATCTTCCTGTATTGGCCACTACTTTTAATTTCTATGAAAACTTATTAGTGCAATTGAAATATGCTTTCTGGAATCCCAATCTCCTCACTACATGTCAGAATGCTAGCAATAGCTGTAAGAATGAAATGAAACTCTGTTGTGTAAAAGCACTCGACAGCTTCTTTGCGGCCTATAAATGAAAACATAACCGTTATTGTCAAAAAAAAAAACAACCACTAACACTACTCCAATGTTCCTTGAATAATGTATCAATACATTATTCAATACATTCGATACATTATTCTTTAGTAGAAGTTCCTTGAAATCATAAAAAAGGATATGTGCATATTGTAATCCTTTGCAACAATTTGTACATGATCTTTTATTGAGCTAGAATTCTTCATGTGAAACTTGCAAATATCGTGGTTCAGATGCCGATCTCATGATTCTTCGTGATGAGGAATTCTTGGAAACTTGCCACAAAGATGAATAGAATATGCTCCCCTTGGCTTGATGGTAGCATATATATTTGAAGATATCTCAAACTTTGAATGTAGCATTGTAGCTTAATTATTAGTTTTCCTTTGGATTTAAGATCCATTTTTACTTCGATACTAGTTTCTTTGCTTCTAGTTGTGTGTATATATTTGAATAGAATAGAATCTACTCCTCCACTTGATGGAAATTCTTTGCTTTCGATTGCCTGTAAATATATTTGAATGGATCTCAGGTTTTCATAGATCACTTGTCAGTTAATACACATATCATCATAATGTACATCGATGTAGTACATATAAACAATCAGAGAGTGAAGGATTTTTGAGAAAATTCTAATGATGCCAACATGATTTGTCTATTTTTTATTTACATGCTTATATACATGATATATACGTGTAAAATTTTCTATAAAACCTTGCATTAAAGACCAAAATTTTGAACGGTGCCCCTAATTGATGTCACTTTCTCATGAAGAAGATGACTTGATCTCACAATCTTATAATGCCTTTGTTCTTGCTGCTTCTTAGCTGCTTCAATTTCTTAACAAAATCATAAGCTTCATGTTCCTCTTCTTTACTTCTTCCTACTTTAGTGGTCTTCCCCTTAGATGGTGCATTCAATTTAAAGTTTTAGATTCTCCTTTTGAAGTCACATTAGTGAGAAGCACTTGCATGCACTATCCCTAGCTTGTTTCTAATATACTCAAATGGTTCTCTAGCAAGAGGCTTTGTAAATATGTTCGTTATTTGTTCTTTTGTGGGTATGTACTCCATCTTCACTATTTTATCAACCACTTATTCTATGATAAAGTGGTACTTTATAGGGATATGTTTAGTCTTTTAATGAAGCACATGACTTTTTGAAATGCTTATTGCACTTGTATTGTCGCATTTGATAGAGATAGGCTCACTAAAGTTTACCTTCATATCCTGGAGTGTCTACTACATCCACAACACTTGAGTTCAACAAGATTCATCGGTTATGTATTCAGCTTCCGTTGTAGATAGAGAAACTAATGTTTTTTTCTTGCTTATCTATGCCACGAAGGACTCTCCTAGGTAGAATGCACCACCTCTTGTATGTTTTTTGTCATTCACACAGCTAGTCCAATTGGTATCTGTGTATGTTGTCAATGTAGAGTCCTTACCTTTCATATACCATAGTACATATTCTGTAGTCCCTTTCGAGTACCCGAATATCCTCTTTGTTGCTAACAAATGAATTTGTTTGGGTGCTAATTGATATCTTGATACTAATCCAACTGCCAAAATTATATCTAGTTTAGAAGATGTTAGGTATAGCAAACTTCCTATCATAGATTTGTAAAGTTTTTGATCCACATCAAGCGAATCATCATCTGCACATAGCTTACATCTAGTAGTCATGGGGGTTGAGACATGTTTACATTCTTCCATTTGGAACCTTTTCAGCATATCTCTTAGGTGTTTCTCTTGAGAAATGAATATGCCTCTAGGATTTTGTAGGATTTGAAGTCCTAAGTAAAAGGAAATCTCTCCAATCATTGACATCTCGAACTCAAACTTCATCTCTTCAACAAACCCTTTTAATAGATGATATTTATTGCTTCCAAACATGATATCATCCACATATACAACCACAATTAATAATTTATCTCCATCAACCTTTATGTACAAATTAGTATCAACTCCTCCTTTCCTGAAAACCCTGTTTCCGAAGGTACTTGTCCAATCTAGAGTACCATGCTCGTGGTTCTTGTTTAAGACCATACAATGCTTTCTTTAACCTACGTACATAGTTAAGCTTATTTTTTAATAAAAACCTTCAGGTTGTTCCATATAGACTTCTTCCTCAATATCGCCATTTAGGAAATAAGACTTCATGTGCATTTGGTACACCTTGAAATCATTATAGAACACAAAGGCCAAAAACATCCTGATTGTCTCCAGTCTTGCAACTGGTGCAAAAGTATCTTCATAATCAAGACCTTCCACTTGTGAGTAACCCTTACACTCTAGTTTGGCTTTATTTCTAACAACTTGACCTTGTTCATTCATCTTATTTTTGAATACTCATTTTGTGCCAATGACGTTCTTTCCGATAGGTCTTGGTGTTAGTTCCCAAGTCTTGTGTTTCTCAATTTGTTCTAACTTTTCGTTCATATCATCTATCCAATTTTTTTCTTTACTTGCCTCATCAAAGTTCTTTGGATCTATCTCTGACATCATAGCTATATGAACTTGCTCAAATATTTTTGCTAGTTGCCTCCTTGTTTGAACTCCATTTTTATCACTAATAATTTGATTTTCAGGATGATTCTTTTGAGTGTGTCTCGAGGGTCCTTTTTATTGCGTCTATGTATTTTACAATGTTTCATCTTGTACTTATTTCTCTTTATTGTCATAATGGCAATGATCTGGAGGATTAATAAAACCTGTTCTTTTGTTCTTATCATGTAGCTCTTCCTCAAACCTTACATTTGTGCATTCCAAAATATTATGCACCCTCTTATTATAACACCTATATCCCTTAATTTTTGATGAATATCCCAAATATATTCCTTCATCAGATTGAGCATCAAACTTTCCTAGATTTTCATCATTATTTTTGATATAACATTTACTCCCAAATAATTTAAAATGATTAATTGATGTTGTTTTCCCGTGACACAATTCATATGGTGTCTTATCAGTTTGGTCTGAGATGTGCCTTATTGAGAATATGTACTGTTGTATGCACCACTTCTTCCCAATAGGTTTGAGAATTGTTTCTTTCTTACGTCATGGATCTGGCTATTTGCTGAGCAGAACTGTTTTGTCTCTCTGCAACTCCATTTTGTTTTTTTTTTGTCTGCAATAATACATTTTTTTTTAATCCCAAATTCATTACACGGGTCTGCAAACTCATCTGATTTAAATTCACCTCCTCTGTCTTACCTTATGCACTTTATCTTACACCTTGTTTGGTTTTCTGTTATGGAAGGCCTGCAAAGATCCATGTGAAATAGCTGCAAAGGCTTACTAATTGAAATCTTATCTTTGAACTTGAATGATGTTTGTGTTTTTTTACCCATTTGGCATGAGTTATAGATAGTGCTTTGAGGCTTCTATATTGTTGGTAGATCTCTAACTGGTCTCTTCTTGCTGAGTTTGATGATGTGATCAAAGTTGAGATGCCCCAATCTCCCATGACATAGCTAGGATTCATGATGTTTGCTAATGTAGCATTCCCCACTCTCTTCCTTCAAGGTATATACATTATTTTGTGTTCCAACTCCTTTAGGCAGAGTATTCCTTGTAGATGTTGACTTGATTTCACAGGCTTGAGCTATAAAGAGAACCTCACAACCTTTGTCACACATCTGACTTACGCTCAACAAATTATGTTTTAGAACACCTACAAACAATACATCCTAAGCCTTCCCTCTTCCATTATTCAGACTGACAATACCTTTTCTTCTAATTTTTCCCGCTTCATCATTGTCGAATGTGAGATTTCCAGATTTATTTTCATCCAGAGATACAAAATTGCTTTTCTCTCTTGTCATATGTCTAGAGCAACCACTATCCACCTATCATTTACTGTTTTGATCTTGAGCATATAGAACTAGGTCACACTTATCAAATTTCTTCTCTTCCTTCTTCTTTCTCCATTGCATGCAACCATATGTTCTATAATTATTCTGAGATGCAAGTCTATTGTCCTTAAGATGACATTCATATGACTTGTGCCCAAAGTTGTGACAATATAAAAATTCAACGATATCATGAAGAGGAGCATATGCATTTTTATCTAGATTCATGTTTGTTTTGATGTATGTGAATCCATTATTATCCTTCTTTTATATTTTCCCAAATCAAATCTTTTGAAATAAACTCTAAAATTTATGGATTTATTTCCAAAATTTTTATAGCAGTAACAATATCCATATAAAAAATATATGTAATTGGTATTGTATTCCGTTTGGGGATATAACCATCTAAAAATTTTAAAATTTCGTCTTCTGAAGAAGTATGGTCTCTTATAGTTTGTTGTTTGATTGTCCATTCCTTTTATATCCTAGACTTTTCTGGTAGTGTTTCTTTTCAGTTTTTCATTTGATGTTGAAGTGTTGCTCAAATTTTTGTTATTAGATTAATGAGAACTGTCATTGTCCCCCATGACAACTTTTACAAAAATGATTGTCCTTTTATCCTTTGCCTTTCATTTATTGGATTCTCCTTCATAGCCTAACCTAGTCTTTACAAGAGGAGACCTTTCAGCATTTAATATCTTGTTCAGCTATTCAAAACCTTTTATCTATTGATTGTTCATGTTTAATTCAGTTTGTGCCTTTTATAGTCTCTTCTTCAGAATTAACACCTCTTCTTCCAATTTTTCACACTCCTGATTTTTCTCTTTTATTTGCTGCATCAAAATGTCTTCCACCTTCTTTAATTCTTCAAGTTCAACTTTCAACTTAATAATGTCTTCTAAATTTGATTCTTCTTTTAGATATTTCAATAGGATATCTTTCTATTTTATATTCTTGAGTTTAAGCTTTTCTATTTCATTCAGGGTACTAATCAACTCCGCCTCAAGATCTACATCACCTTCCTCTTCTTCTTCATATTCCAGGAAATATTTTTCAAGTTCTTCCAAGGCCATAAAAATGAATTCACTGGTTCCATCTTCACTATAGGATTCATTGGGGCTTTCATATACACTGCTATCTTCTTGAGCATAAAATATTTTTCTTTTAAACCTTTTCTCTTTCTTCATTTTATTATATTTGTTCTTCTCTTTCCATTTTGGTTGATTTTATTCTTTCTTATAGGGACATTTTGAGGCATAATTCCCCACATTTCCACAATCAACACACTTAACTAGAATTTTTCCTTTGTACTTACCTGTACCTTTCTTCAACCTTCTAACAAAATTTTCTTCTTCTTCGCCAGATCCTGAGCATGAACATTCCTTTTATTTTATGCACTTGTCTGCCTTGAAAGCTGCCTCCCTAGTGACTGACTTCCCTTTTGGAATTCTCATCTCGTATGCTGTCAAGGAACCAAGTAGTTGATCGTTGTTAGAAATCTCAAAGTTTGCTGTCTCTTCTATAGATGACACTTTAGGATGAATCTAGATGGTAATGATCTCAATATTTTCTGAACTATTACACTTTATTTGATTGTTTCCCCTAGACCTATCATGATATTTACAACTTCATCATCTCTTTAGAAGAATTTATCTATATCTTCATCTTCATTCATTTTTAAGGTCTCAAACTGTGCTCCATATACTTGCAATTCGGCCATGTTTACCTTTTTATCTACTTCATGAATACTTATTGTTACACAACATTTTGTCACTGTCCCTGCAATCCCCATCTTGCCCATTGGAGGGTCATTTATATGATCAATAAGCAGTGTCATGCCTTGTAAAGACCATCATTGTACCCCTTTACATGAGAGTAATATTCATTCTGTTGACAATTCCCTAAGCAGAGACTCAAAAACCCTTTTTTTTGCCTTGGCGCGGGTAGTCAGTTATGCCCTCGTGCCGAAGAGGAAGATTAACACTGGGCCCCACGTCAGCTGACGCTTTGTCTCGGTTTTCCACCCGCGTCGAGCTGTTTATGGAATGTTTTTTAAAAATAGAGGTGGAGATTCCACTCCAAAAACTTCGAGGATGATTCATTGGGAGTGGTTTAATTGAATAAACCACGGACTCCCTCCTTTAGTTTATGGTTTCCACCTCTTATGGGAACTCCCTAAAGGATAGGCCTCCCTCCCACCTTTGTAGGGATCCTAACCTCCTCCTTTTCCTCTATAAAAAGAAGCTATCTCTCTTTGCATAAGCTAACTGAACTTGGAGAATTGAACATGTTATAGCAGAACTATTGAAGAGATAGAATAAGAAGGAATTACGTTGAGAGAGCTTGAGTCCATGCCTTCATCCCGTCTGAATTCCCTAACGAGCATCTGAGACACGCTTTGGATGAACCCCGCTGGAGGAGACTACAACGTCAAAGCATTGGTTGTAACTCTTCCTTCTATCAATACATATATGTGACTATTGTTTGGTTCCCATTTTGTATTATGTTAGATGTTTAATGCAATATGATTAGCCTCCTTGACTGGCTAGTAGTTATGAGTGAAATTATTATGTCATATGTTGTTCTTGTTTGTTGTTCTATGTGCAGGTATCTGAGCATGACTGCGGAAGGATTGTGACTTTCCAAGGCAGGAGCGAGAGGCCACCACCACTACAGCAATGACGACAACGTTGGACGCCAGGTAGGTCGATCTACCATGTCCTCTTTTCATTAAGTAATTAGGAATCAACACTCTAGCATGTCTCTTTGTTTCTAGACCCACTCTAGGGCTAGAGGGATCGTCTCTATCCGTAGAGAGGATTTAATTGCTTAACAAATTGGGGACTCCACTAGGGATCAGTGTGAGTTTGTCGTTTCATATTGTTGGGTTAGTTTCAATCATTGATTTGATTATCTGTCTTTTTCTGGTTTTCTTGCTTAGTTTATATCCTCTGTTCGGCTCCAGAGTGTCAAGATTGACCTCTGCTCATTGAGTTTTGGTTTTTCCCTTTTTTCCATAGTTATCTGGCTTGGCACATTTTTCATCTGAACAGTTGTGCCAATTGGCGCAGGTTTCTTTTGTCGCTATCGCGCCAACCCCTGTTTGGCGCGGATTACAACCTTACAGTCGTACCGACTCTTGTAGGATTAAGTTTGACCTCTTTAATGAGTCTTTTGGTCAATTGTGCTTGCTTCTGGGTTGTTTTTTATGTGTAATTATGCCTTTGGGACTATTTTGACCACTATCGACTTGATTTTCTCAGTCGTTTTTCCATCTTCTTATCGGTGTAAATTGAGGCCTTAGGGTTTCTAAGTGTCTTGGTGCACTAAGCCTTCTGTTTGGAAATCAATTCGTTTTGATTATTGTTAGTCTCATTCTTGGTTCGATTGCACTTAGTTTTATTGATATTTTTGAGTGATTGCTTTGATTTAGGGACTAGTGAGATTCGCCAATGTTTTTAAACTTTAAGGTAACTTTCCATCATTAAAATTTTCCTTAAAATTTGTCAATCATGGATGAAATTTTGTACTAAGGAGAAGTATACACCTTAGGATCATATCACGTCAGTTGATCAATGGTGACGATATTTCCTATGGGGAAAGTGTTGGCATTATGATGTAATATGTTGTCCTTGATGGAAACCTACTCGATGAGTTTCCTTTTGATAGCAACCTATTTGTTGAAGATGTAAAATTGATGTATCTACAGGTCAGTTCAGATGCGAAAAGGAAAGGAATTCCAGTCTTTGACAGATAAATTATTAAGGTAAAATTTCAAGATGTATACGTAGGTTTGATGAAGGGAACCCGCATATACTTGCAAGTTTGATGAAGGCAACTCAAGTATACATCCAGAATTAGTGTATACGCAATTTTGGTCAAGAAAAGTCGCATATACACGTGGGTACAAAGAATAAAAGTAGTGTATTTACTTACGCACTACATTTATGATACCACGGGTCTTTACCATGGTATTAGCCCACAATATTGAGCACAATAACGACCATTTGATCCTGTCTGAGAATACCACCAGCACTTGTGTGATTTTTGGCTCATGGTATTGGCTAAGGCTCAAACTAGATAAGGAGGTGAATATCATTGTGCAAATGGGTGCATGTGTATGGCTATTTATTGAATAATTCACTCTGAAGTATATCTGCATGTAATGGGTTACAATTTATTGATAGATCTCAAATAATGATGCACCTATGAATATAATAATGGATCAGGATCTCTAGACCTGAAATGAATATGTATTTGCATTATTTGTTTATGAGTTTTTAGATCTGTGGTCTGGCGCATAATTGTTGAAGTAAATGATATGATTTGAGCACTTTTTATGCCTTGAAGTGTTACGCAGTCCTCTGAGATTTACAAATATATACGCAGGTTCGTTGCGGTGAAGTCGCGTCTACACGCGAGATCAACTTATAAAAGGCGCGTATATATACAGAGAAAATACTGAGGTCTATATGCAGGCTGGTTTCATAAGAAACGCGTACAGTCAAGGATTGGTATTATGGAACCCACGTATGAAAGCTAGGGTTTTGTTGAAGAATGTTGAAGGAAATGTCTTATCAGTTTTTTTGTGTTTTTGTTGTCTGTTAATGATGTATCATATAGATAAGGGCTGTTTGAGTACTGATTATGTTGCTAGTCGATTTTGTATAAATACCACTGATTGGTGATTGTTGATGTTGCATGCATAAAGGAAGGGTTTCTACTTATAAATCACTGATCAATGAGATCAATGCTGATGTATTTTTGCTGCTTGTCAATAATGTTTTCATGTTTATCTGGGTTTTAGTAACAACGTATGAAGCTGTAATTGAGTAATTGAAAAGGATACTTGATTTTGATAAGTGTATGAAGGTTCAAAGATCTGCAACCTATCAGAATATTTTAGAATATATCTGTCCAATTCTATGACTGATTCCGAGTAATAGTTTTAAGAACTTAGTATATTGAGATTTTCACACAAGTTTCTCTATAGGAAAGTGCGTATACATGCGGTTTGCCTTAAGTGAAGTAGCATATACTTTTTTTTTATGAATGATTAGGCTTGGAGTTGATTCAGTGTGTTAATATAGTATTTTAGGTTTAGTTATGATATTATGGTTATAGTGATCTCAATGTTCTATATGAATTGAGTTGGTGATTGGTTAAGTGGCTGTTTTCTTCAATGGTTGGTTTAGTATTCGAGTGATTGGTGATTATTTGATTCAGTGGTTGTTTTTAGGAATTGGATGAATATTTTGGCTATATTAATCAATTTTTGTCTTGATATTTGGCTGATCTAATGTTAAAGGGTTCAACATATATTATGTGATGAAAATATATCTACAAATTGTGTTGTGTTGAAGTTGTTAGATCTAGTGTGAAAATTTATGAAACGTGGTTCGCACTGGTGCTGAGGGTTGGGGCCTTCAGTGAGGGGGTCGTAGCTCCCTTCTAGTGGTTGTTGGTAAATGAGATGAGGGGCTAGTAGCTCCCTTCTAGTAGCAGTTGGTAAACGAGAACAGGGGGTCGAATCTCCCTTCCAGTGGTAGTCAGTAAATGAGACCAGGGGGTTGGAGCTCCCTTTCAGTAGTAGCTGGAGAACGAGAGAAGGTTGCAGCCTTTTACAGGTGGGTGGTTGCGTGCTGTTATGAGTCTACGCTAGTACAAGATTGTAAGCAGTTTTATTTATAATAAATATTGAAGGCATAGATGACAACGATGGTGGTTTTCTCCCGAATTGGTTTCCACCTTAAATCATGGTGTTCATGTGTGTTGCTTATGTGTGATGATTTATTCTATTCTTACTGCACATTTTTACTGCTTACTAAATGTCTGATGAATAAATGATGCACTGCGAAAAGTAAAGTTTCTGAAGATTTATCTGTCTAATGAGCTCATTGGAATACGCAAGTTTCTTTTAAGAAGGTCGCGTGCATATGAAAGTTGAATTAATTAAAGTTGCATATAGAAATAAGAAAAAGAAAGGAAAATTATTGTGATTTTCTAAATACTAATTCACCCCCCCCCCCTCAAGGTATTTTCCCAAACAATTGGTATCAGAACATATCCTTATTATTATTATTTTGGCTGGGGGTTCAACGTTCATATGGTTCAACAATATATATTTTGACCAACACCCAAACTTCATTTTATTATTGGACAATCTAAGAAGCTGATGAGAAAAGGGTTCTCTTTAGAGATTTAATTTTCAATCATTTTGATTTGATTCGTGGGATCACCTACTCCGAAACACTTTGGAGGCGAGAATAGGAACACTATTATTGTCCATCGAAGGTGCTGCAAAAGTTGGACAGTGCTGCAAAAGTTGGACTGTGGTGAAAGTTGGACTGCTACAAAAGTTGTTGCAAACGTTGTTACACAACTGGAGATTAAGTAATAAACATCCTCCTTAACACCTTGAAATTTTTACAACATTGCATTGGACATTTTCATCTAAGCGGCATTACCATAAATATTTTTCATTATTGATTATTTTCTACAACAAAAAATGGTCAGATGACTTGAACAAGTACAATACTTGGTTACTACGACCTCTAGCAGTCGATGTCAAAGAAGAAGGAATAACTGTGTTTCCATGAATGCCAAAGGGGGATAATGTTTGTAATATTTGCATTGATGTCATTAACCGCATTGGTGATAATTCATGTTGAATGTTGAATGTTGGATTGGTGAGATGAATTTTAAATGTTGGATTGGCGAGCTTGAATGAAAAAGGTTGAAAGTGATGTGAAGTGCAAAGGCTATGATATTAAATGTGAAAGTTGAACATTGTTAAAATGGGACATTAAAAAAGTTGAAATATATATATGTTTCATTGTACAGAAAATGTAGGCAATACAAATCAGATTTGTATCTTGTTATCATTACTTATTGAGCTATTTTAATTCATCTCTGTTTTATATTATAAAATGTTTTCAGAACTGAACATTAAGAGACAAGTTTGTGAGCAGTTTTTTTTGGAAGTCGAAGAGACAATGATTCATTTCATATTCTTGCAAATAATACAAACATCCAAAATGGCTTGCTTATAAAATATACAATGTGGAATGGGAACTGGACTTTTTAGAAGGGAAACGATTTGTATAAGAAAGTTGATGAGAAACAAGAGAAGATATACAAAGTGAAGAGGAGAAGCAATGCAACAATAGACTTGACAACAAAATTGTAAATGAGGTAACCAAGATTTGTGACTTGATGTTTTGATTGAGATATTTTTTCCCCTTTCTATGTTGTAGCTTGAAAAAGAACAAGTTGTAGCTTGTTGAGGTAAGAGCCTCCTGTGGGTTGTAGCTTGCAGAAAATTTGTTGGAGTTGGAACTTTCTTTGAGGTAGGAGCCTCTTGTAGGTTGGAGCCTACAAAATATGATGTAATAAGGAGTAGCAACTTTCCTTCACATCACTTTCAGCCTAAAATTCACGGTTTTCTCCCTTCAGGGTTTCTATGTAGTGGTTATATCTGGTGTCTTCATGTGTTGATTCTTGAATGTTGTGTGAATGTTTTTGAATTCTTGATAAATAAATTTGCAAATTTCTCTCTTTGACACCTGCAAAAGGAATTCAATAATATTATACCACGAACATAAACCATTAACTGCATAAGAAGAAAATTAAGTTGAGCAAAAGTAAAGAATTTTGAATTACTGATTCACCCCCCCTCTCTATAGCCCTCAACATAGCTGAAGCTAAGTACATTGCTGCTATCATAGCTAAATGTGAGGCAGTGCGGCTGAGGAAGCTCTTTGGAGATTTGTTTGAGCATGTGCCAGACACGACATTAATTTACTGTGACAATAAGAGTGGGATTCGACTTGTAGAAAATCCCATGTTCCATGACAAGTCCAAGCAGATTGAGATCTAATATCCATTAGGGGAATTTTGAGGTCTAAAATGGGCCACCTAAGGAAAATGTACAATCAAAATTCACTTCATGAGAACCAATCACATTTTAGGGGATGACATCATCCCTAATGGTTGATGTGTCATTGCTTGAGTTAAAGGTACTTACTTGTCACATTCTCAATGGTGGATAACAAATCATGGTTAACCATGGCATTGCTTTAAGTATTTTTAAGTCAAAGTAAAGTACTCATAATAAATGTCATTTCACACTTTTTGAATAAAATATTATTATTTTCATTTCATATTTTTTAAAAGAAACAATGCATATCCCTACACAATATTCATGTATTTACACACTTTTTAATAAATATTATATTTGTATATTTTCAAATATTTATTATAAATAAAATCAATTCATTATGTAATATAAAATTCATACATAAAACAATATATTATATTATATTATTTTTATATAGTATATTAATTACAAGTTATTATATATTTTAAATAATATAAATTTTATTTAATAGTATATTCTATAATTAAGAATTTATGAATTTATATTTATATTTATATTTTATGTTATTTAAGTACAAAGAACAAATGCATTATTTGTGCAATGATAATAACTTTTTCTTGAAAATCTCATTCTTATTTATAGTCACATCAATACAATTTTTTTATTAATTTTATTTTGGTACAACTTTTGAATTGAATTTAACCATGGTTACATGGATTTTGGTGCAAAAAGTGAATTGAAAATTCATAAATATTATTTTATTGGTTTAAATTTTATTTTATTATTTATTTAGGAGGCCCATTTTAGACCTCAAAGTTCCCCTAATGACTATATTAGGGATATGGTGTAGAGAGAAGTAGTAAGACTCCATCATATAATGATTGATGACTATATTGTTGACATTCTTACTAAGATTTTACTGAATGGAAAGTTCTTGGTTTTCAGAAAGAAACTTGGACTGACATATGTGACCCTTCTTAGAGAAGGTGGTCATGGATGATGAGACTTGGTTGTGCGAGATCCCCTAGGCAGAGATGAGACTTGGCTGTGCGAGATCCTTGTCATGTGTTGAAAAGTGGATCCCCCCAAGCATAGATTAGACTTGGTTGAGAGAGATCCTTGTCATGTGTTGACAAGTGGATCCCCCCACGTAGAGATGAGACTTGGTTGTGCGAGATCCTTGTCATGTTTTGAAAAGTGGATCCCCCCAAGTAGATATTAGAATTGGTTGAGAGAGATCCTTGTCATGTGTTGACAAGTAGATCCCCCCAAGCAAAGATGAGACATGGTTGTGCGAGATCCATGTCATGTGTTGACAAGTGGACCGCCCCCAAGAAGAAATAAGACTTGGTTGAGAAAAATCGTTGTCATGTGTTGACAAGTGGATCACCCCCCAAACAAAAATGTTCTTGAATTTGTGAGATCCTTGTCAAGTGAGTTATCCCCCTAAGCAGGGATATGAATTGGTTGTGCAAGATACTTGACAAGTGGGTTATCCCCTAGAGTAGTGATGAGGCTTGGTTGCGTGAGATCCCCGTCATATGTTGGAAAGTGTCTATCCCCCCAAGTGAATATAGGGTGATGGATGAATCTCCCCTATGATGATTCTTCTTCATTATATTATAACATCATTGTTCCAAAGCAGTGATTACAAAGATCCATATCTCAGAAATAAATTCCTCCCTAGCTGAGAGGGAGTGTTGAAAATTGATAGATAGGGATGAATTTCATGGAATGAAATTTCATTTTTGACTATTCTAGAGTGACTTTCTAAAATAGAAAGTATTGTCTATCATTGCAACCATGAATTTCCAAAATTAGTAAGTCACTTTGTTTCGATTGGTAATCGTATATATATGATGGAAAGTCACTTAAATTATCCTTAATCAATCTCAATTTTTTAATTTTTAATTCAACAATAAATATATTTTCCATTGGGCTATGGAGTCAATGTATCAATCAAATAGGGCAGAATCAATTTCTAAAGGAAGTGTTCACAGGGCAAGGTAGCTGAGCAAAATCAGATATTTTAGGCTGGATGGTGAAGTGGTTTCAATCGGGATCAAGGAGCAGTTAAGGATTCATTAAATTGGATAATGAAGGAGGAGAAAGAGGTCAATCGAGATGGGAGAGCAATTAAGGATTCTCAGATCTAGATATCAGAAGAAAACATTAAAATGAACAACATTTCAAAAGAGAGTGTCCTTAAACAATTCATGCAATAATATTCCTGTTATAACATTTAAATTTGGAAAACATGAAAGTTTATGGAATACTTAAGAAAATAACAATTAAACAATTGAAATATACATCACTGAAGTAACTCAACACATGAATCCTGTAATGCAATGCCTTTATTACTCAGTCTTGTCTGTTGACTTGAAAATGGTACAAAAAAGCTTTAGGTATTTAGATCAATTACAACTATAGAAATGTTCAGGAATCCACACTCAATACTTCGAATTATGAAGTATTTATACAAAAACTAATACAAAATATCCTAAAACTGATTTAGGAATTATTCAAGGGAAATAAAATATCTTCATGCAAGAAGATAGAGACGCCTATGTAACTAATGCAAGCTATCCCTCTTTTATTGATTTGTTGTTTGCTTCTTTGATCTTCCGTTGCTTTATATCTCTGACTGTTTTCTTTCACGCTGGCTGCATCTTTACGTTGGATGATCTTTTCTTTTAACTCTGTTTTCGATCTTTAAACTCTGTTACTTCTTTGTTTTGAATGTAACCTTGAATTTTCTGTTTTTACTTTAACCTGGGCTGCTCTGTTTACCTGTTTTACTTTTCACTGTCACAGTAAATCATATAATTTCTCCCAAGCCTCTTCATCTGGTAATTTAATTTTTACCATTCTCCTGTAAATTTCATCAGCCTTTGTGTATTTTGCAAAATTAGGCTTGTTTATACTAGAGATGATTTACCTCATGTTGAGGGTAAAAGAGATTTTCAAATGTTTGATAGAGTACTTTGCCTATAGGAATTCCTTTCATGGGGGAATTGTCGGACTATTCTTTAGCCACTTCTCTGATTTTCTTGTCATAGTCTTCATGCTTCATTAATCTGTCATTGAACACCAAAGGATTAGGCAAACGTTTCTGCCTCAAAACATTAAATTTGACCATGAATCTGGTTATTGCTAACTCCATAGTCTGACACTTATCTTCAAGTTGTATCATCAAGTTTCTCTTGGAAATTACCTTTCTTACCTCTGAGATTGTTTCTGTTCTGCCACTTATGCCAATTTCTTCTAATTCCTGTTTGTTCTTGGAATTAAGAAACTTTATTATTTCAGTGGTCTCTTTTGGTTTCTTCCCAAGTTTCTCTTTGACTTTATTTATAGCTTCACTAGCTTCCTTGATCAAATCTTTCTGCTCAGATATAACTTGGATGGAAGGCCAAATATCATTAACAGAGTTAATGATATTGGCCCACAACTGTTGTTTTGCTTGGGCAAGTGGTTATTTCAATGTCAATTCTTTTTTTGACTGTTGTATTCTGTCAGTCAATCTGTTTGATTTTTTTTAATGATTTATGCATGATTTTTACCAACTTCTTTCCATCCTTTAGACTTTTTACTTGTTCTTTTAGTCTATTAATCTCATTTGTTTGGATTGACATGTCTTGCATAGCTTTGATCAATTTACTGCTTCATCATTGGGATGAGCTGTTGTTGTTTCTGTTGCTGATGTAGTAGCTGGTTGAACTTCTGTTGTCACTGGAACTGCAGTAGGTAATGGAGCTGATGAAGTAGATGGAACTGCTGTTGTAACTGTAGGAATGGTAGTGACAGGGATTTCTTCCATGTTGGCCTTTTTCTCCTGCACCAATTTATCCATTTCATTCTCTATCTCTTTCAGTTGAGATGTCAACTGAATGATGAGATTCATCATTTCATCTTTCTGATCTTCATTCTCCAAAAATTCTTTAGTCTATGGATGTTCAGTGGGAGGTAATTTCAACTGTTTCTTCAATGCAACAATGTCTACATTCTTCTTTTTGATAAGTTCCTTAGTTGCTTTGATGTTATTTGGATCATATCCAACCTCCATGACCAATTATTCTAGTGATTTTATTCTGTTGTCCTTAGCTTGTGAAGATGCCTTTTCTAGCTCTAACTGTCCTTTGTTGTTTTCTAGAGAATTCTGAATTTTTTGAACACTCATAGCTTTGTTAGTCATAGTGGAGTAAATAATTTCTCCAACTTGCTTATGGAACTCAATTTGATCTATTGGATGTAGATCTTTAGTTTGAACTTCAAATGTTGTCTTCTTGTAGTCTGTTGATGATTTTGGAGCCTGCACTGTTGCCTGCAAAAAGGTCATTTGCATCTTCCTGGTTTTAGAATCAAAGGCTGAAAGTAACCTGTTTTGTTCACTAGGAGTATGTTTCCAATATTGGGCATAGGTTACAACGTTCAATGCCTCATTCCTCAATTTGATTTCTTTATATTTTTCCATTATATAATGTTCTTTTTCCACTGGTTTGCTTGATGAAGATACCTCTACACTGTGTTGCTTCTGAATGATTTGTCTCTTAGAGGTTGATGGCCGATGAGTTTCCTATGAAACTACTGGAGGAGCATTCTCTTTGACAATTACATCTGTATCAATAATCTCAACTGTGTCAATGACTTCAACTTGTTCAATTACTGGATTCAGCTTGGGCTTCCTCTTGTACATTAGTTTGAATTTGGTTTTAGTGGTGGTCTCAACAGAATATGAACCTTCTTCTCTTGGCCTCTTTGAGTTCCTGTCTTGTGGGGCTGGAGTATGCAAAATGGAAATAGTATCACCTTGTATCTCTACCTCTTGAAAAGTATTTTCCAACCACTCTGACTGGTTGGAGTACTTTTCAATCTCTGGTTTTGACTCATGGACAAAAGAAGTCAATTTAAATTTTACTCTTAACTTTCTAATAACTCCCAAAGGATCATACTGGAATTTAAAACTACTGTTGAACTTGAAATCCTGTAAATACTTTTCTGCTTGTTGACCAACATTCCTATTATTGCAAATGAAAGGACCAAGTTGTTTTTTGATTTTAAATTGAGTTTTCTTCTTTACTAACAGAAAATTAACCTCATATGAGTTTAGGATCTGCCTGATATATTCTAATGAAAATAACCTAATTGGGAGGTATTTGGGCAGCTTGTATGGAGTGAGTTGACATCCATACACCCTAGTTTCAGTGTTCAGACAATTGCAATACTTTCTTTATTTCTTCACTGATCCTAGGTTGACTGCTACTACTTAGCATGTTGACAACTGGATGAACAAATGCATCAATGAAGTCCTTGTAGGTAAATTCTGTGGAATCCTTTCTGATTAAGGAAGTCCAGAAGACTATAGATTTGGGGTTACCCTCCGTGTCCAGTTTTTGATGGCTAACTGCAAACCTTTTAGATTGGAAGTACAGGAACATATGAAACAAAACATATGAATACTTAAATACTACTTCCTCAGGTAATTTAACCAATTGCTCATGGATGGCATCTGATAAGTATTGAGAAAAGTTAAATGTAAAAGCTGGAGGCTATCCTGGGCAAAAAATGAACAGAAAACGAAGCATCTACATATTCATCTGTGAAGTACCCTAGAATTAAAGACAACATTGTGACAATCTGTCTTGTTCTCTCTGAAAAAATTGAAGCTAAATAAGGAGGGTTACTCTTTGGGGTTTCAACTGATGGAGGTAAGAAGGTTTGAAATATTTGAAACCTCTTGGGAAAATCAAGTTTCAGATATAATTCAGTGAGTATTTCAATAGACAATGGGGTTTCATCAGGCTTGGGTTGGATTTGTAACATTTGGTTTATTGATTCTGCAATGATTGTGAACAAAATCTCTTTGCTCAGGGTTACTAGGGCTCTTTCATTAGGTAAATAATTGATTTTGTAGAGTCTGATGATGTCAGGAAACTAGAATGTCTGTGGGAAGATGTATTTAGGAAAATTTGATTCCCAAAGATAGATATCATCAACCTAGTCTATGGATTTATCATGGCTCCAACAGTGGATGTCCAAGAGGTTGAAATCAGTGACTCTGTCACTGATTTTGAAGTCTTTGTCTGCAAGGGGAGTGTGTTCAACATCAACTACAGGTGGTTGCAGAGGATTAACAATCACAATGCTCTAGAAAGCCATAGATTTGTTTATTTTATCAATTTATAACTTTTGTGCTGAAACAATGGCTCAGGCACTTAGGAATGACTGTGAAAATGAAGTTTTGGTATGCAAAAGTGGTTCTAGTTGTAGCAGAGGATTTCTTGGTCTTATAAAGCTTTAAACCGAGTCTGCATAGGTTCTGGTAGCAAATAAGCTTGAATTCTGGTCTAATTTGGCGTTAAAATAGGTCGCCACTGGTTGCTTTAGCTTGAAAATAGGTCGGAAAGGCTTATTTTTGGCTTCTTCTCTGCAATTTTGAATATAAATGGTTAACTAATGATAAAGAGTGGGCTTTAATTATTTTTTGACTGGATGCAATAAATCATAAGGTGCGGGGTCAAATTCAAATAGGGTGGTATCATCGTAATGGGTGAAAACAAGATAAGTGTTTTATCGCACGCGAAAAGGTGGGTTGGTGGTTTTCAGCTGGGGAGTGCGATAAGATGTGGGGCTGCCACGTAGCAGGGGAGCTAGGGTGCGAAACCACCCATTTCGCACCTTCGATTTGTTTTAAACGTCGGAGAATTGAGGTTGCGAAATAGTTCGGGAATGGTCAGATTTGATAGGCGCCAATCAAACGGTTGACGGGTGTTGAGGGATGAGTTGGGGATTGGTGAGTGGTGGGACCAGGAATGAGTTATGCGATGAGGTATTATATGAAAATGTTAATAATAAGTGGGACCTGGGATAATTAATGGGAGCGGATTATATAGTGGAGGTTTTAGCATATAGTGGGGGATATATATATATATATATATGCTAAAATAATCAAAGGGGTTTTTAAACTATATAAAGCGAGGAATTAATAAACAAGGGGTAAGTGAATATGGATGCGGGATTTAAAAATACACTAGGGATAAGTGTTAAAAATGATATCAGGGAAGGATTTTACAGTGGGCCTTGATATTTTAAACATTTAAAACTTAGGATAAGTGGATTTTGGAGTGTTTTTAAATGGAAAAGGGAATTAGTAAAGGGGATTTTACTGTTCAAATGAAAATGTGTTTTTTAACTAGGAAAAGGGGTTTTAGGAAGGGAAAAGGGGTGAAATAAGGGGAAAGGAGTATTTTACAAGGAAAAATTCCTTCTAAGAGTGAAAGTGGGATTTTAAGCAAGGGAAAGGGGATTTTGGGGAATATTAGTGATATGAAATGACCAATCGATGCTTTCCATGACTTGTAAAAGTGCTTCTGCCTACCCTTCATTTACCCTAACATTGTTTCTTCATTTATTGGGTGCATTTGAGCTTGCTGACCCTTTAATTTTTCTTTGATAAGAAAACTAATTTAATTCTAACCTTATAACTTCCAATGGCCCAGATTAAACTGATGAACTCATTTTTATTCTCTACCTAACTACTGATCTGCCAAGATGAAATGGTTTGGCTAGATCTTATTCACTAACTATTAACATGAAATTTAAAGCATGAATGATCAATATTAAACTGTTTGACCATCATGAATTGTGGCATTTTGAACAAGCTGCACACAATTTTATTTGCAAAAGTAAACTAATGGTAGTGGCATTTAAATGTGCATCACTTTTAGGATCTATTTTTATCTCTTTTTGGTGGGGTTCATACTTTATATTCTTTTTTGATCTTTTTCTTTTAGTCCTTTGATTTTTCTTTTAGGACTTACCCTCTTTTCATTTTTTAATAAGGGAAAACATTTACAAAAATCAAAGTATGTACAATATTACAAGACTAATCATAGTCAATTCAAAATTGTGATGCCTATTATTATAGGACCCTAACACCCTAGATATTTTGTGCTAAGAAAAACATTCGGAAGGACAAAAAAATACTAGAGAACTTATTCCAACATTTATCCCAGTTATTCATTAAAAAAAGAAACGATACATCATAATAATCGATGAAACGACAAGATAATGAAAATAAGGTAAAACAACATTGTTTAGGATAGAAAAGCAAGAAAAGAGGAAAAGATAGTCCCAATGGTTGTAGTCACAAGGTAATAATGGGGAAAATAGATGTAGGAAATAAGTACAAAATTAGCACCCAACATCTCTCCCCAGCTGAAGCACTTGCATGTCCTCATGCAAAATCTCATCTCCCATGATAATACCTCTGATGCAGCTCAATGAGATCATAAGTGTCAGCTGTGTCTTCATCTGGAGACTGGTACCCTTGAGTAGCCATCAACTATCGTACCCAAGACTCTACTTCATACCTGCTCATTTCATATTGAATCTGGTAATCTTCTATTGGTAGCCAAATCAAAGGGAATTTAAATTTTAGCCCAAGCTAGGAAGCGCCGAGGGTTTGTATTATTTGGGCATATGCTGGTACATGTGTAAAAGATACCACAAAGTTCTAAAATGAAAACGGGTCCCCTTCCAACAGCTCAACATTGTTGGCTTCTGTACGCTTCAAACACCCAATCAGGGCTCGACTCTTCATTAATGAAAACTGATTAAGGAAAAAGTTCACACTCCTCCTTCTGTAAGTGGCAACATGTTCCCTTATCCCCGGAGTGCTCAGAATCCTTTTAAATTCTTGCCTTAACTTGGCGGCCCATTCTGGTTCTGCCTGGATCCATAATGTTGCCTTTTCTTCATTGGCATCCATAGATTTGGTGGACAGATGCCACTCAATCTGGTTCCACATAAATGACACAAAGGTTCATAACTGCAAATCCCCCATATAGGAGAATAGAGTCACCACAATTTTCATGCTTGCGTGCTCACTAATTATATTATGTAAAAATAACTCACACAACAGGCTTTTCTCATCAAAATCAGAAGCACGAAAGACATCTAAAAATGTACGAGTGGAAGAACCCAGATAGGGAAAGTTCTCCATGAAGGCTTTTAATTGAAACAGGTAATAGTGTTCCCATAAGAAAATTGGGTAATATGGGGAAGGTCGCCTGCACCCCAACAAATTGAGGGCAAGCTCATGGAGTCACTACAAGGAAAAGACCCTCTAGCAGAGGTTATAAAGGAGGTTTTTAGTGTTATAAAATTGGCCAAAATTGTCAAAAACACATTTTTTGCAACATCCTTTTACGGTTACAGAGGTTTTAGCGGAGCTTTTAATGAAATTTCAACACACTAAAAAAACTGGGCAACTGGAGGTTATTGCGGATGTTTTTTTCGTCGGTGCGCTACTAAGGTGTCAACGCACCAGTGCGTGTCATCTAGAAGGTGGCACGGGGCAAGTGAAGGTGCATGCATTGGGCCGTCAAGGTATAAAAGTGCACCAGGGCGCAGTGTTGGTGATACAACGCATAGGGCCGTTCTAATTCGTCTTGGGATTTGTGCGGTGCCCATAGGTCGTCTAAATGCACCGGTACATCGAGTTATAGAAACGCACCGGTGCACAGTATCAGAAAAACACACCGTTTGTTCTAATTCGTATTGGTATTCTGTGTACTTGTCTTGGCTTTTCTCTAGTTTTTATTGTACCCATTGAGGCACTAGCTGATTTTTCTCAATGAAATGCTTGGCTTTATCCACATTACTATGTCCATCTACTGCAATATATTTACCAAAGATGAAATATAAAGGAGACTTTGGAAAATAATCCAAACAAGCTTCAAATGCATATACTTATGTAGATGAATACTTGGCACGATTGTAGGCATGTTGGATATAATGAAAATGCTGATCCCAAAATTTAGGATGCTTACCACAATATTCTCGAAGGAGATGCACTATTTTTTTGTTCACTACTTTTTTCTGGTCATATGTTTGTGGATGAAATGTTGTGCTCTTCTGCAACTTTGTGTCCATGAATTACCATAAACTTTACCAAAACTTCTCTATAAATAAAGAATCTCGATAAAAAATAATCGAAGTAGGTAACCCAAAATGAACCCATACATTTTGCAAGAACATATTTGAATTTTTTTCAGCTATAACCTATTTCTTACATGGAATTAACAAACACATTTTACTGAAACAATCCACTACAACATATATATAATTATGACATTTTCTAGACATTGGTTTTCGCCCAACAAAATCCATAGAAATATTTTCCCAAGGACGAGAAGGGATAGGAAGTGGAGTGTTCATACCCAATTTCCTATTGCTTGGCTTGCTAGTAGTGCACATAGAACATCATTTTACATATCTTGATACAATTTCATTAATGTGAGGCCAATAACAATACCTCTATAATTGAGTAATTTTTTCCTACACCAAAGTGACCAACAACAAGAGAATTATGGGCTTCCCGTATGACATTGACTCTTTCACACTGTCAAACACATAACTTGCTAAGATGATACAACAACTTGTTATGAACATGATAATCCAAATCTTCAACATGATTTCCTTGACTCAAAGTTGCATAAACATCATTACCACCATTACCACCATTAACACCATCACCTTTTGGTTGATTATAACTTTCTCATTGCAACCTTGTAGTTCTCTCATTGTACAACACTTTCACCATATCATTCATATCAAAGAAAGCCTTTGTAAAAAATTTCTCATCCTTAGACATCAACTCTTGTCCTTGTCCTTCTTCATGCTCCATGAATTGTGGAGTTTGTGTCGTCGAACCAATTTGAGGGTTAGGTTCTTCAAGTGCTCTTTCTCCTCTTCTCAATTTAGACCTTGTAAGCATTAAAAAACCTTGCAAAGTTCTCTCAAACCTTCACAAAACCATGCTCTAATACCAAAATGATCCAAAATTAAAAGGTGAAGGTTTCATGAAATGATTTGCAGGCTATTTTATGTCTTTTAGGCAATGGATTGTGACTGAAAAATCACACAAACTAAAGTAATTTTATTAGAATTTAAAAATTAAAATGGAAAACATGCAACATCAAAACATAACAAATTGATGACATATTTCACCCCTTTTGGGCTACGTCTTTGGGTCCAGCGTCCAATGGTGGACTTTTATATTATACGCTCAAATGCTCAAATTCTTAGATACTCAAATACATCAACATAAAAGTCTCAAATTGAAAAAATAACATTTCCATTGCATCCATAACGCCCAAAAACCCATGTACAGTCTCTTCTTGGGCTAAAAAAGGTTAAAAAAAGACCAAGATAGGCCTCTTTTTCCAAAGTTTCTTGTTAAATGCTCTGCAAAAATGCTTCCTCTACAAAACTTGGCAACAAAATGGTCCTATAGTGTATTGATTAGGGTTATCCATTGGAAACATGGAGGTCTCGAGTTTGATCCAAAAATCTTGGCAGGGTTGGCGCTTTGTATTAAATATTAAACTATTTTTTTTAAATGGCCAACTAGCCTCGCCAATCCTCATGCCCCCGGTTCCTGCATGGTTCCACATGGCCTCGACCCATGGGAACATGAAATACACCATGCGCCCCAACCCCCATTCATTTCTCCAACGATTATGTCAACTGTGATATGGCCAGGGGTCATTGCCTTGGGCGTGAGCAGGGTTCCATTTTCCTGCCCCCTTACTTCTGTTATGTCGGTTGTCTCGTTGTGCGTCATAGAACATGTGGCTAGGTCGATTGGGTATTCTTGCCATCCCGACTATACCTTGCAACCGCTGAAACATTTATTATTAAATATAAACCACCCACCTTGTTTAATAAGAAACATCATGTACCCTGATTTCTTGGGCACCTATTGTGTGATTGGGAGGTCATGGGGTCGAACCTCGCAGAGTTGGTGGAATGACACACAAAATTTTGGGCATCGTTCTCTAGGCCATGTGGCAGCCTTTCATTGGGCCATGTGGCACCCTATGATTGGCCCATGTGGTGACCTATGATTAGTTCACCACATCAATCATACACTCATTCACTGTGTTCCACGTGCCCTCATGCCATTGGTACACCTTCCTGCCCGTACAACCCATTCAACCTACTGATGTCAATGTACGGTCTACCATGTTAGTGTACAATTTGCATAATAAAACCTACAAGTTGGTTTTTTAGTTGTTTTCCAAAAACTTCAGAACGTGATAACTTACTCATATAGTGTTGGATTAAGGCGATTCAAGTGTCGTTGGAATCAGAACAATGAGATCTATGATTCGGCATCGGTTTTGGGAGATTTTTTGCACTTTCATTTTTAAGTATATTTTTAATCCCTTGGATCAAGGAAGGAGACTCGTTGTCAAGGGAGTCATAAGGAATAGGTAGAGTGATGGGTTGTGTGGGCATAATTTAATCATCGAGTGGTTCACTAGGTGTGTCACCTGACTCAACAAATCATTTTACAAATCGATGTGTTCATAAGCAAGCTCAGCTAGACTTAAAGGAATATGCTCACCGTACTAATCTACTTCACAAGGAGAAGGCACCACCCAAGGGTCAGGAGAAAGATGGGGTCCACAAGTGATGAAGAGATCATGTGAATAGAAGAAATTGAAGAAGAAGGAGAATTGGGTGTGGATAAAGGAAATATATCAATAAGTGACAAGCTTTTAAAAAATCCCACACCCACACTCTGATGAGGCAAAGGGTTATCTCCAATGTAACAACCTTGGTTAAAAATCCATGTAAAAAATATATGACCAAGGTCATGGGACACATATTCCAAGCTAAATGGTGCGAAAAATATCCTAGTGGGTGTTCATTTTAGTTTATTATGGCTAAAGGAAATTGGAAAAGGGAATGGAAAAGGCTTTGGAAAGAAAAATTGAAATTTTTGGCACATTTGTTTATGAAAATAATGGAAAATATGAGAAAAGGGAGGTGAAAGGTCACAGGTTGCATGTAAGGAGGAAGATGAAGGAAAATAATGGAAAATTGAAGAAATTATAGGCCTCATTAATAAATAGGCTTCTGAGGATTAGTTGGAAATATTTTTGCTCAAAATTTTGATCAATGTAGTTTGGAGCTCTCATTATTCTCTCTCTCTCACATAATCTTGGATACTTAGAGTTTCTTGGAGCACTCTTTGAGAGTGTGGCATACTTTGGATTTGGAGCAAGAAGGTAAAGGAAATGCAGGAAAGCACAAGAGGACACCGGGATCATTGACTACAACTAGATTTCTTTGTAGGTAACAAGTTGCATGTATGGTTTCCTTGCTAGTTTTGGCATGCATGGCATATGCATGCAATTTATTGGTCATGATTTGTCATTGGCATGGAGGATTTCCTGAATTGACAATGGTTCTATCTAGCCTTACCATTTCCTAGATAGCCATGGTGTTGTAGGTTCATTTCATTGTTTTTTTTCTGCTTGGTTCTCATGTTCATTTAGATGTGGGCTGAGTTACTAGTTACTGGAGCCTTGGTTAGAAAAATGTTTTGGAGCCTTGTAATAGCTTGGGTTGAGTTACTAGTCTTGGATCCTTGGTTGGATAAATTCTTTGGAGCCGGTTGAGTTACTAGTCTTCGAGTGTTGGTTGGACAAACCCTTTGGATCTTGACAACAACTGTGGGTTGAGTTACTAGTCCTGAAGCCTCGGTTGGAAAAAACGCTTTGTAGCCTTGAAAAAATTTGGTAGAGACCAACCTAGTGATGGTTAGTAATGTTTGACCATGAGGTGGAATCATTGGTTGAGGGTTGAGGTATTTTTTCCTTTGGATGCCCTGGTTTGGTTTCGATTGATGAGTTTTATGATATTTCACATTCATGCTTGGAATATGCCACAGGTGTGACTTGCTGAAGAGAGATTTGGATCAGCCATGTCTATGGTCAGGTTGAACGTGGAATTCCCAAAATTGGTTACATTTTTCTTATGGAAATAATAGCTATTTCCTCTTGTATTGATGGGTAAATATTCTTTTCATTATGTGGCGTATATGGTTACTATGTGCTTGCCATTTCTGTTGTTTATATGTTGGTTATGAATGTGTTTTATGATGGTGATGATGTATGGCTCTCATGATGTTTTGATTTGTAAATGAATGAACAATGTATCTATGCCCAATTATATGGTAATGCAGTTAATGTGATTAGGCAACAATTCTTCTTAGCAATTCTTAGATAAGTATGAGACCCCTATGATCATATTTTTTATTTAAAACTATAGATTACATATTTGTGACATGTTTGACAAAATTCCTGTCATGGCTAGTAGGGGTCAAGTCAAATCCTTGTGCAATTATTATTTTTTCATCATTATTCCGCTGTTATATTTCATTTTAAAAAGTTTCATGGTGTTCTGGGCAGTGACCTGGGCTCTAGGCTTGTAAAAGTGGTTCAAATCCCAGGTACATTGGCATAGCTCTGAGGAAAAAATTCCTTTGACACATGCATGCTCATGCTGTGGGAGTGTGGAGAGCCTCCCATACGCACCCTTTTCCCACATAATGGTAGCATCCAAGGGTTAAATGGTCTAAAATCTCAGTGGGACCTAGGGGATGGTTACCTGAGTGGTTGGGATGGCTCCTGGGAGTTTTTTTGCTGATGTGGAAGGTATGTGTGATGTGTTTCCATTGATTCCATTTCCTTAAGGTCATTTAGGAGGTTGAATCAGATCACAGTAGCCTCTCATCACATGTTTACCCTGGTTGGTTGGTTACTTGGGTAGATGTGGGAGGAGGGTGTTACATCCAACATATAGCACAAAAGTGCCCATAGTGGTATACTTGGTTGACGACATGAAATATTATAACTAATCAATCATGACAATATTTCCTTCATAAGGAAAAATAAGCAAAGGAAACATAGAAGATACAACAATTTTCATAACATAGAACCAACTATGGCCAAGGAGAAAATTATAGTCTATGGGAGCATCAACAACTTCAACATAGACATGCGCAATTTCCGCCATAAATCATGGGAAATGAAGGAATAAAACCTTTAGGAAAAAATGTGTGACCATCAAAGGCATGAAGAGTTTTATTTGATTTAATGAGTGCTAGAGAAAAATTAAATTTCCAACATGACCTAGAAATCACACAAGTAGAAGACCCCTCATCCACAAGAGTGTGGAATATCTCAAATCTAAAAACATGCATTGATGTCTGGAAAGTAGCTTGATGGGAGAATATAAAATGAGGGGAATCAGTGTAAAATGTGATCAAATTGGACTCTTAGGGGTTAACCACTCTGATAGTAGCCAACAAGGCTTTATGTTACATAGGGGAAGCTCTATAAAACCTCCAAAGTAGACATGACGGAATGTGCTTGGGCTAAATCTTAAACAATATTGTATTGCTAAGCAGTCCATGCATTAGGAAGGTGTGTCAAATTATGGAGAACACCCTGACATGGGTGATATATTGGATCCAAAGGCTTATCTAGTGTGAGAGGTCCACTAGGAACAAAGGGTTCACCAGTTCGTTAGAAGAAAAATTTGAATCAAGAGTGTCGTAAGACTTAGAACTTGTAGACAATTTAACTTGTTTAATACATAAATGGATAGTTGCATAGCCTGGAGGAAGCTTATGTTCCCCACCATTTCCCCAGACAGAGGGGGAGGAGCTTGTCCAACCATTTTTTGTTGTGGTGGAATGGATGAGTCAAGACATTCGGTTGTTAGGTGGTGCAAGAAAACAAAGAACTTCATCCATATGTGGGAACTTGTGAGCCAAATTATCTCCTTGAAAAATATTATAGGGAAATTTAATCGTACTGTGTCACTCATTTGTGTCCCCACCTCAATTAGGTTGATTTTGAGGAGTTTCCTGAGTAGGTAGGATTATTCTTTTACTTGTTGTTTTTATTTTTCCCACTAGTTTGTTGAGGATTATTTGGTGTTGTGGAATTCACCGTGAGAACCTCGGTGGTTTTCTCATAAGATTGTGCTTTTTGAGAACCAAATGAACTTTCTGGGGCTTGGGGTGTAACAATCAATTTCCCTAGTTAAGTAACTATCTGGTTCACAACATCATAGGAAATGGAGTTGATGACAACATCAAAATGCAATCTTGGTTTGGGTTGTTGTGGATCAGTTTAACGTTAAGGATCATTAGGAATAATATCATACAAGGTTCCTAACTAAGAAAAAATCAAATCAAGATGTTGAAAACGTAGAATTTGTTACTCCTTGGTAGCTACCCTAACCATAATGAAATCCTTGACTATAGGTGGAAATAAGGATTGGGTAAACCAATATTTAATAGGTAATTTAGTTCTTACTAACCTATTTCATCTCCTCCACTCAAGAATATGATTAGAGATACAAATATAATTATCTTGTTTTAATGTGGACAAAAGGTCAATCTAGAAATCCTACCGTGAAGGTAACTTAAAATGATTAAAAAAGTTACAGGCCAAGGAAGAAACACCACTATAACATGCTCTATCAAGTTCAATATAAGATTTAGCAACATCATCGTTTGGGGTTCTTTGAAAAATCCACAACCTCAAAGAATCATTCGCCAAAGAATTAGAATAAAACCATAGATGGTAGGTGGTGATGTGTGTGGATAGGCTTTATATTGACTTCCCTTCAAAATTAGTAATACAAAAATGAAGTTTAAAATGCATTGGTGGCCAGCTAGGATCATGGCATATGGGGTCATTTCTATGTTTATCAAAATAAAACAAATCAAGGGGTGTTTGAAATAGAAGTTGATGTTCGTTAAATGGTTCAAAAGGGAAGAAAGGAACCACTAAAGGACCATATGGGCCCTCTATAGCATAGTTAGTGGTAGATGCATGTAGACCAAGGTTATAGTTCATCCCAAAAAATTGAGTTCTTGGGCCAAAAGATGTGGTGAAAATATATTTTCCTCTAGGGTAAGTGCCCTTAGAGAAAAAAGGGATCCCAAAGGCATGACTACTCATGGGTTTATATCTGACACTAGAAGAAGGATATCCTTGTACAAAATCATTTTTGTAAGCATTAGAATTTTTTGGAAGTGGTACTAATGGAGTTAGAGCTCCCAGGTAAAATAGCCCCTTCGAAGTAAAAGGAACCCCAAGAGAAATGTATATATTGACATTGCTGGACCCGCCAACATTTAGGGGATCTCCCCCATATGAAGTCCCAACTAGACCTCACACCGTTTGGAGTAGGATTCTCGACCGTGAGGTTTTAATGATCTTCCTTGGTTTTCAAAACACAGAGAGTGGTGGACGACGTCTTTGGTGAGAACAAGTGTGTGACCCTGCAGAGAGTCAATTCTGACGTATGACGGCTCCAACACACGAAGGTAAAATAAATTGTGCCCCTTGGAAGTATGCATCTTAGAAGGTACACACGAGTAAAATGAAATCACACAAACTAACAAGCATAATAATCCACAAGTTAAGGTAATGGATTAACACATCAACATGCATCCAACAAGGTTCATACAAATGCAAACAAAATAGTTTATAAGCATATACATAAGTTAAATATCATATTTTGAAAATAAAACAAGAATATTCCTACTATATCCACATCATATGCATGAAAGCATGTCAGATATGAGTTTTATTGAAAGTGATAGTTCCATTCATACATAAAACATTTGACAATCCACTTTCCCCAATAGTGGAACGTGAAGTTTACAACACCTTCTCCTCTAAAGAAGTATACTCACTATACACTATAGAGAGTCCAAGGCTCACACAAAACTCCCAAGCTCTTCCTAAGCCTAAGCCTAGCCAAAATATTGGCTCCCAAAAACCCCTTACACGAGTTATGAGGATATATTTATAACAAAAGAGGGTGACTCTTGGAATGCCCCCTTTGTGACTCTTGGACTCCCCTCATGAATCTTCAACTTCTTACAAAATAACTCATTACATTACATATGACTCTTCACATTCCAACAAGGACACTTGGAATTTCACTTTGACAATAATTACAGATAGTGTTATATTTTCCACTCATACCCATATAAGAAAAAATAGGGTAGAGACAACTTGAAAATATAACAAGAAAAAACATTATGATGTTGGAGTTTGGGTGAACTCAAGATGGGAAAATTCGACTTGATGCTTCTCTGTCACATATTGATTCCAAGCTCGGTATTGTTCTATGGTCTCCCTAAAATGCATGATAGTGTCAGGCTGGAAGTGAACTCTTGCCTCCATAGCATCTGGGTACAATGTCTTCGAACTAGTCTAAACCTGTTTCTCAATCAGGAGAAACATTGTTCTGATATGAACAGGACCTTTGATGTAGGTTTTCATGTTTTGTCTATTCAGTTCTAAGTCCTCCTAGGTGGCATTCAAGGTGGGTCCTCCTGAAAGATAAGCCTGTAAAGCGGGATGATGAAGTGATCAGTTAGCTGCTCCATTACTCCTCTATGGATGCAATTTGAAAGCAACTTACAATAGATATCCATGACATGTTCTCTTGGTGTCCACATCCAGTTCATGCCAAGAAACTAATTCTATGCAAAGAGCGCATCTAGTAAGTATGCATACATATAGAACCTTGCTTGCTCTCCCTTGGGAGGATCTCGAGCTTGTGCTACATGGGCGCTTATCTGATGAGCCAAAATGTCTAACCAGCTGAACAACTTCCCCTCATTCATCGTCTGGTTCAATAAGATAGCCCACCCATCAAGAAAGGTCTCTATGCTCAGTTGGTCATATATTATACAAGCTAAGATGACCAAGAACTGGTAGGAATTCCTGAGTGAATTTGTATTGTATGTTTTGGTGGGTGTCTTTTTAAACTTCGATGGCTCCTTTACCCAACTTTTGATAATATCCTCTGTGCTCGCATAACTTTGAGTGGCATAAATAATGAGTCCATGATCTTTACTGACTCAAGAATATGATACATCCGTTGAAAATATGTTGCCATAAATGTAGCAAGATTTTGTCTGTTGGTGTTGCTCAGTGTCATAGCTTTCTCATCAGTGTGTGAGACAACCCAACTAATCACATATGCACATAGGAAGGTTGGATACCTGCATGCAACCATGTATATTCCTTAATGACGAATGCTGATATAAACATGTCAGTCCTATAAATCTGCCCCAAAGTCCTTTGCAAAATCATCTTTAATCTTCTACCATGTCAGTTTCGATTCCTTTTCTACAAACAGTTGAGTGTCTGCATATAATGGAAAGCTAACCAACAATTTCTCAATTTCTTCCTCGATACTACTTTTAGTGGTTTCTTTTGAAGCAACTCTCTTGGGTGCCATGGTGATAGTGACTGTTGGAGAGGTGCTCAACAACTATTGTACTCGTGGGACAAAAAAGGCACTCATGTCAAGCAAACATTAGTTTTAAGAAAAAACACTTTCAAGGCATGGTTAACCAACAAACTCGGCATTTGATGGGAAGGGTGCAATTTTCACTGGAAAGAGGGGTTGTCTACCTGAGGGAACTTCACACTATGCAGTCCCAGTAGTTAGGGTGGAATATTGAGGTCTGAGACTGCGCAATGTGAAATTAAGCCTGAGAAGTGGTCTGAGAGAGACTAAGCATTGTGTAGTCTCAGTGGCCAGTGATGCGGACTGAGCCCTGGAACTATACAATGTGTAGTTGGGCTTGCCTATGCTATGCACTGTGTAGTCCTAGAGGCTAAGCTCTCGGCGTGAGCCTTAATATTGTTGAGAAATTGAGGGATTTTATTAAATTTCTCTTCTTGATAATTACTTGTGATTTGCTTTATGCTTCTTTCTTAGATCTTGTCTTCATTATATTATTATGCTCTTCTCATCAAGCCAATTATCAAATACACAAAAGACACAATATTTAGGCTTGCAAGCCAGGGCCAACACCTCTCACTCTTTGAGAGGAAAACCCGATAAGAAATTATTCTTGTATACCTTCAAATGATGACTACTAAGATAATGAAAAATTCCCTTGACCCAATAATCCTCCAATACCCTTTTCACTAAGCTTCACTACTCTTCTCGGCTTCTTCTTTCGTTCCTTCCTTTTTAGCATTATTTTTCACTGCACCTTCAACTAGAGAAACTCAATCTCTTCTTCAACAACCCTTGAAAAAGTACTCCATTTTGGCTTCCTTTGTTCTCTTTCTTGGCTGCCTAAGGTCCTCTTCCTTAGTCTCCTTTATGTGCTTTTATATGTCACCTTTTATCCAATACTGAAGTCCTTCAATGCTGCAACACGCCTTGGAATATTCTGAGTTTATGCAATATATAAGTGCAGACCCAAGACCGAATAGTGGAGACCTTATTGCTACATAGACTTTCCTTCTCCTTCGCACTCTTTTTAACTCCTTCTCGCAGATTTATCCTCTTCTTCTTTTCGCTGTCCTTCACACTTATGATTGCAGACTTATCCGAATTGGATGTGCTACAATGAGCCTGAGTCATGCTACATATAGATATTGTCTTCTTATCTCTAGGCCGACATGATATTTGTAGGAGATTCGACATCAGCAAGAAGGATTTCCATCATATTTTAGGCCGACTTGGAGAGGCCTAGTGACAAGGTCTTGGAGAATTACTTTTACTTAGAAAATGTGCATTTTTACAATTATAACATGAATTCATGACAATGACTCTAATTATCTTTATGACAAGATGAAAAAATCCTAAAGACATCAAGAAGAAGTATTTGACCTATAAGATCTCTCACTCGTGAAACCCATGATGCAAGCATACAATAAATACATTTTATTTTTCTTTGTCTATTCTTTACATAAAATCATAATTACATGTAATTATGATGACCGAACCTAGTTACATTTTTCAACACTCCCTCTTAACTAGGGAGGAATTCGTAATGCTACTTGGTCATTCTCAATCTGAAGAATCAGATTGGTAACCCATTTCTATAACATCATATTAGCCAAAATTTTCATATAGCAAGGCCTTGACTAACAACTCCATCTCTCCAGGAGATCTTGAGCCCCAATGTTGGTGACACCAATTATTAATAGACACCATCATCATTATCTCTCTTGGAACATACCCCACCCAGGTTCTCCTAGAGTATGGAAAGGACTATTCTTATCCTGGATTCCAAGTCCTCAAAGAATATCATTCCTTCCACGACTACTCTTATCTTGGATTCCCTAATACATTCTCAAATAGTATCATATGTCAGATGATTACCCAATCCTCCGTTTTTTCTTCCCAGGTTAAGACCAGAAATGTGTCTTTCTCTCCCTCTCAATTAGGGAGGAAATGTACTCATTGCTATACAAGGAACGCACCCAAGCTCCCTCTTGTCTTAGGAATTTCCAAGTTTCTACCAAGTAAGAAACTTGTTTCCAGGCTCCCTCTTAATCAGGGACCTGTAGCAACTCTTCAGGAAATAATGGGACATCTCGCTGCTCTGAAGAACTTGTTTATTCGATTTCATAAATTTATTTGTTACGAAGTCTTAATATTTTGTGATCTCTTCATAGAGAACAATCCATCCATCACTTTCATCCACGAGCCATCTCATCATTTCATTGGAGAGTGATCCACCAGTCTTTTCATCTCATCCAGATATTATTCAATTATAAACATGAATACTTAAATAAAAATGAGCTTATTGATGGTCTTTCATCATGACATTTTCCTGTAGGTATACATCCTTCATACATTTTGACACATCTCTCAAAGATATGAATTTCCAAGGGTCTTCATTTATTTGAGACTTCCAACAGAGTCTTCATATCTTTCTGAGAGATTTCCCAGTCAAATATTCTTGGTCTTCATGGATGTTGATTTTCTTTACCGTGGTTGAATTTCTCACGATATCTTATTTTATTTATTTATACAAATTTTATTTAATTTCCAGGAGCTTTAAATTAGAGTTCCTTAAGTGTATTCAACCACTTCATACTCCATATTATGTTGATTTCATCTAGTGTGAACCATTCCTTTCGACAACCTTTTCATAGGAGGAGATTCATTTTCTTTGATCATACTATCTGCAACCATATGACATGATTTCATAATATCTAGTGTAAGCATATATGTATACTTCATCTTTTCCCTTGAGTCATCTTAAAAATTCTTGTAGCAATTTTACTTAGAATGAAAAATCTTCATTTTCTCGACCTACTACATCAATGTGTAATCATATCCTAATCCCTTGAATTCTACAAGTTAGAATTCTTGATGAAACATTTTTTATTCCTTTCTAAAACAGTGAATCCAAAGAGGATTCCATTAGAAAATAATATTATTAGCACATGTTTCCATATTGATTAATGAATGATGAGCCTTGACCTATATGACTAGTTTTTCTTCATGACTGTCATTTCAAGTGAGGTTTCCAAGAGCTACATACTTCATAGCATGATTGTCTCATATTTTGTTCCAAACATCTTCCTATGACCAGTGCTCTTATTTCAATGCTTTTATTAATTCTAATATGATCCATATATCTAATTTACAATGCTACATATCTTACTATTTTACAACCGCAAAATACTTTATAGTGAAGAATATTATATCAATCATAGTGGAGATATCTCACTCATTCTTTCTTAGGCTTCTCTGTTTCTGGTTCTTCCATTTCTCCAATGATATGGGATTATTCCATTTTTATATTGTCTTTATTTGGTTTAGGACAATCTCTTTTATAATTACCAAATTCATGACATCCATCACATCTTATTTTATCCATGTTCCTCCTTTTCTTTTGAGGGTTAAATTTACCAAATCTTCCCTTTCTCCTTGTCATGACATCATAGGATTGCTTTTCTTCATTTGATCCCATATCGATTTTTTATTTCAACCTGTTTTCCTATATATTAAATAGAGACTAAATATCTTGGAATGATGTGGCTTCTTTCTTCCCATAAATACTTGTAGTGAAGTTTCCCCATCCTTCTAGTAGAGCATTTAGTACCATTGTGGTCATTTCTTTATAAGACATAATTTCTCCCAGTTCTTTTAGTTGATATAATATTTCAGAGATATTCATGAAATATGAAGTTATTACTTCCTCCTTTGAAAAATTTAGCTTGTATAGTACTTGTCTTAGAGAGATTACTTCTCCTGCAGTACTCACAGAGAATAACTCTACCAATTTGTTATACATTTCTTTTGAAGTTTATAGTTTTGATATATATGGGATGAGAGAGTATTTTATGGATTCTATAAGAATCCTCTTGGCTCTCACTTCTCCCTTCATGTATTTGGAATGTGCTTGAGTATCTTCTTTTGAAGGTAGAGTTTATGATCCTTTGATATGGTCCATGACTTCATTCTCAATAAGATTCAGGTTTGTCCTTTTCTTCCATGCAAGAAATTTTGAAGCCACAACCAATTTTTTTCTTTCCGTACAAAAATAAATTTTGACATATTCAAATGAAGTCATAAAGATACTTAATTGTGTAGATTATTTCTTTTTTTCTTGATTTCTCTTTTACTTTGACGATGATATAGATAGTTGATGTAATATCCCAAAATGGAATAATGCATTGATACACAAACACAACATTTGAAACACATAAAATGTACATGTAAAAGTATGATCAAAACAAATATAAACAGAATAGATGATCCATTTTATTCATAGGCGATGATTCAGTTACAACAATGTACAAAATGGAGGTACTCTAGCCAGAGAGATGGCCTAGAATGACCCTGAAAGCATGCCACAACAAGCACTGCGTAATTGGAGAGCTACAGGAAGCAATACTGCGTTGTCCCTTCAGTAGATGATAAACATGTGACTGCTGGCTGAAAGGGAAATGCAGATATATGGATATTTGGAGCTCTGATGATGCCAAGATTCAAAATATGGGCACTATGATGGACACCCAAGATAACCCAGAAAGGAAATTCCAGATCTATGAGATTGGAAATTCACTCTCCCAGGGTTTGATCCCTTGACTGTTGGGTTATGCAGATATGAAGCTAGATTTTATCATATGATGGCTGAAATATGATGTACAACCATATATATTCTTGAAAGGCTGATCCCTTCTTCATATCTCCAAGCTAGAAGCTTGAGATCTTGTCTCTTCTTCCTCCTCCTCAAAATGCAACTACTGAATATGCACCTGCTGGAAAAATTGTGTTGCACAAGAGGGAGAGACTCAAGCCTGCTGAAATATGCTGCAAATAAGCTCCAGGCTGATGGAAACAGGGATGGAAAAGTGAGGGGATGATCCCTCACATGATTCCTAGCTGAAGTGCTAGAAACTTCCTTCCTCCTCTGGATCTGCAATGTTGGAATGCGAAATCCTTGATGGGACTGCTGCTGATAGGAGGTGAGTAGTATTTGGCTTGATGCCAGATCTAAAATTATGGTCTAGTAATGTTGATCTTGAAGTACAAGGTGATAAGAAAAATCCTGCATTGGTTCTTCAGCTAAAATAGTGAAGACAACCTCCTCCTCTCAAACCCTTCTTCAGAAATGCGTAATTTCTGAAGGTACGTGTTCTTCAGAGAGTAGGAACACTATGGCACCAATGCCTGATGATGAATAGAAGCTCAGAATACCTTCCCAAAGTAGGCACTCGAAGTCCCCCTTGGGTAAGGGTGGGATTCCCGCTCGGGAACACCTTGTGCTAAACAGCACTGCAGACTTAGCTAAACAACTTAAGCATGCATGGAATGTCAAATGACACTTCTAGATCTAAAGAGATCTCAAATCAATAATCTAAAGCCTACCTTCCATTCCACCTTAATCTTACTTATATACAAAGTGAGCCTTCCTAGGCCCTGGCCCACCTCTAAACTGCGCTATGCATGTGGACATAAGTCTCCATGATTGACTGCGTTGTCTCTCCAAGTCCTCCATCATGTCTACATGCAATGTTCACCCTCTCCATCATGTGTGAATTAAATGCACTACTTCCTCCATCATCTCATCATGAATGCTTTATGATCTTACATTAGATTCCCTCCATGATATCAATTGACTGCTTCAACCTCCATGATCTATCTCATTAATGAGACATGATCTCCAGTCCTTTCACATTAAGTAGCTGCTCCACTACTGCATAATGTAGATCTATGTCTAATTAATCCACATTCACACATCAAAATGTGGATCTTATTCATCTTTGAGGATTATGGGTCCCTCCACCCTTTTATTTACTTAATTAATTAAGTTTATTAAGAACTCTAATATTCCAAATAACATGTGAAATTTTTGGAATATTACAGTCCTCCACGGAAAACTGTTGCTTGTCCTCAAGCAACTACAAAATTAGATGCAAAGCCATCTATTCCCCTCCAAATGGCATCCACATAAGGAAGGCCTCCTCCATCTGCTGCAATGTGTTATGCATGTTTGGTTCCAAAGTTTCCTCTCAAGAATGCATAAAATGACCTCCAACTGGGTAGTTAGATGTCCTTCATTCTCCAAGAAGTACCAAGTAACAACCATAAGCTGCCCAACATCATCATCAATACATGAGATACATAAAATAAAGTGGTTCTTCCCACAAAGGAAAATCCCCATCTCACAAAACATCTCTTCATCCCATGCTCTATGAAGTAGATTGAGCATTGACATGCCCTCACCCTTAGCCCTGTTGGCCTTGTTGGATCCAAGCATTCTTCCAACATTCTGCAAAACAAGAATTAGAGACATATGGGTAAAAAAAAATGTCAAACCATATTCTCCCAATAGTAACCACTGGAGTAAGGCCTCTTGCTGCCATCCTCCACCTTCATTATGCAAGATGGTCAAGCCAAACTCTCCCAAAAGCAACCAAAGCAACAAGAGATCTTGCTGCCTCTTTACCTTCTCATGTGAATCATGGAGTAAAAACATACTATTAGACATGTGGAATGTCACATTAGCCCAATACAAGCAAACACCATCATTACACATCATGAAAGTACCATGCCAAGTTCTACACAATACAAAACACATAGACATAGGAGATGTCATGTGATGGCCAAACTCTCTCAGAAACAACCAAAGTAACCATGCCTTTTTCTTCTACATTCTTCCAGTGATGTGCAAGGAATGAATAAGAAAAATATGATTCATTGGGTGGGAACCATACTCACCCAAGAGTAGCCAGTGTAACCATGCCTCCTTCTTCATTATATGATTATTATTCAAGGCATGGATCAAATAAATAGGGGCTTTTGGGTAGTAACCCTACTCACCCAAGAGAAACCAGCGTAACCAAGATTCTTGTTGGCCCATGTCATATATCTGCAATTGGTCATGCAAACCCTTGTTTATAATCCTCACCCACTCATCCCCATGTGGATGATGAATGATGTTTTGCATAAACATGGTATCCTCCCATTGTAGAATACCATCCTCCTCAAACTGATGAATAACTTTGCACTCCATGATATGTTGAAGTGCACCTCCAATGAGATCTCTCCATGAGATTATCTTTTCATCAATGGCCCTCCAAAACCAATAAGGTTCGATATCTGCTGCAGGTAGAAGTTTCTCTTTGAGCAATGAGATGCTCATTGAGAAAGAGTCATCTTGAAAGGGGAAAATATTGCCCATCTCAAGATATCTACCATCTATCATCTTCTTCTCCATGGCTTCATGAGTGAAGCTACCATTTGATTGCTGCCATAAGGAATTGGTCTTCTCCTTCTCACTGCTGCTTATTAACAGCACTATAGTTCTGCAAGGTGATACATGTGTTGTCTCAAAGCAAGGCACAATGTTGAACTCATAACCAACGATTGTACATAGGATCATACTCATACCATCTTCTGAAACTCCACATTTCAACTCAAATGGTTGAATGTAGTTCATCAATGACAAACTAGGATGGTTATTCCTTCCTTCCTTGATTAGATCAAGGGTCCTCTACGCAGTGATATGATGCTGCTTCAAATCAGCATGTTGTTCTAAGCCTTGGTCATGCAATAGCCCTAATGGCATGTCCCCATAAGTTTCCATAAGAGGTACTGAAACAATATGAGATGAAAGTGGATGCATACCTTGGATTAAATGATGTGTGGGAACATCTTGCAAGACCACAAGAGTTCCTCCAACTGGGACAATGGTCTCTCCAACTGCTGGTAAGAGTGATGGCTGCTCTTCTATCAATGTACCAGTGCTGGAATCTACCTCCTCTTCCTCATGCATATCCTGAATCATGCATGGGACTCTATATGCCAAGAGATTAAGACTATCATGCAATGATGCAAGGGTCTCTCCTCCGAATACAAGTACTTCTGCAGCTAATGATGAATATAGTGGCTCTTTGTCCAAAGTGACAAGAATGACATCCTCCTTTTATTTCTCAAGAAATGTCTCTTTGTAAAATATTTCTAGTCTTCTTCTATCAAACTTCTTCCTTAACCTTGAAAATAAATCTGAATATTTAGTCACCTTTGCATGCTCCATGTGACCAAACCACCAATAATTGGCTTCATCATGAAGATGAAGTGCTGCAATCTGAACACTCTTTTTTAGCTACAGGATGTAGCCTGAAAAATGCAACTAACTCTTTCCTCGAATCCTTTACAGTGCTTAAGGAAGATCCATAAAATGCAGGCAAATAGAATCTGTTGTGCCTCTTTCTTCTATTGCTGCTATAGGATCTTATTTCTTCTTTGAGTTTTAAGAATTGTTGGAGAGTTAGATTCTCCTTGATTTCTCTAGACTGAGATTCATATTCTTGGAGATAGTCACCAAGGGTCTCCTTATTTGGTGTGTCTCCTTCCTCTTCTTCTCTTGCTAAGAAGTAGGCATGGTACAACATTGTGGACCTTGTGAGGTTGAATTCTCACATCCATAATGTGAAATACTGGAGCTTCCTTTATGTGAAAATCCTCTTGGAGAATTTCTATATCTCTCCATCCTCATATCTTTGATGTCTCTGTTAATACCCTGCATAGTGTGGAGAAGAAGCTTTGAAAACTCCTTTCCCTTCATTTCTCCTGATAATAGAGTCTTGCCTTCGTCTCTTCTATAAATATTCTCCTTTCTGTGAGAAGCTTCTTCTTCTTCTGATGACATAGATATAATGTCTCACAGGCTAAGCCAAGATTATGCTTTGATACCACTGTAGTATCCAAAAATGGAATAATGCATTGATACACAAACACAATATTTGAAACACATAAAATGTACATGCAAAAGTATGATCAACACAAATATACACAGAATAAATGAGCCATTTTATTCATAGGAGATGATTCAGTTACAAAAGTGTACAAAATGGAGATACTCTAGCCAAATAGATGGCCTAGAATGACCCTTAAAGCATGCCACAACAAGCACTGCGTAACTGGAGAGCTGCAGGAAGAAATACTGCGTTGTCCCTTCAGTAGATGTTAAAAATGTGACTGTTGGCTGAAAGGGAAATGCATATATATGGAGCTTTGGAACTCTGATGATGCCAAGATTCAAGATCTGGGAACTATGATGGACACCCAAGATAACCCAGAAAGGAAATTCCAGATCTATGAGATTGGAAATTCACTCTCCTAGGGTTTGATCCCTTGACTGTTGGGTTATGTAGATATGAAGCTAGATCTGATCATATGATGGCTGCAATATGATGTACAACCAGATCTAAGCTTGAAGGGTTGATCCCTTCTTCAGATCTCCAAGCTAGAAGCTTGAGATCTTGTCTCTTCTTCCTCCTCCTCAAAATGTAGCAACTGAATATGCACTTGCTGGAAAAACTGTGTTGTACAAGAGGGAGAGACTCAAGCCTACTGAAATATGCTGCAAATAAGCTCCAGGCTGATGGAAACAGGGATGGAAAAGTGAGGGGATGATCCCTCACCGGATTCCTAGTGGAAGTGATAGAAACTTCCTTCCTCCTCTGGATCTGCAATGATGGACTGCGCAATACTTGATGGGACTACTGCTGATAGGAGGTGATTAATGTTTGGTATGATGCCAGATCTGAAATTATGCTCCAGGAACACTGACCTTGAAGTACAAGGTGATAGGAAAAATCCTTCACCGGTTCTTCAGCTTAAATATTGAAGACGACCTCCTCCTCTCAAACACTTCTTTAGACATGCGTAATTTCTAAAGGTATGTGTTCTGCAGAGAGTAGGAACACTTTGGAACCAATGGCTGATGATGAATAGAAGCTCAGAATACCTTCCCAGAGTAGGCACTCAAAGTCCCCCGTGGGTAAGGGTGGGATTCCCTCTTGGGAACACCTTGTGCTAAAGAGCACTGCAGAATTAGCTAAACAACTTAAGCATGCATGGAATATCAAATAACACTTCCAAATCTAAATAGATCTCAAATCAATAATCTAAAGCCTTCCTTCCATTTTGCCTTCATCTTCCTTATATACAAAGTGAGCCTTCCCAAGCCCTGGCCCCCCTCTAAACTGTGCTATGCATGTGGACATAAGTCTCCATGATTGACTGCGTTGTCTCTCCAAGTCCTCCATCATGTCTACATGCAATGTTCACCCTCTCCATCATGTGTGCATTAAATGCACTTCTTCCTCCATCATCTCATCATGAATTCTCTATGATCTTACATTAGATTCCCTCCATGGTCTCAGTTGACTGCTTCGACCTCCATGATCTATCTCATTAACGAGACATGATCTCCACTCCTTTCACATTAAGTAGCTGCTCCACTACTTCATAATGTAGATCTATGTATAATTAATCCACATTCATAGATCAAAAAGTGGATCTAATTCATCTTTGAGGATTATGGGTCCCTCCACCCTTTTATTTACTTAATTAATTAATTTTATTAAGAACTCTAATATTCCAAATAACATGTGAAATTTTTGGAATATTACAGTTGAAATACTCCTTCTTGATGAAGATAGTTTTCTTCAAGAGTGATATAAGAAGGTAGATCACCTTAGACTTTTTATAATGAATTAATGATGGATTGATGATTTCTTCGATAATGTTGACTTGGCTTCAACAAGAGAGTGATATATTTAGAACTTTTGAATATGAATATCACACCCTTGATCTTGGTTTTCCTTGAAAGGAGATTGATGTATTAGTCCTTCAATTTTGAGAGGGGATATTTGAGTTCTCTTGAGATGGCTTGAAAATTTTCTCCAAATTATTTGAAAAATTCTTCTTGAAAGATGATCTTTGATGTCTTCCTTGAAACTTGATCATTAACTGTCTTCTTGCTAGACTGCCCTTTCTTGTCTTCAAAACCTAAGCTCTAATACCATATTGAGAAATTGAGGCCTTTTATTAAATTTCTCTTCTTGATAATTACTTGTGATTTAATTTATCCTTTTTTATTAGATATTTTCTTTGTTGGATTATTATGTTATTCTCATCAAGTAAATTATAAAATACACAAGAGAAACAATATTTAGGCTTGCAAGCCAGGGCTAAAACCTCTGACTCTTTAAGAGGAAATCCCGATCAGAAATTATTCTTATATAACTTCAATTGACGAGTACCAAGACCATGAAAAATACCCTTGACCCAATCATCCTCCAAGACTCATGTCACTATCCTTAATTGCTCTTCTTGGCTTCTTCTTTTGATCCTTTATTTTTAGCATTTTTCTGTGTTTCACCTTTTTCTAGACAAACTCGATCTCTTCTTTAACAACCCTTGACAAAGTACTCCCATTTGGCTTCCTTCGATCTCTTTCTTAGCTGCCTAAGGTCCTCTTCCTTAGTCTCCTTTCTATGCTTTTATATGTCACCTTTTATCCACAACCAAAGACCTTGGATGCTGCAATAGGCCTCAACCTATTCTGAGTTTATGCGAGACATAAGTGCAAACCAAAGACCGAACTATGGATACCTTATTGCTACACAAACTTGCCTTCTCCTTCGCACTCTTTGTAACCCATTCTCGCATATTTATCCTCTTCTTATTTGCACTATCCTTCACACTTACGATTGAAAACTTGTCCGAATTTCATGTGTTACAATGAGGCCGAGTCATGCTCTATATAGAGAGTGTCTTCTTGTCTATATGCTGACATGATATTTTTAGGAGAGGCGACATCAACAAGGAGGATTTCCATCATATTTTAGGCTGACATGGAGAGGCCTAGTGACAAGGTCTTGGAGAATTAATTTTAATTAGACAATGTGTATTTTTACAAGTGTAACATGAATTCATGACAATGACTAATTATCTTTATGACAAGATGACAAATCTTAAAGACGTCAAGAAGAAGTCTTTGACCTATAATATCTCTTGCTCATGAAACCCACGGTGCAAGCAGTACAATAACATTTTATTTTTCTTTGTCTCTTATTTACATAAAATATTAATTACATGTCATTATGAAGGTTGAACCTAGTTACACTTTTCAACAAATATTGCGTAGTGCCCAACTGGCCAAAGTGAAAAGCGGCCAAGGGAATGGTAGATTTTCCCAAGGGAAGTTTGAAAAACGAGCAGATGTGAGAGATATTGTTGGATTGATTTTAGATCTAAATAAGTGTGAATGAAAAAAGACAAATTGAGTGTAGAAATTGAATAAACAGGAATAAAACCAAATCAATGAGGGGTTGTCGCAACGAAGAGCGTTGGTGAAAAAACGAAGAAACTGATGCAACACTTGGGAAATGAAACAAATAAATTGAAACAACACTTCTACAAGATAAAAAAATTTGAAATTCTAGCATGCATGCAAATATACACGCATAACAAGAATCACACAAGCCAAACGAAAAAAAACGATAGAAAAAGTGACAAAAAACAATAAATGTGAAACTCACACAGAAAAGTAACGACGATCACACAAAAGGTTCCTTGATCTCCTCAAGATGATAGAGATCCAATATCAAGCTTGTAAATGAGCTCTAGGAGTGTTGATTATATAGATTTGATAAAATTAGGGTTTATGACGTGCACTGCCAAAAATCAAGGAAAAAGGCATTTGATGAAAGTTTCCAAAAATAGCAAGAGTGCGTCCTTCAAGTTACTAAAAACATTTCCCTATATTTTAGGGATAAATTTTTTATTTTTTATATTTTCATATTTTTTCGAGAAAATTTTTCATGCACATCACCAGGAAAGATTGTGCAATTTTTGGAATTGGGCAACTTTATGGCTTAGTGCACTGTGCATTTTATGAGCTCAATGAGGGACTGTGCAGTTTCTGGGGTCAATGATGGGCTACCTTCCATGATTGTTCATTTTCTGAGCTGAAGGTTGACTTCTAGTCATAACTGTGCAATTCCAATCATCAAGCTTGCCTTCCCTCATGGATTGCACAATTTTTGGAGGAAAGCTCATAACTATCGTGAAACACTAAGTCAGGAGATTAGCTTGTGACTTAGAAAGATTAACCAAGTGTAAAAAAAGTGAACACAAGCATAGATATAGGATAAACATCAATCAAAGCGTGAATACATGATAGCAGTGAAATATAAGCTCTTGTGAAAAGAAGGTTGGGCTCCAAAATCTTAGCACAACAAAATTTTTGGAGGGTGCTTGTAGCCACTACAACACTGGCGACACAATGGTAGAACTCCAACTCTCTGAATGAATCTTGTCACGTGCAACATTGGTCTCAACCTTCTGGAAGTATTTTTGAATTCATTTATTACCACAACTCCCTCACTTAGTATGATTTAAATACATGGTCCCATCCATGCTCTTCATCGATGACACACTAACCAAGCCAAGTAAAACCAAGTATTTTTTATTGGGGATTAGGAGTATATAATTTCACGAGTAAAAAGAAATTTTCAGAGACTTGTTTTCATATCTAGTGTCGCTCCATTTCTAGTAGGCCTGGACAGTACCCCGACAGAGTCACTTCAGGAACAAAAACATTGGTCCGCTTCCAGCGAGCTTGGATAGTATCCTAGTGGAGTTGCTTGCTTTACCTCTCTGTGTAGTAAGACTTTCTCTTCTTTCACCCTTTATTATTTTTCATTATTTTTCATTTTTTGATCAAAGAACTATGCATAGGCACTTATTTATTTCATGGGGTGAAAGAGGAATTTCGACTTATTGAGAGTAGAAGAGGTTCTCCCTTCAGAGAAGGATATTTACATACACCTCTTACATACTTACCAGTGCTTTCCTCCCGTCCTTACTCTACTGGACTATGTTGAAAATGATTAACCAAAAAGATAAAATCAATTAGAGTAGGTGGTACCAGTTAAAATCCAAACATCGTGATTTCATTGATATTTTCTCCAAAAAGGAACATATTTTCCATCATAGTATCATCAAATTAAAATAATGCAAGATTCACAAAGAGAGGGAATATACAGAAAACTAAGTGTTGATAATAGAACAATTTATTCTTGGATTTCACCATGATTACTTCAGAAACCAAACACGGTCTCATGTGGAAACTAAGCTATGACTAAAAACGAAGAAAAGGAAAGAACCAGATTGAAAACAAATTAATGTAAATCAAATCAAGGAAAACAACAAAGTAAAGAAAAAATCCTAACCTAAACAAAGCATAGACCAAATTCACGTGAAGTGATACTTCCAATGCAACCACTAATGCATTGATTGTCCTATGTGGGTGAGGGAATGCATGTTAAGTAAGATATAAAAGCGTAACAATAAATAATAAATATAGGAAAATGCAAACAATAACATTCAAAGTTTGAATGAATAAGCAGAAAAGTAAAGATGAAAAGTGCACGAAAGACATTCTGTGTTTGTGTCATGGTGTGGTGACACTCTGCGAGTCAAATACTTTAAAACACACACTTTCGAACAACAAATTTGAGAAAACATAAAGAAAGATTTTTTTTTTTTTTTTTCCACAATGCTCGCTACATATGACTCCTCCAATGAATGAGCGATAGGATCGTGTAATACAGATGGAGGATGCGAAAATGGTAAAACGGATTGATCTTCGATAAGTGTGATAGATTGATGAGTAGCCTCAAAAGATTCAACACTCTTATGATCGAAGGTGGAACTGACCTCAAGGTTGCGAGAACCTAACATAACCATCAGCTTGGGCTAAATTTCCTTGACATATTGAGTAAGTCCAAACTCATCGGAAGGTAGATCATCAAAGATCGGTGGCTTTGAGAAATCAACAGTGGAAGAATCAGGATTGTGACCAACTGAATCAATGAAAAGGTCACAAAAACCACGATTAGAAAGTTCAAGATTGCAAATGGAGGTATCCTCATGATATGATGAATCATATAAAGGGGAATATTGAAAATGGTAAATTTCACCCTCTATATTTTCATAAAGTAAAGATGAGATATTGGAAGGATCAAGAGTAGAATATTCATCCTATCTTCATCTGGATGAAAAACTAACACCCCACGTGTTCTGTGAATGATCGGGAGTAGTAACATGACCAAAAAATAAACTTTCACAAGATTCAACCGGAATGATAGAATCGTGGAAAATGTCAAGATGGTGTGGGAGAGGTGCGAAAGAAATAAATTCATCCTCCATCACATATTCTTGTTCAACTATGGGCTCTCACACATAATCATCATAAATGATATCACAAGTTGATTGCTCAACACCAACTCTATTCAACACTTGATCCTCGTGAACATCACAAGAACGGTCTGAAATAGGTTAACACGAAGACTCACAATCCAAAGGATCAGAGGGACTAAAGGATGGAGTACGAGGAGATAACACTTCATCATAACCATCATACTTATTCCAAAATTGTGCTGAAATTCTGAGCATGTGGGGTGGGAGAAGACGACAGTATGTCAACGGATGACTTTTGAATCTCTCCCACCTCGACCTATGGAATTAGAGTTGTTTGATGAGAACGAGACGAAGGGCCACTTGGAGCAACAACCTTTTCCATCACAGATTTAGAATCTCTAACGCCGAGGTAAACAGAGAGTGCTTAAAAAGATTCAAATTCATGCAGATTTTCTAAAATGTGAACAAGATACTGAAATCTTCCTATTAAGAAATCCACATCAACTTCATCTTTTGGAAATTAAAAGCATAAAAGAATGAAATGATTGTGAAAATGATGCAGTGTTTTTTGAAATTATATAATCTTCTTGCAAAGACGTTTATGATCATACATGTCAAAAGCGTGAAACAATTATGTGACAAGATGTTCGAAATAATGTATGGAGCCATAAGTTAATGTGTAACACCATTTCTTTAGGCTCCCTTTGAACACGAGAATGAACATTCTACAACTAAAATCCTCATAGTGGATGTTGTGATCTGTTAAAAATTCAAGAAAATGAGGAGTACGCTTAAATAAGGTTGTTTCACCCTCGCCATCGAATTTAAGATCTGACAAGTCATCTATGATATTCACCGGAAATTGGAAATTTTCATTTTTTGAAAAACATTCTAGAAATTTGATTGTGGAAGAATTCATTAGATGAGTGCGGAAATTCAAAATTGACTTCAAGGGCTCAGCTTGTCATCTGGCCCTCCTTCTAGTTCTAGAAATGTTGACGATGCTAGACTTGCCAACATTAATTTCCAACTATACCTAACAACATTTGGAGTAGAAGTCCCAATAGTTTGGTTTTAATGATCTGTCTTCACTTGCAGAACACATAGAGTAGTGCATAGTGCCTTTGGTGAGAACAAGTGTGTGACCTCGTGAAGAGTCAAGTGCAACATATGAAAGTGTGCCCCTTGGAATCCTATAATAGAACGCATCTTAGAAGGGACACATCAGAAAAATGACATCACACGAACTAACAAGCATACTATTCCATAAGTTAAGGTGATGGATTAACACATCAACACACATCCAACAAGGTTCGTACAAATGCAAGTGAAATAGTTCATAAGCATATGCGTAAGTTAAATAACATTTATTGCAAATACAACATGAATAGTCCTAGTATATCCACAACATATGCATGAAAGTGTCTTGACTCTTATTTTTATTAAAAGTGATAGTTTCAATCATACATGGAACATTTGACAAGCCACTTACCCCAATAGTGGAACGTGAAGTCTACAACGCCTGCTCCTCCAAAGAAGTATACTCCCTCTACACTATGGCGAAGCCAAGGCTCACACAAAACTCCCAAGCTCTTCCTAAGACTAAGCCTAGACAAAAGCTTGGGTCCCAAGATCCCCTTACATGAGTTATGAGGATATATTTATAACAAAGGGGGGTGAATCTTGGCATGACCCCTTTTTGACTCTCGGGTTAGGCCTCATGACTCTTCAAATTTTTATAAAATAACTCATTACATTACATATGACTCTTCAAATTCCAACAAGGACACTTGGAATTTCACTTTTACAATAATTACAAATAATATTACATTTTCCACTCATACCCATATAAGACAAAATAGGGTAGAGACAACTTGACAGCCTAAAAATACAAAACACTATGATGTTGGAGTTTGGGTGAACTCAAACTATCCAACTTTGACTTGATTCTTCTCGGTCACATATTGATGCCAAGCTCGGTATTGTTTGATGGTATCCCCAAACTACGTGATAGTGTCAGGTTGGAAGAAAACTCTTGCCACAATAGCATCCGGGTACAATGTATTAGAATTGGTTTGAATATTTTCTCAATCAGGAGCACCATTGTTCTGATCTAAAAAAGACCTCGAACATAGGTATGCATGTTCTATATATTCAGTTCTAAGTCCTCCTGGGTGGCCATCTGCTTCAGCTGATCCAAGTATTCATCGATCTCCTGCCTTACTTTCCATTTGCGTTTAATCTCAGTGCGTGTGCCAATTGATGGGATAATGTGGGTTCTCACGATGAAATCGAAAATGTTATATATCCGTACATATGAGGCTTGAATATTTCCAATGAAAGAGGCGAGCTACTTGGTGTTCTGGATCAACATCCGAACTCTCGCTTTCTCTAGCTATGCCTGCGACTTCAACTTTTTGACCAAGGTAAGTGGTACCCCCTTGTATCGTATTGTCCAATCATGCATGATGATGATAGCAAATTTTACATTCTTGAGGATCTTGATAAAATATTTTCTACGTTGTTACAAGTCATGTAAGCAGACAACTGCTGTATGTATGGTCACAAGCTCCTCATAGAGGTATCACATAATGTCTCCAAGTGTGGATACTTAAGCAAGTATCGCTACTCTCATCTCCTTGAGGTAGACCTGTGCAAAGGGTTCCTTCGAAGTTGATGCATAAAGCTGTTCACTCTCTTACCAAAAAACTTGCATATTTTGTGCCAACTATTTAATCTCTACCATCAAATACTGAGTGTTAAATTCCGCTGCACCTGCGAAGGAAAAGTTGGATTCGGTAATAGAATTTGGATTCTTTTTGCTGTCCACAACTATCACCCTTTCTCTCATAAATGCAGGTGATGCATGATCATTCGGGAAGTGATTTATCCGTGCTTGTACAATCTTCTTATTGATTTCATTAAATGACAGATTGTACACATCCATCATCAAGAGGAACTATCTCCCTTTCCTTGCCCAGGGGCTGGCTCTGTGGCTGGAGGTGGTGGAGTTTTAACAGTGACCTGTGGTGCACTAGGCATTAGGTCCACATCTTCATATTTCGACTCTAGTCCCAAATCCATGTCTGTGACTTCAATCAACTCCTAAATATTCTGAGAAAGCTCTTGATCCTGCATTTGTTTGCTCACTCCCTCTGCTGCTGGCTGATCTTGTACCTGCTCTTCAACTTGTATGGGTATCATCCCTTCTGTTATGGAACATTTCCTTCCTTCTTCTTCCTGATTCTACTTCTCCTCATGATCTGTTCTCCTTATATCTTGCTCCTCCCCTAGCTCTTGTTCTTCTTTTTGCACTCTCACCTTTGCTTCCTCCAAGCTTTGCTTCTCTCTCTTCCTACACTATGCTCTATGTAGTCTCTTCCTCCTCTTTTCTTCTATTTCCAAATTTTCTTGTTCAACAATAGGATCTTCTTACATCTTCCAACTTTTCTCCTCCTCTTCATTGTTAACAACCTTCCTCTTTCCCTTATATTGTATCGGGTTGTTGTAATCTGTTGCTGCTTGTTTTGGAGCTACTGTCATCCGTGGAGTAGCCTGTGATGTCCCAACTATACTGATCAGTTCTCGAGGTCTGGAGGAGTTATATAAATTCTTCCATGGTTCCTCACACCCATTTGTATTAGATTCCCCTCTGACCCAATTGTAGTATATTATCACACATTACTCTTTGAAAATTCCCCTCATATAATACAAATTAAAGTATTTTGTTTCGAACTCAAGCTTCACTATGCCTTTAGCTTTGGTATCTACAACTTTGAGATTCTTAACCTTGTATAATCCTATCTGCAAAGGAAGCATGGGCCATGACGCTTTCTTCTTCCTGTGTAATGCTGTTGAAAACCTTGTGGTGAGATGGTAAGATACCTCTTGCATGACAATTTTTTTGGTGAAATATATTGGAAAACGATGTGGCAACTTCTTCCCATTGAACACTCTGAACAATGTGCCATTCGGTAAGGTGATCCAATCTTCAATCTTAGATATCGACTCCATCACTCCTTGTGACATGCATGATGGGTCCTCCTTAAAGATAAGCATGTAAAGATGGATGATGCATTAGGGGAATTTTGAGGTCTAAAATGGGCTTCCTATAAAAAAAAGTACAATCAAAATAAACTTTATAAGAACCAATAGGATTCAAGATGACGATGTCAACCATGGGGGATGATTCACCATTTTCTAAGTAAAAAGGTAAAAATATTAAAAAATAATAAAATAATAAAACTACTTTTTTAACTCGTATTTTCAACTACCTCCCAAAGTTTTTACTCAAATTTCGAGCGAGAGTACTCGTTGGATGCAAAATTTAATTCCTCATCCAAGGAGTACCCATGTTGCATACTTTCGATGGACCCTCCTACGTGAAAAATGAGAAATACATGAAAAATGTGATTGCAATCACATTTTCATGTATTTCTCATTTTTCGCGTAGAAGGGTCCATCGAAAGCATGCAACATGGGTACTCCTTGGATGAGGAATTAAATTTTGCATCCAATGAGTACTCCCACTCAAAATTTGGGTAAAAAATTTGGGAGATAAGTTGAAAATACTAGTTGAAAAAGTAGTTTTTCATTTTTTCCCTCTAAAATTTGATGATGCCATCAAATCTTATTTTATTATTTCCACTATTATTTTGTAATTTCCTTAGGAGGCCCATTTTAGACCTCAAAATTAGCTACTCCATAACTCCTCTACGGCTACAATCCAAAAGCAAATTATAATATATATGAACAACATTTTCTCTTGGTGTCTACATCCAGTTCATTCCAGGAAACTGATTCTGTGCATAGTTCACATCCAATAAGTATGCATACATATAGAACCTTGCTTTCTCTCCCTTGGGAGGATCCTGATATTGTGCTACATGGGCTCTCAGCTAATGAGACAACGTATATGACTAGTTGAACGACTTCCCCTCATTCACCACCTAGTTCATTAAGATAGCCCACTCATAAGGAAAATTCTTTGTGCTCGTTTGGCCATATATTTTGCAAGCTAATATGACCAAGAACTAGTAGGCATTCCTGAGTGAATTTATCGTGTATGTGTGGGTGGGTGTCTGTCTAAACTTTGATGGCTCCTTCACCCAAATTTTGAAAATATGCTTCGTGCTCGCATAACTGTGGGAGGCATAAAATAATGAGTCCATGATATTTACTGGATTGGGAAGATGATACACCCATTGAAAATATGATTCCAGAAATGTAGCAAACTTTTTTCCGTTGGTGTTTCTCAGTGTCATATCTTTCTCATCAGTGTATGAGAATACCTATTTGATCACATCTGCACGCGGGAACACTGGATACCTGCATGCAAACCTTTATAGTCACGACTTACGAATGTTGAGATAACAATGATGATCCTCTAAATATCCCCCAAAGTCCTTTGCAAAAGAATATTTAATCTAATGACAAGTCAGTTTGACTCCTTTTCTAAAAACAGTTGATTGTCCGCATATATTGGAAATTTAACCAGTGCTTGCTCAACTTCTTCCTTGATACTACTTTCAGTGGTTTCTTTTGAATCATATCTCTTGGGTGCCATGGTGATAGTGATTGCTTGAGAGGTTCTCAACAAATTTTGTACCTATGGGACTAAAAAGACAATCATGGCAAGAAAACATCAATATTAATAAAAACACTTTCAAGGTATGTTCAAGCAGCAAACTAGGCATCTGATGGAAAGGATTGCGCAATTTTAATTAGAAAGAGGGGTTGGCTACCTGAGGGAACTATGCACTACACAGTCCCAGTAGTCAGAGTCAAAGCTTGAGGTATGAGACTGCACAATGCGCAATTCATCCTCGGAAGTGGTATGGGAGAGACTACACATTACACAGTTTCAATGGCCAGGGATGCAAAAAGTGCCATGGAACTGCACAATGCACAACTGGGACAACCTGTGTTGTGCACTGTACAGTTCCATAGGCCAAGCTCTCAGCTTGAGCCTTAATATTGTGTAGTGGCCAGTTGGGAAAAGTGAAAACCGACCAAGGAAATGGAATATTTTCCCAAGGGAAGTGTGAAAAATGAGCAGATATGAGAGATGGTGTTGGATTGAGTGAAAATATGACTAAGTGTGAATGAAATAAGACAAATCAAGTGCATAAATTGAATAAACGGGAAGAAAACCAAATTGGTGAGGAGAGTTGCCGCAACGACGACCATTGGTGCAAAAACAAAGAAACTGATGTGACACTTGTGAAAAGAAAATGATAACTTGAAACAACACTTATACAAGCTAAAGCAAGTTGAAACAGAAGTATGCATGAAAAGAAATAAGTAAAAAAAGACCCACACAAGCCAAACTAAAAATAGTGACAGGAAAAGCGACAAAAAGTGATAAATGTGAAACTCACTCGGAAAAGCGACGACGATCGCACCGAAGGTTCCTTGATCTCCTTGGGAATTCTAGAGGTCCAAGATCAAGTGTGTAAATGAGCTCTAGGAGCATCGATTAAATAGATTTGAGAAAATTAGGGTTTATGGCGCACATGCTAAAAATCAAGGAAAAAATGACACATGGTGAAAGTTTCCAAAAATAGCAAGTGTGCCTCCTTAAGGTTACTAAAAATAGATCCCTATATTTTAGGGTTGATTTTTTTCTTTTTCATATTTTCTGCTTTTTTTGGGAAACTTTTCCATGCACATCATCGGGAAATATTGCACAATTTTGGGAACTAGGAAAATTTCTAGCTCAGTGCATTGCGTAGTTTCTGAGCTCAGTGAGGGATAACATAGTTTCTGGGATCAATGTTGGGCTTCCTTCCATGAATGTGCAGTTGTTGAGATCAAGGCTAAATATGATTCATGACTGTGTAATTCTAGTCATCAAGGTTTCCTGCCCTCATAGATTGCGCAATTTCTGGAGGCAAGCCCACAATTGTTGTGCAAGACTAAGTCATGAGATTAACTTGTGACTTAGAAATATTAACTAAGTGAAAATCAAGTGAAAACAAGCATATATAAAGGATAAACATCAATCAACACATGTAGACCTGATAACAGTGCAAGATAAGCTCCTGTGAAGAGAAGGTTAGGCTCCAAAATCTTAGCAAAGACAAAATTTTGTAGGGTGGTTGTAGCTACTACAACAATATCATGCCTAACATAGAACTATTTCAAGGTTAATATGTAATGACAAAAACATTATTTACCCTAGCTTTGTTAGAGGAAAATTTATATCCCCCCTACATGTTCACTAATGTAGATATGCTCCTATTAGATATAAATGAACTAGGAGTAAATATCCCAACTCCTGTTAGTTGACTAGGGTTTTCCCCGATTCAAAACACAAAAGTGGATGAAGGAATATACATAGAAAATTTGGAATACTTCAAGTGGTCATACAAGTAACTGGTGGAGTACCCCATGAAGAGGTCACAGGTGTTGTAGGAGGAATAGATATTTTCACACTAAGAAATGGTAATGACAACATGGGAGAAGAGAATGTTGATGTAGAATGTAATGAGGGACCCATATCCGCCATGGTATAATCACCATTGTTGCTATACATGTGATGAGAGAACATAGAAAAGGGTTCAATACCATAAGGTATTAGTTGCACTAAAATAGTGCCAAAAGGGTCAGCCAAAGGTGGGTCAACATGTGGTAATGGAATTTTGTCAATCAATTTTACAGTAACAAAGTCTTCCCCTGAGGGCTAAGGTTATTACCTTCAACCTTGGTATGTGTTGAACCTAAAAAATGTTCCTATTTTGACATCTTTTTCCACCATATTTTCTTCCTTTTCGCAAAATCCATAAACTCAATCAGTGATAATTGACATATTTTACATCTGAGAAGACATTTAGATGATCTCTATTTTATATTATAATGTTTCTTATTATTTAGATGAATTTCTGTAATTATCTACAGAATTCGTGTAATTATGTAGCTAACCTTTGTTTCTGCAACCACCGTTATTGTTTGACAGGTTTCGAGAAGTAAATGAAGAAGCGAGTCATACTGGTAGTTTTGAAATAGTCCACATATGGATCGTATCCTACTTATCTGTTCAATTTTGAGAAGGATCATGCCTACACTCGAGGTCAAAGATCAGGAAAAATAAGGAATGAGATCAACAGATGAAGATTCTCAATTTTATCTTACGTAGAAAATTGAGAAAGAGCCATGAATACTTTGCTTCTGAATAAACTTCTAGCCTTAGATTTATTTTACTTTCCATGGGCGAAATTGTCTCAGACAGTTAATTCAAAAACTTGTATAAATACCGGTCTGTTGAAACCAGAAATAAGCTTGATTTTGTGATAATACTGTGATATGTTTTTAAACTCTGCTTTATTAATGAATAACACCAGTTCTAGACCATTTATGCGCAGATAACTTAAGTAGATTCACACTCTTTCTATTGTAGAGGGCCCCTGAATAGAAATGAGGTTTTAATAGTCATTTCATAGTTTAATTTACTGTCATTTAAAAGCTTAACGTAGTTAATATTTCGTCATTTAATAGTTAATTTCTCGTCGAATTCGTAGTTTAATTTCATGTTAATTAGTTCCTAAATATTTTCTGAATCAATTGTTTACATTTACACACAGTTGATTGTATCTTATGCTCTCATGAATTGTTTTATTGTAGTGACTCTGTTAGCTTTCAATTGAAATAATTCTCGCATTTTATTACATAACAACCATAGGATTTAGATTAAACATTTCTTTTACGCAATAGATACTCTGTCATTCTTTGCTTGCTTTAGTTAAATTTGAATTCTTTTAGCACAGTCAGTGTAATTTCATAGTAATAGAATTTATGCCTTCGTTCCATGGAATGTAGAACAGAGTCATATTAGAGTTATATGTTGATCATATTTAGATAGATTTAAAAATAGGACAGAGTTAGAATATAATTACATTTTGATCATTTCAAATAGATTTAAGATTAGATTAGATGCTCTGTTTTCATAGAATTAATGTTCTTAATTGATAAAGTAGGATATGGTTTTATTTTATTATATTGATAGATAGAACATCATTTAGAGATCAATAGAATTCAATAAGATTTAGAACAATGATTTGTTAATTAAATGAAAAATCAATTTAATTAGATGTTTTTCATAGATGTTTTGCTGGTATAGAATAGTCTAACATAGCTAAGATTTTAATCATTCAAAGATTGATTTAGTTTTATGCAAAATAGATTAGTTAAGTAACATTTCATTTTCTTCCTTCTTTTAGATTTTATATTTCGTTAAGGGTAATTTTTAAAGCAATTTCCTTTTTTAGAGTAAAAATAACATTTCATTTTATTTCTTCTTCAAGATTAAGTTTCGTCATTAAATTTATTTTAGATTTAGTTGTTTCTTAGCATTTAAATATTTAATTTAAAAGCTTAGATTTCATTCCTTAGATCAATTTTAGTTCTTAACATTAGGCATAAAATACAAACCCCACAAAAAAATATATAAAAATAAACAACGAAGTAATAAAGAAGGGCATCTAAGCATATATAGGGCACCACACTTCATCAGATTTATACTAACCTCGGCTGATAATTTATGATAAAAATTTAAGACATTAAATTGAATAAACATTTTGGCGCCATTGCAGGGGAAGTGTAATTATAAAGCCTTATTTCTTACATCTAGAAAAAAATGATACGTGTAGAGAAAGAGACTCTAGGGGTAGATTCATAACCAGAGGTAGAATTTTGATTCCAGCAACACCACTCACTCCACCAAGACCACGAAGTGCCACACCACCATCTCAAACTCATATTCCATTTTTCACAACAAGACATAGACTCGCTGAAGTCTTAAGGTTAGAAATCCAACCAGGAGATTATCCAACTTCATCTACTGAGGCAATCTTAGAAGAGGAAGATGCTAGATCTCCAACGTAAGGAGTAACCTTTTTCACCTCTACAGGAGAACACATTATAGCTCAAGAGTTAGAAATCCGTAGTGAGGAAGAAGGAGAAACTTTCTTCAATATCCCATTGATAGAAGAACCAAAGGAAGAACAAATAACTCTACAGTTAGAACCCTATATTAGTTATGAGGAATCTAGAATAGCTGGAGAAGGAGAAGGAGAAGTTATGAATAGAGAAGCCTTAAGAATAGAAGGAGGAAGAAGAGGTGGAGGACGAGTTGGAGGACGAGGTAGAGCAAGAGGAGAAAATATGGAGGACCATAACTCTGTTGGATTTCCTATAGTTGATGAGGATACAAATGCCACAATGAAGAATATTTCACCTTCCATCTTTCCCAATTTACATGGATTAAGGAGTGAAGATCCTGAAACATTTTAACTTGAATTTGAGGTTTTATGTAGATCATATGACTACTTACACGACTCTAAAAAATTGAAGCTATTTCCTGCAACACTCAAAGGTGTAACTTTAAAATGGTTCATTGGCTTGATAACACAATCTATTAGGACATGGGATGAGATGAAAAGTGCATTTTTACAAAGATATCTGGATTATTGCACAACTATTAATCGGAAGGATGAAGTATTTAAAATGATGCAAAGAGATGATGAAAACTTGGAAGACTTAATTGAGAGATTCAATTACAATATAAAAAGAGCTAAAATGGAAAACTTAGATCAATATACTTTAAAATCTCTCTTGTTGTAAGCCATCAGAGATGAATGGATAGATATTATTAACATGATGGGAAAGGGAGACATCTCTCAACTATAATTACCTAAAATTTCTAAATTATGCATTCATATTTCGAGAGGAAAATAAAAAACTTGGAAAAATGTAAGAGATCATATTCTCTCTAGAGTGAATAAATATGCAATTGGAATAGTAAGTAGGGCATAAATTGGAAATATTCTTGATGAATTTAAAATAGATATCTTAGGGAGTCTTAGTGAACAAATAGACACCCTAAAATTACATAACAAGAAAAAAGCTGAAACTAATGCCTTGACTATTTTTTGTCCTAAATGCAGAAAGAAACATGCCTTAAGAGAATGTCCTCTTGATTTAAAAGTCATAGAGACCTGTGTTATTTGTGCAGAAAACCATGAAACAAAAATATGTCCCTCTATACCAGGTCTTAAGGCTTTTTCCAAGAATAAGTAGCTCCAAATTGAGTAGAACCTCTTTGTTTTGTCTCTAGAAGACCATGGCAAGGGCCACAAACTCAAGGTTTTAACAATCAAATGTATACTCAGCCCCCGCCAAACAATTGGAATTCATCAATGCCATGGCAGGAACCTTAGTCCCAGCCTCAACCTTGGACACAAGGAATGCAAAATCCTTATGGTAGATATTCTCAATATCACCAATATTCACAATCCTATCCAAACTATCCTCCCCAACATTTTCCACAACATAATCAACAACCTCAATTCAAAAATCATAACCCACAACTTTCATTACCATTTCCACAAAGGCCAAATCAATTACCTGCCCAACCATTACCAAACCCAAATAATAAAAATGCTCAATCTGCTTATAACATAGAAGGAAATTTTTTTCCAACTTATATGATTACTCCACTAGATCTTAACAATGTCCAACTTAAATCTGGTAGGATATTAGAAAGGAAAAATCCCTCTGTTGTTATTCAAGAAAAAGATGATCTTGATGAAGAAATTTATCTACATCAAAATAAAATTTTTGGAGAAGGGACATCCCTTCAAAAAAATCAAAATTCTCAAAATAAAAAACAAGAAAATCCAATAAACTCAACTCTTACCATAAAGAAACCTTTAGTATCTTTTTCTAACCCTCCTTTCCCTGAAATATTACAAATCGATATAGGGGTAGAAAAACAAATTTTGTTGCCTAAATATGATTTTCTAGATCAATTGAAAAATGTCTATATCAAAATCCCTTTGTTACAAGCCATTAAAGAGATTCCTATCCTACCTAAAACAATAAGAGAGTTTAGCATAAAAAAATCAGGAAGAAAAACAGAAGAAGTAAAAAGGATTCAGTTAGTAGGAAAAATTGTAGACATTATGATGGGAAAAATAGCCATAAAAAAATATTTGGATCCAAGATGTCTAGCTGTAAAAACACACATCAATGGTATTGAGATTACAAATACATTGATTGACTTAGGAGTAGCCATAAACATCATGAGCAAACAAACCATTAAACAACTTAGGCTTCCAAACCTTTAGTATACACCAACATTACTGTAATTAGCAGACAGATCAGTAATCAAACCAAATGGTGTATTAGAAGAAATTTATGTGTCCTTAGAACCTTGGGAATATCCAGTTGACTTCATGATCTTAACTCCCAGGAAAAACCTAGGAGGACATCCATTGATATTAGGAAGACCTTGATTAGCTACAACTGATGTTTTCTTTAGTTGTAGATTTGGTGATATGTTTATTTCTGATGGTAATTCAATAAAGAAATTCACTCTATATCCTCCAGCAAAAACAATTTGATGCAGGGGCATTAGACACTAGCTAGCAATGTAGGAGGTTTTGTCCACATGTTGTCGCTAGGAGGGATCAAAATCAATTGAATTTGTAGCAGCAAGGTGTCAATACCTTAGCTATCTGTTGCATTTAGATCAGTTAGAATTAGTAGAAGTCGAATAGTTTAGTTCAGTCCATCTGTCATGTTCAGTTATTCAAATAATGTAATTAAGTTTTGTTAGAAGATAAACGGTCCTCACCGAGGAACCGAAGAGACACATTGTAACGCATATAAATTGTATCCCTCGGATGTATTGGGGAGAGGAGGTTTTTGCAGTAAAATCTGAGTGTTAAGCAGTCGCTTCCTGTTGAATAAATTTCAGTGCTCGTTGATTATCAATTTGTCTTGAATTGATCTTTGTGTGAGAATTTGTTTAATCGCGAGGTGATTGAAACACCATCCTGTGTAGAATTTTTGAATAGAATTGCCGTGTAACATCCGCATGCCTCCCTGTCCATTTTTTATCGCAGATTTCTCTTGAAGTGTCGGAACAAGCTCTGTTGAATTAAATCCCCGAAAGAAGCTGTAGTTGAATGTATTCCGCCTTGTAACAGACTTACATTATGAGTTCGTAAAGGTATCTGCCGCAAGATTTGTTGAAGATTCCCACTTGTAGAAGAGGTTTGCGTATAGTTGTGGTCGTCGAGCTCTGTCCCGTGGTAGTGAAATCCCTGATTACAAAGAAATAGTTCGGTTGGTTGTGAACTGAGAATGCTATCCCGAGAGTTGAACCTGAGTTAGTGAACCGGAGCGATTAGAAAGGAAGGGAGTTAACCCTGGTGAGACCCCGGTCAATCACTGTACAAAACCGGAGCAGTTTGATCGCACCGCCTTTGTGGGATAAGCTGTATTTCGCATTTGATCGCAGTCACATTAGTTGGAGGACACGTGGCATAAGGGGGATTTCCAAAACCGCTCTCATCGTGCGCTAACGATCGACGGTTAAGTCAGCGCGATATCCACATACGGCGTCCGATCTAGAGGCTGGCTATCGAATGGTGATCGCTCTCAGATATGCTCGGGAGATAAGCCAAGGTATGGACGTTGAATTACGTTGAATTCCGTCGACTGTATGGTGGGTCCGAGGCCTAAAGTTGTTTATTTAAAAAGCGTCGGTTTATCAATATAAGATTCTGAAGGGTGACAACCTTAGTTCTAAGGTTCGGCGGTAGAATTAAAGTTCGGGAATACATTTGAATCTCCAAAGTTTGCTGAATGTATTTATTTGTCAATTTCTCCGAAATTTATAAATAAAATTACAGAGGAGTCGAGGAAGACTACGTGGAATGAACTGAGTTTATTCGAGGGAAAATGCTGACGGAGCTACATTAGAGACCAGCTCTCCTTGGGGCCTGGATTCAATTTTGTTGCTTTCAATTGTGGTATCAGAGCTGTTTTTGAGTTGTTTTTGCAGAGAATTAGCATGGCAATCTGAGTTGGTAGAGGTGCTGGCAGGAGGAGACCCATTGCCAATGCAGAAGTGTTGGAGACCTTGCAGAGGGTCGAAGCCAGAATGGATGCCATAGAGCGAAGACAGCCCAGAGATCCTGAAGACATCAGTGAACCTGAAATAGAAGAAGCAGGAGAAATTGCTGAGATTCCTCCTGACATGAGGCTCCTCAGAACTGTTCTGGGGTCTGCAGTTAAGCCCAAGATTGAAGTATCAAGTTTTGCAGGAGGACTGAATCCAGAGGAGCCGGTGGACTGGATTAATGAAATGAACAAGTGCTTTGACTATGAAGAAATGAGTGAAGTTAAGAAGGTCAAGTTTGCAGTAACAAAGCTGAAGGGACATGTTGCACTTTGGTGGGATGGAGTGCAAGAAGAAAGGAGGAGAGTTGGCAAGCAGCCTATCAAAAGCTGGACCAGAATGATGGCTAAGTTAAAAGGTAAATTCTTGCCTAGTGATTATCAGCTAACATTGTTTAGGAAAATGCGGAACCTGAGACAGAGGTTGCTGACAGTAAAGGAATATACAGAAGAATTCTATAGAGTAAGCATAAGAGCTGGGCAATTTCAAGACACACCAGAGAAGACTGCCAGATATGTGAATGGTCTCAAGCTGTAGATCCAAGATGAAATTGATCTTCTGTCTCCTAAGACAATTGAAGAGGCCTATCAGATGGCCTTGAAAGCAGAGGAGAAACTCTTGAGGAAGCAGTCTGCCAAAGGGAGAGGTACTTTCTGTGGAAAGGGAAGTCAGGGTGGTAGAGGAAAGCCTACTATACCTAGGGATGGAGCTAACAGTAGCTCACCTCAGAATGCATCTACAGAGGGTGATGTAAGAGGCAGAAGGGGTCCTTACAGAGGAAGAGGAGGCAGAGGTAGAGGTAGAGAATTGAGGTGCTATAGATGTCAGCAAGTGGGACATAAGCACTATGAGTGCCCAGAGAATGTGGGTGCTGGTCCAAGAAATGCTGTTGTTTCCCAGGTTGGAGAAGAGGTGGAAATTGAAGAAGAAATTCTACCAGAGATGGGAGATTCCTTGGTGGTTAATAAGGTCACGTTGAAACAAGCCAAAGAGGTCACTGAGCCTGCACAAAGGAAGACTTTGTTTAGGAGCATATGAAAATTCCAAGGGAAATGCTACCAGCTAGTCATTGATAGTGGCAGCACAGACAATCTGGTTTCCACTAAGGTGATAGAGAAGTTGAAGCTGAAGATAAGGGAGCATCCAACTCCCTACAGGGTGTCCTGGCTGCATAAAAGGCACCAGCTGATTGTAAAAGAACAATGTGAGATAGAGCTGCAAATGGGAAACTACAAAGAAAAATTCCTGTGTGATGTGATGCCCATGGATGTGTGTCACATACTATTGGGTAGACCTTAGCAGTTTGACAGAGAAAAAGTGCATGATGGCAAGAAGAACACTTACAAGTTCTTCAAAGATGGGGTACATCATACATTGATACCCATGGAAGAGGGAGAACCATCAAGCAGAGTGGTTGATCCAAAGACCTTGTTGCTGAGCGGGAAGGAATATCTACAACAGATTGAAGAAGAAGAGGTAAGCTTTGCTTTAGTTTTCAAGCCTAAGGTAGTTCTTACTTCTACAAATATTTCTGATTTGCCAATAGAAATCCAAGAGATGTTAGACAGTTATTGTGACATTGTTGTGGATGATTTACCTGATGAGCTGCCACCTGTGAGGAAGATTAGCCATCAGATAGATTTTATCCTTGGTTCAAATCTGCCAAATAAGGCAGCCTACAGAATGACTCCCACAGAAAATGAGGAAATCAGGAGACAAGTACAGGAATTGGTGGACAAGGGAGTGATCAGAGAAAGTTTGAGTCCATGTGTAGTACTAGCAGTATTGAGCCCAAAGAAAGATGGAGGCTGGAGGATGTGTATTGATTCCAGAGCAATCAACAAAATAAAAATCAGGTACAGATTCCCTTTGCCCAGAGTTGAGGATTTAATGGATTGTTTGAGTGGTGCTAAATATTTTTCAAAGATAGATTTAAAAAATGGATATCATCAGATTAGAATAAAAGAGGGTGATGAGTGGAAAACTACCTTTAAAACAAATGAAGGACTGTATGAATGGATGGTAATGTCTTTTGGGTTGTCAAATGCACCTAGCACTTTCATGAGACTTATGAATGAAGTGTTGAAATAATTCATTGGTAAATTTGTGATAGTGTATCTGGATGATATATTAGTTTTCAACAAAACCAAAGAAGAGCATCTAAGGCATCTTAATTATGTCTTGAAGAAGCTGCACCAAGAAAAATTGCTGATAAACTTAGAGAAATGCTTATTCATGAAGGAAGATTTGGTGTATTTGGGCTTTGTTGTTTCTGTAGAAGGATTGAAGATGGACCCATAAAAGGTTAAGGAAATTATGGAGTGGCCTTCACCCAGGAATGTTTTTGAGGTAATAAGTTTCCATGGACTTGCCAGTTTTTACAGGAAATTTATAAGAAACTTCAGTAAGATTAATGCACCCATCATTGAGACAATAAAAAAGAGAAAACAACCATTTAAATGGACTACTGAAGCAGAGAGGAACTTTAAACTTTTGAAGCAAAAGATAACTGAAAATCATGTTTTGATTCTGCCTGATTTTGCTAAACCATTTCAAGTGAAGTGTGATGCCAGTGGAGAAGCCATTGGAGTTGTGCTGAGTCAGGATGATAGGCCTGTAGCTTATTTTAGCGAAAAGCTGAATGACACTAGAAGGAAGTATTCCTCTTATGAGAACGAATTCTATGCAGTTGTTCAGGCATTGAAAAAGTGGAGGCATTATTTGATGTCCAAAGAATTTGTATTATATTCTGATAATCATGCTTTGCAGTACATTGTACAGCAGCCCAAGTTAAATCATAAGCATGCCAAATGGGTTGAGTATCTCCAAGGTTTTAACTTTGTTTTGAAGCATATAAGTGGCCAAGAAAATAAAGTAGCTGATGCTTTGAGTAGGAGGCACATGCTTGTTCAAGAAACCAATTTTGAAGTTGTAGGATTTGATTTTCTCAAAGAACTGTATAAAACAGATTCAGATTTTAAGGAAGCATTTGAAGCATGTTGTAACCCTGTTCTAACAGATAGAAGCCAGTGGCTAGATTATTTCTTGCGGGAGGACTTACTATTCAAGAGAAACCAACTGTGTGCACCAAAATGCTCCATGAGAGAAAATTTGATCAAGGAGAAGCATAGTGGTAGACTTGCTGGGCACTTTGGTACTGATAAAACTTATGAGAAGTTGAGTCACTTCTATTGTTGGCCCAAGATGAGAGCAAAAGTGGACAAGTTTGTGAAAAATTGCAAAATCTGTCAATATGCCAAAGGAAGGAGCCAGAATGCAGGATTGTACACTCCCTTGCCTATTCCAGACATGCCTTGGGACATGGTGAGTATGGATTTTGTTCTAGGATTGTTGGAACCTGGAGGTTTATAATCCAGGTCTTTATTCATGTTAGATGATTCTTTCGAAATGGCACATTTCTATTCCATGTTTATAAATGATAATTTTCTTACATGTTGTAACTTGTTTTAAAGAAGTTGATGGTACTTGGGTTGCAAATTGTTGACTTTGAGGTGAGAGACACACGAGCAGGCCATTTTGGAAGGATCTTTGGGATAAAGCTTGGTACCAGCGGATTGGCCTCGACCCATATCCTCAGACTGATGGAAAAACTGAGGTAGTGAATAGGAGTCTGGGAAATTTGTTGAGAAGTCTTGCAGGAGAGCATCCCAAGCAGTGGGATCATATTTTGCCTCAGGCATAATATGCATACAATGACTCACCAAACAGAAGCACAGGGCAGAGTCCATTCCATATTGTCTTAGGTCCCTATATCACTAGTATAGTCCCTTATTATTGTTAGTGTAAACCCCTTATTGTTATTATTGTACACTTGTAACCCCGATTTTGTTATTATTGTGCCCTTAAATTATTATTTTTAGGTCGGCTAGGATTACATTGTGGTCCACTAGGATTACATTATGGCCCCACGGACTCCTATATATAGAAAGGAGGTTTTGTAAATTGTATCATCCAAGAATTTTTCATTCATGTAATGTATTGGAGGTTGCCCCCTCGAAGTGGCTTATTTCTAAGGTGTTTATATCTCTTTTCTTCTCTTTTTGGAGCTGGTTTCCCAACATTTGGTATCGGAGCTTTGGATTCTAGGGTTTCGCTGCTCCAAACAGGTCATCATGGAATTTTCGCTATAATTTTTTTTCTACGAAGTTTCAGAAGCTGAAAGTTTTAGGGTGTGAAGCTGAAATCCTGAGGAAGATCGTCTAAAAATTTCAGAGCTTGGTTCGCAATATTTTCGGAGATATGATCTGTGGAAGTTAGGTTTTTTTTCAGGCTCCTAAATAGGTCATTTTGGAATTTGCGCTATAATTTTTTTTCTACTGAGGTTCAGAATCTGAAATTTTTATGGTACGAAGCTGAAATCCTAAGGAAACTCTTCGAAAAATTTCAGAGCTTGGTTCGAAATATTTTTGGAGATATGATTTGTGGAAGGTAGTGCTTTCTCAGGCTCCCGAATTTCATCTCAAAAAGGTGATCGTGGGAAACTTTCAATGACTCTTTCTCTGAGCATCGGATTGGAGTTTTGTAAAACGTGGTCACAAGTAAACGGACTGTAGTTTCTTGGCTATCAATTTCAGAAGCGAAGGATGAAACAATGACACGTGGCAAGTCGTACAAGTTCGCTATACTGAACCAGTCCATAATTAGGTCATTGTGGGAGATTGGACATAACTTTGTCTTGGAGAATCCAAATCAAGTCAGACCTGTGGCATTCAAAAGAGAATTCAGAGGGCTACTTCAGTGCTGAATTTCAAATATTGAAAAGCCGCAATCACAGAGATAATACAATTTCAATATCGAGCTCCTCAAAAGCAAGTAAAATGTGTGTATTTTTTTCCGAATTGCATAAGTCTTGTTTGAAGAATCAAGTTGAATTGATTGCAAGGGCATATTGCAGAATAGATATCAGTATTGGATTATAAAATGGCCCTTAAAAATAATTCAACACCCATTAAGCCTTTGGAAAGCTCTACTATGACTCATGAAGACGAAGAATGGCAACATGACATATCAAAATTATAAGAGCAAGTGCAACAAATTTCGCTCTCACAAAGAGCAACAAAAAATGACATGGAAGTTTTGAAGAAAGGCGTGGAATCTAAGATAGATGGCATTTAATCTAAGATTGATGGCATGGAGGCTGGCATGGAAGCTAAGATCGATGAGAAAATAGAAAACATGAAGAATGTTCTAAAAGCAGACATGGAAGGTTTGACAAAGTTGATACAAGAAAGGTTTCCTAATGGTGAAAAGATAGTAGAAGAACCTCATGATGAGAACAAAATAAATGTTAATTGTGATTTCATAAAATCTAATGTTGGCGAGAAGAACCACCATATTCCAAAGATGGATATGAGGAAGTTTGATGGAAATGATCTTGTAACATGGATACTACAAATGGAGCAATATTTTGATCTCCATAACGTGCAAAACACACAAAAGGTACGCATTGCAGCTTTACATTTAGAACAAAATACATTTGTATGGTATCGATGGCTTTGCTCCCGTAAAAAAATTGTCACTTGGTCAATTTTTACGGAGGAAATGATAGCACATTACGAGGATACAAAGAGCAACACCTTCTTTAGCCAATTGATAAATCTCAAACAAAAGGGTTTAGTGGGGCAGCACATTGAGGACTTCCAAAAATTGAATATAAGGGTAACTGATATTCCCGAGGAACACAGGATTGATCTCTTCATAGGCACTTTAAAGGATAACATCCAACATGAAGTTCGCGTTTTGGAACCTGATTCATTGGAGAAGGCATTCAGGTTGGCAAGAAAAGTTGAATGTAAAATTATGGCGACAAGGCAGCCTACCACTCAATTCTATAAAGAAGGAAGTGTTGCTACGCCTAGATTTCCACAACCTACAAGGTTGACACCACAACAATTGGAAGAAAAAAGAGCAAAAGGGCTTTGCTACAGTTGTGATAGCAAATACACTAAAGGTCATAAGTGTGCTGAGAAGAAATTATTTTACATAGATTGTGAAGAAGAAGAAGAAAACGAACAAGAAGAGGATATACACCAGGAACCACCCCTAGAAGAGGAAGAAATGAATCCTACCATATCGTGTAATGCACTGGCAGGAATTACCACTCCTCAAACTTTCAAGATAGAAGGACATATAAAGAAGAAAAGGGTAATAGTGTTGATTGATTCAGGTAGCACCCATAATTTTATTCATTATAAGGTAGCCAAGGAATTAAATTGTTTCCTATACCCAGCACCAGAATGTCAAGTGATGGCTGCAAATGGAGGAACTATAAATTGCTCTGGAAAATGCCATAATATCAAGCTAACCATGGGGGAATATGTATTGACTAGTCCAATGCTTTCCATTCCTATGGGAGGTGCCGATGTTGTACTAGGAGTACAATGGTTACAATCTTTGGGGACGGTAGCTTTTAATTTTCAAGAACTTTTCTTGAAATTTTTTTCAGAAGGAAAGGAAGTTGAATTACGAGGTATTTCAGGGAAGCCAGGAAGGATAATAAGCTCTAATGTCATGACAAAGCTTCTAAAGAAAGAACAATGAGGCGTAATTGCACAATTATGCTCACTAGAAGTTCCAACATCAAAATCATCTATTCCTGCAGATCTCCAACAAGTCTTGGACAATCATTCCAAGGTGTTTGAAACTCCCAAAGGACTCCCACCTATTCGTGATCATGATCATTCTATTCATTTGATTCCAGGAAGTGTTCCTCCAAACATCAGGCCTTATAGATATCCTTACGTCCAAAGGAGCGAAATTGAACGTATGATTGCAGAAATGTTAGAGGCGGGTATAATTCAACCTATTCAAAGTTATTTCTCTGCTCCTGTAGTATTGGTACACAAGAAGGATGGATCATGGCGAATGTGTCCGGATTATAGGGAGCTCAATAAGCTCACCATTAAAGATAAATTTCCCATTCCTATGATTGACGAATTATTGGATGAATTACATGGAGCAATTTATTTTACCAAGTTGGATCTTCGTTCAGGATATCATCAAATTAGAATGAAGACTGAAGATATTCCAAAAACAACATTTCGAACTCATGAGGGTCATTATGAATTTTTGGTCATGCCTTTTGGCCTTACCAATGCACCTTTGGACAGGGTGCATTGGTACATGTGGACAGGGTGCTCAAGCTATTGCAGGAGAAACAATTATATGCAAAAACATCCAAATGTTTCTTTGGAGTGCAAGAGGTGGAATATCTGGGTCATATTGTATCTCAGGAGGGTGTTAAAGTAGACCCTAAGAAAATTAAAGCCATTAAGGAATGGAAAGTCCCCACAACCATAAAGCAGTTGCGAGGATTTCTCGGGTTAACAGGGTATTATCACAAGTTTGTTAAGAATTATGGGAGAATAGAAGCACCTCTAACAACATTATTGAAGAAAGATGCATTTTCATGGACTCCTGAAGCAACTAAGGCCTTTGAACATCTTAAAGAGGCAATGTGCCTAGCACCGGTCTTAGCTACACCAGACTTCACAAAAACCTTTATTGTGGAATGTGATGCCTCAGGAAATGGAATTGGTGTTATTTTAATGTAGGAAGGAAGACCCATTGCTTTTGAAAGTCGTCCAATCAAAGGAAAGTATTTACAGAAACCTATTTATGAGAAGGAAATGTTAGCAATACTTCATGCACTAAAGAAATGGTGAACTTACCTAATGGGAAGACACTTCAAGGTAAAAACCGATCATGATAGTCTTAAACACTTTTTGGAACAAAGACTATCGTCAGAAGAGCAGCAAAAATGGGTCACAAAGATGTTGGGTTATGACGTTGAAATAATCTACAAAAAAGGAAAGCTTAATGTTGTTGCAGATGCACTCTCAAGAAAGAATGAAGAGGTGGAAGAATTGCTTTTTGCCATTTCTATTATCCAACCAGATTGGATAACCGAAGCAAGAGATGAATGGAAGAAGGACAAAGATGTATGGACACTCATTCAAAAGTTGCAGCAAGATCCTAGTACATCCGATACATTTAGTTGGAAAAATGATTCCTTATGGTACAAAGATCGCTTATATCTTTGTAAGAATTCCCAACTAAAACAAAAGATTCTTCTCGAATTGCACACTTCTCCTTTAGGAGGACACTCAGGATTTTTAAAAACTTACCACAGGGTGAAGAAAGAATTTTTTTGGGATGGCCTTAAATCTGATATTCAAAAGTTTGTGATGGAATGTTTGGTTTGCCAGCAGAATAAAGTTGAGACAATTAAGACCCCGGGACTTCTACAACCTTTATCCATTCCAAGTCAATGTTGGGAGGAGATTTCAATGGATTTTATCATAGGTTTACCTAAGTTTGAAGGAAAGAATGTCATCATGGTGGTAGTTGATAGACTTACCAAGTATGCACACTTTTGTGCATTATCTCATCCATTTAAAGCAAGTACAGTTGCTACTACATTTATGGATAGAATTCAAAAGCTAGATGGAAGCCCAAGGGTTATTGTGAGCGACAGAGATCCCATTTTTACTGGAAATTTTTGGACGGAGTTATTTTCTTGTTTGGGTACTCAATTAGCTCATAGCTCATCTTATCATCCTCAATCCGATGGTCAAACCGAGATAGTAAATAAATGTTTGGAAGGATATCTTCGTTGTTTTGTATCTGATAAACAAACACAATGGGTCAAGTGGTTACCTCTCGATGAATGGTGGTATAACACTTCCTTCCATACTGCAGCAAAAATGACCCCATTTATGGCACTTTATGGATATCATCCACCATCCATCACATCAAATTTAAGAGAAAATTCAAAGGTTCAAGCAGTGGAAGATCACATCGAGCATCAACAAGAAGTTCTCCAACTCTTAAAGGATAACCTGAATTTGGCACAAAATCGAATGAAACAACAGCCAGATCAACATCGCAGCGAGAGAAGTTTTGATGTAGGAGACTGGGTATTTTTACGGCTACAACCATACAAACAAATGTCCCTCAAGCAAGCTAAGAAGGATAATAAATTATCGCCAAAGTACTATGGTCCTTACAAGGTGTTGCAAAAGATTGGTACTATGGCATACAAATCGGAGCTTCCTGCTTCTTCGCGAGTACATCCAGTTTTCCATGTTTCATGCTTAAAGAAGGTTATAGGTGAAAATCTTCCAGTTCAAACAATATTGCCAGAACTTGAGGAGGAAGGAAAAATCATATTGGAACCTGAAGCGGTCATGGAAACAAGAACTCGACAGCTACGAAATCGATCAATTTCAGAGTATCTCATCAAGTGGAAGAACTTACCCACCGAAGATTCTACATGGGAGGATGAGAATTTTATACAGAAGCACCCAGAGCTACTCAAGTGTTGAGGACAACACTTTTTTTGAAGGAGAGGGGCATGTTAGGTCCCTATATCACTAGTATAGCCCCTTATTATTGTTAGTGTAAACTCCTTATTGTTATTATTGTACCCTTGTAACCCCCATTTTGTTATTATTGTGCCCTTAAATTATTATTGTTAGGTCGGCTAGGATTACATTGTGGCCCACTAGGATTACATTATGGCCCCATGGACTCCTATATATAGAAAGGAGGTTTTGTAAATTGTATCATCCAAGAATTGTTCATTCATGTAATGTATTGGAGGTTTCCCCTTCGAAGTGGCTTATTTCTAAGGCGTTTATATCTCTTTTCTTCTCTTTTTGGAGCTGGTTTCCCAACATATTGTTTATGGAATGTACCCCAGAGGGATATCAGAGTTAAGAAATCTGGGAAAGGCAGAACTGAGAAGTGTTGATGGTGAGGAATTTGCTTCAGAAATCCAAGCCATACATGAACAAGTGAAACAACAGCTACAAGGCAGCAACATCAAATAGAAAGGTAGAGCAGACTTGAGCAGAAAAGAAGTCCATTTTGAAGTAGGAGATCTGGTTTTGGCACACTTGAGAGATGAGAGATTCCCAAAGAAGCAGTATAATAAACTGAAGTTCAAAAAGATTGGGCCATGCAAGATACTTAGAAAGTTTTCTGCTAATGCTTATGAGATTGAATTTCCTCCTGATGTTGGAATATCTCCCATTTTTAATGTTGCAGATTTGTACAAGTATGAAGATGATGGTGCAGAAGAGGGACCAGTAGACAAGGAACAGATTGAGTGGGAAAAGTAGCTACCTCCAGCACAACCACTGCAGGCAGAGAAGATATTGGACAAAAGAGTGTTCAGGAAGACCAGAGGACAAGATTAATTTCAGTACCTAATCAAATGGAAGGACTAGCTAGAGGAAGATGCCACTTGGATGACTGAAGGAATGTTGCAGAAGATAGGTAGATTAGTGGAAGAGCTCATGGACAGGAGTCCATGAAGAAAATTTCCCTCGGGAGTCTGATGCAGGGGCATTAGACACTAGCGAGCAATGTAGGAGGTTTTGTCCACATGTTGTGGCTAGGAGGGATCAAAATCAATTGAATTTGTAGCAGCAAGGTGTCAATACCTTAGTTGTCTGTTGCATTTAGATCAGTTAGAATCAGTAGAAGTCAAATATTTTAGTTCATTCCATCTGTCATGTTCAGTTATTCAAATAATGTAATTAAGTTTTGTTAGAAGATAAACGGTCCTCACCGAGGAACCGAAGAGACACATTGTAATGCATATAAATTGTATCCCCCAGATGTATTGGGGAGAGGAGATTTCTGCAATAAAATCTGAGTGTTAAGAAATCGCTTCCTATTGAATAAATTTCAGTGCTCGTTGATTATCAATTTGTCTTGAATTGATATTTGTGTGAGAATTTGTTTAATTGCGAGGTGATTGAAACACCATCTTGTGTAGAATTGTTGAATAGAATTGCCGTGTAATCCCCGCATGCCTCCTTGTCCATTGTTGATCGCAAATTTCTCTTGAAGTGTCAGAACAAGCTTTGTTGAATTAAATCCCCGGAAGAAGCCGTAGTTAAATGTATTCCTCCTTGTAACAGACTTACATTGTGAGTTCGTAAAGGTATCTGCCGCAAGCTTTGTTGAAGATTCCCACTCGTAGAAGAGGTCTGCGTATGGTTGTGGTCGTCGAGCTCTGTCCCATGGTAGTGAAACCCCCGCTTACAAAGAAATAGTTCGGTTGGTTGTGAACTGAGAATGCTATCCCGAGAGTTGAACCTGAGTTATTGAACCAGAGCAATTAGAAAGGAAGGGAGTTAACCCTGGTGAGACACCGGTCAATCAATGTACAAAATTGGAGCAGTTTGATCGCACCGCCTTTGTGGGATAAGCTGTATTTCCCATTTGATCGCAATCACATTAGTTGGAGGACACGTGGCATAAGGCGGATTTCCAAAACCGCTCTCATCGCACGCTAACGATCGACGGTTAAGTCAGCGCGATATCCGTGTATGTCGTCTGATCTGGAGGCTGGCTATCGAAAGGTGATCGCTCTCAGATATGCTCGGGAGATAAGCCAAGGTATGGACGTTGAATTACATTGAATTTCGTCGACTGTATGGTGGGCCCGAGGCCTAAAGTTGTTTATTTAAAAAGCGTCGGTTTATCAATATAAGATTCTAAAGGGTGACAACCTTAGTTCTAAGATTCGGCGATAGAATTAAAGTTCGGGAATACATTTAAATCTCCAAATTTTGCTGAATGCATTTATTTGTCAATTTCTCTGAAATTGATAAATAAAATTACAGAGGAGTCGAGGAAGACTACGTGGAATGAACTGAGTTTATTCGAGGGAAAATGCTGACGGAGCTACATTAGAGACTAGCTCTCCTTGGGGGCCCAAATTAAGTTTTGTTGCTGTCACAATTACAGAAATAGAAAATGAAGAATGGATGGATGATGACAATTATATACAACCTCTATTTACTAATTCTCATATTAGTGAAGAAAGTTGAATTTTAAATTCAATAGAAAATTTTGAAACGTATTCACAATGTGAAGATGATCATAATTTTCAAGAACAATGTAATATTGAATACTCGTCATCCAAACATATGTCTTTATATTCTATGGAATAATTTGGCAACTCTGTATTTGAAATCTTTCTAGGAAAATCTTTAAACTTAAATAAAAACTTGGAAAAATTCCAACAAGAAGAGTTAATCAAAACATTACAAAAACATTCTTCTGCATACACATGGGAGTACACTGACATGAAGGGAATTAATCCTGAGACTTGCATACATCATATCTATATTGAGGAAAACTCTAGGCCTATTAGACAACCTCAAAGAAGGATGAATCCAAATCTTAGGGAAATTGTGAAAGAATAATTGCAACAATTGTTGAATGTAAACTTCATTTATCCAATTTCAGATAGTTAGTGGGTTTCTCCCTTGGTTATTGTCCCTAAAAAATAATGGTAAATGGAGGTTATGCATTGATTATCGAGAATTGAATAAGGATACTCTAAAAGATCATTTTCCATTTCCTTTCATATATCAAGTATTGCATACATTAGCAAGGAATAAATATTTCTCATTCCTGGACGGTTTTAGTGGTTACAATCAAATTCTAGTAGCACCTGAAGATCAAGATAAAACCACATTCACCTGTCTATGGGGAACCTATGCTTTATCAAGTACTTCCTTTTGGATTTTGAAATGCACCTGCAACATTCCAAAGAGCAGTATTAGGAATTTTCTCTGATATAATACATGATTGTGTGGAAGTGTATATGGATGATTTTACAGTTTATGGAAACTCTTTTGAAGAGGCTCTTGAAAATTTGGAAAAGGTTCTTAAAAGATGTAAAGAAAAAAATATTTCACTAAGTTATGAAAAATGCTTTATGATGTTTACTGAAGGAATTGTTCTAGGACATCACATTTCAGTGGATGGAATTAAAGTAGACTCATCCAAAGTTGAAGTCATCTCCAAATTATCAATTCCAAATTTTCAAAAGGATGTTAGAAGTTTTCTAGGTTTTACAGGGAATTATAGAATATTTATAGAAAACTTTACGAAAATTGCATATCAACTCTTCAAATTTCTTACCAAAGATTGTGAATTTAGTTAGAATCCCGATTGCTAACTGGACTTTGAAACCTTAAAAGAAAAAATATCCGAGGCACCCATCTTAAGAGGACCAAATTGGAAAATACCTTTTCATATTTCAACAGATGCTTCAGACACAACTCTGGAAGTTGTATTAGGAAAAAAATATTTGACCCCCTATGCTATCTACTACACAAGCAAAAATTTGACTCCTGTTGAGTTAAATTACACTGTTACTGAAAAAGAGTTTCTAGCTGTTGTCCATGCTATTAACAAGTTTAGACATTACATCACTGACTATGAAACCTTTATTCACATAGATCATTCTGCAATTAGGTATTTAATGAATAAATTAATCACTAATGAAAAAATCACAAGATGGGTATTACTCCTGCAAGAATTTAACATCACCATTCTATACCGACTTGGAAAACAAAACACAGTTGTTGATTTCTTGTCTAGAATTCAAAATGGCAATAATGATACTCCAATAGAGGATAATTTTCCTGATGAATATCTTTTTTCAATATCTACTAAATCTCCATGGTTTGCAGACATTGCTAACTATTTAGCTAAAGGAAATTACTAGCATACTTGTTTCCTAGAGAAAAGAGGAAAATAATTCAAACAAGTGAATTATACTTATGGGTAAATGATGAATTGTAGAAAACAGGTGCATATCTCATCATCAGGAGATGTGTACGAGAAGATGAAATACCTGAAATCCTAAAGGCATGCCACGATGAGCCTTGTGGTGGACACTTTACTGATAAGAGGACTTCTTATAAAATCCTTCATTTAGGATATTATTGGCCATCCATATTTAAATATGCCAAGGAGTATGTCAAAAGGTGTAACAGTTGTCAGAGAATGGGGAAACCTGTTACTACAGATGAAATGCCCTTACAACCTCAGGTACTCATTGAATCCTTTGAGAAATGGGCTCTGGATTTTGTTGGACCAATCAATCCACCATCAAAACAAAAGAGGTACATTCTATTTTTCACTGATTATATCACTAAATGGGTAGAGGCTAAAGCACTGTATTTTTATAATGAAAATTTTGTACTTTCATTTCTCTTTGAGGATATTTTCACTAGTTTTGGTGTCCCAAGGGAAATTATGATAGATCAGGGATCTTAGTTTACATCTAGGATGGTGCAAAATATTGTGGAGGAATATAATATCAAACATATAAAGTCTACTCCATATCATCCATAGGAAAATGGAGAAATGGAGTCCACCAATAAAGTAATTGATGCAATCCTCACAAAGACTGTACATATACATTGGAAGGATTGGGCAAATAGGCTTCATGAAGCCTTATGGGCCTACCAGACTACATGGTGGAATACAACAGGACATACTCCCTATGAACTTGTTTATGGGAAGAAATTGTTGTTTTCAATAGAATTCCAGATCAAAACCTTCAAGACACCAATTAGATTGGGACTTGATTTATCAAAAGCCCAAAAGCACAGAATGGAGCAACTCAATGAGCTTGATGAGATCAGGAAAGATGCAGTTCAAAAGATTAGCCTAGTTCAACAACAAAGGTCCAGATGGAATGATAAATACATAAAAGAAAGAAAATTTCAAGCAGGATATTGGGCACTTTTGTTCGATTCAAAGTTCAAATACTTCTAAGGAAAATTTTAGACTCATTGGCTTGGGCTTTATGAGATCGAAAAATTCTTTGATAATGGGGCAGTCAGGATAAGGATAATTGATGAAGAAAATGTACCTCTTCTTGTAAATGGACATTGACTAAAGTTCTATCACAAACTAATTACAAAGGAGAAATTTATTAAAAAATTTCAAGACAATGCTGATATGAAGTTGGTGAAGAAGAATCCTTATTCTTCCCCAACTTAGTCTTCTTTTTAATTTTCATATATATATATATATATATATATTATAAAAAAAATAAACATAAAAATAAAAATAAAATAAAAATAAAATAAAATAAAATGTATAAGTATGAAAACCAATCAATGATTGGCATCCTTATACAGAAAATACAAGGTGAAATCAGAGCTCATTTCTGAAACCTTATATTTTCTTCCATTTTAAAAATCCCAAATTCTTTGTTCCCTTTCTTTTTCAGAGGCAATAAAAGATTAGCTACAAAATTTCTACATTTCTGTAGCTCTCAGAATAATCTGCAATTGTCATCACATTTTGCAGCTTTGCTACACTTTTGCAGCCTATTGAAGTACGACATATTGAACAGAAGCAATTGAAGACTCCATTGAAGATCATGATGAAAATACACTTGAGGAATCAAGAAAGAAAGAATATAAAAAAATGTTAGTTCCAAGGTATGTTACAAAATTTGTTTAAATAATAAGGTTCAAAAGCATTGGTGTATATAATTTAGATGATCATATGTTGTCACCTCAAATTGTCATCATTAAAACTGATTGTACTCAACTCACACCACAAATCCATAATTCACCACTTCATCCATATCATATCCCATAATGATCAAGACCAATTTGATCCATTAATGATTAACGGTCATATCTCATTCCGTAACCTACTTACTCACATTCCTAAACCCTCGCCCGAATATCTATTTTATCTACACGTCTCTACAATCTCGTTTCAACATCATTAACTTATAGCCAAACCCTCAATCCACCTAGTCGAAGAGGAACAATTTTGAAGGAGAAAAATCCTTACGAAAGAGATATGGGTTTGATAGTAAGAATCGAGGTTGTGGGAGGAAAATTCATGGAAGGCTATCCATAGATGAAGGAGATGATCTAGAAGGTACGATGGCTCTAGTTCATAGAGAAGTTCGATGGGTTCCACAAAGAGGTCTCCAAATCCTTCGCAAGGGCCTTCGATGGGATAGAGGTAGAAATTTGAGACATAAAGTTTTCGGTGACAGATTCCTTCGTAGCAGGAGCCACAAAACTTTTTAAAACCGATGGAAGATGGTTCAAGAACAGGGAAATTAAAGGAGAAGAATCAAATATTTTTCTGAAAAAACCAGGTATGGACACTACTATTTTTAAGAAGGGAATTCCCAGCATGACACTTAAAAAAAAATGGAGGAACATGCTGTTAATTATTCAAAAAATTGTTACTTGTGAGGTTATATTTGGTTGTATGTTTTTCTACCATGCTAGACTGTTAATGAATTTCCTAGAGGACGAAGAAATAAACCTCCCGTACTTCCTATTGAATAGCTTAAATAAAATGTCAGGAATTGTGCATAAAATAGTCCAATCCATAGAAAATATTATGTATCATCATGGACTGATAAAGATACTCATTTAATTTCGTTTAAAGAGTATAGAAGACTCCTGGGAAATTTTCCTAATTAGGAATAATTTTCAAGAATAAGCACAAGAACAACCTAAGGATGATAAGACCAAAAGAAGTATGAGGAGAAAGGTTTATACCTGCATTGAAGACAAACCCTCACCTCAACCACAAAAATAAGAACAAGAAATCACCATTGCAGAATTACTGAAGAATAAGAAACATAGTGGTTACAAAAAGAGAGGTAATGTGAAGGAAAAGGGAAAAGTTATAAACTTGGAAATATTAAGCCCTCCACAACCAAGGAGAAGTTCCAAACTTCGTAAACCTTTGAATAAGATACCCCCACAGAAAGCAGAGTTTGTTGATTTATATGAAGAGCCTCAAGTAACATCGCCTGTTACTGCCTCTCCTATACATAGTCCAAGCAGAAGGACCACATAAATTGACCTAGTACAACAAGAGATTTATGACTACATTGAGTCCTTGGAAAAGAGACATGCAGAGGGAAATCCAACTGTTGAAGAGCAGCCTACCAGTCCACAAGAACCTCTAGTGAACACTCTGAATCAAGAAATCTATGAACTAGAGATAATGAACAGGCACATCAAGCAAGAAAATGAATCTCTGAAGGAACTAAATCACTTAGAAAAGGTCATCAGTGACAATACTATTATACATCTGGGGCTATGGTATAAAAATAACAATAAACTGAACAAAAGGAATGGCTACCTGAACAAAAAATTCATCATTTTGAAGTACAAACTCCCCATGAAGAAACCAAGAATGGCAATCACTTCAAAGAAAGGAAAGAAGAGGAAATTGGATGTACTAGTAGAGGTATCAGAACAAATGCAGTAAAAGGTGAAGGCTCACAATTTTGGAAATTGCATGAGGACAAGCAATGGTCTCTTAGTGGGAGTATGTTGAACCTCAAAAATTTTCCTATTTTGACATCTTTTTCCACCATCTTTTCTTCCTTTTCGTAAAATCCATAAACTCAATCAGTGATAATTAACATATTTTACATCTGAGAAGGAATTTAGATGATCTTTATTTTATATTATAATGTTTCTTATTATTTAGATTAATTTCTATAATTAGCTACAGAATTCGTGTAATTTTGTAGCTAACCTTTATTTCTACCACCACCGTTATTGTTTGACAGGTTTCGAGAAGTAAATGAAGGAGCAAGTCATATGGGTAGTTTTGAAATGGTCCACATATGGATAGTATCCTACTTACCTGTTCAATTTTGAGAAGGATCATGCCTACACTTACGGTCAAAGATCAGTCAAAAGAAGGAACAAGATCAATGGACAAAGATTCTCGATTCGATATTATGTAGAAAATCGAGAAAGAGCCATGATGACTTTGCTTCTAAATAGACTTCTAGTCTTAGCTTTATTTTGCTTTCCATAGGCGAAATTGTCTGTTGAAACAGGGAATAAGCTTGATTTTGTGATAATATTGTGATACGTTTTTAAACTCTATTTTATTAATGAAGAAGACCAGTTCCATACCATTGATGAATAGATAACTTAATTAGATTCACACTTGTTCTGTTGCAGAGGGATCCTACATGGAAATGAGGTTTTTATAGTAATTTCGTAGTTCAATTTACTGTCATTTCATAGCTTGATTTATCGTTGATTTGTAGTTGATATTTCGTCATTTCATAGTTGATTTCTTGTCGAATTCGTAGTTTAATTTCATGTTAATTAGTTCCTAAATGTTTTCTGAATCAGTTGTTTACATTAACACACAATTGATTGTATCTTATTCTCTCATGAATTGTTTCATTGTCGTGACTCTGTCAGCTTTCAATTGAAATCATTCTCGCATTTGATTACACAACAACCATAGGATTTAGATCAGACATTTCGTTTACGCAATAGATACTCTGTCATTCTTTTCTTGCCTTAGTTAAATTTGAATTCAATTAGCACAGTCAATTCAATTTCATAGTAATAGAATTTATGCTTTTGTTCCATGGAATGTATAACATAGTTAGATTAGGGTTATATGTTGATAATTTTTAGATAGATTTAAAACTAGGACAGAGTTAGATTATAATTACATTTTGATCATTTCAAATAGATTTAAAATTAGATTAGATGCTCTGTTTTCATAGAATTAATGTTCTTAATTGATAAAGTAGGATATGGTTTTATTTTTATTATGTTGATAGATAGAACATCATTTAGAGATCAGCAGAGTTCAATAAAATTTAGAACAATTCTTTGTTTAAATGCATAATCAGTTTAATTAGATGTTTTCCATAGATGTTTTGCCGACATAGAATAGTCTAACATAGCTCAAATTTTAACAATTCAAAGATTGATTTATTTTTATGCAAAATAGATTAGTTAAATAACATTTTCTTTTCTTCCTTATTTTAGATTTTATATTTCATTCATTTCATTAAGAGTAATTTTTAAATCAATTTCTTTTCTTAGAGTAAAAATAACATTTCCTTTTCTTCCTTCTTCAAGATTAAGTTTTCATCATTAAATTTCTTTCAGATTTAGTTGTTTTTTAGCATTTAAAGATTTCATTTGAAAGCTTATATTTCATTCCTTAGATCAATTTTAGTTCTTAACATTAGGCATAAAATACAAACTCCCAAAAACAATATATAAAAATACACAGCGAAGTAAGAAAGAAGGGCATCTAAGCATATATAGTGCACCACACTTCATCATATTACTAACCTCGGTCGATAATTTATGATAGCAATTTAAGAGATTAAATTGACTAAACAGTATAGTCTAAAACCTTTTTTTCTAGAGTTATCCTATGTCTCCTAGGTAGTGGACCTTCCTCTTCAGGAGAAAGTTTTAAAGTTCTACAGGAATGTTGAATGTTTTGGTTAGACATGGTGAATGTATTTGATTATCAAATTTAATTACTTAAGACACCCCTATGGTCAATTATACTTGGAAAAAATATCACACACTAGCAAATCTAATGATTCAAGCACACACAAACCAAGAGAGATAGAGAGAAAGGGATCTTCCCACTAATAGAGCTTGGTTGATCAGGGCCCAAGTCAACAATGAAGATGTGGTTAAGATATTTATGTTGGCAGCTTTCTTAATGGTCCTTTTATACCCAACAGAAATACCACTATTAGTCGTGGGGTACCCCCCAGTTTCCAATTGAGCTTTACCACTGTCTTCCTTGGGTATAACAAGGACACCCCCCTTTCCGTCGCCCATGTAAGGCACCTAGGATTATGGAAACTAAGGATACCATGTACAAAAACCCAACGTAGTTGAACAATCATTAGTCGGGTCTATACACAAAGGCATAGAAACTATGCCTAAAATCTCCCAAGAGATTGCTCAAAGAAATTTGTACATCTCTCAAGTAAGTCCCCTGAGTGCGTGCAAACCAAAGTCACCCGGACCAATTAAAGTAGGGTAGATCACTTCAGTGGACCTGATGTGACCTCGTGATTGAACCTTGTGTGAGAATGGATTCCTAGGAAATGTGCCACTACAAATGGATTTTACCTCCCTACCTCAAGATACTAGGTTTTTTTTTGTGATATTGGATATTTTACCTCACTCTCCTAATCCAAGACCCTAGCCTGAGCTACTATCGCTGTTCTACCATTGAAAAATAAAAACCTTGAATTTATTTTATTATGTGTTTACTTTAAGGTTGTTATTTACACGCAGGGAAGCGACATGCAATTGATATGGTGTGTAAATACTCAAGACCCAATCCTAATGAAACCTATATTGAAATGCAATTTTTTTCTTTTTCATTTGATTAAAGATAGCTACAAAAGGGAAGATTGTCACTTTTTAATTTTCAAAAAAAAGATAACAACCTCAAAAAATCTCAATTTTCACTCATAAAATTGACTAAATTCATAACATAAAATGATCCAAAAAACAACTCAAGAATAAACTAAAAAAGAGCTAAAAAAGGAAAGAAAACAAGCAAGAACACCAAGCACTCAAAATATCAAACTTGGATTTGCAAACAAAAAGATCACCAGAAGCAATCTAGCACAAGCTAAAAAAACAAAAAAATAAATGCAAAGAAAAATTTAGGACTGTAAATGTACAACAAAATCATGCATCAACAATGATCTACAAAGGTAAAAAAAAAACCCTAATTCTAGGCCAAGACTAGAGAAGTACGGGGAAAAAGAGAAAATTTCAAATAAAATCAAGTCAATAGATTTGAATGACTCAACCAATACCCCCAAATCTAGTTTTGTGCAACCACAACCAACAAGAGGTAAAAATAATACTAAAAGAAATAAAAATGAAGCAACACAACTATGATGGAAACATCAAAATTGAGAAATTGATCAAATCTAACACAAAAACAAATGTTATGATGCATATCTGAACTGATACACTCAGAATAAAACATATTTGAAAAAATGAAAGAAATATCTCAAGAATTACTCCCCAAAAGCACAAATTTTGAAGATCATCGCATGTTTAACTGTCACCAAACAACGACAAGGTTCGTAGATTTTCAGTCTACAGTCTGCGACATTGATGAATTCTGCTATGTAATTCATTGAAAACCTATGAAAATTGACCAAAACAATTTTAAAACTCAAAACAAATCTAGATATAATTATATATGAAGCAAATTAGTTTGAAAATCACCCAAACCAAGTTAAAAAATAGTAGAAAAAACTTAGAGACCAATAGAAAACCAAAATCACAAGTGAAAGTGGACATGAACAACACTAGGGTTAGACTCCCAAGTGGAGTCTCCAATTTTGTTATGACCAAAATTACTCAATGAAAAGGATCTATTACTCCTTGAGTATTTCCCAGGACTCACCACACAAGTGTGTGAACAAGTATGATTATACTGATCCCTAACATATGAAAGAAATAATAGAAATTGTAAAGGAAGTAGGATGGGTCATGCCTCTTAATTGAAGAGCCCATTAGTTGGTATTTGTTAGTGATAGTAAGGTGCATGGGAAAAAGGGTAAACTCAATTTTCCCTGTAGGTTATGTGAATGGAATCATCATATTCACCTTTTTCCTTATATGGATGAAGCCTCAAAAGTATTGGAAAACCTTATAGCTTCTCAGCCACGACTTCCAACTGGTTACCAAGAGATTTCTCCCAATCCTCCACTAGATGATGAAGTGATTGATCTGAATATTAATGGAGTGATTGATCAGAAAACATCTTCAATCAATCACACTATCTCTGAACGTGAATCACTTGAGTTTTTTCCTGACCAAACATTGGTTAAAAAAATAATTAACTCGACTCCACCTTTAGTTGATCGTACCTTTCCCGAAGAGAGTGAATTTCATATCGTTCAGGTTCTTCTTGTTTCTTCAGATTCCAATGGACTAGGGAGGAATCCTCCCATTCCAAAGATACATGGGGTACCATTCATATGGCACAAGATAATATTTCTCTCATTCCCATGGTGCAAGGGGGCAACTCTCCCATTTCCACGACACCCCCTCCAAGTAGTATAGTCACTTCCTTTGATTGGAATCACCCGGTAGGATATCATATTCCTCCCTACGTGCCCTTCCATATCATAGTACATGCTTATAATTTGGTCGTACCTAGCACAATCATAGATGAATGCACATCTATTAGTATTTTTTACTCAACTACTTGGCAAGCTTTATGTTCTCTGCAGCTTGTGCCATTACCTAGAATTTGTTGTCTTTTAACAAAGGAACTAGTTAACCATTAGGGATCCTTCCTCAGTTTCCCATCACTTTGGGAGGAAATACTATCTATATCAATGTTATGGTAGTCCAAGGCCCTTTGGATTTTAATTTAATCCTTGGACATGACTATGTTTATGTCATGGGAGCACTTGTATATTCTCTCTTTCATGTGATGTGTTTCCCGCATGGAGAAAGAATCGTGGACATTGACTGAATTTCATTCATTGGTCCTAATATGACTCCCAATCAACCAACCTCCCTAAATGGTCCTTATATGAAAGTGGTATCTCCCTCACCATAGGTCAATTAGGTGGCAAACTATCCCATACCATTACCTATTGTTGAGGAGGAGCCTTTCACTATTTTCTCAACTTATTTTGACCTAGATCGAATAAGTGATATGGTGCATCATTTACTAGGGGAATTGGAGTCTGATATATCCATTGGATCCCTTGATATGTATCCTTTCTAGAGTGTTGTTCTCCCATCTCATGAGAACCTTTTATAAGCCATGGCCTCTTATGGGACATGATCAAGGTTTGCGGAGAATAGTTCCTTTTCTTGTGTTGAGATCATTAAAAAATGAAACAAGGCTTTTGGAGCAAAGTTCCTTTTCTTGTGTCAAGCTCCTTAAAAAAAGAAACAAGGTTTTTGGAGAAAAGTTACTTTTCTTGTGTCAAGCTCCTTAAAAATGAAATAAGGTATCTAGAGAATAGTTCCTTGTCTTGTGTCAAGCTCGTTAAAAAATGAAACAATGTATTATGAGCATAGTTCTTTCCTGTGTCAACCTCATTAAAAAAATGAAACAAATCCACTTCCAATTCGAGTCTTTGATTAGATCTCGTAAATTTGTAGTCAAGTCTTTCACTTGATCTTGTAAACGAACCTTCATTCCATCCACCTGTTAGAAACTATTAGTCTACTTAGGTGAATGTAATGAAGCTTGGGGGCATGCACCTTGAATTGATTCATTATTTTGGGGGAATGCAACTTATTTCAAGCATAGTTTTCCTTTGTTTCAATCTTGTGTAAAAATGAAACCAATTTCAAGTATAGTTTCCCATGTTTAAAGTGTCTATAAAAATGAAACCACTCTCATCCTATCCCACGTGATTGCCATTTTTATTTGCCTATTTTTTCTAGATGAGCCTTGGTTTTCACATTCCATTGTCACCATCTTCTCGGTTGATCATACACTTTCACTTGGTTTTACCCTTTCCTGAGGAATTGTTGTTATGAGTGGTTTTATTAGCTAGCCTCTTGAAATTTGCATGTTTTAAATAGTTCTAGCATGAACATAACCAATTTCTACCCTTTATACCACTCATTCCTCCAGGAGAAGTCCTCTTTAAGCTCTTTTCAGACTCCCAAAATATGAAAATATTTCTGAGCACTTGTCTTTTCAAACTCATTAAAGTAAATGAAAAGATGTCTACTAGGTATAAATTTAACCCGTTTTCAAACTGAGATAGACTATTTACGAAAAAGTAATACCTTAGTAAAACATGGCTAAGAGGTTCTCTTGAGTATTTTTTTCTAATTTTTCGGACTCGAGAGACTATCTACGAAAAGGGACATATGGAGTTTTTTTTTCGACTCTTTTTAAAACTCTGTAAACATGAGAGATATGTGGAGTTTTACCTTCATAAGACTCATTAAAACATCAAACAACGATGGAATTGTTGAACATGACAAGGCCGAACCACTCCTTCTCAAGTTTCTTTAAATATACTTGGAGGGATTCATCCAAAGGGTGAACTTACAGATCAAGCATATGTTATCCTCCTCAAGCTTGTTAAAAAATAAAGAGGTATTGACTAGTATGGTCGGGGAAATTGGGAAAACAGGGTACTCCATTTTCTTATGGCAACAAGTTTCTCTTGAACATGACACTCTTCCACTTCATCTTCGTGGTTGTTGGGTTGGGTAATCTTCTTGTCTTTCAGTTCATCATACCTTTTTAGAGACTCCATTTCGGTTTTGGTTCAATGCTTCCAACTCCATCCAGTGTCGTTGATGTGTTCAAGAGAATTCATTTAGTTGATATGTGTTACAATAATTTCAAGCCTTCATTCCATATCTGCCTTTCCTGATCCAGTTATGTATCATCGTCATTCTTTCTCAATCATGATACATGTTTCATGTCACTGACGGGAAATACATCAAGGCCCTCCTACGACAGGTCGCTTCCTGTCGAGATCATCACATTATCCAGGAAGTTGACTTAGAAACAACCCTCTGGTACCTTGGTGCTTGCATACATAAATGACAAGTTTCATCACTCTCGGCGACAGGTTTACATCATTGGCCTTCGACCCAAAGACTCGGTGTGGTGTTCAACATCAACTAATTTATTCACAATATATGGATTATACTGTAGTACCTTGAGAGCCATTAAAATCAATGATGGTTTATCTCGCGTATGTTAATGAATTACATCATTGGTCAGTAATCATACATTGTCTACCATGTTCAACTTCAGCTCATTGATTCACATGGTTAGATTCATATGTTGGTTTTTCATGTAAATGAGATAGAAGAGCCTAGAGCTAATTTCATCCATTTGAGCTGCGATTTCAATGAGCTGTGAGTTGCTCCCCTTTGCACCTGCGTTGGTTCTAGAAATTTGAGAAAAAGAGAGAAATTATGGAAGATTATTCTTCCAGAAGCTTCTAGAATTTGTTAGAACCATTTACTTCAGATAAAAAAGTCAGATCCTATCCTACCCTACCTTGGATTTTCCATCCATTATCCTTTTATCCCATCCTCCCATCAAAGGTGTATATAAAACCTTAGATTGCTAATTGGATAATAACTCCCAACTTACCCCACTCCTCTATATATTTACAACCGTCCATATGCAAGAGGTTGGATTTTGGAGAGTGATTCTACCCTTATGTTATTGCTATGAGAGATATCATTTCATGCATTTAGGGTGATTGGAGGTGCACATCGTGACAAGGAAAGAACAAGAAAACTTTGAGGAATGGTTGTAATCTCCTTCCATTTATATTAATGAAAAGAGTTAAGCTATTCTCCTATATATGATGTCGTTATTTCATATATTTAAATACCATGTTGATCTATTGAATAAATTACTTAGATGATACTGCATAGATCTCGTAGTTTCTTGGCTTGTGTTGTCTTATTGTGAAAGTTCTAATTTTGGAAATCAGAGATAAGATTGGAGCATTCAAGCTAAAGAAGGAGCGAATCATATGAAAAATTTCAGGTAGGATTCATACCGTCATGTATTTACTTTAAGGAAATAATTAGGTTCCTTGTCTCTCTATTGCTCTAGGTTATCCTCCATACCTAGGGGAGATACTTTTGTCCGTAATCGTAAATCCCACATAACAATGATTTTAATTGAAAACCAATGAATAACATATGATAACCAAAGGATATTAAATTTCATTAATATATATATATATATATATATATGGACAACCTTGAAGAGGTCATTCAATGGGATCTGGACAGAGATGTTATAATGATATACCATCCAAATGAGATTTCTCCTCTCCAACCTATAATCTTGGACTCCTTATCTAGAAAAGGTAGTATTAAGGCAAGAATTTAACTGAGCTTTCGTGATATTTCAGACTCTTCCTTTTCCCCTTAATATGATCACTTTATATAGGCCTTTTTCCCTCTCTAGGAGAATGTATCTAGACACTTAGGGGCTCGATAAGTTAGGAAAATAATATAATAGTATTCCCATATCCAACTCATGGAAAATTAGTCAAGTTGATCTCCTTAAAAATGAAAAAATATATAAGGCTCATGAATGTCACAAATTATGAAAGGAAAAATTGTCCAACAACTCTAGTTATACACTATGAACGAGGGGTTATGTTGTAGGATGTAAGTGTCAAACCAATGAAATTGTTGTAGAAGAGGAAAAATTAAGAGGATAAGTTATGCATCAAGGTCAATAAGTGTTATAACATCATTTATCACCTCTATATACTTGATGACTTATGCATTGGCCTTGGGCAACCCTTCCATTCAGACTTGGTCACATTTCTCAAAAAACAATATTTTAAAATCCATACGCGACTCTACCCAATTTTTTCTTTGTGCACACACGGGTCCATCCATAGCTGACCCGCGTATGTTATTTAAAATATTAAAGAAATATAAAAATTCCCTATTATTGAGGCGGGGTTTACGATTTTTTCCTATAACTTAACTACCCCAGCCCGTGGCCTAATTGTTTCCCAACTAAAAAAACTAATTTGAGGAAGTATAAATACACCTCAAAGGAATTGGTTAAGGGAGGAGAGAAAGAATACTATTGATATTATAGCCTGTTATAGCCCTTATCAAGTCTGGTATTTCCCTATGCCTCCTGCACTTCCCAGGTTTCAGGAAATCCTCGTTTCCTTGTGATGATCACCCTCATTCTATGTGACATCCTTTGTGCACCATTTATGGAAGAAGCTTTGTGAGTCTAGGGCTCGACAAATCCAGAGGGTGGTTTTTCTCAAGGCCATGGGAGATCTCAGGAGATTTCTCCACTATTATTTTCTTTACATGTTATTAATAAAATAAGTACCATCTTGTTCCTGATGTTCATGTGTTATGTGTCTCTTATACATGCTTAATAATCTTGAATAATTTGTTCCATGTTATCTTTATGAAATCATGTATGCTAATTTGCTAACATCTAGGACATATATGTCGTACAAGTAGGTTTTGTGTTTGTTATTGACTAATTTGCAGGTTTTGGAGCACTAAGATTTGCAGGGGGTTTGAACCCTACGGGATATACTATAAACGAAGGATAAACGGGTAAGATATACAATCCTCACTTTCTAGTTTAAAGCATAGAAATTGGTAATTTGAGTCCTTCTTGTGATGACATTCCATCTACTCTGTTAGGTATTTCAACCTTGGGACTTAGGGTAATTTTTCTCGTAACAGAACTGGCGACTCCACTGGGGATTACATTCGTGTAATTCCTAGTTTGGGTTGTTTTATCTATCTTGTGGGTTCCCTGGCATTTTAATCACATTTGCAGTCTAGTAAATCTTTTTGCCGACCAGGCAGAAGCCTTGATCTTCTAATCAGGCCTGGGTCTTTCTTTTTTTCCTTATTTCTATTTATATATGCTACTTCGGCTGTACACAGTCACGTATGCCCTCTGTTTTCTCCAAAAGAAATTGTGTATACGCGTGTTTCTTTGGTCACAGTTGTGTATACGTGCGCATTCCACACAAAAAACCCACGTATGCCTAGTAAATTTTGAAAATCTGAATTTTTAGGCCCTGTAACTTTTTTCTTTCTGTGGTTGGCCACTCCTGTGGTACCTTTTAGGTGTCTAGACTATGTTTCTTGTAGCTGTATGTCTGTTCCTCTCTTTTTCTTGTGAATACCTAGTCATTTTATGGTTTTTCCTATTTTGTGAAGTTTCAATTGGGGTTGTAGCATTAAGACCTATTCTTGGAGTTCTTGGCTATTCTGACCATTCAAAACGGTGAGCCTCTACTTGTTTGCTCGTGTTTTCCTTATGCATTGCTTCGCTTTTGGTTTTTGCCTCTTTGACTTCTTTAGTTTTCTTGATTTCTTGGGACTAGCCTTCTAGTGAATCTTGAAGTGAAATTTTCTTGGTTTTTTGAGTTTTTTTTCATTGGAAGTGTGTGCTACTATTTTGAATCATTTTTTTGGGTCTTTTTCTTCTTATTACTTATTTGAGTCCCGCTATGAAAGTAGCATAGTTGGCTTATACATTTTTAAGTTTCTTTGTGGCTCATTTTCTTGGTTCAGGTTCTTGAGTATTTTTGTTCTTGTCTCTTTGAAATCTTTTTTCTTCCCTTAAAAGTGAAAAGAAAAAAAACATTTCTTGTTTTTCGTTGCTTTTGCTTTGGTTTCCTTTTTACGGTTTTCATACATTTTGAAGCAGTTTGTTAGTTTCTTGTTTTTGGTTCATTTTCTTGGTCTTGAAAGGAGTCTTTCTCTAGATTTCTCTCTCTTTTATATCAAGTGTATTTTGGCATTTTGTATGCAAAGGAGTTCATGTTGGGAATTTCTTTGCTTGTCTGTCAAAGTGATTGAACCGATTCTCCCTAGAAACTCTTTTTGCTTCCTTAGTAAGTAATCCTAGAATTTGCATATCATTGGTAGTTTTTGCATTAGTTGCACTGAAGCATTTTTAGTCTTTTTTGATAGTTTTTTGAAGTGTGTGAAGAGTGATAACTGAAAAGAAAAACAAGTTTTTTCTTATTTATTTTTGTAAAACCTATTTAGAAATCTCTTTTCATCGAAAGAAAAATATTGCATTTGCATGTAGTAGGTTTCAATTGATTTCTTTTGCGTCGATAAACACCATCAATTTCACTTCCATATACCTTTGACTTAAGTAACATCCATTTAAAATAAAGCGCTCTAATTATAATGAACAAGAAGTTTTTTGTGTTTGTCATTAATCATACACCAACTAGCTAGGTCATAGGGCCTTGGAATAGATGAGTGGAGAGTTAACTCTTCAAGGATACTTAAAAATGTCAAACATAGAAAGTTGATTAATGAGCGAAATTCAATTCCGTTAAGTGGACCGAGAAAGCTCTACCTCCAGAGATTTAAGCGCGAGGGAGAGTGAAGGTAGAGAAGAGATATACCCCCTCTCCTATTTGCTGAATCTTGACCTAAGACCGTTTCGCCCGGCTGCCGATACGGATTGGTGCCCTTAGTTTCCTCTCCTAGGGACCACACAAGTGACTGCAAGGGGGGGGGGGATCACTTTCATCAGTACTTCTGGAGGGTTCCCTTGCGAAGCTCGGGGGCCTCCACCGGCAAAGGATGTTTTCAGGAGGTTAGCGTAATTGTTTCTATTACCTTCGCTAGTAGGCCTGGGGTGTAATTACCCTAGACTATTTTCGAAAGGTCCTCTTATTCGCTTTCTTGTATTTTGGTGTCCGGTCCTAATCACTTGGAGCGGAAATACCTGAAGGTCGCTTGATTGACTGTATCTTAGGTAATTTTATAGAGAGTTATCTTTGCTCCTATATTTCTTAGCTTCTTATATTTTTTGAGTCTAATTAATCTCATAAAGTGGCTAACGATCGCCTCGTTGATAGAGGAGGCTTCGTGGGCTTTCCTTTGTGAGTGCGGAGCCTTCTTCAAGAAGGCTTAGGAGTAATTCAGTGGGTGATTTTTATCCTATGGTTTCGAATTCAACGGAGAGTGATCCATCGTCTGGGCTTGTTGTTTCTGTGGGTGGTCCTAGTGCTAGTTCTATTGTAGAGAGGACTCCACTCGTCACTAGAGTCTTGTTTCCGACAGAAGAATTTTAAGTTAAAGAAGTTCCTGAGCCTCTTGAGACTCCTTCATCTCTTCTTCCTGCTAATTTTCCTTACGCCCTTTTGTACATTGGGCCTGAGTCTCAGGGACCAGCTGGCCCCTTATCTTCATATCCCTTTCTTTCGATGGTCACGGCTGGTAACACAACTTCGGCTATGAGCACTGCAAGTATTCATACTCCTCTTTCAGTTGAAGGAGGAGGTACTATTTCCATTTTGACAATCACTTCTAGTGTTGCTATGTTTGGCTCTACTTCTATTTTGTCTTCAAGTGGAAGCACCCAAGCATATGCTTCTCAATCTAGCCCCTTTTCTTTTGGAATTCCTTCTAGTGTGATTCCTTTTGTCTCCTTTACTGCTGCTTCAGTTGTCTCCGTTCCTATGCCTTCTATGGCTAGTGGATCAACATTATTTCATGGTTTCCCCTTTGGAAGTGGGCATATTCCTCATTTGAACGCTTCCTTAGGATCTTTGCCTTTAACCTCTCAAAATCAAGGATTCAATCGTTTCATCGGAGGTCAAGGCTCTAATGTTTGTTTGGGATGGAACCCTACTTTTACAGGGTTAGGATTTGGGAGTCATTTTTTCTCTAGCTAGCAAGGGAATGTTCCTTTCTCGTCGGTAGGTGCTTCTCAGGGATTCTCTCCATTTTCCAATTATTGGAACCCTTACCAAGGGGTTTCTTCCTCTTTTAACACTTCTATTGGAGGGGATATCCCTGTTTATAGTAGCCCTGCGATGTGAGGGGGTTCTTCTCTGAATGTTGGGTCACAAGGCTTTTCTTATGGCTCAGCATTTTCTACGAACAACATCTGGAAACCTGGTGCCTCAACAAATCCAGGCTATTCTTTTCAGAATGTGGGGAATCCTTCCTATGGGGGATGGAATTCCCATGCTCCTCTGTGCTTACCATTCCTGGAAAATTTAAACTTTACAGGTCTATCACAATTGACAAACGATCCTATTCAGTATAGTTCGGGTTGGCCTCTGGTCCCCACTAAACTCCCCTCAGACATTCCAAAGTTTGAAGGGAAGACTGGTGAGGATTCAGCAGACCATGTCACCACTTTCCACTTATGGTGTTCGTCGAACTCCCTTATCGATGATTCAATTATATTGAGGTTATTTCAAAAAACCCTAACGGGGAATGAAGCGAAATGGTACATTGAGCTCACAGGGGGAAGTTTTGCTACTTTTGGTGAATTGGATACAATGTTCTTAAACCATTTTTAGTTTCCTGTAAGTTATGATGCCGAGACTTATCTCTTGGCCAACTTCTAGCATGACAAAGAAACTCAAATTTCTGATCATATTCAAGAATGGAGAGAAGGAAGAGGATAATCAAAGCCCAAATTTCGAATGAGTTCCTTCTCGAATGGTTTTTGAAATATTTGCAGCCAGAAATCTCAAAGGATATATCCATTTCAGGGGTATTTTCTGAAGAGCAAGATATTTTTAGGGCTCAATAGCTATAATTGATCTATTCTCAGTTTTGGGTCCTTAGTAAAATTTTTGCGGATGCTCCTCACTCCAAGCTAGATTTATCCAAAACCAAACTTGTTCCTCATGGTGACGGACTTATCGATATGATCGATAGTGGTACAGATAACCTGCTAAATCAATTGCAGCAGTTGTTTATACAATCTACTCCTTCTGGTCAGGCTACGCCTTTAGTGTCAACTCCTTATCATCCCTTGGATATTAATGTCGTTCAAGCTTCTAACCCCAAAGGAAATCAACAATCCGATGGGAAGAAGAAGGGATAGAATAATAAGAAGAAAGAAAAGGATGGGAAGGGGAATGCGAATAGATCCAATGATCATGTTGGAGAGGGTAAGAGGGATAATAAAAAGAAGGTCAAGTTTCCATGCAATTTATGCACTGGAGACCATGTTACTCATCTCTGCCCTAAAATTTACTCACCTCAGTGCTTGTTAGCTCAGCAAGGTTATTCTAGCTCCTAGGATGTACTGACAAACCCTTTTCCCCAAGGGCAACAATTTATTTTTGGCGCGAATGAAAATACTGGACCTCTCTCTGGGGGCAACCAGGAAGGGGAAAATCCATCAAACATATACATGATGAGTGCTCATGCAGATATCACTACGAGATCTCATGATTATGGCGAAGCTGAGTATTCGAAAGCTAAAGGTGCTCCTAATAATACTGAGCCACTCCATATAGAAAGGCTTGCAGCTAAGCCTATACCTCGGATTTCGAAAGGGTCTACAAAGCATACCGTGATCAATCCTAATGCCAAGGCTGCCCAAAACTACTTGATTGTAGAAGATCTGGCTCAAATTCCTTGCACCATGTCTGCGTTAGAGGTACTCCAGTCGTGTCATGCATAAAGGAGTGCATTGCTCACTGCCATTAGGGTCGTTGATCCAGAGAATTATCTTATAATCACATTTGACACGTCGACTTTCAAAAAGAGAATTCCTCATGATATGTATTTTCATATCAAGTCTACATATCAAGATTTTAACATCTTTCGAACAGTAGTCAATGAGGGTTCTTCCACGTGTGTGATGTCTGTCTCATGCTGGAAAGCTATTGGATCTCCTTCAACTATCCCTTCTGCTACTATTCTGACTGTGTTTTATGGTAATTCTCACATGCCACATGGCATTGTTCCATCTTTACCCATCTGTGTTGGGGGTAAAACGAACAATATTGAGGTCGAGATAGTTGATGCAAATCTAGAATACAAACTTCTATTGGGGAGAAACTGGATTTATAATATGGATGCTATTGGTTCCTCATTATTTCTCATTTTATGTTTCCCTCACGAAGGGAGGATTGTCACTGTTGATCAGATGGAATATTCTCCTGTAGATCCGAACGCATCCGCTGACTGGACTATTCCCTTGGTGAATGATATCAAGAAACCTGTTGATAATTTTGGGGTTAGAATGTATACATATTTGATGGATACTTTTGATTTTCCACCTCCTTTTGTTCATATCCATGATATTTCATCCTCCAAGGTACCTGCTCGAAGAGAGTTCTTTCGAACTCATTATTTTTCGTACCCTTGGACCTTGCCTTCTCCTACATCCACATTAGAGGAAGGCCAAGTGGGTGGAATGGCATCTCCTATGTTTGCAACTGAGATTTCTTATCGATCTATTGTTGACTCTGTAGACTCCATGCCCGTTTCTCTTTCATCGGAGGAATTGGATGGAGATGTGGCTCTGGCTTGGACTCTTAGTTCATATTCTGCTCAAGATTGCCTTGATACCACTCTTCCATATGAAGAGGCCATCCTTGAATCAATGACTGGTGTAGAGAGACCATGGGATGATTTTCATCATCAGTCCTATTTTCTACCAGACTTGCGAGAAGTTGAAACAAGTTTGTCTAGCCTTCAGTGTTCTAGTCCTATTCACCCAGTCTTTAACCCCTTAGCACCAACACAGGTCTTTGTTGAAGGGAAAATGTCTGTCATTTCAACTACTACCCTGGTGAACATCTCCAGAGATCCCAACATTATTGAGAATTTCTTCATTGGAGCTGAATGTTCCTCTGAAGAGATTCAAATTTACACCGATCTCTTTTGAGAATTTCGAGATGTGTTTGCTTGGTCTTATGAGGAAATGCCTGGTATAGATCCATTTATTTTCCAACATGAGATCAAGACATATGAAAATGCTAAGCCTATTCGGCAAAAGCTTCGTTCGGTCAACCCTAGGAAGGTTGCAGCTATCAAAGCAGAGGTTGAGAAGCTGCTAAAGGCAGGTTTCATATACCTTGTTCCATTAACTGAGTGGGTTTCAAATCTAGTTCCTGTGGACCAGAAACAAGGAACGATCTGAGTTTGAATCGATTTCAGGGATTTGAATAAGACATTTACTAAAGATAATTACCCCACACCATTTATATATCATATTATCGATGAGTGTTTGGGCATTGAGATTTTCTCTTTCATGGATGGTTTCTCAGGATATAATCAGATCACTATCCGTCCTGAAGATTATCATAAGATTGCTTTTATTTTCCCCTGGGGTACCTTTTCTTTCAGAAAGATGCCTTTCAGCCTTAAAAATATTGGAGCTACCTTTGAGCGGGCCATGTCCTATGCCTTCCACGACATCAAACATATTATCGAAACATATCTGGATGATTTAGCTGCTTTTTCTCGCAAGAGAATTGATCATCCTTCACACCTTCGTCAAGTTTTTGAATGGTGTCGGTATTATAAAATTTGGTTGAAACCTAATAATTGTGTTTTCACTGTCACATCCGGTCAGTTTTTGGGATTCATCGTGTCTATGTAAGGAATTTAGGTAGATCCCTTCAAGGTTGAGGCAATACTTCAGTTTCCTCCCCCGTCTTCGATTTGCCAACTTCAAAGTCTACAAGGAAAAGCCAATTTCTTATGGAATTTTATCGTGAATTATGTCGATATTACAAAGGGATTTGTGAGTTTGTTAAAGAAAGGAGTTCCATTTTTCTAGGATGAATTTTCTCAGTGTTCATTCGATGCTTCGAAAAAATCTTTGACCTCTGCTCCATTACTGGGTCCACCCGATTATAGTAGGTATTTCCTCTTGTATCTCGCTGCCACAGAATCTACCATAGGTATGGTTCTGGTTTAGGAAGATGATGCTCTTTGTGAGAATTTGTATAGTACCTTAGTCGAGGCTTGGTGGGTCCTCAACTCCAGTATTCTCCAATTGAGAAACTAGCTTTGGCAGTTGTCCATGCTATCCAATAGCTCAGACATTATATCCTCCTTCGCAAAAATTATGTTTTGGTGGAAACTAATCCATTTCAATTTATTCTCAATAGGTGAGTGATTGGGGGCAAATAAAATTGATGGATTTTTATTTTGCAAGAGTTTGATCTTGAATTCCTGTCTTCCAAATCCAAGAAGTCATTGGTATTTGCAGAGTTGATTTCTGAGTTTCCCTATGGATAAGATATTGTTTATGAAGGTTCATTTCCTGATGAACATCTTTTTCTCATTTCTTCACAAGATCCTTGGTATGGATATCTCATAGTTTATCTCCAGACTGTGAAGTTTCCCTTAGCTTTTTCGAAAGATGAGCGTCGAAATTTGTGTCACTTAGCTAAGATTATTTGATTATTGATGACACTCTATATCATTGCGGGGTCGATTCAATCCTTAGACGCTGCTTAAATCTCGAAGAAGCTGAGGTTGTGTTGAATGATTTCCACAGTGGAGCTTGTGGTAGTCATTTATCTGGGCTTGCTACAACCCAAAAAATCTTGCGTGCAGGATAATTTTGGCCCTCAATTTTCAAAGATTGTGTTGAGGCGATCAAAAAGTGTCATCCTTGTCAAGTTTTTACCCAGAATATGCGAGCTCATCTAGCTCCTCTCTTTCTTGTCATCACTGTCGGTTTGTTCACAAAGTGGGGTATTTATTATACTACTTGTAGCTCGCCTTGAGCTAAGGGTCATAAGTACATTATTGTAGCTGTAGACTACTTTAAAAAGTGGGTGGAGGATATGCCTACTTTTGCGAATGATGGTGAGACATCAACCCTGTTTATTTTCAACCAAGTCATTTCTCGCTTTGGTATCCCCAAAGAGATTTACATTGGCCATGGCAATCATTTTCAGAACAGTATGATGGCTAAATTTGCTCTCAAATTGGGTTTTCCACAGGAGAATTCATCTCCTTATTATCCTCAGGTCAATGGGCAAGTTGAAGTCGTTAAAAAATCCTTGAAGACTATTATTCAATGGATGATTGATAAAGTGAGATCCAAGTGGCACGTCATGTTGTACCCTGCACTTTGGGCATACCGGATGTCTGTAAAGACTGCGACCGGTTTTACTCCATTTCAACTAGTTTATGGGTTGGAATCTATATTTCCTATTGAATGTGAAATTCCTTCCCTTAAGCTGGCAGTTGAGCTTATTTCTGACACTTCTAGTCTCGAAGAACACCTTATCCATCTAGAACATCTCGATGAGAAGTGCCAAGATGTAGCTACGATGAAAGAGGCACATAAGAAACGAGTGAAGGTTCGGTACAAGAAGGTGGTCAAGCCTAGGGTTTTCTATGAAGACGACCTTGTCTTGGTTTATGCCCAAGAGAATGATGCATTGGGGGCAGGCAATTTCAAATCCATGTGGTATGGCCCCTTCATCGTTAAGAATGTCCTGAAAAAGGGAGCTTATGCCTTGGTTGATTTTGATGGGAACGAGCTGGAAGAGCCCAGAAATGGGATCTATTTGAAGAAGTATTATTCCTAGGCTTCGGCCTAGCATTTGATTTGTTGTATATATTGTATTTTTGTACATGTCTGTTTTTCAATTTTTGGTGTGACTTTGATGATTTTGATCTGTTTTGGCAGGTATTATTGGATGAGATGAGTCATTTTGGCTTTGCGTATGGTGCTAGTAGACGTACCCGAAACCTGGCTTTTGCGGCTTGGGTAATCCACTATCCATCCGGTCAATTGTTAGTCTCAAGGGGTATATGCATTGGTCTTGCTTCAAACAATGCAGTAGAATACACTGTAGTGGTTAACCTACTGTCGGAGGAAATATCTCTTGGTGTTGATTCGTTAGTATTTTACTTGGATTCACAACTGGTGGTTTCATAACTAAACAACACATATCATGTCATAGACCCATTTTTGCATCAATCAATTTTTAGGGTACGTTTTTTACAACATTCATTTCAATTTATTACGTTCATTCATATTCCTCGATCTGATAATTGGTCAGCAGACTCATTAGCTAATCAAGCGCTTGATTGGCACATTAATAATTCAATACTTTAAAAGTATCAAAAACATCATTCATGATTGTACATTTGGGATAATCACATCATATAAAATCGCTATATATATATATATATATATATATATATATATATATATATATATATATATATATATATATATATATATATATATATATATATATATTAGAGTGTTCAAAATATACAAAAACTGGATCATCATGTCCTAAAAAATTAGGGCTTATGCCTGATGATGTATGTCATAAAAAATAATAATGCAGTCATTCGATAAAATCTAAATCTATCCCTGAGGACCCGGCCCAACATTTTTTTTATGATAGAACACAATAGCAGTAGCCACATGGCAGAATAACCGCACTCAGTCTCATGGTACTCCAACCACCCTCCTCTGGATAGCCTCAGGAATATCCTCTATAGATGCCATGGGTACTTGGCGAGTTAAAATCTCCAAGTTTCTTTGAATGGCATGGAGGGTTCATCCCGGGTCTTTAGCATCATCCGCCTCTCCTTTGCGGTGCTTGTGTCTTGGGTAGCCCTCTGGTCTAACTGGTCCCATGTCTACATCATGATCATTAAATTTTGTAAGTCATATTTTTATATCAAAGACATTTTTCATTTTGCAAATAATTTGAAAAATAAAAAAAATAACATAATCAAAAAATCATTTTGCAATCTTACCAATTGCACCCCATGCTGCTCTGGGTGGAAGAACCAAATCAGGATATGCTCTAAAATCCATCCCAACATAAGGATAGTCCTCTACTGATATGACCTATTTAGCCCACCACTGGAATAACTCATCATCCCATGTAGTGCGGGGAACTTTACTCCCCCCTAGTCTCTTCACCAAGTCTACCCATCGGGCTATCCTCGGATCCCTTGGGCTACTGATGGAAGAGATGAAATTGGAACGAAGCCCTGGAACTCTCTCAAAGAAGAATGTCAGCAAAATAGTACCATATCCAAAGTGTTTTGTCTTTACCTGCCAGATGGAAGTCAGTTGTTTCTTCATATTAGCCAATAAGGATGTGGAGAAGTCATAGAGATGGGTCAAGAAATCCACTTCTAGACTCATATGAGTGCGTGAGGCCTGGTGTAGGGATACTAACTTTGCCACTCTACCAATAGTGAAGAGAAGGATTTTCATGTACAAGTCTCGTACATCCTTGATTGGGATCTGATTCCCCACCTTCTTTGCACCATCTACACAGTATACTTGGATATAGTCATCTACATTAAGCCCTCCAATCGACTTACCATGCAAATCAACTGGTTCTCCTCTCCAGGAAAGTCCAGTGATAAAATAGATGTCTTCCAGCTCAATCCTCAATGGTGTCTGATCAATCATAAAACAATCTTCATCTGGTTCCTAATAATTGACCAACATCTCGAGCAATCGAGTATTAGTTTTCATATTTTGCATTTTGAAATTTTTTAATAAACCGCAACCTCGAAGTATATCTAATGATTGCTGGTCCTGCATGACTTCATTATCTATTGCACTGTGCTCCCTTTCCCTCCAGCTGATAGTCATCCTGAACAATTTCATCCATTGACCCATTAGATATCAATTTTTGAATTCCTCTCTGTGCATACGCGACTTCATTCGGACATAGTCGCGTCTATACGTGAGTTCCTCATGACGAACCTGTGTATATGCAGAGGGTTTTAAGAAATATATATTTCCTACGGTCAAAAATCTAAAAAATTGATTGAAATAGGAATGAAATAGATAAACAATATGAGTATGAGGCTTACCTGATTGGTTTGAGTTGATTTGGTGGCTGGTTGTTCCGTTTGCAAGAAACGAGTTTTTTGCTCCAGAGCTCTTTTTCCACTTCTGCACTACACAAATGACCAAAATGTGAGTCAAAATGCTTATTTATACCCATAATTTGAAATTTTTTTGCAAAATTCATTTGTGTCCATTTTTTGAATTTGGTTAAGGTTGTTTAACCTTTTGGCTTGTAAGTGTTGGGAAATTTTATTTTCAGGTACATTCTCATGATTTTGAGATATTTCCAATTTTTCTTTGGATCTATGACCGCTGACCTATCATGGTAGGTATTTGATTCTGAACTGACATATAGGTTAGGGAATTTGTTTTCCATTGCATTTATGCATACTAGCCTCCATTTTGTCACTTTCCAAAGGGTCGACCCCATCATGTCATGAATATTTAACCAATTTCACTCGTCGATTTTTAAAATCATGACTTGATGGTAGAGCCATCCTTTACATGGGCTTCCTAGTTAGTTCATCACTAGCATTTGTCGCCCATGCTGCAATATGTGTAGGCTCGGGAGTCCTCTTTAGTCTCGCCATGACCTATGCATTGAAGCTTCACTCTTATTCTTCTTCGCTATTTTTATTCTGGCCATTTACCTTAGAGGCTCCCATTGTTGTCGAGTTGTATTACTGCATTGCGCATTGACCACTTGTTTATCTTGGCCTTTAGCCAGCTTCATTTGGACTCATGTTTAAGCCCTATTTTGACCATGTCCTTTCGTACAAGTTAACCATGCGATCACTTAGCCTTTGCAACTTGACACCTTTACCCATGGATGGAACATCCCTTTGAGTGTCACTTACTAGTTTTCACCACCTTGCATTGAGCATAGGATTGTTCCTATCCCAAGAATCGTTCTATCCATTGTATTATAGGAATTATTTTATTCTTTTTCAGGCTTTGAAACATGGAAAAGACAAAATAATTAAATATTTGAAAAAGAGTGAGAACGGTACAATACTTCCATGCTTGATGGAAGTTACAGTGTCAATTGTGTTTCCCTTGAGCAAAGCACAAAAAATCTAAGTCTTTTCTCCATTTGGGATGGTTTTAGTTTTTTGACTTAAGAGAATCCATAACCTTGTTATCGAGTCAATAATCCCCCGGTTGGTTATCTCTTCCAATCATATGGAGGGTTTTTTTATGCCTCCTGCATGAAAAATTTATACAAATTTATCGTTTGCTGCCATAGTCAAAATGAGTCGTGCTTTTGTTCAAGGGAAGTTAACCCGAGTCAGCCTTTCTACGGTGTCTCTTGACTCATTTTTTAGTCTGCCATCCCAATTTTGTCCGTATCTTATTCTATCACATCAGCTATTTGGTCCTTTTTCTCATGTTGGTTTGAGAGGGTATCCATTGACTTCTTACTGGTGGGTTTGTCTCTTATCAACTTCAACACATTGCTCTAAGAGTAAACCTAGAGCCACACCCTGGCCCTATTTACATCATTGATAGGTGACCTTGTGCTCAAAATTTGATCAACATTATGTGTCTTTGATTGAGTGGTTTCCATTGTATTCGACTTCAACTTACATTATCACACTTAGGATTCGTGTAGTACCTTGATTTCCATTTGACCCTATCGGTGGATATATTGCCTCTTTGTCAGCTTTCATTATTGTTTGGTTTGAGGGTTTCTGACGTGCACTAGCTACATTTTGTGTATGCCGGAAACGTACTTCGGGTTAGTTACTTCACTTTTCTTTGTCTGATTCCTTCCAAATATTGGCTTGCAGGTTACACTCGCGCTGGACTGATGTGGGATGCCTTAATGCCTTCCTTCCAACAAATATTTTCCCATTAACTCTGACGCATTGCTCTGGGAATAAGATCTAGAGTCCTTTTTTCATTACCTTAGGGTTTTCAGTAATCAGTGGCAGACTCCTTCGCTATCAGCAGTGATAATATATCAATGTCTCCTAATTGATAGATTCTCTCAAGTGTTTGACTTCAACTCATTTATTTGCACTTGCTAGATTGCACTGGGGAACCTTGACACTCATTATCATTATCGATGGGTTGTCTTGTGTTTGTTAATGGTATACATCAATGACCGGTAATCGAACGATTTCTCACATGGTCGACCTCAGCTCATTTATTCCTATTGTGTAGAATTGTGCCATGATGATCGGTGAAGACCTCGGGTTTGCATCAACATGCTTTGGTTCACTTTGACAGCTCCTTCAGTTTTCTACCAGTGACACCGTCCACCATTATATGTTGTAGTTTCATCACAACAACATCTTATATGTTGGCACCCAAGTTGTGTATCGTACCATTTGTTCCAACACTCATGATTTGGTACTTGGAGATTCAGTTGTGACTTCAGTGATCAGATATCTATGCAACATCATTGATCAATATTTTATATGTAATACTTGGACGTGATTTTGACTTATACTTCCGGGCAGTGATTAGATGATTCAATATATACTTTAAATTTAAGTTATAATTGTATACATATTGGATCTACTCCATACTTGTATGCAGACATGCTTTTATTTCACTGAGCATGGGTATGTCTGCCTCAGACATGAGCTATCTTTCTGATTTCTATCACTGGTTTTTGGAAGGCTGAAATCTGGTGAAGTCCTCTCTAGTCCTCTCAAGGATACTTTTATGCACATAATACATTTCAGCCATCATGTACCCCTTCTGACCTCATATATTAGAGGGCATCTGTTATAGCATAATTTATCACCTCTATATACTTGATGACTTCTGCATTGGTCTTGGGCATCCCTTCCATTCATAGTTGGTCACATTTCTCAAAAAAAAATATTTTAAAATCCATACGCGACTATGCCCAGTTTTTTCCACGTATACACGCGGGTCCATCCATAGCTGACCCGTGTATGCTATTTAAGATATTAAAAAATGTAAAAATTCCCTATTATTGAGGCAGGGTTTATAGTTTTTTTTTCCTGTAACCTAACTACCGCAGCCCGTGGCCTAACTGTTCCCCAACTGAAATTTTTTTTTGAGGAAGTATAAATACGCCTCAAGGGAATAGCCTAAGGGAGGAGAGAGAGAATACTATTGATATTATAGCCTGTTATAGCAGTGATAAAGTCTGATATATCCTTGTGCCTCTTGCACTTTCCAAGTTTTAGGAAACCCTTGTTTCCTTGTGATGATCACCCTCATTCTATGTGACATCCTTTGTGCACCATTTATGGAATAAGCTTTGTGAGGCTAGGGTTGGACGAATCCGGAGGATGGTTTTGCTGAAGGCTGTGACGTATCTCAGGTGATTTCTCCACTATTATTTTCTGTACATGTTATCAATAAAAGAAGTACCACCATGTTCCTGATTTTCATGTGTTATGTGTCTCTTATACATGCTTAATAATATTGAATATTTTATTCCATGTTACCTTTATGAGATCATGTATGCTAATTTGATAACATCTAGGACATATATGTTGTACAACTAGGTTTTGTGCTTGTTCTAGACTGATTTGCAGGTTCTGGAGCACAAGGATTTATAGGGGGTTTGAACCCTACGGGATCTAATACAAATGAAGGATAAATGGGTAATATCTACAGTCCTCACTTTCTAGTTTAAAGCATAGAAATTGGTAATTTGAGTCCTTCTTGTGATGACATGCCATTTACTTTATTAGGTCTTTCAACCCTGGGCCTTAGGGTAACTTTTCCTGTAACAATAAGACAAGGGTTCCTACAACTAAAGCAGTGTGGGTAAATTAGGTTGTAACAAACTCTACACATTCCTTATTTTGATTATATACAAATATAATAGTTTAAGTAAATGGGATTTTAAGTGATTAGATAAACTAATTCTGTATAAATAATTCTTTCACTTCACAAGCTCATACTCCCCTATTGGTAATTAAATGTAATATATTTTATACATATAAATTGCACAATAGTGACCACCAAAACCTCAACATGGGGCCTCTTAACATAACAAAAGCAAGTGGAAAATATTGTAGAGGCACACATAGATATCCTTGCTTCCTCTTTGGGGGTGCCTATAAAATACTAGGTCAAACATACAATTGAATTAATACTAGTTGCTCCTTTACCTAATGGCCAAATATATAGATCCTCTCCTCTATAAAATGAGGAAATAAGACATCAGATTCATGAGAAAATAAAAAAAGGGCCACATTTGACTGAGCTCCTCTCCTCATAGGATCCCAACTATGTTGGTGCAGAAGAAGGATGGGACATGGGATTTTTTGTTGATCATACAAGCCTAAATAAAATCAATGTCAACAGAAAATACCCGATCCTCTAGATTGTTGATCTTCTTGATCAACTTAAGGGTTCAAATTTCATTATTAATATTTATCTAAAGTCATGGTACCACTATGTTACAATTTCATAAACTAATGTATGGAAAATAGCTTTCAAATCTAAGAAGCCCTTTTTGAGTGGTTCATCATGATTTTTGTCTTGAATAATGCTCTAATGACATTCATGAGAATGATGGATATCCTGAAATTGTTCAAAAACTCTTTTGTAGTAGCATATTTGGATGAAATACTCATCTTTGTAGGACCTAGGTGAAACTTTTGCAACACACTCAATAGGTCTTTGGCTCCCTGTTACAACACTAGTTGTATGAAAATATAGAGACATGTTCATTTATCATGCAGATAATTTATTTTTTGGGATACATTATGGATGAACATGGGGTGCACATGGACTAAACCAAGATACACATCATTTAGGATTGGCCAAGTATGAAAACTCTGACAAATCTCCACATCTTATCGGGCCCTGAAAATTTCTACCGAATTTTTGCATTTGGGTTCTCTCATATCTCTTGGATTTTAAGTCAAATGATCAAGGGTGGAGATAAAATAATTTTTTCACGGTCCGGGTCATAATAGAAACCATTCAAGGATTTGAAACACCACCTATACTTTGTACCAATACTCACCTTGCAAGACTTGCAATATCTATTTGAGATTGATAAATATGCCTCCAACTATGCTATTGGTGCAATCCTAACTCAGTGCGGACATATAGTGGCCTATCATAGTGAAACACTCTTGGATATGGCTTTTAGATACCCCACCTATGACAAGGAGATATACTCCATCATGCATGCATGCTAACAGTGGAAGAATTATATCACGAGGAAGGAAAAAATCATCCACAACAATCACTTGCCTCTATAATTCATGTAGGCATAAATAAAATTACAAAATGACCACCATAAAAAATGGTCCAAATACCTGCTACAATTCCACTTGAACATAAAATACAAGAAGGGTAACACAAACTATGTTGCAGGATTCCTTAGTTGACCCATAATTGTGGTGCTAACCATAGTTCTTAACCCCTCTGGGAAAATACCTAAGGGTTGCCACAATTATACCATAATTGATCAAAAAAATATACATAAAAAAATGTTGATCAACTTCTCATCGCCAGTTAAAATCAAATCATCAACATATAATAATATAATCAACAATTTACCTTTAACAACAATATGGTAAATGTTTTCATTTGGTTCAATTTTGGTGAAGTCCAACCTCGTGAAATAGTTGTAGATCCTGGTGTACCAAGAATGGGGTGTTGGTTTCAATCCATGTGTTGGTTTCAATCCATACATTTCTTGCTTGAGTTTGCACACATGCGAATCTCTGTCGAAGGTATCAAATCCTTCTCGTTGTTCAATGTACACCTCCTCTTCAATCAATACATCTAGGAATATTGTCCTCACATCCATCTGATGGATCTTCCATCCCATTTGTGCTGCAAGTGTTAGAATTGATTTGATGGAAGAGTACCTTGGTACTAGAGAAAAGGTCTCCTCGTAGTCAATTCACTCCACCTGAGAAAACCCCTTGGCCACAAATCTGGCCATGTGTTTCTCAATGCTTGTGTCCTTTTATTTCTTCACCTTCTAGACCCACCTCGAACCCACCACTGACTTGTTCTCTGGCCTTGGGACCACTTCCCAAACATTGTTTTTGACTATGGAATCATATTCCTCTACCATGCCATTAACTCCTATTGGTTGCTACATTGCTTCCTCAAATGAGGATGGTTATGCCTCAACTAGCTCACTCATTAGAGCCCTGTACCCAGTGTATCGATCCAATGACCTCTTCTTCTTGTGTTGTGATGTGAGTTCTCCCACATTCTCTCTAGCATCATGCAATAATCTGTCAGCTTCCCTGGTGTGCTTCCTTCCTTGTTTGCATGTTTATTCATGAGTGGGTGTCTCCACTCTCTTCTCCTTTGTTTGTGGTTTCTCCACAACATCCTGAAGTTCTTCCTTTGGAGCCAAAATATCCTCATCTGCATGCAACTGAATCTCCCTCTCAATTGAACACCTCGTTGCCTTATCTTCATTGAACTTCACATATATATGAACAACTGCCATCTTGAGAGATGGAAGGTACACATGATATTTATGAGGTGTATCAATGTACCCCAAAAATATGACCAACTCTACTGTCAACTCTAGCTTTTTTTTTGATTCCTTGGAAATATGATAGTAAACTAGTGAACCAAAGATCTTGAAGTATGACACATCTAGTTTCTTCAGAGCTTTGAATTCTAGGGTTTTGTTGGTCCAAATAGGTCATCGTGGAATTTTTGATATAAAATTGTTTTACGGAGGTTCAGAAGTTGAAAGTTTTAGGGTGCGAAGCCGAAATCCTGAGGAACATCTTTGAAAAATTTCAGAGCTTGGTTCACAATATTTTCGGAGATATGAGCTGTGGAAGTTAGCGATTGTTGCAGGCTCTTGAATTTCACCTAAACAGGTCATCGCAAAATTTGCACTATAAAATTTTTTCTATGAAGGTTCAGAAGTTGAAATTTTTAGAGCGCGAAGCTGAAATCCCGAGGAACATCGTCGCAAAATTTCAGAGCTTGGTTCGCAACATTTTAGGAGATATGATTTGTGGAAGTTAGGTCTTTTTCAGGCTCCCGAATTTCATCTCAAAGAGGTGATCGTGGGAAAATATTCATAACTCTCTCTCTGAGCATCGGATTGGAATTATGTAAAAAGTGGCTGGAAACACATGGACTATAGTTTCCTATCTATCAATTTCAGAGCCAAAGGAGAAAACAATGACACGTGTCAAGTGTACAAGTTTGCTCTATTGAACCAGTCCATAATTAGGCCATCGTAGGAGATTGAGCATACCGTTGTATTCAAGAATCCAAATCAGGTTAGACCTGTGGCATTCGAAATCAGAGTCAGAGGGCTACTTCAGGGCCAAATTTCAGCTATTGAGGATCTGAAAACACATAGATAATTCACTTTCAATATTGAGCTTCTCAAAAGAAACAAAAAGGTGTGTATTTGGTTTTAAAAATTTCATAACGTTTGTTTTAAAAAGAAGTTTGAAGTGATTCCAGGGGAATATTTTATAATTTTTATCAGTGTTGGGTTCTATAATGCTTCCAAAAAATAATTCCATACCCATTAAGCCCTCAAAAAGCTATACTATGACGCATGAAGAGGAAGAATTGCAGTATGAGATATCAAAATTACGGTACCAAGTGCAACAAATTTCGATCTTATCAAGAGCAACCGAAGATGACATAGATGGTTTAAAAGAAGAAATGGAGGCTAAGTTGGATGGTTTGAAGGATCAAATAATAGCTAATATGGATGATAAATTAGTGGAAGATCACATCGAGCATCAACAACAAGTTCTCCAACCTCAAAGGACAACTTCATAACTTTTGGTGCAGTAATCTAACAAACAATGGTGAAGATCAAATATCACATCGAAAGAAGTTCTCACAACACAGAATTGGAGAAACTCAACAAGTACGATCAATTTCGCAGTATCTCAAAGAAGTGGAAGAACCATCTCCGTAGAAGATTCCACATGGAGATGAGAATTTTACAAGGTACATCAAGGAATAATCAAGCGTTGAGGAAAACACTTGTTTGAAGGAGGCTGTCCCTATATTAATATGTAGTCCCTTATCCCTCTATGTTATAGCTCCCCTTATGTTTATTTTTGCACCACTGAATTTACATTATTATTGTGCCCTTAAATTATTATTGTTAGGTTGGCTAGGATTACACTATGGCCCCACTAGGATTACATTGTGGCCCCATGGACTCCTATATATAGAAAGGAGGTTTTGTAATTTGAATCATCCAAGAATTGTTCATTCATGTAATGTATTGGAGGTTTCCCCCTTGAAGTGGCTTATTTCTAAGGCGTTGATATCTCTTTTCTTCTATTTTTGGAGCTGGTTTTATTTCTTCACCTTGTAGACCCACCTCGAACCCACCACTGACTTGTTCTCTGGTCTTGGGACCACTTCCCAAACATTGTTTCTGTGTTAAGTTCCTATATTAATAGTGTAGTCCCTTATTATGTTATTCTAGCCCCCCTTATTGTTATTGTTGTACCCCTGTAACCCCCATATTGTTATTATTGTGCCCTTTCATTATTATTGTTAGGTCAGCTAGGATTACATTGTGGCCCCACTAGGATTACATTGTGGCCCCATGGGCTCCTTTATATAGAAAGGAGGTTTTGTCATTTGTGTCATCCAAGAATTGTTCATTCATGTAATGTATTGGATGTTTCCCCCTCAAAGTGGCTTATTTATAAGGTGTTGATATCTCTTTTATTCTATTTTTGGAGCTGGTTTCACAACATTTGGTATCAAAGCTTTGGATTCTAGGGTTTCGCTGCACCAAACAGGTCATCGTGGAATTTTCACAATAACTTGTTTTCTACGAAGGTTCAAAAGCTGAAAGTTTTAGAGTGCAAATCCAACATCCTGAGGAACATCGTCACAAAGTTTCAGAGCTTGGTTCACAATATTTTTGGAGATATGATCTGTGGAAGTTAGGGATTTTTGCAGGCTCCTAAATTTCACCTAAACAGGTCATCGCAAAATTTTCACTATAAATTTTTTTCTATGAAGGTTCAGAAGCTGAAATTTTTAGAGTGCGAAGCTGAAATCTTGAGGAACATTTTTCGAAAAATTTCAGAGCTTGGTTCGCAACATTTTCGGAGATATGATCTGTGGAAGTTAGGTCTTTTTCAGGCTCCCAAGTTTCATCTCAAAGAGGTTATCATGGGAAAATCCTCGTAAATCTCTCTCTAAGCATCAGATTGGAATTCTATAAAAGTGGCTAGAAGTAAATGGAATTTAGTTTCATTTCTATCAATTTTAGAGCCAAAGGAGTAAACAGTGACACATGGCAAGTTGTACAAGTTAGCTCTACTAAACCAGTCCATAATTAGGTCATTGTGGGAGATTGGACATAACTTTGTCTTGAAGAATCCAAATAAGGTCAGACCTATGGCATTCGAAAGAGGATTCAGAGGGCGACCGTAGAGCCAAATTTCAGATATTCAAGATCCGAAATCATAGAGACAATTCAATTTCAATATCGAGCTCCTCAAAAGCAAGAAAAAGGTGTGAATTTGGTTTTTAAAATTGCATAATGTTTGTTTGAAAAAACAGTTTGAAGTGATTCCAAGGGAGTATTTTAGAATTTTTATTAGTATTGGGTTCTATAATTCCTCCAAAAAATAATTCCATATCCATTAAGCCCTCAAAAAGCTATACTATGACGTATGAATTGCAGTATGAGATATCAAAATTACGGTACCAAGTGCAACAAATTTCGATCTTACGAAGAGAAACCGAAGATGACATAGATGGTTTAAAAGAAGAAATGGAGGCTAAGTTGGATGGTTTGAAGGATCAAATAATAGCTAATATGGATGATAAATTAGTGGAAGATCACATCGAGCATCAACAACAAGTTCTCCAACTCTCAAAGGATAACATAACTTTGGTACAGAATCTAATGAAACAACAGGAAGATACACATCACATCGAAAGAAGTTCTAAAGCAGCCACAGAAACAAGAACTCGAAAATCAATTTTAGAGTATCTCAGCAAGTGGAAGAACTTTCCTGTAGAAGATTCGACATGGGAGGATGAGAATTTTATACAGAAGCATCAAGAAATAATCAAGTGTTGAGGACAACACTTGTTTGAAGGAGAGGGGCATGTTAAGTCCCTATATTAATAGTGTAGTCCCTTATTATGTTAGCGTATCCCCCCGTATTGTTATTTTTGTACCCTTGTAACCCACATATTGTTATTATTGTGCCCTTACATTATTATTGTTAGGTCGGCTAGGGTTACATTGTGGCCCCACTAGGATTACATTATGGCCCCATGGACTCCTATATATAGAAAGGAGGTTTTTTCATTTGTATCATCCAATAATTTTTCATTCATGTAATGTATTGGAGGTTTTCCCCTCGAAGTGGCTTATTTCTAAGGTGTTGATATATCTTTTCTTCTATTTTTGGAGCTGATTTCACAACATTTGGTATCAGAGCTTTGGATTCTAGGGTTTCGCTGCTCCAAACAGGTCATCATGGAATTTTCGATATAACGGTTTTTCTACAAAGGTTCAAAAGCTGAAATTTTTAGAGTATGAAGCCGAAACCCTAAGGAACATCATTGCAAAATTTCAGAGCTTGTTTCGCAATATTTTCAGAGATATGATCTATGGAAGTTAGGTCTTTATGTAGGCTCCTGAATTTAACCTAAACAGGCCATCGCGGAAGCTTCGCTATAATTTTTTTTTCTATGAGGTTTCAGAAGCTAAAATTTGTGCAAAGAGAAGCTGAAATCCTGAGGAACATCCTGTAAAAATTGCAGATCTTGGTTCGCAATATTTTTTGAGATATGATCTGTGGAAATTAGGATTTTTCCAGGCTCCCGAATTTCATCTCAAAGAGGTGACTGTGGGAAAAACATCATAACTCTCTCTCTGAGCGTCGTATTGAGATTCTATAAAATGTGGCCGCAAGTACACGTACTGTAGTTTCCTGTCTATAAATTTTAGAGCCGAAGGAGGAAACAATGACATGTGGCAAGTCGTAAAATTTCGCTCTACTGAACTAGTCCATAATTAGGTCATTGTGGGAGATTGGAAATAACTTTGTCTTGAAGAGTCCAAATTAGGTCAGACCTGTGGCATTTGAAAGAATATTCAGAGGGCTACTTCAGGGCAAAATTTCAGTTTTGAGGATCCGAAATCACATAGATAATTCAGTTTCAATATCGAGCTTCTCAAAAGCAAGAAAAAGGTGTGTATTTGGTTTTTAAAATTGCATAATGTTTGTTTGAAAAAGCAGTTTGAAGTGATTCCAAGGGCATATTTTAGAATTTTTATCAGTATTGGGTTCTATAATGCCTCAAAAAAATAATTCCATACCCATTAAGCCCTCATAAATATATACTACGACGCATGAAGAGGAAGAATTGCAGTATGAGATATCAAAATTACGGTACCAAGTGCAACAAATTTCGATCTTACGAAGAGCAACCGAAGATGACATAGATGGTTTAAAAGCAGAAATGGAGGCTAATTTGGATGGTTTAAGGATCAAATAATAGCTAATATGGATGATAAATTAGTGGAATATCACATTGAGCATCAACAACAAGTTCTCCAACTCTCAAAGGATAACCTAACTTTGGTGTAGAATCTAATGAAACAATAGGAAGATCAACATCACATCGAAAGAAGTTCTGAAGCAGTCACTAAAACAAGAACTCGATGAGTACGATCAATTTCAGAGTATCTCAGCAAGTGGAAGAACTTTCCTGTAGAAGATTCCACATGGGAGGATGAGAATTTTATACAGATGCATCAAGAAATAATCAAGCGTTGAGGACAACACTTGTTTGAAGGAGAGGGGCATGTTAAGTCCCTATATTAATAGTGTAGTCCCTTATTATGTTAGTGTAGCCCCCCTTATTATTATTGTTGTACCCCTGTGACCCCCATATTGTTATTATTGTGCCCTTACATTATTATTGTTAGGTCGGCTAGGATTACATTGTGGCCCCATGGACTCCTATATATAAAAAGGAGGCTTTTTCATTTGTATCATCCAAGAATTGTTCATTCATGTAATATATTGGAGGTTTCCCCCTCAAAGTGGCTTATTTATAAGGCGTTGATATCTCTTTTCTTCTATTTTTGGAGCTGGTTTCACAACATTGGAGCTGATATCTATTTGAGATTGATAAATATGCCTCCAACTATGCTGTTGGTGCAATCCTCACTTAGCGCAGATATATAGTGGCCTATCATAGTGAAACACTCTTGGATATGGATTTTAGATACCCCACCTATGACAAGGAGATATACTCCATCATGCATGCATGCTAACAATGGAAGCATTATATCACGAGGAAGGAAAAAATAATCCACAACAATCACATGCCTCTATAATTCATGTAGGCATAAATAAAATTACAAAATGACCACCATCAGAAATGGTCCAAATACCTGCTACAATTCCACTTGAACATCAAATACAAGAAGGGTAACACGAACTATGTTGCAGGATTCCTTAGTTGACCCCTAATTATGGTGCTAACCATAGTTCTTAACCCCTATGGGAAAAATACCTAAGGGTTGCCACAATTATACCATAATTGATCAAAAAAATGTACATAAAAAGATGTTGATCAACTTCTCATCGTCAGTTAAAATCAAATCATCAATATATAATAATATAATCAACAATTTACCTTTAACAATAATATGGTAAATGTTTTCATTTGGTTCAATTTTGGTGAAGCCCAACCTCGTGAAATAGTTGTAGATCCTGGTGTACCAAGAATGGGGTATTGGTTTCAATCCATACATTTCTTGCTCGAGTTTGCACACATGCGACTCTCTGTTGAAGGTATCAAGTCATTTTGGTTGTTCAATGTCGACCTCCTCCTCAATCAATCCATCTAGGAATGTTGTCCTCACGTCCATCTGATGGATCTTCCATCCCATCTGGGCTGCAAGTGTTAAAATTTATTTGATGGAAGAGTACCTTGGTACTAGAGCAAAGGTCTCCTTGTAGTTAATTCACTCCACCTGAGAAAACCCCTTGGCCACAAATCTGGCCATGAGTTTCTCAATGCTTATGTCCTTTTATTTCTTCACCCCTTAGACCCACCTCGAACCCACCACTGACTTGTTCTCTGGTTTTTGGACCACTTCCGAAACATTTTTTTTGACTATGGAATCATATTCCTCTACCATGGCATTAACTCATATTGGTTGCTGCATTGCTTCCTCAAATGAGGATGGTTTTGCCTCAACTAGCTCACTCATTAGAGCCCTGTACCTAGTGTATCGATCCAATGACTTCCTCTTCTTGCATTGTGATGTGAGTTCTCCCACATTCTTTCTAGCATCATGCAATAATCTGTCAGCTTCCCTGGTGTGCTTCCTTCCTTCTTTGCATGTTTATTCATGAGTGGGTGTCTCCACTCTCTTCTCTTTTGTTTGTGGTTTCTCCACAACATCCTGAAGTTATTCCTTTGGAGCCAAAATCTCCTCATCTGCATGCAACTGAATCTCCCTCGCAATTGAACACCTCGTTGCCTTATCTTCATTGAACTTCACATATATATGAACAACTGTCATCTTGAGATATGGAAGGTACACCCGATATTTATGAAGTGTATCAATATACCCCACAAATATGACCAACTCTACTATCAACTCTAGCTTTTTCCTTGATTCCTTGGAAACATCATAGTAAACTGGTGAACCAAATATCCTGAAGTATGACACATCTAGTTTCTTCCCTAAAAAATCTTCTTCTAGTGTACTCATCCTGATAATTCGATGAGGACTCTTATTTTTCAAATATATCGATGTGTTTCATTCTTCAACGCACAACTGTAGAGGCAGACCCTTATCATGCAACATCACCCATTCAGCTCCCACAATACTTATGTTCTTCCTCTCATCCACCTCATTCTGTTATGGGTTATGGGGTACTGTCAATTCCCATTGAATTCCTTCCTTTGCACAAAATTTCTTAAACTCATTCAAAAAATATTCACCATTGTTATCGCTCCTAAGGGACTTCACTTTTCTGCCAGTTTATTTCTCAACAAGTGATTTAAATTCAAAAAATTTGGAGAATGTATGGTCTTTCTTCCGCATAAAGAAAATCCAGTACTTCCATGAGAAATCATATACAAATATAACATAAAATATAAGATTGGTCGTGGAGGATTTCGAGAAAGGTCCATAGACATCAGAGTGGATCCTTTCAAGGATTTCATGTGCCCTCGTATCTCGATCATTGAAGGTAGATTTTGTGTACTTCCCCAAGGTACACCTTTTGCATGTATTTTTCTGCTCTAGTGCTCTATTGGGGATTCATGTGGTGATCTGTTGCATGATATTCAAGGCTCCATGGTGAAAATGGCCAAGCATTCTATGTCATAATTCACCTAAATCTCATCTCTACACCTTTTCTGCCTTTGTGATCAAAGAAACACCGTCTTCCACATTCAGTTTGTAGAGGTTCTTCACCCGAAACTCGATCTGCTTCACTTGTCCTGTGGAGATGTGTCGTAGTAATTCCTTTCCTTTGTTGAATATCACATCATAGCCATGGTCTTCCAACACCATGACAGAAACCAAATTCTTCTTTAGACGTGGAATAAACATCACATCCTTAATTATGATAGGGGAGCCAAATGCCATCTAAAAAGTAATTGTACCGCTACTAGTCACACTATACCTCCCATCATCTCCCATCTTGATGTGCATCTGGAGGTCCTTCTCCTCCAAGTCATTAAAAATTCTCAGTTTCCCTTTATATGGAATGAGGCACCACTATCCAGATACCACACACTACCCATCATTGTGCTTACCATGTCTGCAATGAGGGTGAAATCGATCTCTAATTATGAACCTAAAGCTTCACCTTCCACTCCCCCTGAGGAATTATTGCCAACCTTCTTGTGTGGAGACTTCGTGGCATCATTGTCCCAGTTCATAATAGTGAAATAACTTGATTTTAGAAAAGTCTATCTTCTTTCCCCCTTGATTGGAATCTCCTTTGGATTATGATTTCTTCCCTTTCCCTTTCTTTGCCTTTCCATCTAAGGCACAATTTTATTCCTCCTCACCCTTGGATGAGGTCCCATCTCTGGTGTTCTACTTGAACTCCTCCTGTACCAAATTTGACCATAATCTTTCCAATTTTGGTAGCTTCTCCCTCCCATTTACTGAATACTGGTAGTTGTTCTAGATCTTGGGAAGGCCTAGAAGTGCTAGTCTTACCAGATCATATTCTACAATAGTAACACCAACACTCCCAACATCATCATTACATTGTGTGAACTTTCTTAGGTAATGTGGTGTTGTGTCTCCCTTTTTCATCTTGATATTTTGAAGCTTGTCTTTGAGTGCTAGTTCCCCGTGGTCACTATTGTCCTGGAAAAAATATATCAATGCTTGCCACATTGCATATGTAGTTTATTTACAGTGGATATTACAGACAATATAGTATCATACTCCCTCCAATATGATCCTCCTTGCCTTGGATACACTCTTCTTCCAATCTTCTAGATCTCGAGCATCAGTTGATGCTGGTCTCAACATATCATTATCAATGAATTCCTTTAGCCCATTATCTTCCATGACTTCCTCCATGCAGTCCTTCCAAGAAATATAATTCTATCTACCTTTAATGGAATACTCGAGCCTTAGACCATATAACACCATCCTACCAGCTTTGAAGAATAGATCCTGCAAACTCATTCCTCCTGCAAAGACAACTTCAAATTCTCTTCTCTATTGTGAATCTAGATTTGATACTATGTAGAAAATAATTTTAGATCCAATACTACTCATGTAATGTTTTAAAACATAAGAATCAAACCTAAATTACTCATATGTGGAAATAAATTCATGATTGAGAACATATATCAAGTTCATGCATCATGATTTAGCACACATACACAGGGATTCATCTAGGGGAAAGCAATTGCTCAAGAAAATAAAGAAGAAATACAATGCTTTCTCAAGCCTGAGCAACCTTTGCACAAGTATAATCTATCTCACTACTTCACAAGCCAACTCTGGTCAATACTTAACAAAATTACTGCCTACCCAAGTCTATATTTTCTTGCACCGTTCAATTAGGAATTAGCCACTATTATTTAGGGAAATTCCCCATCCAAAATTGCACAATACCTATAGGCCCTTCTCTTATTGCATCCACCACCTGTACAACTTGGATAATTATAAAAATGATAGTACACTTCCCTTGAACTCCAATCTCAACCAGGTAACTCGAATTTATTGCATGCATGAGTTAATTAAGGCTAATTGATCAGTTTATTGGTTGAACATTGATGTTGCACCCCACTTCTAGACCTCCTACTAGTTCCTCCAATAGTTGGAACTAGTTTAACTGACCTTAACTCAATTTAACTGAATTAAATTGTTACAACTGAAATTAACTCAACTAGGCTCCTAAAAATTATGAATAATTGTATACAACTCAATTTAAGCCCTCATATCAAATTAACTAAGCTAATTGAGTGATAACAACTCAATTAACTCATCCAAGTTGCCTTGTGATGTGGAATTTCAATTTTCTCCTAATTTAATTCAAGGGAAAATTAAATTAGGAATTTCTTGGTACATTTTCAACAAACAAGCTACAATGGATTTTATCATGGATACCAAGGTGAAGCATACCCACCAATAGAACATAAAACTATACCTATTTGTCAAAGCATGGTAGCTTCATCACCAATGAAAATGGCTCATTAGGAGCCAACTTAAGCAGTAGTTTCCTAATCTAATGAGGGAACTTGATGCAATGGAGACCATTTCTTTTTAACTGGGAAGGAGTGATTTAGGTGTATATTTGTGGCCATCCACCTCTTATACTGACTCAACGATTCTCTATCTTATTCATAGTTTTTATATTATTTTTTTAATCCCAAACATTTTTGGTTTTTTTAGACTCTAAACAATGATTTTTTTCCATTTGGGTGGCTATGGTTAGTCATAGATTACCTTGGCCCCAACCAAAATTTATAATATTTGAATAATTATTTACAATGAGCTATTGGGTGCCCTAAGTGTAGATTGTATGAAAACATTGCACCTTCGATAAGTTGACATATTGACTAACCACTTTAGGGCCTATAAAAGGCTTTTGACACTTCATATTCTAGGGTTATGGTTTTTAAGCCTTTAGGGTTATTTCCTTATGCTAAAAGGTAATTCTTTTGGCCTCTTGTGAAATATTTTATGAATTATTATAGCCATCATCTCTCTCTCTCTCTCTCTCTCTCTCTCTCTTCAGAGAAAATATACCACCATTCTAGCTAGTTTGTGTTATACTACATTCTATTATTTTATTTATTAATAGAACTTGAATTTAGCTATATTACTATTTCATCTGCTATATTTATTTATGTGTGCGTGTTCCATTTCCTTTCTCGCATTCATTTCATTCCTTGTACAAACAAAAAAATCCACCGTTGAATTCAGGGCTATAATGTGATAAGGGAATCTCTCTTCTCTGAAATCACAAAATCCTAAACCATGGATTAAAAAGACATCTAGCTATAATAATAACCCTTAATATATTTGTTAAACCAAGTAAACATTTGGTGAATCTAACTATAACTATGTCAAGCTCAACCAAATCATTGAGGAATCATGACTTAGTAAATCCACAATTAGACGTTCCCACACATCATAAATGTTGAAAATGCAGCAAAAGATTCCTAATTTAATTTTTCCTTTCATTAAATTAGGATAAAATCGAAATTCCACATCAAAAGACAACTTGGATGAGTTAATTAAGTTATTATCACTCAGTTGGGTTAGTTAATTCGAGTTGGGGGATGAATTGAGTTGTGCACATTAATTCCTAAATTTTAGGAGCCTAGGTTGAGTTAATTTCAGTTATAACAATTTAATTCAGTTAAATTGATTTAAGGTCAGTTAAACTAGTTCCAAATATTGGAGGAGCTAGTGGGAGGTCTAGCAGTGGGGTGCATCTTAAGTGTTTAACTAGTTAACTGATCAATCAACCTAAATTAACTCATGCATGCATGAAATTAGAGTTACCTAGTTGAGATTGAAGTTCAATGGAGATGTACTATTGATTGTACAATTTTCCAAGTTGTATAGGTCACACATGCAGTTAGAGAAGGACCTAATGGAATTGCGCAATTCTCAATTAAAATTTTCCATAATTATTAGGGGTTGATTTCTCATAAAAAAATGAAAGGAATTAGGAGCATGATAAGGCTTTAAATTGGCTAAGTGTTGGACAAAGTCCTTCAATCAGGCATAGCATAGAAGCTACAAGTGAAGGTTGAGCTCAAGTTTGAGAGGATCATTGTTACATAGTAATTTTTCACCATCCCTGCAATCCCCATCTCACCCATTGGAGGGTCATTTTTGTGACAAATAAGTAGTGTCATGCCTTGCAAATACCATCATTGCATCCCTTTCCATGAGGACAACATTCCTTTTGTTGATCATTTCCTGAGTAGACCCCTAAAAAAACTTGTTTTTTCCTTGGCGCTGGTAGCCCGTTATGTCCTCACGCCAATGAGGAAAATTAACACTGAGTTCATAAGCACCGCGTCCGTCCTGGGCGAAGGGCTCCGCTAATCATTATGAAATTTTTTTAAAAAAAGAGGCGAATTTTCGATTACAACAACTTCGTGATGAGTCATGAGGAGTGGTTTCGACCGAACAACCACGACCTTCCTCCTTTGGCCTCTCCCCGTTTCACCTTATGGGAACTTCCGTGATAAGGCCTCCTTCCACTATTGTAGGGATCCCAACCCCTCCTCTCCTCTATAAATATAACCACTTTCCATTGATGAAGGGGTCGAATGGTTGAGGGTTTAGTCTCCAAGAGCTTCCCCATAGCCTCAAGAATGCCGCAATAGTCCTCATAGACAAATCAAAGGCAAGGAGATTGACGATCAAGAGACAGTTGTCCCCATTCCCACGAGCTTTAACGAGACGTATTCCGCTGACGACCCGCCGAAGGAAGATTCAGCGTCAGAGCCAGGTTGTATTTTCCTTTGTATGAATTAATGATAAGCGACTTTGGTTATGGTTCCACTCGTATTTTTCATTATGATCATGAGTTGTGTCTTCTCTGACTGATACATAATTGCATATATTGGGTTTTACGCTTGTGTTTTTTGTGTTACCTCCTTGTGTAGGTGTTCGATCGCGACGAGCCAAGAGGATTGTGATCCGTCGAGCACAATGGAGCACCATCTTCTCTACGAACAACAGCGTTGGACTTGAGGTAGGCCTTCTTCGTAATTTGGTCTATTGCAATTAGGAACTTGCGCCTTAGCATGATACGATTGTTGCTAGACCCGATCTGGGCTAGTAGGGATTGCCTCTGTCCGCAGAGGGGATTTACCTCTACAACAAATTGGCGACTCCGCTAGGGAGTTAGCTTGTTGTTTGCTTTATAAACTACAGACGGAACCTGAAGTTAGCCAGATAGCCTTCGAAACGCTCTTGCTCCGCATTAGCGAAAGTAGATGAATGCTACTTCAGTCAATATCCGGTCTAGTTTATGAACTGAACACTTGGAGTATTGTCTTGTCTTTGATCGATTTCAATTTTTCTTGCTTCGATCACCTCTTTGGTCGGCTTTTTTTGTGTTTTTGGCTTTTGGTTTGAGCTTCAAAATCACTGGTCTGCTTCTTGGATTGTTTTTTTATTTTTTACATATCAAACTTGACTGGCGCACTTATTAGCCTGACAATCGCGCCAATTGGCGCTAGTTGCCAGTGTACTACCCGCGCCAATCCTATTATTGCGCTAGTTTCAGCCTGATAGTCGCGCAAATGCTGGAAGGTGCTAGGGTTTGCTCTGTTTTGAGCTTTCTGAGCTTGATCTTTGATTTTTGTGTCATTTTTACGACTGCTTGAGTGTTCTGGAGCCTTGTTTGACTGACTGTGACCTTCATCCTATGGTTGTTTTCCTGTTTCTATTGATTTTACATTCTAGCCCTAGGGCATCTAGGTGCTATTGTGCGTCGAGCCTCCCTTGGGAGTTTGTGGTTTCTATCTGTTCAGTCAACTTTGTGATTACTTCTCTGCATTCGTTTGGTGGTTATCTATCATTTTATTGCGTTATTTGAGTGATTGGCTTCTTCTTCATTCGAATTCTGCCTTGTCTCGTTTTGGGCCTAGATTACATGGTTCATTTTAGTCCTTGGGTGTCTTTTGATTTGAGGGACTTTTTGTCAATTTGAGGTCTGATTGTGTGCTTGCATTGAGTGAAATTTGATTGTTTTTTCTCTTTTTCTATCGCTTCTCAAATTGCTTGTTTCATTAGTTTTCATTTTTTTTAGTGCACTTTGCCCTTAAACATTGAAAATACAAAAAAATCTCTTTGTTGTTGATTAGTTAGTGTGAATTAAATCTTTTCGGTGTTATTAGTGATTAGTAACTTTGAAAGAAAATATTTTAGTTTCCATTAGCTGCATTAGAGACATTACTGGTTGTTGTCTGGTCATTTTGGTATTTTGTGAAAAGCTCTTAACTCTCTCGTAATTAGCTTTCATCGAATGAAATGATATACTGTGGCATGTAGTGTGCATTTAGGCGATTTTTAGACATAAAACTCACTAGGGCCTGAAAACTTAAACATAATTGAAGATTAACATTAAAATTTATTCAATTTACACTAAGGCAACATTGAAACATTAATGAAACATTTAGAGGTCTAGGCTAGAGACGTGTTCCGGCGTCGTTAAACCTAGTAGCTGTCATTCGCCTCTTGGCTTTAGACAGCACTAGTACGGACTTGTGCTCCCTGTACCGTCACGTATATAAAGGGAGACCCCACTAGGTTTCTATCTTTTATCCATAGGAAGATGAGTTTGCCGCCCTATACCCGTGATACACCAGACACAGCATTCGGGGAGATTGCCTGCATGTACGTTAAGTCCTTGGTTGATTTCTCTTTCATTTTTGAAACCAAGGTGTATATTGCAGTTCACGGTTATTTGGTACACCCTTTTGCCTAGCATTCCTGAGCAGTCATTTCGATCTTTTCTGACTCATTAAATTTGAAAGGATCATCAAGCGCTTGTCCTTTCATGCTTGTTTCCAATCTGAAAGCGATAGAGTCACCTTTTTCCTGTTTCTCGACTCTTAAAATATGAAACGGTAGATTTTTGTTTCAATGTTTTAAAAAAAATTAACTGCCCACGAAATATTCCTGGTTAAAGTTAGTTTCCTTAGGGTGTTGTTCTGAAGATCATTTCTGATGGCAACTTTTCCGGAGTTCACCAACCAAGGAATCCCCTCCGATGGGAATCCTGGTCATTTTTCTCCTTTTGGAAATGTTGGTGCTCCTTATATGGCAACGTTGTCCCTTCCTGGGTTAACTGTTGGGTTGCCTGTTTGGTTGTTTTCAACCTCTGTGGTCCCGAATGTCTCGACTACTGTTCAATCAGTTCCTCCGCCTGAACAACATCCTGTTGATTCCAAGGTGGACCTCTCCCCTTATTCGCCTATTTCTGCGTCCTCCTCTTCTACTTCGCCTGGTGAAAGTTTGGATTCGAGTAACCAACTGGCTAAGAAGAAGAAGAAGAAGACAAAGAAGAAGAAGTTAGATAAAGGAGATGCTAGCTCTGTGACTATTACACCTAAGAGGCCTCCTCTTGATAAACCTTCCAACCCTCTGCGGAAAGTCAAGTTCCCTTGCATGTTGTGCACGGGAGACCATCTTCTTCGAGATTGCCCTGGCATTCCCAAGGTGCTCGAAGTATGGTCCAACGGTCGTCCGTTGTTGCCTTTGGCTTCTGGAAGCAAGTTGGGGGCACGTCTTCAACTGGTGTTGGTAAGGCTCCTAAGAAGTAGGGTAAGATTACCAATCCCTGTAAGTTGTGTGAAGGGCACCATGCCATTCACCTTTGTCCTTATATGGATGAAGCCAAGCGATTTTTGGACAACTCAGCTATTTCTACACCATGCCTCCCAGCTGGTTATAAACCGATTTCTTTGAGTCCTCCACCAGCTGATCCTACGATTGTTCAATAATCATCCTTGGTCGATCCCGCTCCCCCGGAAATTCAAATTCAGGAATCCATTCCCAACCAACCATTGGTCGTGGGATCAGTTGAACTGGCCCCATCTACGGTGCACCAAGTCTTTTCCATGGAGAGTGGATCTCACATCCCTCAGGTTCTTCTTGTTTCTTCAGATTCCTCAGATTTGGAGAAAGATTCTCTTGTCCCTATACCTCAAGAAGTTGCTCCTCCACCTCCCATGATGGAGGTCCCAGAGGATACTCCTCCCGCCTTCGAGATGGAGGTCATGGAGGATGCTCCTTCTATCGTAACACTAGGGGAAGACCATCTTAGTTCGAAGGTAGCCCCTCCGAGTAGTTTGGTCGCTTCCTTTGATTGGAGTCGATTTGCAAGATACCGCCTTCCGTCTTATGTGCCTTTCGAGATAACGGTACAGGCCTTTGGTCTGGTTGTACCCAACACCATTATAGACGAGGGTGCGTCTGTTAGTATTTTATCCTCAAATACCTGGCAAGCTTTCGGTTCGCCGCCACTTGCACCTGTTACGCAGAATCTGTTGGCGTTTAACAGAAGAACTAGTCAACCATTAGGGATCCTTCCAAGGTTACCTATTACTTTGGGAGGTAAAACCGTCCATATGGACGTGATGGTTGTTCCAAGCCCCTTGGATTTCAATATGCTCTTGGGGCGCGATTACACCTATGCCATGGGAGCACTTGTCTCCTCCCTTTTTCATGTGGTTTGTTTTCCACATGAAGGACGGATTGTGACCATTGATCAGCTTTCGTTCTTTGGTCCTGATATGGTAGCTGGCCCGCCATCATGCCTTCCTAGTTTTTATCCACCCGTTGTATCTGCCCCACCGCAGGTCAACTATGTGGCTACCTACCCCATGCCTGTACCCAGTGATAGTGCCATTGTGCATCAGGTGCTGGGGGCATTGGGTCCTAACTTCCAGGATGTTTTACTTCCATCGGGAGTGGAACTCTTGGAAGTGATAACTTCTTGTTCATTATGATGAGTTCGGTCGGAGCAGAGTTCGTTTTCTTGTGTCAAGCTCCTTAAAAAATGAAACAAGGTCGTCAGAGCACAGTTCGTTTTCTTGTGTCAAGCTCCTTAAAAAATGAAACAAGCTTGTCGGAGCAGAGTTCCTTGTCTTGTGTCAAGCTCCTTAAAAAATGAAACAAGCTTGTCGGAGCAGAGTTCCTTGTCTTGTGTCAAGCTCCTTAAAAAATGAAACAAGGTCTGTCAGAGTAGAGTTCCTTGTCTTGTGCCAAGCTCCTTAAACCATGAAACAAGGTGAACTGAGGATAGTTCTTTTAATGTGTCAATCTCGTTAAAACAATGAAACACATTGCTGTTCAATTTGATTCTTTGATAAGATCTCGTAAAATCCCAGTCGAGTCTTTCTCTTGATCTCGTAACTTGAACCTTCACTCCATCTACCTTTCATATGGATTGAAGCTTGGGGGGCATGTACCTCGAACTGAGTCACCATGCTGGGGGCATGCTTAACTTTTCAAGCATAGTTTGTTTCCATTTCAAGCTTGTGTAAAAATGAAATTGGTTTCAAGCATAGTTTATCTTTGTTTCAAGATTGTGTAAAAATGAAACCAACTTCAAGCAGAGTTTCCTGATTTCAAGCTTGTGTAAAAATGAAACCTTTCCCATTTTACCTCTTGTGATTGCCATTTTATCAACCTGTTTTGCCAGATGAGCCTTGGTTTTCTCACTCCATCGTCACTATATTCTTGGCCGATCATATGCCTTCACTTGGTTGTTTTACCCGTTCTTGAGGAACTGCTGCAATGAGTGGTCTTGTTAGCTAGCCTCTTGACTTTTATCATGTTTTGAGTAGTTCCACCATTACCGGAACCAGTTGCTACCCTTTATACCACTCGTTTCTTCAGGAGGAGTCAACTTTCAGCTCTTTTATAACTCTTAAAAAATGAAAAGATTGCCAAGTCCCTTGTTGTTTCGATCTCGTTAAAGTGGCCACGAAACAACATCTACCCAATATATGTTTACCCCTTTTTCGGGTTGGGATAGATTAGTTACGAAAAAGGAATACCCTAGCCTATCGCGACTAGGAGGTTTTCTCAGACATAGTTTTCTACCTTTTCGGATTTGAGGAACTATTTATGAAAAGGGACCATTGGAGTTTAATTTTCTGTTGTCTTTTCAAACTCTATAAAAATGAAAAGACGCCGAGTTCTTCCTTTATTAGACTCGTTAAACCCTGATGACATTAGATTCAGTCGTAATGACGATATTCGAGTTCCTCCTTCCTAGGGCTCGTTAAATGTACTAGGATGGATTCGTCCGAAGGACAGACTTATATGACAAGCATATGGTATCCCCTTCAAACTTGTTTTCAAAAATAATTGGGGTACTTGCCAGAAATGGTGGAGGAAAAATGGAACCAGTATCATCGTCGTGTTGGCAGTATGTCGCTCTTGAACATGGCACTTGTCTGCATTCGTGTCGGGTTGGGGACATCTCATCTCATTTTTTGCTTGCCTCCGTGGGTTTGGGTAATCCCTTTTGACCTCTCATCTGCTCTTTGCCTCTTCATCATGACCTCAGATCCTTTGATATCAAATACTGCCAAATCCACTGTCGTGCCGCCGATATGTTCAAGAGAAGTTGACCTCTGCAAGTTTCAACCTTCCTCTGATTCTCATCTGATCCTGATTCACAAAAACATTATGTTCCTCTGTCTCGCATCGATGATGTGGGAAACACCATGGCCCACCTTTGATCAAGGTCACTTCCTGTCGACTTCAGCTCATTATCCGGGAAGTTGATCTACAGACTCCTTTCTGGTACCTTGGAGCCTGCATGCCTCAATGGCAGGTTCTTCGCATTCAACGTAAGGTTTTCACCATTGACCTTCGATCGAGTGATTCTATGGGTGTTCGACGTCAGCTCATTGTTCACATTCCGTGGATTTTACCGGTGGTACCTTGAGGACCATTGTCACTATTGGTGGTACCTCTCGCGTCTGTTAACAACTTTCATCATTGGCTGGTAATCAGACGATGTTCTTGCATGTTCGACTTCAGCTCACATATTCACATGCTTGAAATTGTACTCCGTTCAGGTCAATATGGAGTGCAAGACCCTGGATTTTGTCTGTTAGAATCCAGGCTGCAATTTTGTGAGTTATTATGGTTGGTTACATGACTCATTGATTGGATGGCTGCGACCATACCTGAGTCTATTTATCGATTCTTACTAGATGGTTGCGTCCATGCCTTGGATCTTGATTATTATATGCTCTGTTATGGATGGCTGTGCCCATATCACGTTCTCGTAAAGCATTTCACCCCTCTCTCTCTCTCGAGCCTCATGCTTTAGGGGGCATCTATTACACAGTAATTTGTCACCATCCCTGCAATCCCCATCTCGCCCATTGGAGGGTCATTTCTGTGACGAATAAGCAGTGTCATGCCTTGCAAATACCATCATTGCATCCCTTTCCATGAGGACAACATTCCTTCTGTTGATCATTTCCTGAGCAGACCTCTAAAAACACCTATTTTTGCCTTGGCGCTGGTAGCCCGTTATGTCCTCGCGCCAATGAGGAAAATTAACACTGAGCCCATGCCAATTGGCGCTTTGTCCCAGTTAAGCACCCGCGCCAATCTTCTTATGGAAAGTTTTTTTAAAAAAGAAGCGAAGTTTCGATTACAACAACTTCGTGGATGAGTCATGAGGAGTGGTTTCGACTGAATAACCACGGCCTTCCTCCTTTTGCCTCTTGTTTCCACCTTATGGGGAACCTCCCAAGGGATAAGGCCTCCCTTCCACTATTGTAGGGATCCCAACCTCCTCCTCTCCTCTATAAATATAGCCATCTTCCATTGATGAAGGGGCTGAATGGTTGAGTCTCCAAGAGCCTTCATAGCCTGAAGAATGCTACAATAGTCCTCATAGAGCCAAATCAATAGCAAGGAGATTGACGATCGAAGAGAGAGGCTTGTCCCCATTCCCGACGAGCTTTAACGAGACGTATTCCGCTGATGACCCGCTGAAGGAAGATTCAGCGTAAGAGCCAGGTTGTATTTTCCTTTGTATGAATTAATGATAAGCGACTTTGGTTATGGTTCCACTCGTATTTTTCATTATGATCATGAGTTGTGTCTTCTCTAACTGATACATAATTGCATATATTGGGTTTTACGCTTGTGTTTGTCGTGTTTCTTGTGTGTGCAGGTGTTCGGTCACGGCGAGCGAGAGGATTGTGATCTGCTAGAGCAAGGAAACGGGAGCGCCATCTTCTCTACGAACAACAACGTTGGACTTGAGGTAGGCCTTCTTCGTAATTTGGTCTATTGCAATTAGGGACTTGCACCTTAGCATGATACGATTGTTGCTAGACCCGACCTAGGCTAGTAGGGATCAGACTCTATCCGCAGAGGGGATTTACCTCTACAACAATCATATTGTATTAATCCAGATTATTTGATTAATGCAATACAAATAGTAAGGGGTTTTCAATAGTTTCTTTCCCATAGATATATCTTTGTGTATGTGTGTTGAATCTTGATGCATGTTAATGATTTTTGTTCTCTGTTGTGAATTTAATTTCGTGGATTGGTAGAGTATAATTGAGTCTTATGTTTTTACTACATTACATGAGAAGTTTTGAATCTACAATAAAATTATGCATGGTATCAGATCCAGATTCAAAGTAGGAAAGAGAATTTCAAGTTTCCATTACAGGAGGTTCAATGTTGCAAATCATGTTTCAGGATTTCTTTAGGATTGAGAAGATGAATTTCAATGGACTAAGGATCAAGTATGCCCTTGAGGGAAGCTTGAATTATGTTGCATGAAAGGACTAGATGGAGGCGGTACCAGAGGATAATAGGTTGAAGAAATACATTGATTATGATGTTCTAAAACCAACAAAAATGGATGCTTAGAATATAGAAGAATGGAAGAAGTGTGTTTCTAGGGCAAGAAGAATCATATTGGAGGGATTACGAGACCATATTATCTCTAACATACACGAGAAAGAGATTCAGTATGCAATGTGTCAAGCACTGGAATTTTTTTTCTAGAATAGTGGCGACCACAAGAAGCTGGCGCTCAAGGACAAGCTTTGAAACATAAACATGCAAAATAATGAAACAATTACATAGTACCTGAGCAGGATCACATAGTGTAGTGATGAACTTGGAGGGGTTTGTGTTGCTGACCCTGAAGAATATTTGGTAGCTCTATCTCTTTTGGTCCTTCCCAAGAGCTAGCACAATTATCAAGATTCAATAAATGGTACAGAGAAACTACCGCAGTGGGAGTGGTTATGGTCTGATATAGTGAAAGAAGAAATAAGGTGGAGCAACACATGGGACCTCATCCAAGGTTGAGGATGAGGAGAATTGTGCCTTGGATGGAAAGACAAAGAAATGGAAAGGGAGGAAATCACAATCCAACAGAGATTCTAGTCAAGGGGGCAAGAAAAAGGACTTTTCCAAAATCAAGTGCTTTCACTGTCATGAATTCAAGCACTATGCCACAAAATTCCCACACAAGAAAACAAGCAAGAATAACTTATGAGGAGTGGCGGGTGAAGCTCTAGCTTCACAATTTTAGTTTGATTTTACCGTCATTGCATGCATGGAAAGCACAATGATGGGAAGTGTTTGGTATCTCGACAGTGGTGCCTCATTCCATATGACGGGGAACAAATTTTTATTCAGTGATTTGGTGGAGAAATACCTATAGATGCACATGAAGATGGGAGATGGGAGGTATAATGGAACTGGTATCAGTACAGTTACTTTTCAGAGGGAGTCTAACTCCCCTCTCAGCCTCAAGGATGTGATGTTTGTTCTAGGCCTAAATAATAATTTGGTTTTTGTCATGTTGTTGGAAGACCATGGCTATGATGTGATATTCAGAAAAGGAAAGGCATTACTAAGGATCATCATCATGGGAAAAGTGAAGCAGCTGGAGGTTCAGGTGAATAAACTCTATAGGTTGGATGTGGCAGATTGCGATGATTTGAGCATAAATGCGGAGAAGGTGTAGAGCCGAGATGTCGACGAATTATGGCATAAAAGACTTGGCCATTTTCACCATGTATCTTTGAAGATAATACATCATATCACCAGAGGGCTCCCCAACGGAGCACTAGAGAATAAGACTACATGCAAAGGGTGTACCTTGGGGAAGTACACAAAAGCCACCTTCAATGATCGAGATAACAAGGCACATGAAATCCTTGAAAGGATCCACTTTGATGACTTTGGAAATTTCTCGACATCCTCCATGGCAAAGAACAAGTATTATGTTATATTTGTAGATGATTTCTCATGTAAGTGCTGGATTTTCTCCATGTAGAAGAAAGACCATAAACTATCCAAAATTGTTGAATTTAAAGAACTTGTTGAGAAATACACTGGAAGGAAAGTGAAGGCTCTCAAGAGCGATAACAGTGGTGAATATGTGTTGAATGAGTTTAAAATTTTTTGGCAAAGGAAGGCATTCGACGGGATTTGATAACACCCCATAACCCACAACAAAATGGGGTGGTTGAGTGGAAGAAAAAAAGTATTGTGGGAGCAACATGGGTGATGTTGCATGACCAGGGCCTACCTCAGCACTTGTGGGATGAAACATGCAACACAATGACATATGTGTAGAACAAGAGTCCTCTTTGGATTCTCAAGATGAGTACACCAGAAGAATATTTTTCAGGGAAGAAACCAGATGTGTCACACTTCAGGATCTTTGGATCATCAATATATTTCCATGTTTCCAAGGAATAAAGGAAAACATTAGAGCCCACAACATATTTGGGCATATTTGTGGGGTACACCGATACACCTCACAACTATCACGTGTACCTTCCATCTCTTAGAATGAAAGTTGTTTGTAGAGATGTGAAGTTTGATGAAGAGAAGGAAATGAACTGTTCCCTTGAGAGGGAGCTTCAGTTGCATGCAGATATAAAGCTTTTGAATCCAAAGGAAGAACCTCAAGAAGATGTGGAGTAGCCATAAGCAAAGGAGTAGAGAGTGGATAAAACCACTCAAGAAGAGACATCCAGGGAAGGAATGAAGTAGACCAGGGAATTGAAAAATTTGCAAGATGCTAGAGAGAATGTGAGAGCACCCACATCACAACGCAGGTAGAGGAGGTCACCAGATCGATACACATGATACATGGATATGAGGAGTGATCTAGTAGAGATAGAACCAACCTCATTCAAGGAAGTAGTAGAGCATCCAATATGGGTTGATTCAATGGTAGAGGAATATGATTTCATGTCATAAAGTATGTTTGGGAAGTGTTCCCAAGACTTGTAGATAAGTTAGTGGCGGGTTCAAGATGACTTTACAAGGTAAAGCATGCAACATACGAAAGCATTGAGAAGCTCAAGGCTTGATTTGTGGCTAAGGGGTACTCTCAAGTAGAAGGGATTGACTATGAAGAGAACTTTGCTCCTGTAGCAAGGTACTATTCCATTAGATCAATTCTAGCTTAGGATGCATAGATGGGGTGGAAAATCCATGATATGGATGTGAAGACAACATTCCTCAATTGATTGATTGAGAATGAGGTGTACATTTAACATCCTCAAGGATTTGAGACATCAATAGAGAGTCACATGTGTGTCGACTCAAGCGAGCATTGTATGGGCCGAAGAAAGCACCCTGTGCTTGGTAAACCAAGATTGATAGCTACCTCACCAATTTGGGCTTCACCAAAAGTGAAGCAGATGTAAACCTTTACCACATTCTGGTAGAAGGTAAATTGTCGATTATAGTCGTATATTTTAATGACTTGATTTTGACCAGTGATGAACAATTTATTAGGTCTTGTAAGGAGGACCTTGGAAGAGAGTTTGAAATGAAAGACATGGGGCTGATGCACTATTTCCTTGGTTTGGAAGTATGGAGGAGAGAAGGGGAACTATTTGTCTCTCAGGGAAAATATGCCAACGAGATACTTCAAAAGTTCCACATGGAAAAATGAAAACCCATGGATATTCCTCTAGTGACCAAATAGAGGAAATAGGAGGCCACTTGAGGTGAGAAAGTGGATGCTACTGCGTACAGGAAGTTGGTGGGTTCACTCATGTATCTGGGTAACACACTGCTAGGCATGTGTTATGTGGTCAATCATTTGAGCCAAGCCATGGTTCAATTGAATAAATTATTTTGGAGGGATTCTAAACATGTACTGCGATACCTCAGAGGCACCACTCAGTTTGGAATTTGGTACAAACAGATAGAGGGAGTGAAGCTACAAGGCTTCACAGATGCACATTGGGCGGGAAGTCCATAAAATCATAAGAGCACTTCAGGAGGAATTTTTAGTGTTGGGTCAACAACAGTTTCTTGGTACAGTAGGAAACAAAGATCAGTTTCACTCAAGTCAGTAGAGTCCGAGTACACGACTTCCAATAAAGAAACTTGTGAATCTATCTGGATGATAAATATTCTTGTTGGGTTTTTTAGTTAGATGATGGATCCTACTTTGATTCACAGTGACAATCAGAGTTGTATCAAACTCTCTAAGAATCTAAATTTTCACGATCGATCCAAGCAAATTGATATCTAGCATCGCCATCTACAAGATTGTGTGCAGAGGCAGATCATGTTGTTGTAGTACATTCCGATAGAGGAATGAGATGCAAATATTTTGACAAAGGATTTGTGAAGAGGAAAATCCAAGTTTCATAGAAGTAGGATTGGGATATCTGATAATCCCTTTATTGCTGATAGAGAGTGTTGAAAATGCAATAAGAAATTCCTAATTTAATTTTTCCTTTGATTAAATTAGGAGAAAATCAAAATTCCACATCAGTAGATAAACTTGAATGATTTAACTTAGTTACAACCACTCAACTATCTTAGTTAATTCGAGTTGGGGGACGAAATTTATTTTTGTACAGTGATTCTTAAATATTAGGAGCCTAGTTTGAGTTAATTTAAGTTGTAACAATTTAATTCAGTTAAATTGAGTTAAGGTCAGTTAAACTAGTTCCAATTGTTGGAGGAACTAGTGGGAGGTCTAGCAGTGGGGTGCATCTTCAATGTTTAATCGGTTAATTGATAAATCACCTAAATTAATTCATCCATGCATGCATGAAATTGGAGTTACCTAGTTGGGATTGGAGTTATGCATGTAGTCAGAGAAGGACCTAATAGAATTGCACAATTCTCAATGAGAAATTTCCCTAATTAGTAGGGGATAACTCCTCATAAAACAATGTAAGGAATTAGGAGCTTGGGAAGGCTTGAAATTGGCTAAGTGTTGGCCAAAGTCAGTCAGTCAGGCATAGGATAGAAGATACAAGTGCAGGTTGAGCAGAGCATATTGTATTCATCCATATTCTTTGATTAATGAAATACAGATAGTAATGGGTTTTGAGAAATTTCTTTCCCATAGATATATCTTTGTGTATGTGTGTTGAATCTTGATGCATTTAATGATTTGTGTTCTCGATCATGAATTTACTTCTGCAAATTGGTAGAGTAGATTTGAGTCTCATGTTTTAGTACATTACATGAGCATTTTTTAATCTATATTAAAATTCTACAATAAAGATACTCATTCTTTCACCATGAGAAGCAACGTGCATTATGTAGCTCAATTTGAGGGAGATGTATGATGTTTTTTCTTTACATTAAATGAACACATGTGGCGTAAGTTGGAACACTATAGTATTTAATAAATAAATAAAAATAAAAACCCATTATGAATGAGATTTTTAACATTTTGTACCAATGTAATATAAAATTAATAATATGTAATACAAAATATACAATTAAGAAGACAAGACAAAAACACACCAACATAAATCCATCTAAACTCAAAATTATTCAAACAACAATAGATTTGCATCTCAATTTTTTCCAATCTCTCTTATTACTTAATCCAAAATCAAGATGAATCTACCCTACCTGACATCAACTAGTTCAAGACAAATTTCCTCTTCTTAATTATTCTCCACATGGAAAAACAAAATTTTGATTAAAACCTTAATATCTTTTTCTTAATTATTATTGTTGATAAAACCAAAATCTTCCATTTTAATTATTATTATTACTCCAAAAGAATAAAGACAATGATATTATAAAAACTCCCTCTTTTTTTTAAAATAGATAAATTAAATTAATAACTTATATATCACGCACTCTAACATGAACTAAATATCAAGAAAACGATCCTTCCATTTAAATATCTTCCCCTTTCAAAATTATTTTTATATGGAAACTTTAACATACCACTAAAACCTTGCCACTTGTAATACATTGTTCCCTCATTTTACTTTGACATACCACTTAACCTTGCCACTTGTAAGGCATGACTTCCTCATTTACCTTTCGAAAATCATTATGCTTTATTTGTTATTAAAGCATGGGCTTTCAATACCCCAAAAAATACATCATATTATGAGTGCAAATATTGGGTCCTTAATGATGACATTATGGAATACATTACATTTAAGCATATCAAAGCTTTACATCACCATGATGCCCATTATTCGAATACACTACATTAAGCATATGAAAGCTTTTGATCACCACTTTGTTGGAGTGGGCATTTGGGGTATTACAAAGTATGAGAGTGAAGAGAGGATTAGGTAATACGTGCGGGATATGAAGTTATTATATTGTTGGGTTGTTTGATGTTTTTTCCTAAATTTGATTTAATTAATTAAGCTTTAATTAAGTGTAACTGAAATTTTAAATTTAATATAAAATTGAAAATTTAATAAATTATAATTTTAGATTAATTTTTAATTTATTAATATATTATGATTACAATTTAATTAATATAAATTGAGATTTCAATAATTCTTTATCTATCAAATTGTTGGAATTCGATTACTAGTATAAAACACTTTAAATAATAATGAGAGTTGTATATGGGTTAAGTAAAGTAGGGAGGTGCACCTTATTAGGAATGGACTTTTATTAAAATGTTGAATGGTGGATCCAACGATTCATCAATGCTTGTGGGCCATATCCTTAATGGGAAAGCTAACTCAACATCTTATTCATCGTAATGATTGTAATATAGTAACAACCAAAGGACCAGCTCTCACATACTTTTATGCTAATTGTAGAATGCATGATACTATTGCATGAGTCTAGGTGACATGAGATTTAAGGTCCCACTATAGTGTAGTGGCATAACAACCAAGGAAAAATTTACACATATTAATCATAGATGATGAAATGCCTTTAAATGAGCTTCCCTATCATGCGATTCAAGGTCCCATTCTTTGGGGGATTGGAGCATATTCTGTCGAAATCATATATGATTATTGCGCGTTCCTTAAGCAATCCCAGTCATATATTCTAGTAATAGCAAGGGGAGCATTAAAGAGGGTATTAGCATTAAAGAGAGTATGAGGTGGTTCTTGATGAGGAGCGACCAACTTTCTCTGCTGAATTATAGTTGTCATGTGAGCATGCACATAACAAACAACCAAGGCAGGCAAGGATGGACGTGCAGAAATTAAATGTAAAGTTATTGGGGATCTCTACGCGTAATATTCTCCACGTGTTCTGCGCTGTATAAAATAATGCGGTGGGCCGCGATACCCTAATGGAATTGTTTGTTTTTTTTTTAGGATGGATGTGAGTGCTTGCATTTACATTCTGCTGCACAGGGAACGGGGCTCTCCTGGAAAGTTTCCATATTAATGATCGCCACAAAGGGCAGCGCCCAACTTATATCAACATCTCACAAATAAATTTGAGATCTACAGTTTGAATTTAGCTGGGCGCCCTTGTTGAAATTCGATTTCAATTTTCAGATCATATGGGCAAGAGATTGGAGGGTTTAATGGATAGATCGAGAAAAATGAAGCAGATTGTTTTAAGAGGATGGTGGAGGTGAGCCTGGTTTTAGATTTTTGGATTTGGACCTTTTTTTTCATGGGAATTAAGTTGAGAGCTAGTTTTAATGTTGAATAGAATATCGATCTGCTTATTAGAAATGGAATATAAAGCTATTTACATTGAATAGAAGAAGGATCTTCTGCACACCAAAAATGGAAGTAAAGGCATCTATATTGAATGAAAGATCTCTATTCAATGGAAGAACGATAAACCCACCTAAAATAAAAACGAAGGTAAAGCAATGTAGATCAGTTATTGGTGTTTCTTTATTTTGTCTTCTGGTTTTTGTGGGGTACCCTTGTTGGGGTGTGGCACAAACGAGCGACATAGATGGTTTGAATTCTTTCAGGGCCAAAGCAGATCCAGGTCATGTTCTTGATGGCACGTGGATTAATGGAACCGATGTGTGCACATGGAAGGGCGTCACGGAATGCATCCATGGTAAAATCACAAAATTGTCGCTCCAGTATTCGAAGCTGAACGGGACATTCGCACAAGGGTCGCTCAGCGAGCTAACCCAACTCCGAGTTCTGAGCCTGAAAGGCAACGGGCTCAGCGGAACCGTGCCCGATCTGTCGGGATTGGTAAATCTGAAGATCTTGTTTCTGGATCACAACAGGTTCACCGGTCCGTTCCCGGAATCGATCACGGCACTGCGTCGCCTTGTGGTGGTTGTTCTTGCTTTCAATCAGCTCAGCGGGGCGATCCCAGAGAGCCTCACAAGGGTCCAGAAGTTGCGCGCTTTCAGAGTTGAGAATAACAACTTTACCGGCGGCATTCCCGCGCTTAATCAGTCGAGTTTGAGATTTTTCAATGTGTCGAACAACAGGCTTTACGGCGACATTCCGACGACGGTTGCTCTGGCTTCGTTCAATGCTTCTTCGTTTTCAGGCAACCGTGGGCTCTGCGGAGGTCCATTGCCGAGGGCGGCTTGTGCCTCGATCGTCGCTCCGGCGTACCCGGCTCATCTGTTTCATCCGGGCCTTGCTCCGAGCACCGTCCTTGTAGTAAATGGCAGGAGCAAATTGAGCAAGAAAGAGGTAATTGTAATTGTGGTGGGAAGCGTGGTGGGGAGCGTAGTGGGATTAACGGCAATACTGCTCTTCGTTTTCTTCTGTGTCCTCAATAGGGACCGCACGCAGTCTGCAAAAGGCGGCGCCGATCATCGTGGTGGTCCTCCGGAGCAGAAGAATGAGAATGAGAATGAGAATGAGAATGAGAGGGGACCTGTGCTCGTTTTCTGCGGCGGAGGCGGCGTACAGATGTATACGCTGGAGGATCTGCTGCGTGCTTCCGCTGAAATTCTGGGAAGGGGCAGCGTTGGGATCACGTATAGAGCTGTCATGCAATGGGGCCTCATGGTGACGGTGAAGAGATTGAAGGCCGCATCGCCTATGATGGGCTGCAAAGCGTTTGAGAAGCATATGGATGCCATCGGGAAGCTCAGACATCCCAATCTCATTTCTTTGCGGGCTTATTTCCACGCCAACGAAGAAAGACTTGTCGTCTACGATTACCAGCCCAATGGCAGCCTTTTTGCCTTCATTCACGGTCAGTTCCTCGATTCATTAAACTGCTTCAATCTTTCAAGATTTTGGGAACCCTGATATTTATTTTTTAATGTATATTGTAGATTTTGGAATATTTTCAAATATGATGATTAAGAAGATATTTAGAAATATGAAATAGAAAATATTTACAAATTAAAATAATCAACCATCAAATTTCAAAATATACAATAAAAATAAATTTAACACTCTTTTTATCATTGTTGTTATAATTACCTTTACTCTGGTATGTTTGAAGCTGTGCTATTGATATTATGTTCTACCTACCTAGAGTTGCTGCTTGCAAGGTCGTCTTTTTCTGTGGTATATTTGAGCTTGTGCTATTTGGTTTTATGTTTCTATGAACGGTTTGTCGTTGGACTGGTTGAATTTTAGGCTGCTAATGTTTGGGTTTTTACTATTTGAATTTTAGGCTGCTTATGTTTGGGTTTTTACTATTTGATGAGAACGCTTTATTCTGAACAGTATGTGGGCATTTTAGCGTTATAAGTAAGTACACTGCTTTGTTTCTTAATCTGGATAATATGCTTTTGCATGTTTTGATCAAAACTGATTCAGTCGCTCTAGCTGTTTGTTTTTCTATTTTCGCCTTCATCACAATTGTGATTGGTCCTATTCATTTGAATGCTTTTAACCTTTTTTTTTTTATAGAGATTATATTTCAACGCGTGCAATTTTTAGTTTTTGACTTTAGGGTAGTTAAAGTTAATCCATTTATTTATTTTTTATTTTGGATTATATACTTGTAAGTTTTTTGTTTTTTCAATATGAGAAGATTTTCAAAGTGAATTGTCAATATGAAATGAAGTGATACTTTAATGTTTATTAAATTAAAAATAATTTATGAGATTATCTGTTTTTGTTTTTGGCTTTGGGTAATTAATTTATGAGATTATCTGTTTTTGTTTTTGGCTTTGGGTAATTCTATCATTTTTTTATTTAAATTGTTGCCTAGCTGACCCAATCTTCTAATTTTTTTTTTGCTAAAAAATATTGCCTAGAAACCCATATCAATATATTCTCATAACTTTCTTTGATATCTTGAAACACATCATATTCCAAAACTAAATGTTTTTAAGACACACTAAAATTCTTTATAATAACAATTCTCTTTAAAAATATTTTCACCGTAAACTATTGTATTTTTTTATTATATAATTAAAATATTTTAATGTAAGTTAATATATTTATTCATTTAATTTTTAAAATTTGTTTTTTTCAATAAAAGGATCACTTTTTTTTTTTTTTAATTTCAAAACTGGTACAACAATATTCTAATTAAAAACTTCAAATGTTCAAAACAAATAATATAATATACTATATTATTAAGAATTTAATGTCTTAACTATATAATAATAAATATTTTGGCTTAAATCAATGTGTTTGCTTTTTACTTTGTATCCATTAGTTTTTAATTGTATGATTGAGTGTTGTGGTGTATTTGTTTTTATTTTTTCAATTATTTATATTGTTTTTTTTACATATAATTATTCGTAAGTATTTTTATTTAAGCTTACATTTATTTGTTTTTACTTCTTTATTAAATAAATAATTATGGATATTTTGAAGTAAATTATTTTATTTATCTATTAATTTTTTTTTTTATTATATGATTGTGGGTGTTTTGGAAAAGAAGGTTTACATTTTTTCTTATTTAATCTAGATTTTTGAGTATTTTCCATAAAGTGTTCGCACTATGTTATTTTTGTTGAATGTGTTACCTTAAAACAATGTATCTTTTTGTTTTTGATTCTTCATTGTTTGAGAATAAATTATTTCATTTAGTTATTTTTGGAGTAGGTTAATAATCAAACAAATTTAATATTTTAACTAAACTTTTAAATATGATTAATTTTTAAACAATCTTATCATCATTATTATCAAAAATATTTGTATTTTTGAAATAAGCAAAAGAACTCAATAATTTATTATATTCAAACAGTGTCTTCATCAAAATTGTTTTAAATTTTGAATGTTTATGATTATTCTCATTTAATCTTGGACTTTATTTAAATCTTCACTTAATTTAATTCACACTTTTTTTTACTTGTGTAATTATATTTTCTTTATTTTATTAATAACAAATATTAGATTTTTTTTTTTTAAGTCATCTTATATAAAATAATTTTTTTATAATATTATTAAAAAAATATTTTTCGATATAAATTTAAATTATTTATTTTTAATTAATTAAATTCTTTTCTTATTACCTTGTTTGGTTTAAGTTTTAACTTGTCCGATTATGCATTGATTTTTGCCAATAAAAATGATTTAATTAGCGACTTTACTAATAATACATAGATATTTTTTATTTAGTAAATATTGTTATTAGTGAAAGTGGTGAAGATTTTAGTACGTGAATGACTAATTTGGTGTTTATGGTCCAGGGAGTGGTGATTCGTGGGGTGGGAAACCATTGCATTGGACATCGTGCGTGAAGATAGCGAAGGAAGTTGCGAACGGGCTGGTGCACCTGCACGCGGCCTCCATGTCACATAATTTCCACGGTAATCTCCACCCAGCAAATATTTTGTTAGGCAGAGAAATGGAGGTATCCCTCACAGACTTCGGCCTCACACCCTTCCAGGATGAGGGCGAGGTAGAGGGTGGCGGTTCGGATTCCTTTGTGGCGTACAGAGCTCCTGAGTGGAAGTCACTAAAGAAGAAGACGGCGGCCTCTGGCCAAAAGGCGGACGTCTACAGTTTCGGCATCCTCGTTCTGGAGCTTCTAACAGGCAGAACGCCATCGCCATCTTTTATCCATGGCGGCTCTTCTGAAACTGATCACATCCACGAGTGGGTAAGCTCGGTGCGAGAGCAAGAGATGGAAGGCGGCGCTGCCGAGGACGACTCCTCCACCGACAAATTAGCGGTTCTGCTAAACGTGGCGGTTGCTTGCGTGGAGCTGTCTCCGGACGAGAGGCCCACGATGGATGAGGTTTTGAAAGTGTTGGAGGATGCCAAAGAGCCGCAGAGCTATACTGAGGATTTTCAGGGCTATATTCCAATAGAGGAGCATGCAGGGGACGACAGCAGTGAACGAAGCTGGTCAGAGCCGGAGTAATTTTATTATTATTATTATTATTATCATCGTTCACTACCGGTGCTGTACATAGAGAGGAGGAATAGAAATTTCATTATCATGCGTAGTATTTGAGAGGTAATCGTATCGTATTGTATTGTATGGCCCTGTATGTTCTGTTCTGTTCTGTTCGGTTCGGTTCGGTTCGGGTGGGTGTTGATCGCTATATATCTACCTAAATGCGGTTGTGCTACTTACCTATATTGTATTGATTGCGTGTTACTTTATTGGTGGTTGTTCAAATGTTTTGCCGTGAAATTTCTAAAGATTTTATGGAAGAGTTGTTTTGCCCTGAACGAGACAGTTTGTCCTGTATAAAGAAGAGAAGGTTTACATGGACTAAAGGTTGGGTATTAACCCCCTCAAGGTGGTCTGGTCACTGAATAACCTTCCTTCTACTGTGTAGATTATTACTTTAGAAATAAAAAGAAAAGCTAGAACGGGAAACTGAGCAAACATAGGAAACTGTAGAGTTTCTTGCCAGAATGTGATTGTTTAACTGTAATTATTATAGATATTTACATAATGGAATTAAACCCAAAATATTTGGTAATGAAAACATGAGAAGAACAAATATTCCTATTATAACCATATTCCTCGCTGAGAGAAACTATCTGTGTAAGAAGAGTAAATTACACAAGAATTTCTTATGAATTCAAAGACATCAAGTAATAATTGATAAAGACAGAGACAAGTTGAGCGATTAAAGCTCGAATAGGAACAATAAGTAAATAAACTTCATATAAGCATTCGTAAGCTTAATACAGATGCAGTGAACAAAACAATAAACTTCCTTAGCTCATATGATTCATTATAGACTTCCAAAAAAGAAACTGGGTATAATCCTCAGTTAACTGTCATAACTGAGAAATTACACAATTCTCAAACATAAATACCTTGTTGTGGAAGAACCAGAAGGTCATAGAAAACAAAACGTTGACATGCAACCAGAGCATGGCTTAAAGAAAAACTTAATGGAATAAATGCATAATTGTCAGTACTCAAATGCATATAAGGAAAACCCGACTGGGTTGTGGTTTCCAAAGCAAATACTAGCTAAGATAAAACCCTTGACAAGGCCATAACGATTATATCCTTTTACATGCATTTAAACGAAAAACAATAACCCTTGATAGGAACAGAGGAACAGAACAAGTTTTGGACCCAAGAAATTCAGACCCAAATCCAAGAAAAACTTCAAAGTGAAACCCTTACGAGAAAACTGAAACAGGACGAGAAACTGCTACCTAGAGAAGCTCCATGGGACCTGTAGAAGAGAGCAGTGCATTAGTCTAGAAAGGCCAGAGTATTGACTGGAATGCGCTAGGATCTGGGCTTCAAGTTACTTGCAAAAGAAGGAAACCGGATTAACAATTATGCAACAATATAAAACTCAAGCGACAGAGGAAACCATAAGTAGAAAACCGAATTACCTGTTTGGGCTATCGAGGCCGTGTTTCTCTTGGCTGCAACATGAAACACACTGTAAAACCCTCCACCAAATAACACAAGAACGAGAGCGGTAGTAAATAAAACACCATAAAACAATCAACTGTGAAGTACAGAGGGGGAACCAATATCAAACTGCAGTAAAGCATTTCCATAGGCCAGAACAACGTACGAAAACGTAGGTAAGTAAATAGTGCAATGCCTCAGGAATAAACTCATAGCATACCGCGACGAACAGTCTAACAGAGGAGTAGAAGACCTCGGCAGGCCAATGACGGAGCAGAGATGTGGCTGCCAGGATGCGGCGCCGAATGAAGAATTATGTTAGGGTTTGGGGGTAGGGTATTACCCTAACCACCCCGGAGATCATCAGGACCGTTGATCAACAAGGAAAAGCATTGATGACGGAAATGTGAACAAATTTCCTTCCAAAATTAAGTGAGGGACGACACTGATGCCACGAAAAATATGAGAAAGTAATAAAGTTCAATCTACCCACGATAATGTTGAATTAATACTAAGCTGATTGTTTAGTACCGTGTGAACCATTGTAATAATTAATCCGCTCACCTTTAGAAATTCGTGTGTTATGTTTTGTAGACTTATACATACAAGCACCCAAGGCGAGAAACATTAACTAGATGTATATCCAATGCATGAATATATATATGTAGATTATAGTTGTCAAATTAAAGATTAATATGGTAAGGTCTAACATCAATTTCAATAGAGTTGTTCAGTTAGAATCCATATTTGCATAATGAGATCCTAATCATGTGGTTTATGAATTATGCTCATAAAAATAGAAGTAAGTGGTAAGTAATGTAAATAGTAACATTTTAAGAGTAAATGTTTATGGTTGTATTTTTAAGGAGTAAAACAAGAATTTAATGGTAGATGTAATTTTTTTTTATGTGAAGGTAAATAGTTTGTGTTAGATGTTACAGGTGGTATCAGAGAAACGTTCAAATGCTGGGACCTAAAAAGGGTCACCTAAATAACATTTGGTATGTGTAAAATGTGCACAAAATTGAGAAGAAGTGAAACAGAGTGTAATGAGGAGGGGTGTTACACATCAAAATCCTAGGGCAACATGGGAAATTCATCCCCAGCCTAACCCCGAAATGAATCTAGAGATGTGGGTGCAGCTGAGTGTAGACTAGCATCAGAAAACCAATAGGTTTCTCGAAGAGCAGCAATGAAAAACCAGCAAACTTCTCGATATTGTGCAATGGCTACAAGTAGAAATGGTTCGAGTGAGAAGTGATAATGAGAGGTTAATGTGGGAACAAGAAAGAATCGTTAAACTCCTCTTAGATAAACAAAACCACAATACAAATCAACCAATTCCAAAAAGAGACACCCAAGGAGAAGGTGAACAACAACAATAAGAAAATGATAAGCTGGAAGGTAGTCAAACCCAGCGAAGTAATAAAAACAAATCCTATAATGAAGTAGAATCAAGAAATGTCTTAGATCAACAAGAGATGAAAAAGCAGAAAGTGGAGCTGCAGGGTGAATTCCAGAAAATTAAGCCTCCCACATTTGACGGAGAAGTTGAAGAGGTGACAGAAGCATGGATAATTAACATGAATAAATATTTTCAAGTCTACGAGTACATTAGCAAGCTGAAGGATCGTCTAGCCATTTATCAATTGTGAGAAAAAGCCACTTTATGGTGGGAAGAAGTTAAGAATTTGAGGGGAATTGAGGACCAAAATGTGACTTGGGACGAATTCAAACAGTACTTCAAAGAAAAATATTTAACAGAGCATTTTTACGACGAAAAATCTCGATCATTTCATGACTTGGGATTGGGACAGCTATCTATGGATGAGTTTGTAACTGAATTTACCTTGTTATTGCACTATGCACCATATCTGAGGGATGAAAAGGAAAAGGTACAACAATTTTTAAGTAGCTTGTCTGCTCATATGAAGGAGAAAATCGAATTTGTAAACCCAAAGACCATGGACGAAGTGATTCGGAAAGCATGTATGTGCTATCAATAGTCCAAGGTGAAAGGAGAGGTTGGAAGGAGTTGGCCGCCCAGGAAAGGACATAAAAGTAATTCAAACTTTAAAAGCAACATATCTGGAAATTTCAAGAATGCTGTAAAAAATATAGCAAATAAACAGCAAGGAAGGAACCAACAGAGAACTAGATGGCTAGTAGAGGAGCGACCCACTGAAGCATCCAGTAGACTAGATCATGGGCAGATCCAAAAATTTCCATTATAGTGTTGGGGATGTGGTGAGGCACATTATTATAAGAATTGTCCCCATCGAGGAAGAAATGAAACTGTAGCTGATGTGCAAGAAGCATCCATAGTTGGAGACGTGGCGTGAAACATACCTAGAATCAATGTTATACTTGAGGATCAACAAGCGGATTATTGGCCAACCATGATAGAAATGAAAGGTAAGATCTATTCTCACCCTGTTTCTATTTTGGTTGATCCTGGTGCTAGTTTAAGCTATGTAAATCCCAGGATAGTGGAGAAATGTAGTTTACAGAGCTAGAAGTTCAAAAATCCTTGGCTAGTACAACTAGCCACTGGAGCAAGGAGAAGAGCTAATGCTAAAGTTTTCGACTGTCCCCTAGAATTTGGAAACTAGCACATAAAGGTAGAATTGAACATACTACCTTTAGGATCCTAGGATATATTACTGGGAATGGATTGGTTGGAAGTGCATTGGTCGTTAGTAGATTGTAAGGATAAAATCATTTACTGCAAGGCTAAAGACTAAACTCGCCAATAATTTCAAGGAATTAAAAAGCCACTTCAGCTACGTGCTATTACTGCATCTTAACTAGGAAAATGCATTAGAAAAGGGTGTCAAATCTATGCAATTCAAGTAGGGTTCGATGATTCCAAAGATAAGACCCCCATGGTAGAAAACACACCAGTGGTACAAGATTTTATGGATGTGTTTCTAGAAAAGATACCAGGGTTGCCACCAAAGCAGGACATCAACTTTACCATCAAATTAATGCCAAGGGCAGCTCTAGTATCACGGGCTCCATACCAAATGGGTGTACCTGAACTGACAGAGCTGAAAATGAAACTACAGGATTTGTTGGACAAAGGATATATTCATCCTAGTGTGTCACCTTGGGGGCACAAGTGTTGTTCGTAAAGAAGAAGGATGGCACGATGCAGATGTGTATGGATTACAGGAAACTCAATAAATTAACTGTAAAAAACAACTACCCACGGATGGCACGATGCAGATGTGTATGGATTACAGGAAACTCAATAAATTAACTGTAAAAAACAACTACCCACTACCGTGGATAGATGATATTTTCGATCAAGTAAAGGGGCGACCGTTTTCTCGAAAATGGATCTAAGGTATAGACATCACCAAATACAGATAAGAGATGAAGACATCTATAAAATATCTTTCTGTACCCGATATGGGCATTATGAATTTTTGGTTTTACCGTTTGGATTAACCAACACACCAACAACATTCATGAGTTTGATGCATGGCATATTTCATCCATTCTTGGATAAATTTGTCCTGATTTTTATTGATGATATACTAATCTACTCAAGGAATATCGAGGAACATAAGGAACATTTTTGTATTGTGATAAAAATGTTGAGAGACCATCAACTTTATGCCAAATTCAGCAAGTGCGATTTTTACAAAGAGAAAATTGAATATCTAGGCCATGTCATTTTTGTTGAAGGTATAACAATAGACCCAGAAAAGATAAATACTATCATGGAGTGGAGGGTACCCAAAAACGTAGTGGACATATGATCTTTTATGGGATTAGCCGACTATTATTGAAGTTTTATAGAAGGATTTTCTAAAATTTCTTTTCACATAACCTCCTTGCAGCGGAAAGAGTGATTGTTTAAATGGACTAATGAATGTCAAGCTATTTTTGAAAATTTAAAGAAATTGTTGACCACAACTCCTATTTTGAAGGTTGAAAATCCAAATTTAGAATTTGAAGTTTGCACCGATGCAAGTAAGGAAGGAGTAAGAGAGGTGTTGTCACAAGATGGAAAGGTTGTGGAATACGAGTCCATGAAATTGAAGATCATGAACAATGATATTCCACTTATGATCTAGAGTTAATCGTCGTGGTGCACACACTCAAAATATGGAGGCACTATTTATTGGGAAAAATGTTTGTGCTGAAAACAGATCACAGTAGCCAAACCAATTATTTCAAGCAAGCTGATTTGAATGTCTGCCAGACGAGGTGGAATGCATTCCTTAGAAAATTTGACTTTGAAATGCAGCACGTTAAAGGAAAATAAATTTGGGTTGCTGATGCTAAGTAGAAAACTACATTATGCATATGAATTATACTTCAATCAAGTAGAATTCAAGTTTCAAGAACAAGTGAAAGAAGAAACGGTAAAAGATCTTAAATGCCAGTTCCTATGGAAGCAAACACAGGACACAGAAAATCAATGGAAACAAACAGATTACTCAATCAACAATGAAAAACTACCTATTTTACAAGGAAATATATACATTCCCAATCAAATAAGTTTAAAGGACCGATTTTCGATGAGTATCACCGGAGCTCTTATTCTGGGCACCCTGGATATTAGAAAATGTTAACAGCCATCCCAAAAGATCACTTTTGGCCTGGTATGCGCAGAGACATTGCAAAATACTTAACTAAATGTTTGGAGTGTCAGCAAGTCAAGGTGGAGCATCCACACTCAATAGGTTTGCTGCAACCCATACCTGTACTAGAATGGAAGAGGGAAGTTATATCACTAGATTTTATTACTGGCTTACTAAGGACAAAGAGACACAATGATTCTATTATGGTAGTGGTTGATTAACTGAGAAAGGCAAGCTCATTTTATTCCTGTACAGTCCAACTTTAAAACGGTGCAAATTGCTGACATCTTCATGAGAGATATATTTAGATTGCATGGTATTCCGAAAACAGTCATCTCAGATAGAGATGTAAATTTTACTTCATCCTTTTGTAAGGCACTATTTACTAGGCTAAGTACACAAATTCAATTTAACACAACATATCATCCTCGTATGGATGGACATACAAAGCAGGTGAATCAGATACTAGAGGACATGCTACAAATGTATGTAATGCAACAACCCACGAAATTGGAAGATTATCCGCATTTGGTCGAATTTTCCTACAACAACGGCTACCAGGAATCTCTTAAGATGAGCCCACTTGAAGCCTTATATGGTAGACAGTGCCGAACTCCCATTAATTGGAGTAGTCCAAAAACAAGGCTAATGCTTAGGCTAGAAACGTTGGCTAAAATGGAGCAAGAAGTAAAGAAGATCCGACAGAATTTAAAAATTTCCCAAGGCAGTCAAAAAGTGTATGCATATCGTAAAAGGACATACCAAGAATTCGAAGTGGGTGATCATGTTTACGTGAGAATTAGACCCAAGAAAAGTACTTTAAGGTGGACTACCTGCGCCAAATTGGCCCCCCAATTCCGTGGACCTTTCAAAATCCTAGAAAGGGTGCGATCATTGGCTTATTGGCTAGCCTTTCCATGACACATTCAGGTGCACAATGTGTTCCATGTATCTGTGTTAAAATGATATATGCATGATCCAAAACATGTAATACACTGGAACAATATTCAGGTAGGAATTAAATGGGAATTAAGATTATATGGAAGTTAAATGATTGTTTAATGATTGAAAATCATTACTGTTTGTAGGTCAATCCGGACGGCGAATTTCTGGTAGAACCTCAACGTATTCTCAATCAGAGAGAAATAACACTCTGGAGGTGAGCCATCACCCAAGTTAAAGTGCAATGGTAGCACTTTAGCCCGAAGGAGGAGACTTGGGAAGATGAAAGCTCTGTGCGAGAAGCATATCCAGAAATATTCACAGGAATGGCATAAAAACACCGAGGATGATGTCTTCTTTAAGAGGGGGAAGATATAACAACTGGTTTAAATTTCCTTAAAAGACTTTTTTAATTAAACATTTGAATTTAAATAGGATTAACAAGTATTTTAATCAAGTCATGAATTAAAGTTATTCTCTTTTGAATAAAGTTTTAATTACGGTATGTTTTCCATAAGCTGATGGTAAAAATATTTTCCAAGAATCCATAGTAGTTGGATTAAGCAGTTATGGGCAGTTACCTTTCCTTTGGGGATAAAAAGAAAATCCTAGAGAAGGAAAGGGGTTTTGCTGAGAAGGAAGAGGAAAAAATAGAGAGTTTTAGGAGAGAGTATCCAGAGTTGGCAGGAACCAGTGGAACTGTGCTACCTGGCATTGGAGGAAATACTGGACTAAGGTCTTGAGGTCTATCTCCTGTATAACTATGACGCAACTCCTACTCTGGTGAGGAGCATGGGGGGAGTTGAGGACGTCATTGCCTCTCTCATGGTTGGGAGGATGCCATCAGTAGCACTTATCTGAGATAAGTATACAAGACTGATATGAATGAAAAATAATATTTATGTATGTTAATTTTGTATTTAGTTTGCTGGTAATGTGCAGTCTTTGTCACAGGAAAATTAGAATAGAAGGAAGTGTTTATATTTTCCTTGTATGATGTATGAGTTAATTTGTTTTCCTGAAAATTAGTTTTGCTGCAAAATTATCTTGTGGAAAAGAGAAGATTTAAGTTTTAAATATAATAAGAGTACATTAAAGAAAATACTTCCACCACGAAACCAATGGCGAGACAGACAGTTAAGTCCATTCAGGAAAGGTTAATCCTGAACAAGACAGTATGTCCTGTATACAGAATAGAAGGTTTACATGGACTGAGGGTTGGGTATTAACCCCCTTGAGGTGGTTCGATCACCTCAATAACATTCCTTCTACTGTGTAGATTATTACTTCAGAAATAAAAAGAAAAGCCAAAAAATTGGAAACTGAGCAAACATAGGAAACTGTAGAGTTTCTTGCCAGAATGTGATTGTTTAACTGTAATTATTATAGATATTTACATAATGGAATTAAACCCAAAATATTTGGTAATGAAAATAGGATAAGAACACATATTCCTATTATAAACATATTCCTTACTGAGAGAAATTATCTGTGCAAGAAGAATAAATTACACAAGTATTTATTATGAATTAAAAGACAAAAAGTAATAATTTCTAGAGACAGAGACAAGTTGAGCAAGTAAAGCTCGAATAGAAATAGTAAGTAAATAAACTTCATATAAGAATTCATAATATTAATACGAATGAAATGAACAAAAAAATAAATTTCCTAGTTCATATGATTCATTACAAACTTCCAAAAAAAAGAGAGGGTACAATTCCGAGTCAACTGTCATAATTGAGAAATTACACAATTCTCAAAAATTAATACCCTGCTGTGGAAGAACCAGAAGGTCATAGAAAACAAAACACTGACATGCAAACGAAGCATGGCTTAAAGAAAAACTTAATGGAATAAATACATAACTGTCGATACTCAAATGAATATAAGGAAAACCTGACTGGGTTGCGGCTGCCAAAGTAAATATTAGCTAAGAGAAAACCCTCAGCAGGGTCGTAGCGGTTATATCCTTTTACATGCATTTAAACGAAAAACAATAACCCTTGACAGGAACAGTGGAAAAGAACAGGTTTTGGACCCAATAAATTTAGACCCAAATCCAAGAAAAAATTTGAAGTGAAACCCTTAAGAGAAAACTGAAACGGGACAAGAAAGTGCTACCTGGAGAAGCTCCATGGGACCTGTAGAAGAGAGCAGGGCATTAGTCCAAAAAGGCTAGATTATTGACTGGAATGCGTTAGGATATGGGCTTCAAGTTACCTGCAAAAGAAGCAAACTAGATTAACAATTATGCAACAGTATAAAACTCAAGCGATGGAGAAACCATAAGTAAAAAATCGACTTACGTGTTCGGGCTGTCGAGGTCGTGTTTCTCTTGGCTGTAGCACGAAACACACTATAAAACCCTCCATCGGATAACACAAGAATGAGAGACATAGTAAAGCAACCACCATAAAACATTCAATTGTGAAATATATACAGGGAATCGATCTCAAACCACATTAAATCATTGCCATCAACCAAAACAACACACGAAAATGCAGGTAAGTAAATAATGCAATGCCTCAGGAATAAACTCATAACATACCGTGACGAAAAATCCGACAGAGGAGCAAAAGACCTCGACAGGTCAACAATGGAGCAGAGATGTGGCTGCTAGGATGCGACGTCGAATGAATAATTCTATTAGGGTTTGGGGGTAGGGTATTACCCTAACCACCCTGGAGATCATCAGGACCATTGATCAACAAGGAAAAACATCGATGACGGAAATGTGAACAACTGTCCTTCTAAAATTAAGTGGGGGATGACACTAATGCCACGACAAATCTGAGAAAGTAATAAAGTTCAATCAACCCACAATAATGTTGAATTAATAGTTTGGTACCGTGTGAACCATTGCAATAATTAATCCGCTGACCTTTAGAAATTCATGTGTTATGTATTGCAAACTTTTACATACAACCACCCAAGGCGAGAAACATTAAATAAATATATATCCAATGCATGAATATATATTGTAGAAATTTGAATAATAGATGAATTATTCACCGAGATTATCCTGATTACACACTATTTGAGCTTCATGCATAATACATAACCTCTTCTATAATTGATCATCAATTTGCGGAAATTAGAAGCAGTCGCATGCGCACATTAAAACATAATCAAGCACACATATAACACAGTATGTAATGGGGAAAGCATACAGCTGAAAACCCCCAACTATCTGTATATTATAATGATAGAGAACATGTAACAATACATAGTACAAACTCCTCACAAGCTCTCAGCACTATCTCCAATTGTTACACACAAACTAGCTCAGATCTGAACAAGTCAGAGGTTCAAATCTCCTCCACTGTTTGCCTGCCTCTACTGCGCAATCCAAGATGAGAATGAATGAGATCCAAGTTCGAATCCCCTTGGCTTGTACTGTGGAATCCTCATTGGCAACCTCAATCAATGATTGTGCAAATCGCATGCACAGCTATAGTCACAACTGATAGTAAACCGGCTCTTTCACCTATCTCTTCCACTGGTCTTCACTGAACTGTCCATGCACTGCTGTTAAATTATGTGTTCTTTAGTTGATTTATGAGTTAATAATTATTGAATTAATTAATAATTAATTCACACCACTCATCACTAGTGTATTTGTCAGTTAGACTAAATACAACTAGTTCAACTAAGTTAAACTGAACACAACTCCATCAACTGATCCATCAACTCCACCAAACTCTGCCACATGAGTTCTAACTGAATTCAACCATGCAAAAGCTCAACTAAACCCTAGGAATAGCGTAATTCCTTCTGTCAGCTGCATGTGCCACATCCGTAGCTCAAACTGAAGTGCTGCAAGAGAATAAGATAATGTTTATAGTCCAAATATTATTAAGAGCTAATAATATTTGATTGACCTATTTTTAGACAGGCAATCTAAAAATAGACTTCGACCTGTATGTCTAAAAATAACTTTCCATCTATTTTTACCAACTTGACCAATCATCCAAGAATATCATCCCACAACTCCTAGACCATGCTCCATATGTCTAAAAATAGACATAGTCTAAAAATAGACTTTTCGACAAAAATCACCTGTGTGGTCCCCCACCTAGTTTAGGTGATCACTTTCCAACTAGGATCAGGAAAGATGTTTCAGGAGGCCTCCTTCATTGTTTCTTGTTGCCATTTTCAACACTCCCTCTCAACAAGAAAGGATTGTCTTTGCATGTGACATGAAACTCCATGCATTCGCCCTGCAACCTTCACAAGCGCCATGCAACTCCATGCATCTGCTCTGCAACTCCTCTGAAACTGAATAGGCTCCAAACAACTCAATCAGTCTGATGCATCTATCATCAAAATATTCGACCTCTGCTTAGCTACTGCACATGTCATCAGGAACCACTACGTTGTTGAAATCTTGCACCCATGCACTCTTGCACTTGCTGTCAACTCTGATTCGCGCTCCAGTATCCGACACTGTCACTTTGATCTGCCTGCATCAATCCAACTAATCATGTTACTGCTGCTCTATGGGCACCTCGTAGCTAGGTTCAATTCATGAGATCCACACCATCTCCATGAATCCTGCCTTGAAATCTCCACCTGGGATTACTCATGCATGTCGCCCCACCTCTCACCTGGTGGTATAGATGCATGCACTCCCTCTGCCCATCTGGCACGAAATTTCTCTGCATGAGTGGTTTCTCCCACTCCATGATCCTCTTGTGGCTGCTCCACACCCCGAGGTTCACTTTCACCTACATGCAAAACTTGCTCCCTCTCAAGCATCAGTTGCATGTCTTTCTCCCGCTTCCCAACAATAGGAAGCTCCGTAGACATCCCATCTACTTCAAGTCTGTAGAGATTCTTTGCCCGAATCCCAACCTTCTTGACTTGTCCCGTTGCCTTGTGCCGAAGGAAAAATTTCCCTTCTCTAAAGACAACTTCATACCCTTTATCCTCTAACATTGCGACTGAGATCAAATTCTTTGTTAAACCTGGTACATGCAATACATCTTGTAAAAGAATGAGTTTACCTGACTCCCTCTGAAAGGTTATGGTACCAATGCCGGTCGCATTGTATCATCCATTGTCGCCCAACTCAACATGCATCTGGAGATTTTTCTCCACCAAGTCACTGAAAAGATTCACATCTCATGTCATGTGAAAGGAAGCGCCACTATCAAAATACCACCCCGATCCCAATGCACTAGACACCATGCATGCGATCAATGAGAAGTCCAACTCAAATTGCGAGGCAAGAGCCTCACCAGCTGCAACTCCAACAGCCTGCTTGTTCTTCTTCTTTTGTGGACAATTCGTGGTGTAATGTCCATGATCGTGATAGTGAAAACACTTCACTTTGGACATGTCACACTTTTTACCCTCTGCACCGGATTGAGAAGCCTTCTCCTTGCCCTTCCCCTTCCTTGCTTTGGCAGCTAAAGCGCAGTCTTCTTCATCAGATATATTTGATGAAGATCCATCTCTGGTACTCCGCCGGATCTCCTCTTGCACAAGATCAGACCACAGTCTTTCCCATCCTGGAAAATTTTCTCGAACATTGACACTGTCCTGATATGCATGCCAACTTTTGGGAAGCCTGAGGAGAACCAAGCTCACCAGCTCCTCATCATCCACACTAACTCCTACACTCCCAAGCTCATCCCTGCAGTGGACAAACTTGGTCAAGTATACCGAAATAGTGTCATTCTTCTCCATCTTTATTTTCTTGAGTTTATCCTTGAGTGCCAACTTCCTCTGGTCGCTCTTGCTTTGGAACAATTCTGTCAACTCTTTCCACATCAAGTATGGAGAAGATTTTCCATGCAGGCTGGATACAATGTGATCCTTCACGCCCTCCAACAGAATCCTTCGACACCTTGTTGTCTTCTTTTGCCAAGCCTCAACCAAGGCTGCATCGCTAGGCTTTGGAACTTCAGCATCTATGAACTCCTTCAGCCCATTTTCATCGAGCACCGCCTCCATCCTATCTCTCCATGCAATATAATTCGAGCTGCCTTCAAGAGCATACTCCAATCGCAATCCTTGATAAGACATTTTGACTTCGACACCAAGAAAACACTGCTGCAAAATTTCAAATTCCAAGCTCAAAACTCAACTGCTTCTGGATTTGTGAGAACAAAGTATTTCTAGCACAGAGATCAAATGTAAGGGCATTTACTGGATATATCACCTTTCAGAGAAAGGATGGATCCAGAGGCTACCTGGCCCGTTACAGACTTTGTCTACCAAAAATAATTGTAATCACTGTAATAGATCCGATGATCAATTCTGCTCCGATACCATGTAGAAATTTGAATAATAGATGAATTATTCACCGAGATTATCCTGATTACACACTATTTGAGCTTCATGCATAATACATAACCTCTTCTACAATTGATCATCAATTTGCGGAAATTAGAAGCAGTCGCATGCGCACATTAAAACATAATCAAGCACACATATAACACAATATGTAATGGGGAAAGCTTATAGCTGAAAACCCCCAACTATCTGTATATTATAATGATAGAGAACATGTAACAATACATAGCACAAACTCCTCACAAGCTCTCAACACTATCTCCAATTGTTACACACAAACTAGCTCAGATCTGAACAAGTCACAGGTTCAAATCTCCTCCACTGTTTGCCTGCCTCTACTGCGCAATCCAAGATGAGAATGAATGAGATCCAAGTTTGAATCCCCTTGGCTTGTACTGCGCAATCCTCATTGGCAATCTCAATCAATGTGTGTGCAAATCTCATGCACAAGTATAATCACAACTGATAGAACACTCACCCTTTCACCCACCTCTAACACTGGTCTCCACTGAACTGTCCATGCATTGCAGTTAACTGATGTGTTCTTTAGTTGATTTATGAGTTAATAATTAGTGAATTAATTAATAATTAATTCACACCACTCATCACCAGTGTATTTATCAGTTAGACTAAATACAACTAGTTCAACTAAGTTAAACCGAACACAACTCCACCAACTGTCTCATCAACTCCACCAAACTCTGCCACATGAGTTCTAACCGAAGTCAACCATGCAATAGCTCAACTAACCCTTAGGAAAAGCGTATTTCCTTCTGTCAGCTGCATTTTCCACATCCAAGCATCAAACTGAAGTGCTCCAAGAGGATAAGATAATGTTTATAGTCTAAATATTATTAAGGGTTAATAATATTTGACTGTTCTATTTTTAGACAGGCAGTCTAAAAATAGACTTCGACCTGTATGTCTAAAAATAGCTGTCCATCTATTTTTACCAACTTGACCAATCATCCAAGAATAGCATCCCGCAACTCCTAGACCATGCTCCATATGTCTAAAAATAGACATAGTCTAAAAATAAACTTTTCGACAAAAATCACATGTGTGGTCCCCACCTAGTTTAGGTGATCACTTTCCAACTAGGATCAGGAAAGATGTTTCAGGAGGCCTCCTTCATTGTTTCTTGTTGCCATTTTCAACATATATATGTAGATAATAGTTGCCAAATTAAATATTAATATGGTAAGGTCTAACATCAACTTTATAGAGTTGTTTGGTTAGAAGCCATATTTGCATAATGAGATCCTGATCTTGTGGTTTATGAATTATGCTCATAAAAATAGAAGTGGTAAGAAATGTAAATAGTAAAATTTTAAGAGTAAATGTTTATAGTAGTATTTTTAAGGAGTAAAAGAGGAATTTAATGGTAAATGTAAATTTAATTTTTTTATGTGAAGGTAAATAGTTTGTGCTAGATGTTCCATTACGCAAACACTGACATAAATTTGAAAAAAACAAAAATTTTAAGTTATTGTGAGTAATAATAATTATAAAAAAATTAATTAAAAGATGATGTCATATCAATACAAACATCGCCTTTTGACAAATTTATTTATAATATATATATATATATATATATATATATATATATATATATATATATATATATATATATATATATATATATATATATATATATATATATATATATATATATATATATATATATTATAAATAAAATTGAATAAAATTGAATTTTGTATTGATATGACATCATATTTTAATTAAATTAAATAGTAAAAATAGTATACTTATTATTGGAATAAATTTCATTCAATATTCTCTTATCTCCACTTTATCATGGAGATTCCTAATTTATAAATATATTTTGTTCCAATACTATGGTTTATCAATACCACATACCCAAAAAAAAACCATGACTCACTCTATATACACTTGTTCATGCCACAATTTTTTTAATTAATTTAATTAAAAGGGTAAAATGAGCATAATTTCTTTGAAATAAATCTCAAACATTTATTTGTATATACCATTGTAAATATTCTAGAATATTACATAAAGGCTTAATTCCTACCATTCATGTAACAATTATTCACAATTATCTAAAATAAACATATATATCTATATAAAAATTTAACCTAGAATAAATTTATTTGTGATTTGATATCATTTTTTAATTAAATTGGAAATAAAAATAATATAACTATTTTTGAAATAAATCTTAATCATTTATTCTTCACTTTTAATACAAATATTATATGCACATATCATAGAAATTAAATCCTTAACATTATAATAATTAATTTAATTTAATTTAAATATATAAAATTTCTATTTTAAAATAACAAAAATTTATACATTTTTTATTTTAATGATATAATTATACTCTCTTTATGATGATGATGATGATGGTTAACGTCCACTGAGACCAAAATTTGGTCTATCTGACCTAAAGAAACAAATTATTTAGTTTGTTTTAAGATTGTATTCCCGTGCTCGAAGGACTTGGAGAGAAGCGTCCCGATCCCACTATAATTTTGACATGTTAAACGGCTAGGAAGTTCGGTATTGCAACAAAGATTATGAAACTGAGATCTAATGTGGGTGTATGCAATGCACTCTAAGAGGAAGTGAATTTCATCCTCAATGTTCATATTCTCACAGAGATGGAAAATCATTTCCACCCATGGTGTTTTAGGAACTGCCCAACGACTTGTCTCACTATGGAGCTCATGAGAGTTCATTTTTATCTTGGCTATATTAATTTTTTTCTTTGAGCTAGTTAAAGCAGAGAGATAATTTTGATCTTCTAGAGTAGGGTTGATGGCCTCCTTATAGTATCTTAATTTTCTTTTAGCCTCTAAATATTTCTCACACCACATTTTCTCTTTAAACTTAGAAGTAACAATATTTTTAATGTTGTTAATATTTTGCAATGCAATATTTTTGTCGATCTCCCAATGGTTTAACCAGGCCCTCGTATCTTTATACCAACCGCGTTTGAGCCTTAGGTGGTTTTGGCTGGAATTTAAAGCTAGGGTAGGAAGTATATGGTCTCACATGTTGTTGATTTTGTGCTTGTGCAATAGAAGCCTAGTCATAGCTAGGCTCTCGATAGGGGAAAGACCCACTTCTATAAGGAGAATAGGATAGGGTGTATTGCTTTTAATTTTGATCTTATACGTTATAAAATGCTTCTGGATTTTCTCAATCTTTCTCCAGGATTCTCTAGAGATGCTACAATCCTAAACCTCACATCCATACAAGATAACAAGAGTGACTACAGTTTCAAAGAGGAGCTTCTTTTTATCCCACATCACAAGTTTTGCTACTTTACAATTATTTTCAAGGCCAAAATAAGTTTTCCACCCTCCATTAATCCTTTTCTAAATGTTATAGTTCCAGTTGAGCTTGTGATGAATATCAATTCCTAGGTACTTGTAAAAATACACTTCCTCCAAGTTGCTATTGTCATACAATTAGCGTAAGTTTCCTTCTTGGATTTGATAATCATAACTTTGGTTTTGTCAGTGTTAACAGTCATACCCATGGTAGAGCATAAATTCTTAAGAAGTCTTGGTTTCTTAAAAAGATTAGATGGGCACCTTTCCAGAAGAACAATATCGTCAACATAGAGGAGAAGGATTATGACTATTCTAGCTAAGAACGTGCTAGCACAACCTGCTTCCTCTAAGCAACCTTCTAGCTTGTTGATCTAAATGCCAAATAGGGTAGGGGGGAGGGGGAAACCTTGTTTAACTACGATAATATACTTAATATCTTTTGACCACCCCTCGTTGCTCTTAAACTTGGCAATTACATTCTCGTATAACCTTATAATGACAACTATCAACTCAAAAGGAACCTTGAGCTCTTCTAATCTATTCCATAGGTTATTTCTAGGTACCTTATCGAAAGCCTTTCTGAAGTTCACAAAGAAACAAAAGATATTGGATTTATCATTACAACATTCCTCCACATTGATCCTAAGCGTAACGAGGTGGTCTGTTGTTGAGCGCTACCTTCTAAAACTCGCTTGGCCTTTAGCCTGCTTACCTTCAATTTCAAGCCATATTTTCATCTTCTTTTCCAAAATCATACCATATAACTTGGCTAAGAGAGGGATAATCATAATTTTCCGAAAATTAGAGGGGTTATTTGTATCCTCACTTTTAAAAATAGGAATAATGAGGCTCTAAGTCCATGGTTTATGGAAACCTTTCTTGAATGCTTGATTAAAAAGCTTGTGGATGTGAGGGATGAGGACATGACCTTCAATTTTTAATATTTTTGCCTGGTAGCCTTCAATGTCCTTAGATTTTCCATTTTCCAGGCGCTTAACCCCAAAATCTATGTCTTCTAATGAGAAAACATCTTCCGTTGTGAGTAGGGTTTCAAAGTTATTGATGAAGTTTGGAGATTCATAAAGCTTTCTAAGATAGGAATTCCAGTCATGTAAAGAAATTCTATTATTATCTTTAGTTTTTTTAGTTATAATTTGCATCCAAAATTTTTTAGGAGCTACCTTAGAGAGGTGTTAGATATTTTTTTGTCTTTTCTGAATATACTGCATTTTTTCCCTTTTAGTTAGGGCTTTTTATAATTTTATTTTTCCATTATTAAGAGACTCATTAAAGCTTCCTTAATTTCTCTCCTCGCACTTTTACAATCTTTATCATACCAAGGGTTGGTTTTTCTATTTCTTTTATTACTTGAAACTTCAATTGAGAGCTTGTTAACAAAATATGAGAGGGTTGTAGTAAAATTATGATAGAGGTATTCTATGTTGTCTATATTAGATAAAGGAAACAAATTAATTTTTAATTCATTTAGAAAAAGATCATTTTTATTTCTATCAAAGATTAAGTTCTTTTGGTTACAAAGAGTATCTTCCATGGGATCTCTTTGCATGACAAAATTAAGAGTTACAACTAAAGGCCTATGACCTGATTTAGGCGCATGGTCATTTAAGATGTCAAAGTTTATTATTTATTTGTATAAAGGGATGTCGGAAATAACATAGTCTACCACGCTGCTACCAAGCCCATGAATACAGGTCATCTGGCTAGAATTGGGCCACTTCTTTAGACCATTGAAAATTATGAGATCTTGAGCACTGCAAAGCTTGACTAGCTCAGGTTCAAACAATTTTTTCCCTAGATCTTCAAAGCTTCTTTTGTACCGGCTAGCTAGAGTAAGGTCTTCATCTAACCAAAGAGGATTAGGGTTGGAAAAATTGCTTAGAAGAATAGCATGGTTTCTTGAATTTCGAGCATTAAAGTCACCCATTAAGAGGATATTACCTTCATTCCTTGGAAAAATAACAGATTGCTATGTAGGTTTTTTATTTTTAATGTCGATAATCTCTATGCAAATATATTGGTTGTAAGGGTCTTTTTTATAAAGCCTAGTGTGGGGGGAGATGTTCTTTCTAATGTAACAAGCTATACCCCCAATGCCTCTACGACAAGATCGCTTGTTCTAGATTGACCATAGTACAAAGCCATCTAAGTTAGGGAACTTAGATTCTTTGTGCTCCCAAGTTTCAACTAGAAATATAATATCAACATCATTCGAGATCCAACTTAGCTTGGGGCCTTTGTTCCACAGAAAGCCCAACAATTCCAAGAACAAATATGGAGCATGTTGAATTGCTATTTATTACTATCTTTTTTGTTTCTATCTCGAATAACAACTTTAATATTTATGATTATTGCCCATTTTCCTTCCTTCCTAGCTTATTTTACCTTTTGAACCTCCTGTCTTAATTTTGCTTGATCTTTTGGAATGAGATATTCATTTATAAATATTCCCATTCCTTTTAGACTTGAGGTTTTACTAAGTATGTCATACTTATGGTCAGTAAAGCTCACATTTTTTCGGATTAGCCTTCCTTTATGCTTAGTTACTTCCGCAACCTTGTTGCTTCTGTGAGAGACATTGTTTCAATTTGTAATCTGTTATGTAATTTTGTCTGGGCTATGGCTAAAGTATCCTCGTATACTTCCTCTTTCAAACCGAAGTTTATAAGGTTCAAGGCCCTTTTGTTACGCTCATGGTCTAATTCGTTTTTTCATTTCTTCTTTAATGAGAAAAGGAATATTAATAATAAGGAAGAAATTTGTTCTCTCTCAATCTAATTTAATAATTGTTTAATGCATATTTTATTTTTTAAATATCAGATTCAATTGAGATATAACTAATGGTTTGTTCGTTTCGACAAGAAACATAATTTTATATATTATATATATGTTTTGAGTTTTATATTTTAAGTGTTTTTAATAACTAATAATACATTTAATTTTATGAAAAGAATGTATATAAATAAGTTATTAAAAATTAAATAAAAGTATATATATATATATATATATATATATATATATATATATATATATATATATATATATATATATATATATATATATATATATATATATATATATATATATGATTTTTAAAGTTAGAATAAGATAATTATTAAATTAATGTATTTGAGGTTGAATAGGTATTTTTTTTTTCACTTTTCCTTCTTTTTTTTCTCTTTTGTTTTATTAAGGGAATTAGTATTTAGGCAACTACAATTTAAATAATTTGGAGATTTGAACATAAAATCTTGTACTCATATTTACTCATTTCACAAATTTTCTAAATACAATCTCCAAAATATGAGAAAATTTATATCATTTTAATATCTCTTTATAGAGTCATATTAAATGTACTTATATTTATCTTCACAATAAACAAACATTAACTTTTAATTTATTTATCAAACACTAAAAATAAAAAAAAGTTCACATAATAAAAATCCAAAACCATTGTAATAATTTTCTATTTTGTATTAATTTTTTCAATATAATATAATATAACATATTTATCTATTTTACATAATAATAAAAAAATCTATAAAATAAATAACAAATTTTTTTAAATTAAATAAATTTCTAAATATTAAAAATTTAAACACAAATAAATTTTTATTAGGTTTCTTTGGATCCTTCTCAATTTTTAAGAAATGCATTTTATTATATACCTTATATTGCATGTGAAACATATTGTAAATTTTTGAATTGGATATACATTAATATTTATAAAAGTATTTATATATTTCTATATATTAAATTTTTATATAAAAAGTTCTTAAATGTTTTTAATTATATATTATCATTATTTTTGTTAAATGAAAGATATTAGACATTGATTTCCAAAATTATATTTAGCTATGTTAAATTATTTTATTATAAAAATCAATAAAATTATAATTTCTAGTGTAAATAGATAATTAGAATGTATTATCATTAAATATTTTATAATATGATCTAAATTTTTATTATGATATGATTTTTTTGGATTTTGAATTTATTTTTATCATTATAATGAATGGAATACTAAATAGAATGAAATTAAAATGAAAGAGATAAGTAAATACACACCAGACACACAATTAACACAACATGTACTATGCAAAAACTTAATATCGGAAATTCCCATCTAAAAGGTAATGAGCACACTTTTATCTTTTCTTTTTAGTTATAAAATGCAAATACAAAGAAATAGAGAAAATTTTAAGGATGGAAGTTTATCTTAAAGTTTAGAAATCTTGGTGAATCTTCATAGTCCCCAATATGTAAATTGTAAAACCTTTGGTGATATTTTTGTAAAAATATTTAGGTTTCTAATTATTTATATTAGTATATTTAAAATTTTGGCGATTTTTAGGGCAAAATAATTTTATACGATAAAATTTGGGCGAATCAATTTTCAAAAAAATGGAAATTGGTGAATCTTTTTTTCGGAAAAATAGTTGAAAATTAGTCCACTTGCAAATATTAGCCCCTAAACTTTTCCTAGCAAAGAAATGAACACTCATTATGATGTTGTTATGTGTGATGGATTAGAATTAAAAACTTGCAACTTATTTACATCAATTAATGTAATTAATAATTAACATAAAAAAATATTTTAGTTAGTTAGTATATAATCTATAAAATCCAGAGAGATGAGGACTTACCTGTAACATGAAGATTTAGCTTACTAGAAATTTTAGAGTTGTTGCACTATTTAGATCCCGCCAACAACAACCAATATTTTTGGAATGAATCTTCACCCAATAGTAAGCTCAGCTACACCAAGTATTTATTCAACTAGCCACCCACGAGCCTTAAATAATTACCTTAGCCATCTCTTAGAATTCTTCTCTAGAAAGAATAATGCATCACATCTCCCTTTTCATCCATTAAATAGAACAATTTGTTCCAAAATTGGAAATAGAATCTTCATGCACACAATTCATGTGGCATCATGCCAATATTTTTTTTTTGGTCTTAAATTTTCCTTAACCTATTGCTTATTTTATTCTTTTTTATTAACTTTATTTATTCTTACTATTTTTATAGTTTATTTTTATTTATATATTTGAATCCTCACTTTATTATTCATTATTTTATTTATTAATAATATCTATTTTTATTGTTTATTATTTAATTTATTATTATTATTATTTATTGATTTATTAATATGAGGTATTACATACTCCGCCTTTCAAGGAATTTTGTCCCGAAGTTAAGTTTAATTATTCAAATTATAAGTTATTTATTTACTTTTTCTCTTGTATCCAACACACTCTGAACTAGTATAAGGTCACCCAAGTAACTACAATGAGCATCAAAAGTTACATCACAGACCAGGGAAAGCATGAGAACTCTCAAGCCTTATTTCCAAACTTTTGAAAAAAGCTCAAAGCCCCATCGGTCTAGAACAAAGCCCCAAGGCTCAAACCTCATTTTCCCCTATACAAACATCCAATCTGGTACTCACATACTCCATGCATCTCGAAATATTGACCCCAATCCCTCCACAACTCCTACCATGTATAGCCCCAAGCATTGAAGTTCTACACCCATTTTTGGACTTCGACATCACAACTCCAATATCAAGAACTCATCCATCTTAAGATGGTCCCATAACCCATCAAGAGTTATACAATGAAAAATAAACACTAGCAAAATTTGTTGATTCAGTGTGTCCCCAACCCATAAGGCGTTACATATTCTCTCTCGCAGATGTGGGATCTCATAAGATCATCAAATGAAATGACCCACTTGGCCCATTAGTGTAATTCTTGTCAATCACCACCTTTCAACATGCAACCAATGCATTACTTATAACATCCTAATATTGTATAAAATATTCCACATGCCAACTCTTGCATGTCATTATGAGAATACATCATTATTATCACAACATCCTGAATAGTAAGAAACTATAGGTTCATGCATGCCATCATTATACATCTCATAATTAAAACTACATGTAATTACCACATGCCGTAAAGTCCTGAAATTCCATTGTAGCATTATAACATTAACATATATTTATGAAAGATATAAAATTATGATATCATAATAAATAACACATAACTTAACGTCATAAATATGAAAATATTCTCAACACATATCACATGGAAAGAAACAATGCCATGAGTGGTTTTAACATGATTCGTTAATCAAATTCATTAACATGCATAAACAATGAATACCATATATCTTGTTTAATGCAACAATGCCATTAAAAATCCTTATAGAATATATTCAGTTAAGTTAATCAGTCTAGTTTGGATTATTAGTACTATGAGTGACATGTTCTCATCAAGATACCAATTTCTTTTCAATAATAATTTTCACTTGTTTCAACTAGGAAGTTGTCATTTTACATAGTAGGTATAATAATTTTAGTACATTTAAACTTCAAATGAGCCTCATCATCTTGAGCCTTAATATATAGTTACGTATTCTTCGTTTCCCAAGGAATTTTAGTGAAATTCATCATGAATATTACTGTCTGCACAATCATTCTTTAAATCATCAATATCAAAATTAAAATTCCATGATTACTATACATTTTTTCTTATCCATTCTAGTATCATTTTACCCAGTGGCCCACAAACACTAGGTCATTATTATTTAAGTTTTCTATCATGCATAACTTACTTGAAAAAATGGATTGTTGATCCTTTGTGATTTATCCATATGTTGGTAGCTATCATTGTCCATCCTTAAAATATTTTCTTATCTCATCAAGTTCTCATCTCAATATCACTTGTTCAATTTATCGTACATTCACCCTTCTTTGAGTTGGGTTAGAGATTATTCCCTTTCAATTTTGCCTTGCAAATGCTATCTTTGGTTTAAAATATGATGAACTTGAACCACTACTACCATTATCATTAAAAAAAGGTTTTGTATGCCTAGCGTGCTTGTCCATAATTTATTTCAATGTTAATGACACAAACTTGACTAGTTGTTTTATAGGAAGTCTCATTATATCATCAATTCACTCATGAAATACAAATTATTCTAGTACCCCTATATTAGTTGATTCTCGCTTCTCTTTCTAAAGGTATCCTTATAAACTCTTTAGCAACATTCCTTATTATACTTCAATTTTTATCTTTGACCATTTAAACCTTTGAACATTTTCCTAGTTTATCACTTGTCATTCCTGACCAATTACGAGTGTTTACAACTCCATATCTTGAAATTTTAAAATTATATTGGTCATCAATTGTCCCTTACCAATAATGTTGATTAATCCACTCATCAATATATTTGAGAGAACTTGCCACCAGAGAGTCCCATTAATAACTAACAATGTCTTTTTAAATAATACATTTAATTTTAGAAAAAAAGCATGCATATATGAATAAGTTATTAAAAATTAATGAAAGAGTATTTAAACCTATATATATTAAAGATAGGCCATCTCTAAAGTAAGTATAATTATATATATGCATTTTGAAGTTAAAATATGATAAATATTAAATAAATGTATTTGAGGTTAGAAAGAAGTTCATTTCACTTATTTTTATTTTCTTTCTTCTTCTTCCCCTCTCCCTTTCTCTTTTTAACCATGTAGGAACACATAATACATCATTAAACTAACCATTGTATAGATGAATGGTTCCAGAGCCTACAACATTAAGAGATCTATCATCACCAACATAAGTGTTTCTGGTATTACAATCATTTAAAGAAGAACACATGGCTTTATTTTGGCCATGTGGTAAGAGGCTCCAGAATCAATGAGCCACTCATGCGAATGAGAAGAAGGTACATTCAATGCATAAATAGATGTTGATGCTTGAAAACCACAAGCAGAAAGTGCCATTTCCGAAGATGAAGTTGAAGAGTTCTGCAAATTGATGTTGTGCTTCTTCATTGCTTCTTCAAGGCTTCCATATTCTTAAATTTTTTTAATCTACGTGGCCATCATGATTACAAAAGTTGCAATGTCTATTTGTCTTCTTCACTTTGTTTTTTTTTCCTTATCAATTTGTTGAGTTTTTTTTTTCAATTTGCGGTTGAAATTGCTTAAGACCCTTGTGTGGTTTAAGACCATTCTTTTTAGGATGCTACTTCTTAGGATTATTTGGATATGGTTGCTGCTAGGTTGCTAAGGATTTATTAGAAGAGTTTCCAGTATTAATAAGACCAAGGTGTAAGATTTTTTCTTGTTCTCTTATCAGATAATCACAAAAGGCATCAAAAGAGGGGGACTTGTAGAATATTCCTTAAGAAATGAGGGCTTCTCTAGTTGAATGGAAGGTGGAAACAAATACATAGTATGCGGGGATAATCTTAGCAAGAATGGAGTAGATAAGGCTACCATATTCCTTTTTGACCTAACAACCTTCTAAAAGAAATATAAGGGTCTTGAATTTGGACAAAAAATCTTCAATAGAGGAGAAATTATTGGGGTCCAAAGTAAGCAACTCATTTTAAGGCTGGTGGGCTCTGATTTCATTTTTAATGCCAAAAATAGTATTTATTTTTGTCATAGCTTCAGCAGGGGATTCAATTTCTTGGATATGAAATCTAAGATCTTGAGCAATGGACATTCCTATCAACCCTCGTGCTTGATCTTGTTTATTTTCCCATTTAGCGGCTTAATCTCAATCGGTAGGTTTAGTTTCTTGTCATCTGGCTATTCTATAAATCCCTTTAATTATAAGTAAGTCTACAATGTAGAATAGCCTTTGGAAATAATTGGTTCTGTTAATAATAACTGGGCATGCACTTTCCATTTTTAAAAAAATTGAAGCTGAAAAGGCTGAAACAAACTACTCCAATGGGAATATCTCAAAAAATTAGGCCGGTTAAAAAAAACGGCTCTGAAAATGGTGTTACAAGTCAATTTGGGCATGATCCCCCAAGACCAGTATGACCACGGTATATCATCCCCTAATTCAGTACTAACATGGTCTATGATCCCCTAATTCAGTTGCTATTCCCTAAGAGAAATCATTCTATTGATGGCTTTAATTCATGAGATTTACAATGTTTGAAGTATATATTAAATGACCCATTGACTCATCAATGCTCCTCTGAATGGAATTAAGTGCGTTGCAAAGCACTTACCTCCATGCAAGGATGCTTTGCAAAGCACTCCCCGACACTTGAGGGCACATTGGTCTCCTGGGAGCGAAATCATCATTGTTCCGAGAATCTCCACATGTCCAGTTCCTTATAGAAGAGCTCATAGGTGTCATACTTTGAATAAATGTGTTAATCCATCACCATTGAACTTGGAAACATTTATCACCTATTATTAGAAAGCCATTTAATTCCATTTGTTGAGAAACAACCTACAATTTCCCTATAAATTGAGCACTCATCTAAGTGCTAGGGAGGAAGAAATTTGTGTTGTGTTAGGCTGTTGGATTCTCAATTGATGAGAGATGGAGTATTGTTATGATAATGAGATGATGCTTGGTGTGATGAGGATGGAATGAAGTTGAAGTAGGTTGACGATGAATTGATCTATTGGTTGTAATCTTCTCCTCCTACTTTCTTAATAAAGATATTTGTTCTTTCTCTCATATATATGCTTATCTATTGTGAATGTATTCTCAATTTTGTATGTATTCTCAGATCTAATTGGTTCGGTTTGGTTAAGATAGATAGATATTTTATATTTATATGTTGTTTGTTGTCTTATGTCTTTGATTGCAGGTATCGATCTAGTGGGTTTAGTTGGATTGAGAATGACGAAAACAATGAAAGAAGAGGAACGAAAATGAAGGATCAAAAGTAGGCCCCTTTCCTTTCTTTTTATCTATTTGTCTTAGAGAAAAGAATATTTGTCTTTCTTATGTTGTTATGAGTGAAGGAACACGACACTCAAGGAGCATTAGTTTATTCGTAGATTAGAATTACGTATAACAAATCGGTGACTCCACTAGGGAGAAATCCATCATTCCTGGTGTTTATGTATTTGTTTACCATTATCAGTAGACTTTACTTATATTTTTAGTGATTTGAATGTAATTTTGTCCTTAGAAGTGTGTTTAAGTTGCTTGTTTTCCAAATCTAGCTGCACTCAACGCACTGTTGGTCAGGGTATAGTACTCTACAAAGCATTGTCTCCCATTTAGGGGTGATCTGCAACACATTCTCTACCCTTACGTGGTGCGTTTCCCCCTCAACCAAAAAAATTACATCATAATTTGTCTTTGCATTCAGTTTCAGCCAATTTTCTATTGTATTCTCAGATGTCTAATTTCTTTTAAAGACCAGTAAACATTACTTGTTCTTCCTCCTTTGGATAGTTGTTTGTTCAATGTTTCATTAGTTATTTTATTTATCATTGGAAAATTAAATTCAAAGTTGTAAATTTTGCATTAGATCAATTATTTGTTTTCAAAAAGGAAATTGTGATTTCAGTCTTCATTTCCTAAAGGAAAATTTTCGTTTCATTCTTCATTTTCCTAAGAGAAATTGTTGTTTCATTCCTGCTTTCTCAAAAGAAAACATTTGTTTGATTGATTTGTGCATTTAGTTTCTTTTTACTCATTCACATTAAAGGAAACCAAAAAGAAAAACATGCATGTGCATTTAGATATTGTGTGTATTGCATAGGAATAGATTAGGGAAATCTACATTTAGTTTGTACTCTTTGTTCTATGCTCAAAACTCTCATTGCTCTATCCCTTTAGTAGCTAGGATTTTCATTTAAAAACTAAATTGAATTTTTTTTCTTCTCATTTAGTTTTCATTTTAGGAATTTCCCATTACATCATGCAGTGAACCTCAAAGATAAAATTTTAGGAAAGATCAACATAAAATTCACCTTAATCAACCTAAGAAAGCATTGTAACATTAACAGTAACACTTAGAAGGTCTAGGCTAGACATGTCCCAATGTCGTTAAACATAGCAGTTGTCACTAACTTGTCTGCGATACATTCTGAGTGTGAAATTCCACTCCACGTATATAAGTATATCAGAGCTTGTCCATGTACCTTCGAGTATATAGGGCGGTGTTCTAGTACAAAAGGTATAAGGGGGTGCTCTCACTGTGCGGTTTCGCATTAGGCAACACTAATACAGACTTGTGCCTCCATGTACCTTCGGGTATATTTGGGAGGACAAGTTTAGGTTGCTTACCATCCATAGGTAACTAAGTCGGCCACCTTGTAACTTGTGATGCACCGAACACAACATTCAGGGAGATTGCCTTCCCGTACTTCTTGGTTTGCCAGGAGGTATTCTGTAGTTCACAATTACTTGGTAAAACGTTTGCCTAGTATCACCCTTTTATTTGTTTATTTGTCTTTCTAATAAAATCAATCAGTAATAGTGGAAGAAGAACATCAATTTCCCCGTCATTTTCATATAATAGTGCTTAAACCACCTTTACCATTACAAGCCATTTCGGGTCGGCGAAAGTGACCCTGTTCTACCGAAACCAGTACCATCAGTATCTCTGGTGCATAATCTTCATAACATCTACCAGATTCGTCTCAAGTCATTTCTAAATATCCTGGTTTATCTAATGTCGTTGAAATAGAGTTTTCATCGTTACCTATGGACACTAAAATTCCAATCAGTGAGACTATCCCTCCAGAACCCGATGTTGTTCAACTGGAAGTTGATCAGGATCCCATCGTTCTTTTATTAGAACATCTAGATCCCAAAGTCAAACAACTGTAATTTTTTCCTGTATCGGTCGCTCCTCAGTCATCTGTATCCATTTAGTCTTCCCTTTTATTGCACAGTCAACCACCTGAAATATATCTCGGGCCTGATGGTGAATTTATTTCACCCATTTTGATTTTGATTGAGGAAGAACCTCAATAATAAAGAAGACCTTCAAATCCAACTCATTTTGGATCAGGGCTTTATTTTTACTAGTCTATTCCTCGATTAACTTACACTTATTTTGTTGATCCTGTTTCAACTCAAGTTCCTGTAGATCCTATAGGGTATACCCTAGATCGTTTGAACATGGATGATTCAACATCTCCTGCTGTACCATCGGTTACAATTGCGACTGTTGCTACTCCGTCGATGTTTACCACGTCACCCGAGTCACATCTTTATGATGGTCCGTCCATCCCACCAAGTTACTAATCATTATCTAGAACCTACTCTGGTGCATCCTCAAATCCATGGAATTCACCCATGTCATCTTCTGGCATCGTATATGGTACATATCTAATTAATAATGAATGGCTTGATCCTCTATACACATCTTGAGTGCAACATCAAGCTGGTCCAACTGGGTACATTCCATCCAGTTCAATCTCGATTAGACTCGCACCATTTGGAGATCAATATATTCCATCTTATTATACTCCTCATGCTGGGGGAAACCTATGGTCACCCATTTTGACAGTACCCCATCATTTTATGGTCACCCAAATGTTGGAATTTTTTTTTGTCAGTGGCAGCCTATCCTTCCCATTCAACCACAAATGATTGTGCATTCATACCAACCGGTTCAACCTGTTGCACCTACATCTACTCCACCTGTTAATACTTCATTACCCCATTTACAGGCTCAGTTGGCTATACCTCAACTGTCTCAGGTGGTTCCTTCATCCCATTACCCTCAATTTTTGAGCCTCCAAACTCCACCTTCTTCGGCTGGTTTACAAAAACCACTTGTATCTAGAATCTTACAACCACAGGCCAGATTACCTTTTTATGGGATGCCACAAGCTTCTACCAGTATTACTTATTCACAACCAAGTCCAAACTATCCAGGTTTGGGCTATAATCTTGGTAGACAATCACCTTGGCAGCCACAACCTCAAATGCCACAACAACAATTCTAACAACAACCAACTTACCTAGGTCTTGTTCAACAAATCCCTCAAGATTTTATTCATCAAAAGAACCCCTATATGGGTTACCAACAAAAAATTCCTTATACTGGTGCAGAAAGGCCTATGTCCCAAGCAATTCCATCATATCCTGGTTATGCTCAACTTGAATTGAATCAGCGGTTGCCCTTTGTTGCAACATTAGAATTACCTGATATAAACCGTCTTACGAATGATCCCATCATCTATTATCCTTGGTGGCTGGTGATACCGCATAAATTACCCTCCGACATTCCTAAATTCAATGCAAACCCTGGATAATAATGACCAATGCATGTTATGACTTATCATTTGTGGTGCTCATCAAACTCGTTAAATGAAGACTCTATTAGACTACTTCTTTTCTAGTGTATGCTTGTTGGTCCGGCTACGAAGTGGTATATTGAATTACCACGAGCTTCATTTGATAACTACACTGCCTTAGCCACTACCTTTTTAACCCACTTCCAGTTACCCATACGATATTAAACTGGGACGAAGCTGCTAACCAACTTTAAACAGACAACTGCTACTCACATTTTTTATTATATTCATGAGTGGCATCATCATCGACGAATGGTCAAAACCTTATTTCCTGATCAGCTCTTGGCTGAGTGGTTTATTAAGTCCTTGATGCCATCCATCACCGAGGATGTAGCTAAAGGCAATGTCGTCACTGAAGAGAAAGTCATTTATCGTGCCCAGTGTTTAGATTTTATTTATACTCAGCCTGACACACTCTATGAGAAAATTCCAAATGCACCGCGATCAAATTTCCTTGTTCCTCCTCCATCTGGTAAGGAATCTCATGCCGACGACGGTATGATTAGTTTTGTAAAAACTCCCACCTCTACTACATCTGATCCTACTCCTTCTTCCGAAATACATGCCGTGTCATCTAACAAAGGCAAAAGTGACAAGCAACTCGGAAGCAAGAAAAAGGGGAAAGAAAAGAAAAATAAAAATTCAACCCCGCAGGAACGATCATCTAATCAACAATCTATATTCTCAGAAACCTCATTACCCTTGCTTGATATGTAATGCGGAACACTTTGTTTGAGACTATCCTCACCGTGCCGAAGTCTCAAAATTTCTTAAGACCTCAGCTGCATCTGCTGTGTTGATAGATAATTTTCCAAATCCAAACAAAAACATGGTTGCTTCGGATCCCGCTTATAGTTCCCAAGTGCTTATGTTATCTGTCACAAAGACAAAAATTGATGTTTTGGTTTCTATGAAAAACAAATATTACAATAGTCAGGCTACTAATCAACCTAATACCTCGACCATGAATCCATCCACTAAATCAATTCCGCCAACTAATATTCTAGAGTTAACAATAAATCCCCTGAAGGGAGTCGTCCACAAATCAACGTTTAGTCCTCGATCCTATGCAACTCAAAATTATAATATAGTTGAAGGTTTGGCTCAATCACCTTCAACTATGTCTATGCTTGAGGTACCTCAAAATTTTCCCTCCCGGAAGTAGGCTTTGTTGTCGACAATTGGTGGAATCGAACCAACAAATTCTAATCTTGTAGTCTTTAATCACACGGACTATGTGCCACAATTACCAGCCGAATTAGCATTTTGAATTCAATTAAATGTTATAAATCACCTTGTTCATCGCAATATTATTAATGAGGGAGAATATACTTGTATTATGTCTCTAAATTGTTGTAAGTCACTTAACTCGTCTCGCTTATCTCAACCACCTACAACGTTGAAATATTTTGACAGTCGTACATATAAGCCTTGCGGTATCATTAATAACTTGGAGGTCGAACTAGGGGGAAAAAATGTAACTGTTGAAGTTGAAGTCATTGATAGACCCCTTGACTACAAAATTTTACTTGGAATACCATGGGTTTACGCTATGAATGCGATCGTTGTTGCTTACTTTCGAATAATCACCTTCCCTCATAAAGGCGTTATTACAATCATTAATCAAATCTCCTTCTTTGCCTCTATTTCCCAGATAACTAGAAGTGTTCTGTTAGTTCAACACCCTAGGTAGCACTTCAAAACATTGGTGTAGGGCTCTTAAAGGATTCTTCCCTAATGGGCACCTTTTCATTACCACCACCTGCGATGTCGGGGGAAATTGCAAGAATAGTGACTTGCTGCATGATATCTTCCACTTCATCTGACTTAAGGAAGATTACCAATTATTCTAAAGTTGAGATGCTGGGTGAATTTCTGCCGCCAAGACCAATTGAGATCGCATAACAATAAATTTTCTTGGCTTAGGCGACACATTTTGATCCGTCGTCGCCGATCATTTGGGTTGATCATTCATTAGATTTTGGTACTCCTTCTGATCCTTTTTCATCCAATTTATTGACTGATGAGAGCATTGCAGAAGCCACGATGCTAGAAGGAGAACCATGGGATGATTATCATCATCGTTCCCATATTCTAGATTAAAATGAAGATTATCTTATTGAACTATATCACCCTACGATCTCTGATTTATTTTTGAATTTTGTTCCAATTAATGCCATCGAATCCGAGCAAAGCTTGTCAAATATTGAAGAAACGATTTCTATCGATATTTTGACCAAACCTGGTGTTGTAGAAAACATTCATGTCGGTGTGTCTTGTTCTACATCCGAACTCGACACTTATCACTCTCTTTTTCATGAATTCCGAGATATATTTTCTTGTTCTTATGAGGAAATTCCAGGCATAGCTTCTAGTATTGTTGAACACACAATTAAAATGTACCCTAATGTCAGACCAATACGTCAACACCTTTGTCCTGTTCATTCGAAGAAGGCTACTGCCATTAAAGCAAAAGTTGAAAAAATTTTGCGTGTTGGTTTCATTTACCCTGTGCCGCTTACTGATTGGGTTTCCAACATTGTTCTTGTCATGAAGAAAGAAGGGAAAATCAAAGTGTGTGTTGATTATCGGGATGTCAATCTTGCTTGTCCAAAATAAAATTATCCTACTCCCTTTATTGACCAAATTATTGATGAATGTGCCGACTGTGAGATATTTTCATTCATGGATGGATTGTCTGGTTAAAATCAAATCAATATTCACCCAGAGGAAAAATATAAGATAACATTCATCTATCCCCGGGGCACATTCGCTTATCGTAAACTCCCATTTGGTTTATAGAACGTCGGGGAAACATTTTAGAGAGCAATGGATTATGCTTTCCATGACATTAAGCACATTTTTCAACCTTATCTAGATGATTTACCCACGCATTCACGAATATGTACTGATCACCTGACGCATTTGAGAGCTATATTTTTATGCTACCGACACTACAGGATACACCTCAATCCACACAAATGCGTGTTTTGTGTTAGTTATGGTCGTTTGCTTGGATTTGTTGAATAAACCCATTGAATATCTAGGCCATTCTTTATTTGCCTATGCCATCAATATTACTTGAATTACAGAAACTTCAAGGGAAGGCTAATTTCCTAAGGAGGTTCATACCCAACTACACCAAAATGGCTAAAGGATTTACTCCTCTCTTGAAAACTGGGATTCCCTTCCATTGGGATAAGTTTTCACAAGCTTATTTTGATGCTCTTAAAGATCCTCTGATCCAAGCGTCATTAATTTATCCCCCTAATTATCATAGTGATAATATGACCATTGCTATGGTTCTGGTTCAAGAAGAATATGGGATAGAACATCCAATATATTATTTGAGTCATAATCTCAATGATACGGAAGTTATGTATTCATACGTTGAAAATCTCACCTTAGTAGCTGTTCAAGCTATCCAAATATTTCGCCATTATATTCCGCTACAGAAGACCATTATCATTTCAGATTGCAACCCTATGACATACATTCTGTCACGTCAATTGCTGGGGGTAAAATATTCAAAATGGATCATCATTTTGCAGTAATTTGATTTGGAATTCATCAAATCCAAGTCAAAGAATTCTTTAGTTTTTTTTGAGCCTCTCTGCGACCTTCCCTCTGATAGTACTGAAACTACATCAGAACCATCAATTCTAGATAAGTCTATGTTTCTAATTGGGTCATATGACCCATGGTATGGGGATTTTATGATTTATTTCCAAACCCAAACTTTCCGACCCAATACCTCTTGCTCGCAACAACGACATATTCGATACCAAGCCAAATATTATTTGATCGTCGAAAATACACTTTATCGTCATGGCGTTGATACGATTTTAAGGAGGTGCCTCACTCACAAGGAGGTCGAAAAAGTTCTAAATGATTTTCATGCTGGTGCTTGTGGTTGACATTTGTCTGGTTACACTATCACAGAGAATATTCTCCGCGCCAGTTACTTTTGGACAACCATATTCCACAACTACATTCTCATGGTCAGAAGTTGTCATACGTTCCAAATATTTGATCATAAAATCCACATGCCGCTAGCACCAATGCATCCTGTCATCATTGTGGGACCATTTTCAAAATGGGGCATTGACTTCATGACCTATAACCCTCGTTCGACCGGGGGGCATGGTTATATTATTGTCGTAGTCGACTACTTTATCGAGTGGGCTGAAGTGATGCCTACATTTAATAACATAGGAGAAACAACTGCATTGTTATTTTCAATCATGGTGTCTCTCAGTTTGGTGTACCACAAGCTATAGTTACAGATCATGGTAAGCATTTTCGCAATAACACGATGAATGAGTTAACTACCAAATTAGGATTGTCGCATGATATTTCTACCCCTTATTATCGACAATCTAATAGACAAGTTGAAGCCATTAACCAAATCCTTAAGAGAATGCTTCAACGAATGATAGGGGTTCATAAATGAAATTGGAATTTAATCATGTGCTCGGCTTTGTGGGCATATCGAACCTCGGTAAGAAATGCAACCGGATTTACTCCCTTTTAGTTGTTCTATGGCCTAGAAGCTATCTTTCCAATCCAATGTGAAATTCCATCATTAAAACACAATATTGACTTGTTATCTGACACCTCTAATGATGAAGCACGTCTTTTAAATGTCATCCATATAGATGAAATGCGTTGTGAAGCCGCATTGGCCAACGAAGCACATAATAGACGAATCAAGGTGCAATATGACCACAATGTCAAGCCTCGCATTTTCTTAGGGGGATACTTGTTCTTGCTTTATGATCAGGAAGCTGATTTGATAGGAACAAGAAAATTTGAGCCACTATGGCATGGCCCCTACATTGTCAAAAGAGTTCTGGCTAAGGGTGCCTACGAGTTAGTTGATTATTATGGAATTATGTTGGCGCAACCTCGAAATGGGCTATATATTAAACGTTACTATGCTTAATTGAGAGTAGTAAACTTTTGTATCATATTGTGTATATGCTTTGATTTGCATTAATTGTCTTGGTTTGTTCTTAGAGTTTTCTTGAAGTTAGTAATCCAATTTACATTTCATCACAGATGAGTGAATATTTGGAAACATTCATTGGGTACGCCGATGGTGCTAGTCATGGTACACAAAATCTATCCTCTGCGGCATGGGCCATTTTTCGCTCTAGGTGGTGAGTTAGTGATTTTTCAAGGGATTTTTATTGGTCGGTCCAAAAAAAATATCGCTGAGTATAGTGCATTGATCAAACTTCTCTATGATGCCATTTCATTTGGCATTAACTACATCATCATTAGGTTAGACTCACAGCTTGTCGTACTGCAACTTACTAGTGTCTACACTGTCCAAAATCCAACACTTCATAGCATGTTCCTTAGAGTTCAAATTTTGGAAAGACATTTTGATTACATTCAATATCAACACGTTTCTAGAAACTTGAACACTTTAACTGATTCTATAGCGAATTGTGTTTTAAACATACATTTGCAATACATGTAAAGACACATTTTCAATTCACATCATACAATTGAATAGGATTGCGCATTAAACATAGGAAAACACTGAAAAAAATAGATAGATAGTTTAGGTTTTTACAAAATTTGTGCCCTAGACAAGTTGGTCATATGACCTCAAAACATATACAAAAATCTCAAAGTAAAACTAGTGATGCTCATGGTAACAAGAAACTGGTCTAGCTATCCTATGCAATAGCCTCATCCAACAGCTAGGAACACCAATAGTATGGCGCTGCAGCCTCATAGGTAACTCCTCGATCCAACAATCCGGTATCCCAAGAGTCAATCCCTCAACATGCTACTAAAACTCAGCAAGAGTCTTGGTCAAATCTAAATCCCGAAGGACTTCTCTCCCGATAAACCTCTCTGCTGGCTCATCTGCTGCCTGCTCTGGTTGACCCATTGGTCAAACGCGACCCACATCTATTTACATAAAAAATTTAGTTTAGTCTTAGAAAACATAAAAAAATAAAAAAACATGTAGAAACCTTAAAATCAAAAACATGGTCAAAACATATTTACCCATTGCACCCCATTGAGCGCCATCTGGTAGAATCAAATTTGGATCTCCACGGAAATCTAAGCCTGCGTATGGATACTCCTCTATGGTGCTCATTTGTCATAGGAACCAAGCAAATAATGTAGTAGATAATATGATGGTTGATTGGCTAGCATGTTTAGCCATCAATTCAACCCATCTCTGCATCCTACGATCTCTAGGAAATCTAAGCCTACGTATGGATACTCCTCTATGGTGATCATCTATCATCGAAACCAAGCAAATAATGCAGTAGAGAATATGATGGTTGATTAGATAGCATGTCTAGCCATCAATTCAACCCATCTCTGCATCCTACGATATGTGATGGGCCTCTAAATTATACATAAATTAAGGCCCATCTAACCTTTCTTTCACTCATCTACCTTCCTTATGCACATGAAAATATATATTAAATCTCTCCTTCTACACTTAATAATGTTTTCTTACGCTTTAATATTTTATTAGGAAGGTTTAAAGGTAATTTCATATTTGTGCCTAATATTGGTTATTTTTGTAGAATATTGTGAGAATATTGGGCAGATTATGCAGATTTGGAGAAGGAGATAATTTAGGGACTTGATCCCTGCGACTAGAAGATCAAGATTGAAGAATAAATGAGAAAAATGTCAAGAAACTATGGATAAATCTTGGAGAGATTCAAGGGGGTTTTCTACCCTCCTTAACTCTCAAAGGCAGCCAAAGGATCCTCATGAGATCCCCTCCAGCAATTCGAATTCCAGAGGCAGCTAAGCGACTCAAGACCATATGCTCTCAAGCCATACTTCCCTTGTATTCAAGTGGATTCAATCACCATTTTCTAGGGAGTTGTTGGTAGCCACTCTGTAGAATAAATAGAGTAGAGCTAGAGCTAGTAAGAGTTCGTCAATTCCAGGGGATTCGATTCCATTCAGAAATTTTTCTACAAGCTATTAGGCTTTTGCTGTTTAAGACCTTCGGGATGTAATAAGATTGTATTTTTTGTAATGAAATGAGTAGGTAGATGTTTTTATAATGATTTAATTCCATAGAGCTAGGCTCGTGGGTTAAGGCCCAACCCATGTGCCTCAGCTTCTCTTTTATTACCATTCTTTCCTTTCTTCCATTAAGCTAGTTTTCTTTCGTTCATTCAATTAGTTATGCTTTTAATAGTTTCATTGATGTTTAGTTTTTCTTTCAGTATGATGCTATAGTTTTTTTATTTTTCTTGTGAGTAATTGAATAGAGGAAAAAAACCAAAAAAGTTGTGGATCAATACTCCCTCCTCATATATTTCAATATAGCTCAAGGAGGGTAAACCTTCCCACAAACCCAAAAATTGATTTCTGTTCACTATTTGTTATCACGCACTTCATCTCTTTTTCATGCATGGATCAGCAAGTTCACTGTAGGAATTCTTGTTAAAAACCTCAAGGAACTTCGTGGTGCTTCCCTGCTTCATTTTCAATCTCTGTGTTATGCTCCTGAACCTTGATTTTACGCCTCCATTCCCTCCTATTTTCCGCTTATTCTAACCCCTGAATCCACCTTTTATTCCCAACAACATTCAAACCCTTCAACCTGCCTTATTCATTTATTTTAATGCAAAATGCTGGACAACCATTAAAACTTGACCTCTGCCTTTCTTACTTGGTTCTCCTACTACCGTACTTCACATTTCAAACTTTGCATTGTTTAGTTATTCCTGTTAACACTTACCACTCTTTTTTCCGATTGCGATATCACATATCGCAGATCGAAACCTTTTCCCTTTTCCTTTACTACTTATTGCAATTCTCGCATCACAATTGCACTTTGCACCTTTTCCCTTTTTCTTCAAACACTTACCGCTCATTTTTTCCAATGTGATATTACCGCCGCATCGCAAATTGCAAACTGCAAGTCTTTCCCTTTTCTTTTAAACACTTATCGCTTTCGCCGATTGTGATATTGCAAAATCACAAATCACACTTCGCATTGTTTTTCTTTTTCGATTAAGACTTACCGCCTATGAATGCCGATTGTGATATTACGATCGCGCTCTACCTCCGGTCCCACCGCCATGTCACCCGTCGCAAATCACATTTCGCGTCTTTTCCCCTTTTTCCTTTAACACTTACTGCTCCAACTTTGCGATATTGGGATTGTGATATCGGTCTCACCGCCATGTCATCTGCCGCATAGCACATCACAAATCACACCTTTAGTTTGTTCCTGTTAACCTTACCGCTCCATCTTTGCGATATTGTGATTGCGATATCGTATATCAAATATGGCAACTTTTGCCTCCATCACATCTACACCATCGCACTTTTAAATTCATTCCACCCTAAAGCCATTTCTACGCTATAATAAGGTTTTATAAGGTTTAAATCCTCTCTCTTCACTTCTAAGCCTGGTTTCATGTGTTTATCCCTCCATTATCACCTTTATCCCTTTCCTCTCTGAACTGCAATCAACACTTTTTCAGTTAGAATTAGATCATGAATAGTTGCATGGTTAGAAGAATGGTAGATAGATCATAGGATAAGTAAAGTGTGTTTAGCTGTTTGGCCAGCTCAATGAAATTTAGTTTAGTTTCTTTTCTGTCACTTCCTTTCTGCAATTTAGTCTAGTTTCCTTCCTGCCATTTCTTTTCAACAATTTAATTTAGTTTACTTTCTATCATTTCCTTTCTACAAATTATTTTAGTTTCATTGAAGTGTGAAAGACTTCACTAAGAACCCTTAGAAATAACACCCTTTCATAAAGAAGAAGAGGATGACATGAACATAATGAATTTGTTGTGTATATAACATTGTCACCTCCAAGTTTTTATGAACCCCGGGTTGATAAAGTAAAGTAGTGCAGCCCCTGGGAATTGCAACACTTTTGGTGCAATACCAGTGCTCACCAATATGCTTAGTGTCACATGTTGTGGCTACATCAATGAAACTCGCTCTAAATAAAGGAAATCAGGATCGAGCCATAACTTAAATTCTTCTTCCTACCACCCTTTGCTTTAGTCGGTTGTTATTTCATTTGAAAGAGTATTGCTTCAGCCCAGTTGAACACTGTCAGTTCAAGACACTCAAGAGCATACTGCATGTATGATCAGTTTGAAACATGTAGTGTCACAGAGATAACAATTTTTATGATAGCAAAAAGGATAGTTCTCAAAGTAAAATCATGCACATCACGAATGTTTATCGTTCCATCTTTGTTAGGTTCAGTACCTGGCTGAAAATTCTGGCATATGTAATCCTTCACTGTCTCTCCTCCAAGAATAGATATCGCAAGGGAAATAGGAGAATCACATCTCAATATTCAAGTAAGAAAGTAAACATCCTCAACCAATATTGGGAATACTTTTTCCCCAATGTGAAAATCCTGCAATACTGGATCCCATGAATGAACTAAGAACTCCAATAGTTTGAGACGCTGCCTCATCCCTGATAATCTGAAGTATTTAAGCAACCCACAATCCTGAGGGCTCTTACAGTACTCGAATAATTTAGGGAAATCATGTCTTGTTCTTCATGTTCTCTTTCTCACCACGTAGTGGTCATTTTGATCTAATCAATACTTGAAAGCCAACCATAAGCTTCATTAGGATCCATTTCATGCAAAACAATTGGGAAATTTTAAGCACACAATAAGAAACAAATTTGAGAAATGTGCCCAACACACCCCTGGTCAATGGAAAAAGCGTTGCAAATGCATCTAGACTTCAATTCCAGTGCTCTAAAATGCACCTTTCGACATTCAAGTGTGTTTCCCTCAAAGTGTTGTATGTTTACCCTAAGGGGCTCAAAACCCTAAACCAATTACCGTGAAATGAAACATAAATGATACTAAAAGAAAGAGAAGGTTCAGATCTCCAACCTGGATCAAACGAAGCGAGAAATTGTCCACTGAAACTATCACAATCAATCGCTAAAGTTAAAGGGAAAAGCAGGTTCAGAGCTCCTAAATTTCAAATGGTAACTATGGAATGGTAAAATGAAATGGTAAAAACTTCTTTCTAATAGTCATTTTGATTATTTTATTCATATTTAATGATGTGACTATGTTTTTTATTAATTTTTACTATGAAACATGTATTCTTAATCCGTTTGATGGTTCTTTGAACATGTTTTACAATTGATACAGTAAGTTTGAAGTGTATAATTATTAAAACATGATTTCACCACAAAGCGCAATTTTATCTCTTTTTCAAGCTTTGATAAATGTGAAAAAGGACCCCCCCTGAAGTCTTCTTTTAGCTCTTTTTGGACTCTGATAATGTGAAAGGATTGTCGAGCACTTTTCTTTTCGAGCTCATAAAAGTAAATGAAATGGCATCTACTTAGTGTAAGTTTAACCCTTTTCTAGACTGAGATAGATTATTTATGAAAAAGGAACACCTTAGTCTAACATGGCTAAGAGGTTTTCTCAGGTATCATTTTACACTTTTTCGGACCTGAGCAAAAAATTTACGAAAAAGGACTTATGGAGTTTTCTTTTCATCCTTTTTTCAAACTCTCTAAACATGAAAAAGGATCGGGTTTTCACTGTCGTTAGACTCGTGAAAACATAAAATAGCGAGGAACTTGTCTGATCGTGACAATATCGAGTTTCACTATCGCTAGAATTGTTAAATCATCAAATAGCGATGGATTCACCCGAAGGGTCGAATTATAGATCAAGCATATGTTACCCTCCTCAAGCTTGTTAAAAAATAAAGAGGTACTGGTCAGAAATGACTGGGGAAAATTTGGGAAAAAGAACATAACACTTTATGGTAACAAGTCACTCTTGAACATGAAACTTTCACTTCATCATAGTGGCTTTGGGTTGGGTAATATTCTTGACGGTCTATCATACCTATGGCCTATCATACCATCAATCACTTTCGGTTTTGGGTCAATTCTGCCAACTCATTTCAGTGTCATCGATATGTTCAAGTGAAGTCATCTAATAATTCCTCATCTTCTGCAATACGCATAAATCTTCATTTTCATGACCGCCATCCCTGAACATTTATTCATGAAGTCACATTTTGTCTCCAAAATCATTACTCCCGTTTTGCAATAATGTTGCTTCCTGTCGACATCAGCTCATCATCCAAAAAGTTAACTTAGAAACATCTTTTGAGTGCCTTGGAGATTGCTTGCATCAATGACATGTTTCTCTCTTCTGAAAACAAGTTGGAATCATCATACCTTCGACCGATTTTTTTTTTTTGGTGTTCGACATCAAATAATCTATTCACGCCTTGAAAATTGTACTCTAGTACCTTGAACCATTAACATCAACAATTGTTTCTCTCGCATCTGTTAACGAATTACATAACTGGATGGTGATCAGGAGATCATGTGTTTTGCTCAAAATTGAAAGTGCTCGAAACTGTGAACCTGAGCGGCCGAAAATGTCTCATCGTTTCAATTCTGGCACTGCAAACGGTTCGAAAAAATGATGTTGTATGAGGAAAATATCGTGTTCTGTTCATTTTCCCAAACAACTAATTTTTTTGTGACAAGGTGACTAGGATGCCCAGCCAGCATGCAAGTCAGCATGTGACCACCCCAACCAAACCATTTGATATCAACGCTAATGGTCTTATGTGACGGAACTTTGGAGCCGCCCTAAATTTAGGGTTTTTACTATTTTTATTGGCAGTTAAGTGTAGTCTCCACTTTTGGTGGAGATTTTTTAGCTGATATTGGGAAAAATGTATTGGGAGGTAAATTTTTGACCAATTTGGGTGAAACAAGAGTCTACCTAGACTAATTTGAGAATTATGGAGCCACTGGTGTAGAGAAAACATCCATTAGAGGCTTGTAAACACATGAAATTTGCAATTTTGAGCATAACGATAAAGAGGGACATGCCATTGGGAGCTGGACTAGCAGAGGTAGCCTAGGAGGGGTGAACTGCTTCATCATGCTTGTTGTGTAAAACTGATGTATGATGTTTATTATCTATTATACACTAATGTATAGTGTTATTTAGGCTTATTTTCATGCTTAAAGTTCACAAATTCATCTATGTTTCATGGTTAAAACACTCATTCCTTAAAAAAACAAATTGAGACAAATTGTACATGTTTTTAATACTGAAAGGAAAATTAGCACAAAAAAATAATACACTCCTTTCGGATCAGGTTGGTATCAGAGCTAGAGTTTATTCTCTGGTATTTTAGTGTGCAAAGATTTGTTTAACTGTTTACAAGGGTTTTCATGCTTACTAAGCTCAAGCTTAAGAGAGGAGAAGGAAAATTGGTGGAAGCAAGAGGTTCTCAAAGTGAGCGACAACAAAGGAGGGAAAGATTGCCACATTCTCCACCACCTAGTTCACCTCCAAAAGAAGCAGAAGAAGCAATAAGCATGCTTGTAGGAGAAGAATAAATCCATGAAGAGGTGGATCCAAAAGAAGAAGAAAGAGAGTTCAGGAAAGAATTCCTTAACATGATTGAAATGGTGAGAGTCCTTTATCAAGAAAGGAATGAAAGAATAGAAGGAGAAGGATCCAAACTTCACAAGGAAGGTCAAGGATCATCAGGAGTCCACAATGATGAAGATAAATCAAAGAAGGGAAATGGAGGATATGGAGGCAGTGGAAATTCACCATCCTCACCCTCATCATCATCATCCTCTACTTCATCTTCAGTACACAAGTCACACAAGTCAAAGAACACTGGTAAGAGTCCTTTTCTAAAACTTGATGTTTAGTTTGAATTTCCAATGTTTAATGGTGAAGGCAATGAAAAAAATCTTGATAATTGGATTAGGCAATTGGAGGTTTACTTGAGAATTCAGAACCTTCATGATGATGATACCAAAATCCAACTAGCTTCATTGAGGATGGAAGGTGAAGCTCTTGTTTGGTGGGAAGCCAAGACAAAGGAGGAGATCAAAAAGCATGGTAAGATTATTCTATCATGGACTGATTTCATTACTGGAATAAAAACAAAAGTTTTATCCATTAGCTCACATGAAGAAAGCCATAATAAACTGGAAAAAATTTAGACAATTGAAAGATCAAAATGTACAAGACTACACCCAAGAATTTAGGAGAAGAGCTCTCATATTAGGGGTATATGTGCAGAGTCAAGATATTTTTCTCAAGTACATAGGAGGCTTACATAGCTACCTAAGACATACTATTATCATGTTAAACCCTACAAGCATAGATGAGGTTTGTGTTTAGGCTACACATTTAGAAGTAAGAGGGAAAAACATTACTGATGAGAGTAGGAAGAAATATTTTAAGGGGAAAAACAAAGAGAAGACCTCAAAAGGTAAGGGAAAAAATAATGCATCTATCAAGAAAGAGGGAGAGAAAGTGGTTTGTAAACATTGTTCAAGAAAAGGCCATGAGAGAAAAATTATTGGAAATTACATCCTGAAAAGAGACCCAAGTATAACAATAAAAAAGGGAAGCAGAAAAATGCAGCTACAACTCAACATGACTTAGGAGAGGATTCAGGTGATGAAACTAAAATTACAGCCATGGGATTGAAGAACATGAAGGGGAAATAAATTGAAACAAAACCTAGTAATAGTACTTCAAACTGTCACATACAAGCTCCAAATGAAGAAGAGAGAATTGAACTGTTTCATGTGAGGGTCATATCCAAACATACCAATATTGACACACTGTTTGACAGTGGGTCACAAGAAAACTTAATCTCTGAAGACTTGGTCAAAAAACTTAATCTTGAGACCATTCCACATCCAAAACCATATCCACTTGGGTGGATTTGTAAGGATGAAAATTTACAGGTTTCAAAGAAGTGCAATTGCGCTTTGCAATAACTGCACATTTTGTTGACATATTTGAATTAGATGTGGTTCCGCTTGATATTACAAGTGTTGTTTTGGGCAATACTTACTTGTATGATAGGAAAGCGATCTTCCATTTTCATGAGAACAAATACCATTTATTCAAAGATGGAAATGAGTTCATTGTTAGAGCACATCGCAATAAGACAAATATTGCAATGGTAAATGCTAGATAGGTAAAGAGGCTGGTGAATTCAAGTAAGAATTTTGTTCTTCTAATGATTAAGCCTAAAGCTGATGTTAATCATGAGTCATTTGAAGATTGTGATCCTAAGTTGAAATAATATTTATATGATGTAGTTGATGCATATCATGAGATGTTTTAGGAGCAAACAGGATTGCCTCCTAAAAGGGAGATTCAACATGAGATTCAGTTACAACAAGAGTTTCCTCTTCCAAACATCAGCATGTATCGCATGTCGATAGTGGAGGATGCTGAAATAAAGAGGAAAATCAAGGACTTTTTGGACAAGGGAATCATAAGGCCAAGCACTTCTCCATGTGGTTCACCCATAGTCTTGATTCTAAAGAAAGATGGGACTTGATGCATGTGTGTTGACTTCAAAGCTTTGAACAAGATAACGGTAAAGAATCGATATCCACTCCCAAGAATAGATGATTTTCTTGATCAACTGAAAGAAGAAATTTTTTTGACTAAGTTAGATTTATGAAGTGGATATCATCAAGTAAGAATTGCAGAAAGTGATATATGGAAAACTGCATTCAAAACCAAACAGGGACTCTTTTGAGTGGTTGGTTATGCCGTTTGGTTTGTGTAATGCACTGAAGACTTTCATGCTTGTTATGGATAATGTTTTGCATCCATTTCCTAATGACTTTGTGATTGTTTATATAGATGATATAATCATTTTCAGAAAAATAAGAGAAGAACATGTCTTGCATGTGAAAATGGTACTTGATGTTTTGAAGAAAGAGAAATTATTTCTTAAGATGTGAAAGTGTGAATTTGGAAAGACTTCTTTAGTTTATTTGGGACACATTGTAGGAGGAGGTGAGTTGAGAATTGATTCTTCTAAAGTGGAAGCCATTTTCAATTGTACCACTCCCAAAAAAGTAACCGAGGTAAGAAGTTTATTAGGCGCAACTCAATATTGGAGAAAGTTTATTGCTAACTTTTCTGCCATAGTAACTGCTATGCATGCAGTGACAAGTTTGAAGAAAGGCTTCCAATGGGGAGGCAAATAGCAGCAAGCTTTTGAAGCTTTAAAAGACAAGATCATTTCAGCTCCGGTTCTTTCATTACTGGATTTGAGACAACCATTCGAGATACAAACTGATGCTAGTGATTATGCCATGGGCGTAGTACTTTTGCAGCATGGTAAGCCTATCGCTTTTCATTCTGAAACATTCAATGGTGTTGTAACTAATTATCCTACATACGAAAAATAGTTGTATGCTTTAGTACAAAGTGTCAAGAAGTGGAAACACTACTTGATGGGTAAAGGGATGATTATACATACCGATCACCAACCTTACAGTACTTGCATTCGCAAACAAAATTGCAGCAATCATGACATTTCAGGTGGATGGGATTTCTTCAATAGTTTCACTTGGCTATAAGGTAAAAGAAAGGTATTTTCAATAAAGTTTCTAATGTGATTTCAAGGCCAATTATAAGTTCTTCTACTTTACTTAAAAATGATTTTATTGTACATGAGAGTTACATAGAACAGTATGCATCTGATGTTGATTTTCAAGATGTGTATGCTAGTTTGAGTGAAGGGAATCAAGTTGAGGAAAATGATTATCACATGCATAACAATTTGCTGTTTCATTTGGGCAAGTTGTGTATACCACAAGGAGAGAGACTTAGTTTCATGAGATAGGCTCATTCGTCTCTTATTACTGGACACTTTTGGGTAAGCAAAACAATGGTGCATCTATAGAGGTATTGCTATTGGCCTTGCATGATAGATAGTGTGTCACGTTTTATAAGAGGATGTTCTATGTGTGAAACAAGCAATCCTAGCAATAGGAATCTTGGGTTTTACACGCCACTACCGGTACCATCAAGGCCATGGGAGAGTGTCTCCATGGAATTTGTTGGAGGCCTACCTATGTCAAGAAAACAACATGATTATCTTTATGTAGTTGTGGATAGATTCAGTAAAATGTGTATACTTATGCCATGTAAGAAAACCATTACTGCTAAACAAACTGCTGAAATTTATTTTAAACATGTATGGGTTCATTATGGTTTTCCAACTTCTATTATTAGTGATAGGGATTCCAGGTTCGTTGGGAATTTTTGGTCCAATATTTGGAAGATGATGGACACAAATTTGAAAAAGAGTACTGCTTTTCATCCGCAAACTGATGGCCAAACTGAGGTGGTCAATAGAACTGTTGTGCATCTATTGAGAGGATATTGCAGCAAACATCCCAAGTTATGGGATGAACAACTACATTACATTCAACACGCTTACAACTGGGCCAAGCACTCTTCTACAAATACTTCATATTTTGAAGCTTGCTTTGGGTATTTGATGAAATATCCACTAGAATTAATCTTCGAGAAGGATGTTGCAATTGATGGACATAGTGATATTGACAAGGCTCGAAAGTTCATTGAGGAAATTTAGATTATTTATCAACAAGTTCAAGAATAGATTGAGAAGAGTCAAAGAAAATACAAGGAGAGGCATGAAAAATATAGAGTTGATCACAAGTTTCAAGAAGGAGATGAAGTATGGTTGCACATAAGCAAATAAAGGATGCAAGGAGAAGGTAAAAATATCAAGCTCATTCACTATGGTCCATTCAAGATCATTAAACAAGTTGGTAATAATGCATTTCATCTTGACTTGCCTTCATATATGCAAATTTATTCCATCGTCAATGTAGAGAATTTACATTTGTATGAGCCTCCTTTGATTGATGATCAAGGGAGTGATATTCAAATGCCATCTATGGAAGATTTATCACCAGAATTTCTGGACGAGCTCAAGGTGGATTCCATCCTTGACAGGAGAACATGCACTTCTAAGAGGGGAAGTGTTGATTATCTTTGAATTGGGCTCAAGGGCAGCAAACCAAGTAAGCCAAGGTGGATGGAAGTGGAAAAGGTGAGGGAGCTATACCCTCATCTTCTGAACAAGTAATTAAAGTCTTTTGGGGTCCAAAAGCTTCCCAATGTGGAGGTGTGATCAAGAGATCATGTGTTTTGCTCAAAATGGAAAGTGCTTGAAACTATATCGAACCTGAGCGACCAGAAAGGTGTCGTCATTGCGATTTCGGCGCCATGAATAGTTCAAAAAATTGATGTCGTATGAGGAAGATATCGTGTTCAGTTTGTTTTCCCAAATAGCTAAAATTTTTGTGATAGGGTGATTGGGATGCCCAGTTAGCATGCAGGTATAGTCAGTAGTTGGCATATTCAGGGGAATATTCCCTTTTCTAAAAAACAATTAGATCTCGCCACGTGGCACATCCAAGGCCGAAGATTTGGGTTTGTACATTTTTTATTTGGTCCATTGGATGAGTGACACGTGGCAAGCCCGGAGGCTGCCACGTGTCCTCAGGAGGTTGGAGTAAAATTTTATTGGAGTTCGAGGGGTTTGACCCCGTGACCTCCATGGCGCCCGCGTATATCTCTGACCATCATGCCTACCATATGTTTCTTACCATGATAATCTGCCACTTTATTTTATGGTGTATATGTTTTCAATTCGGAGGGGGGGACTGCCAGCGGTCCCAACCCGCTGGTGGCCCCAAGCTTGCGATCACTTGAAACAAGTGTAAATCGTAGCATTTGATATGGTCCAATAGTTCGAAAACAAACTGCAACATTAAAACTCAAGTTTCAACCAGGTCACATGCAAACCACAACATCAAACCTCCAGGCGACGACTACAACAAACCTCAAATCCGGCGGCTGCAGTGTTATGGTCACATGTCACGCGGTGACATTAACTACAATGTGACGATTTTATAAACCGTAACTTTCAGCGGGAATATTTCGTTCACATGGGTGCAGTTTCATGGTTTTTAATGCCACGGGTTTTCAAAACCCTAAAGACTCCTGGTGCCATACCATTGTTGCGGAGTTTTCAAACAGTTAAAATGCAAAGTTAAAGGCGGGGGATCGACATGTGACCACCCCGCCCAAACCATTTAATATAAATGCTAATGGTATTATCTGGAGGAACTATGGAGGTGCCCTAAATTTAGGGTTTTTACTATTTTTAGTGGTAGTTAAGTGCAGTATCCACTTTTGGTGGAGCTTTTCTAGCTGATATTGGGAAAAATGCATTGGGAGGTCAATTTTCGATCAATTTGGGTGAAACAAGAGTCTATCTAGACTAATTTGAGCATTATGGAGCCATTGGTGCAGATAAAACAACCATTAGAGGCTTGTAAACACATGTAATTTTCAATTTTGAGCATAATGACAAAGAGGGACATGCCATTGGGAGTTGGACCAACAGATGTAGCCCAGGAGGGGTGAACTGCTTCAACATGCCTGCTATGTAAAAATTATATATGATGTTTATTATTTGTTATACACTATTTTATAGTGTTATTTAGGATTATTTTCATGCATAAAGTTCACAAATTCATCTATGTTTCATGGTTAAAACACTCATTCCTTAAGCAAACAAATGGAGACAAATTGTACATGTTTTTAATACTAAAAGGACACTTAGCACAACCAACTAATACACTCCTTTCAGATCAGCTGGTAATCAGATGATGTCTTCCCATGTTCGACTTTAGAAGACATATTCGCATGGTTAGACTTGTACTTGATCGATTGAGTAAACGAGATATAAGACCTGAGATCTAGTTTCATCCATTCGGGCTGCGATTTTAGGAATTGTACCACATCATCCGTACGATGGTTTTACACACAGATGGTCATCCGATCATGGGCCTATATCTGTGGACGACTATTTGATTTATGTAAGTGTTATGATAGTTTATGTGCTGAGAATGGGTATGACTCCCTTAGCAATTCATGTCCAAGATGTAAGATATCGTGATGTAATGTATTTCAAATTGATGCAGGTCACCATCCGCTTCAAATCCTACTCATCACATCGTAAAGAATTTCATCCAAATGTTACCATTATCTTGACTTTTTGCTTTAGGGGCATCTGTTACAGGTTAATTTGGGAATCATCCCCCAAGACCAGTATGAATAGGGTCTATCATCACCTAATTCAATACTAACAGGGTCTATCATCCCATAATTCAGTTGCTATATGAACCAAGTGAAATCATTCCATTGATGGCTTTAATTCATGAGATTTCCAATGTTTGAAGTATAGATTAAATGACCCATTGAATCATCAATTCTCCTCTGAATGGACCTAAGTGCATTGCAAATAAATTATCTCCATGCAAGGGTGATCTACAAAGCACTTCCCGACACTTAAGGGTGTGTCGGTCTCCTGGGAGCGAAATCATCATTGTTCTGGGAATATCCACATATCTAGTGCCTTTTAGAAGAGCTCATAGGTGTCATACTTTGAATACATGTGTTCATCCATCACCATTGAACCTGGACACATGTATCACCTATTATTAGAAAGCCATTCAATTCCATTTATTGAGAAACAACCTATAATTTCCCTATAAATTGAGCACTCATCTAAGTGTCAGGGAGGAAGAAATTTGTGTAGTGTTATGTTGTTGTATTCTCAATTTATGAGAGCTAGAGTACTGTTATGCTACTGAGATGATGGTTGGTGTGATGAGGATGGAATGAAGTTTGAGCATGTCGACGATGAATCGATCTATTGGTTGTAAAATTCTCCTCCTACTTTCTTAATAAAGACATTTGTTCTTTCTCTCACATATATGCTTATATATTGTGAATGTTTTCTCAATTATGTATGTATTCTCATATCTAATCAGTTTGGTTTGGTTAAGATAGATAGATATTGTATATTTGTATGTTGTTTTCTGTCTTCTGTCTTTGATTGCAGGTATCGATCTAGCGGGTTTAGTTGGATTGAGAGCGACTGCAACAACAAAAAAAGAGGAACGAAAGCGAAGGATCACAATTAGGTCCCTTTCCTTTATGTTTATCTATTTGTCTTAGAGAAAATAATATTTGTCTTTATTTTTTTGTTCTGAGTGAAGGAACACCACACTTAGGGAGCTCTAGTTTATCCGTAGATTATAATTCCGTATAAAAAACGACTTCCGGATGAAGAATTTATGCCTTTTTGAAAAAATGTTGTAGCAGATGCCGAATAGTTACATGCGAGGTTGAAATTTGATGATGAAGTTGTACTTAAAAAATAAAAAATCTCCGCCCCCCCACTCCCTCCACCCCACCTTTTCCAAACTTAATACAATAAGCCCATTTAAAAAAAAAACTACTTTATGTGACCCACATTTATAAATAAGTGAGAGTCACTTTTACAACGTTACTTTTACATGTGCTTTTTAAATAAAACCCTCTTTTTAAAAACAACAACTTGCCAAAAGGTTTTTTAAGAAAATGTAACTTAACAATTTTTTTTTAGAAAAAGAAGCTTGAGAAAGAGACTTGAACCCAAGACCTCTAATCTCATAAAGTAACTTTAGACCAAGTGAGCTATTAAAAATATTTTGTAATTGTTTGAAAGGAGGAAGAGTTTCTTTTTTTCTTTTTTTCGCTCTTCGGTGTGTGTGCTTTTTCCTGCAAAAAAAAACACATTCCTTGAAAAAAAATACAAGTCTTGCTACAGAACGTTGGATTTTCAGTTATTCCTAGTGGCTACTATCTATTTTTCTCGTTATTTATGATTTCTCGAGATCACACAAATTCGCGGGGAAAGAGCATACGTAGCAGAAAAAATCTTGTCTTCATGTTTCTGATTTGACAAGATCACACACAACGCGGAGAAAAGAGAATACGCCGAGAAGAGGATATAGACCTGACAATAAAAAAAAATACTACAAACCGAAATAAACAAAGAGATTAATAAATATAACTGTTAAAAAAAAACTTTATACCTTCATATCTAAAATGACATAACTTGGGCAAGTGGAAACCTTTTTGCATGAAACGAAAGGGGTTCCTCATTGTAACGGAGGCTCCGAATACAACAGAGTAGTTCTCCTGATCTGAATCTGGCCAGAAACATTAGATATGGAAAACGACAGTCACATGTAGTCAAACTGGCTTCATATTTGGATCAACAACATATGCGGCCCTCAAAATAGCTTTGATACCATGTAGGAATTTACAGGGTAAGTTCCTTAGATCAAAAACCAAAGTTCACCACTCACAAATAGATCACAAATCAGGACACTATTATTTGACGTGGTTAAAACCCTTGAAGAGGGAAACAGTCCACGACTTGAGAAAATGCGACCACTTCAGACAATTTATTAATATAACACGACCACTTAAGGCAGTTTATTAATATAAAGAAAGAAAAATTACATAAGATTCTCTCATAAATGGTTACTGGAAAAACACCCTCCATGTTCTTTAAATAGAGATCATGGACCAATCGGGTATTAAGCCACGGATCAACTGTCGGGAATACCGAGGAGAGAATGAACCGTCATATCACTACATATCGTGACCGTCAGATTATAAGTTACAAATGTGCATAGTTAATAAACACACTTTACCTAACCCTGCGCTAGACCAAGTTATACTTAACTATTTCCTATGTATTAGAATATCCTAACAATGATATCATACTTGGGTGACACCCATAGATAAATATGCACCCCAAACCACTACTATTTAGACAATTTGAGAACATAAACATAAGACCTTGTAGTCACATTTACTTATTTCACAAGCTTTCCAAATAAACTTAAAAAAAAATTCTTATCATTTTAATATCTCTTCATACAATCATATTAAATATACTTATTTTTACAATAACAATAAACTTCATAGAATAACCATTAAATCTTAATTTATTTATAAAACACTAAAAAGGAAACTTCACATAATAAAGACTCGTATCTAAATAATAGGAAAATCGTTGGGAATATTTTTCTATTTTGTATTAACCTTTTCAATATAATACATTATATTTATCTATATCTTATAATAATAAAAATAAATATATAAATAAATAACTGTCTAAATTTAAAAAACAAAATATTTTAAAAATATTTTATTAAATAAAATTTTTAATAATAAATTTTTAAACCCCAATAAAATTTTATTGAGTTTCTTTGGATCCTTTTCAATTATTAAGAGTTGCATTTTATTCTATACCTTATATTGCATATATTGTAATTTTTTGAATTTGATAAACAATAATATTTATGAAAGTATTTATATATGTTTTTTTAGTATTGCTTTTTTTATATAAAAAGATATTAGACATTGATTTTCAAAATTATATTAGTCTATGTTAAATTATTTTATTATAAGAATCACTAAGATTATGATTTTTATTGTAAATATTTAATTAAAATATAATATCACATAATATTTTATAATAGGATTGAAATTCTTATTGTGTTGTGTTTTTTGGATTTTAAATTTAATGTTATTGTTATAATGGATGGAATATTAAATAAAAATAAATTAAAATAAAAGAAATAAGTAAATAACACACCATCCACATAATGAACGCAATATGTACCATGACTCATAATTACAAAATTAAAATAAAAAGAAATGGACATTCATTATAGTGTTGTAATGTGTGATGACTCATAATTAAAACATGCTAATTATTTACATCAATTAATGTCATTAAAATCAATATAAAAAATATTTCATTTGGTTAGTATATAATCTATGAAACGAGGAGAGATGAGGAATTACTTGTAACATGAATATTTATTTTACTAGAAATTTTAGAGCCATTTCATTATTCAAATCCCACTTACCGCAACCAACATTTTGGGGATGACTCTTCACCCAACTGTATGCTCAGCTGCACTAAGTCTTTCTAGAGCTAGGCACCCTCGAGCCCTCAATCAATTACCTTAGCTAGTCAATCCTCCTCTCTTAGAATTCTTCTTTGGAAAGAATAATGCCTCACATCCTCGTTTTCATCTACTAAAAATAAAAATTTGTTCCAAAAATGCAAGTATAATCTTCATGAACACAATTCATATGTCATCATGCCAATTTTTATTTATTTTTGTCTTAAATTTTCCTTAACTTAATATTTTCCTTAATTTGAATCTTGCTTATTTTCTTCATTTTTATTAACTTTACTTATTCTTACTATTTTTATAATTTATTTTTATTTATTTGTATCCTCACTTTATTATTCATTATTTAAATTAATTATTAATTAATATTCTCCATTTTTATTGTTTATTATTTCATTTTATTATTATTATTATTTATTGATTTATTAATACGAGGTATTACCCACTCCCTCTTTTCAAACAACTTTGTTCCGAAGTTAAGTTTAATGATTCAACTTATAAGTTATTTATTTATTTCTTCTCTTGTATCCAACTCCCTATGAACTAGTATAAGACCACCAAAGTGAGTACAACGAGCATCAAAAGTCATATCACAGACCGGGGAAAGCACGAGTACTCTTAAGCCCTCTTCCCTAACCTTTGAAACCAATCTGAAAGACTTATCGGTCTATAACAGAGCCCCAAGGCTCAAACCTCATCTCCCCCGAGGAAAACATCCAATCTAGTACTCACGTACCTCAGGCATCTTGAAAGGTTGACCCCACTCCCTCCACATCTCATACGACGTATAGCCCCAAGAAATGAAGTCCTACACCACATCTCAACATGAAACTAATGCATTAGTTATAACATCATGATATCACATAAAATAATCCACATGCTAACTCTTGCATGTCAAGATGTGAATATATCATTATTATCACAACATCTTGAATAGTAAGAAACTATAGGCTCATGTGTTCCATCATTATACGTCTCATAATTAAAACTACTTGTAATTACTTGATCCAGGTGGATATTGGTGGCCACCCTCATATTCCACTTAGGGCCCCACCATTGTCTCTTTCATTTTTTCAGTTTCCTTAATTATAGCACACTTTACTATTTTTAGCAGTTTTTCAGGTCTTGAACTTCTGGAGCTGTTTTGAGGCCCAACGCTTTTTGTGAAAACTAGGAGCAACATAGGTTGTAGTCCAATGTTTCTCACTCAAAAGTTGTATTCCTTGGATAGATATTTCCAACGAGGTATGCTGCATGTCAAATGAAGATCGTATGCCAAAGTTACATCCCCGAGAAGTTGATGTACCAATTTACCCAAAGAAGGGGCATAGTTTTAGTTCTTCATCTCCTAGGGTTAGGTTTTTGGATGTTTAGGGTTTTCCGTTGTTTCTAAATAATAAATAGGCAATCAAGCCTCATTGTAACATAGTTCAGAGGCTTGTATCCACCACATCTCTTCTCAGAGATAAGCTACCAGTGCCCCAGCTAATTTATTTTCATTATGTCTATAAAATTTTTTTAGTTCTTTGATATTAATGAAATGAAGCATTATTTATACTGCATTTTTTATTTATTTATGGTTATATGCGTGTTCTGTTGTGTTCTTGAATAAATTTGGATCATTGGTATCAGAGCGGTCTGCTCTTTCTTGACCCTTCTTTGCATGTCCCCAACGAGGTCGGGGTATAAGGATTTAGGGCTCGATCTCGTTGAACCTTTGCAAGATCAACCTCACAAACCCTGGTGACCGCCCATGGGAGATGAAAAGAAATATGAGGAAGGAGGAGATCCTATCAAAATGTTTCTCGAGGAGGCCCTTGAAAAACAAAGGGACACGATGATGACTAACTTTGCCTAGATCCTTAAACAACTGCCCACTGGCAGCACATCTGCATCTAATAGCCACTCTAGAGATGCAAATCCTTTTAAGGTAAAAGTAAAATTTGAAATTCCCATATTTGAGGGCCAAATAGATGCAGACGTTGTAGATAGATGGTTGAATGTATTATAAGGATATTTCTCGGTTCATGACTTTTCCGACTGAGAGAATATTATTTTTGCACTCGTCAAAGCTACCCCCCATGTCAAGGACTGGTGGGAAACCTACTATGAGAAAAATGACGAGGGGGAAACCTCTCTATTCTTGGCTGTACCCACTTGGAATTCTTTCCGAGACGCCATCAAGGAACAATATTATCACTTGGGGAGCTACGAGGACAAGTATATACAATGGACTACATTGCAAAAGTAAAGGGATCAAGATGTGCATGGTTTGACGAATTTGTTCCATACCCTACGGACAAAGTTGGGTATCAAAGATTCAGAGAAACATTTGGTGCTAAAGTATTGTAGTTGTCTGCACAGATACATTCAGGAGGAAATGGAGTTCCTATAAATCTCCTTTCTTGGTACAACAAACCAGTATGTTGCCAAGATTGAGCATAAATCAAACAGAAGAAGCGAGACTTTGGATTTGTGAATCAAAAGCAAGGGAAAGGTGCCCCAAAATCGCAGAACAAAGGACAAAGCCAAGGCATGGCGTCCCAAGATGACCTACCGAAGCCACAAGAAAAGAACAACATCGCGAAGGCGAAGAAGGACACGAGAAAGTGGTGTGAGTTCCATAAGAGCTCCACTCACAACAAAAGTAAGTATCGGGCCAAGCAGTCACTAGTGGCTCAGATGAAGGCTTCTGAATTAGATGCATGCTCCAACTTTGAATCAGAACTTGACAAGGGGAATGAAAAAAGGAAGTAGATTATTGATGCGGAGCCCAATGCCATTGTTTCCACTATAAATATCCAGAAGGAGGAACCACAATATCCAGAGGAGGAGGAGCGCCTCTTCGACTCCTAGATGTGGGTAAAGGGTTCCCCGATACAGTTCAATGTCAACAGTGGGAGCCAAAAGAACCTCATTTTAGCAGAGGTCGTGAAGTGGTTGGGCTTACCGACCACAACACACCCACAACTGTACACCATCGGGTGCTTCGGTAAGGACAGGATCTTTGCATCAGCCAGCAGTGTCGCCTTCCTTATAACATCAAGCCCTTCACGAATGGGGTATTATCTAACATTTCTCCTCTTGATGTTTGTGATGTACTATTAAGCCAACCATACTTGTGGAAGTGACATGTTGTGTATGAGTCCCGACCTTGCGCTGTTATTTTTATTTTGGGCACTAAGTTGTACAGGATACCAAAGGTACCACTGTCTGTCACTATCTCTTTGGTTACTGCAAAACAATGTAGTAAGTTCATTTCCAAAACTGGGAAATTTGTTTTCCTGATGATCCGCCCCTAAGGCAAGAAGAAGACTATGGCCACGACCTCCAGATAGGGCTCCTCCGCACGAAAAAAACAAATGGAAAAGTTCGTTGAGGAGTACAAGGACATATTCACCTCACCCACAGGGGTGCCTCTGCACTGTCAGGTCAAGCACCCCATCGATCTGACCCCAGGTGCGCCACTGCCCAATGGACCGATCTATCAACGCTCTATTATGGAGAACGATGAAATCAAGAGGTGGATTCAGGAACTGCTACAGAAAGGTCACATCCAGCCGAGTTCATCGCCCTGTGGAAGCCCAAAAGAAGGATGGGACTTGGAGACTCTCTATTAAATATCGGGTGTTGAACAAGTTCACTGTCCGGAATAGGTACCTGATCCCACAGATGAATGACCTTTTGAATCAACTCAAAGGGGTGGAATATTTCAGCAAGATCAACTTGAAGTCCGGGTATCACCAGGTACCAATCAAACCCTCCGATGTGTGGAAGACAACCTTCAAAGCTAAGGAGGGCCTTTTCGAATGGCTAGTCATGCCTTTTTGGTTGACGAATGCTCCCGCAACCTTCATGAGGCTAATGGATAACATCTTGCAGCCATTCACCAACTCGTTTGTAGTAGTGTACTTGGATGACATCCTGATCTTCAACTAGACTTGGGAAGAGCACCTCCACCACATCCGAGAGGTCCTCCAAACATTGCAACAACGTAAATTGTGTGCCAATTTGGAGGAGTGCACTTTTGGCATGACCTAGGTTTAGTATCTAGGATACATTATTGATGAATGTGGGGTGCATGTGGATCCAACCAAGATCCAAGTAATTCGAGATTGGCCAACCCCAACCACTCTAACAGATTTTCGAGGCTTGCTTGGTCTTGCTAATTTCTACCGCAGGTTCGTGTTGGGATTCTCTCATATCACTTGGCCCTTGAGTCAAGTCACCAAAGGGAGGAGCAAAAGAAAAATTATTTCAGTCATAATCTCAAAAAAAGTGTTCGTAGAATTGAAAAATCGCCTCTGCTCTTCCCCAATGCTCACATTACCAGACTTGCAACAACGATTTGAGATTGAGATAGATGCCTCTAACTATGCTATTGGGGAAGTTCTTACTCAACTGGGGCATCCAGTGGCATATCACAGTGAGACAATATCTGACACAGTCCACAAGTATCCCACTTATGACAAAGAAATGTATTCCATTATGCAGGATTTCCGATAATGAAAGCATTACATTTTAGAGAAGGAAACAATCATCCACACAAACCAGCGACCCCTGCAGTTCATACAGACACATGGGAAGTTTTAGAATGATCACCATCAAAAGTGGTCCACAAATATGCAACAATTTCATTTGAACATCAAGTACAAGAAGGGAAGCACCAATAATGTTGTAGACTGTCTCAGCTGACCATCAATCGTCGCGCTAACCACCATTCTCAACTCTTGTGGGCACGAGACTTCTGATTAGCAGCTTCTCTACAAGAGCGATCCGGAATTCAGCTACACATACAAGACACCCTTAGAGGGTATGAAACTTCCAAATTTTCACCTCCAGGATGCACTGCTATATCAATTGGGACACCTTTGTGTTCCTAAAGCGAGGGTGCCAAGATTATTTTGGAAGCACACTATAGTTGAGTCACTGGTAATTTCGGGGTCGAGAAAACAATGGCAGTACCGCATAAGTATTTCTATTGGCCAAACCTTTGACATGATGTTGGGAAGTACATCAGATCCTGCACTGCTTTCACCATTTCCAAACCGACCATCAAGAAGCAAGGCCTATATACTCCGCTACCTACCCCAAGTCGACCTTGGGAATCCATCTCCATGGATTACATGTTGGGCCTCCCTTCTACTAAGCATGTAAACGACTATGTTTTCATGGTTGTCGACAGATTCTCGAAGACGACCATTATGTCGGCCTGCAAGAAGAATATCACAACAGAAGCCACTGCTAAACTCTTCTTTGAACGAGTGTGGGTGCACTTTGAGATCCAACAGTCTATCATCTCAGATCGGGATAGCAGGTTCCTCAACACATTTTTTTCCAACTTCTAGTCAATGGTGGACACCAAGCTCACTAAGTCCACAACTTTCCATCCCAAAAATGATGGCCAGACAGAGGTTGTCAAGAAGATGATTGTACACATTCTGAAAATGTACAATTCAAAGCATCCATGCACATGGGTTGATAGCCTTCCCTATGTAAAAAAAATTTATAACTGGGCTCTCCACAGCTCAACTGGCCACAACCCCTTTCAGGTGGGCCTCGGGTTCCAGCCACTATGTCCCATTGATGTAGCCATGCCATTTGCGACTACTTAGGCCGATTCGGCTCATGTCCAGTCTGAAGCTGACAAAGCGAACAACTTCATTGAGAACATTAAGCACATCTGACAATATGTTCATGACATATTGAACAAAGCCAATGCTAAGTATAGGTAATGACATGATGAACATCGGGTGCCACACAACTTCCAGGTGGGTGAAAAAGTGTGCCTACATTTTCATAAGGAGCGCCTCACTTGACCCCACAACAAGCTTCACCCGCTATGATATGGGTCATACACCATCACCAAGGCTATATGGAACAATGACTTTGATATAATTATTCCACCATTCCTTGGTCTGCACCCAGTATTCAATGTGGACTGCCTTCAGCCCTACTTCCCACCTTTACTGGACACCTTCGACATTTCAGAACAACTCACACCAACAGAGTTAAACCAATAATGCATGGAACATGCAACCAAAAATTGTATCATGGAAATTCAAATCAAGAACAATCGCCAATAGAAGGTCCAACTGTATCAGGTTGTCAAATCTGGCCAACTCTTGTACCAAGGAAACTGGTTCACCAGGGACCAAGTTCAACAGGAGTTTCCTCATCTCATGGAGGAACTCAACGCAATGGGGACCATTGCTTCCTAAGGGGGGAGGAATGATCCAGGTGGATATTGCTGACCACCCGCCTATTCAACTTGGGACCCCACCATTTTTTTTTTCATTTTTTCATTTTCCTTAATTATAGCACAATTTACTATTTTTAGCAGTTTTTCTGGTCCTGAACTTTCGGAGCCGTTTTGAGGCCCTAAACGATTTTTTTTTTGGGAAAATCGATAGTAACATGGGTCATGGACTGATTTTACTCACTCAAAAGTTGTATTCCTCGGATATATCTTTCTAACTAGCTATGATGCACATCAAACATAGATCATATGCCAAAGTTACGTCCCCGAGAAGTTGATGTACCAATTTACCCAAATGGGGCCCATAGTTTTGGCGCTTCATCTCCTAGGGTTAGGTATTTGGATGTTTAAGGTTTTCCATTGTTTCTCAATAATAAATAGGCCCTCGAGCCTCATTTTAAAATATTTTAGAGGCCTGTAGCCACCACAACTCTTCTCAAAGATAAGCTACCAACGCCCTAGCTAGTTTATTTCCATTATGTCTGTAAACAAATTTCAATTATTTGAATAATTTTATGTTGGGAAGAAAATTCATAAAGGGCCTCTATTGTCTCAGAATCCAGGTAGTATTCATCACCAAAAGCCTATTCATGGTATTGAATGAAATATTCACATGATTCACAACAATATTCGAACAATAAGAATTAATGATGATATTTTCCATAAAAATCAAAGAACGTTGTGTGGAAATATTTAAGAGAGAATAAGCTACCTCTCTTTAACCCTTCATACAATGATCTTGATTTCCCTTCCAGGGTAGCCATAAAAATTTTCATCAAAAAATTCTCATGAAACCTAATACCAAGCTTATGTATATGCCAATTAAATTTGATTAGATGCATAATTGCCTCATCATCATTTCCATCTATGAATTTTTGTAGATAACTTTTCCAATATATGCAAGGAATTCGATTTCGAAAACCAGGAATGTGAGGAAGATTCATAGGAGCATACCTTCTAGCAATTGAATCCATATTGAGAACAATATATTAACTAAGGAATCCTTTAGACTATTTATTTTTCTGCTAGTGAAATCACCAATAAAACCCTGATTTCTGGATGTTGCTTCGAGTGGAGTCTTTGAATTAGGTTGGAGCTGCAAGGTGAATTATTTGAGCCTTCCTTTGTTTGATTGCTATTCACCATCTACAGTCAAAATTAAATCTTTGAAGATCTTACCCAAAGTAGATGAATCCTTTCATTCCCTTACAACGACGCCAAAATTTTAGCACTCCTTAGTTTCCCAAGGCTGAGAAAGGAAACTATTGAGGTAACCACAGACCAACTTTAGACTTGGTATATAGCCCTACCAAATCAGAGAGGTCTCTCTCAAAATAAACCTCATAGCCAATGGAAGTGACTGGATAATATTAGGATTTTAGGCTAGTTATCAGCTTAATAGGGTTTTGATTAGGGTTTGTTGGATAAGAAGCACCATGTTTAGGAATTAGGCCAAGTATTCCAAAAGATTAGTTGCAGACATAGAATAAGGAAAGGCAAGTGTAATCAGTGACACAAATAGATTTTTCATTGTAGTATGGTGACGAGGAAATCGGATAAAGAAACTAAGTGAGCATACATGCATGAATTCACTTGTTAGATGATAAAAACACTCATATGATAATCTCAAACAAAACAGAGCATTATAGGTAATGAAATATGTTTAAAACTTAGGAGATGAACTTGAGGAGAAATTTAAATGGCTACTATAAACATTTAATAATCACATGCATAAGAAATACTGGAGAAAACCAATGCCACTAACCACAACACATGAATCCCATAAAAATAGCTGCAACTACTTGTATATTATTTCTACAAAAAGTCAAGTATACAAGTTCCAAAAAAATGTGAACTTCAAATGTCCAACCTTTCTCTTTGACTTATCTCTCAGTACATATAGATGAATAACAACATTTCCCCTCTAAGGGGTCGAATCCTACTTCATAGGAACTGATTCACGAACCTATCCTATCCATTGCCAAATCCTAGGGGAGTTAAAACTAACATTCCCATTTTTTAGCTTACTGATTGAGTTTATCTCTCCAAGCATTAATTACAATATTCCTACAATATTAATCATTAAAAAACCCATTTATATAAGACAAAATTAGTAGAAAACTAATTACATCAACCCAATTAACATTTAACCCTTTTAATTGTAGTAAAAACCTTCAAGCACAGAAACACAACAAATAACCCAGAAACATAGCAACTCCTTAGCAGAAGCACAATAAATAGTTGGCTTGATATTTTGATGACTTGGAAGAGGTTCTAAGATTTAATGAATACTTTTGAATAAATTTTTGGATTTCCACTACACCCTGGAGCCTTTTAACCCTCCAAAAACATGATTTTGACCTCTTGAAACTTCATCTCAAAATAGACTGTCCAGAAACATAGAAAATTATCCAGAAGCGCGGCGAAAAAATAGGGGTCAAAGATGAAATGATATATTTTTAACCATAACACTTTTTACAAAATTTGGAGATTTTTTTGTAGATTTTTTTTTTTTTTTGGGAGAAAAACCTCTCTCCGTGTTTGGAAATTAATTTCCATTTTCTCAGAATCCATGCCACAATGTAATGGCTAAAACATACAAGATAAATTAGAGAATTTGATTTTCTAAAATAGGTCTCCAAGAAAGTTGAATATCTCCTAATCTATGATACCTATGTAGAAAATGAAGGAGGTTATTGTGTTTGGGTTTTTCCTTAACAAAAACCTCTTTTTTGTTTTTCCAAAATTGATCTTCATTTGGTCAGAAACTTCTTTTGAAAAGGATGACCAAAAACAGAGTCAAAAGTGCAACGAATTTTGGAGGGAAATGAGAGGGAAGTGGGGTAGGAAAAAATCTAAGAAAATTATTGGGGGTAGGGATAGATTTTAGGAATATAATGGTGGTGGGTTTTCTCAAACAAAGTGAGAAAAAAGGGGTGAAAAGAGTGAATTACAGATCTAGGGAAAAATGTAGCAAAAAACTAGGGTTTTTGGGAAAATGGTGAAATGAGAGGGAAGGGGGGTAGGAAAAATTGTAGAAAAACTATGGGGGGTAGGGATAGGTGTTAGGAAGAAAATGGTGGTGTAATTTAACAAAAGTAATTTGAAAAGAGGGGTGAAAAGGGAAAAACACAGGCTTGAGAAAGAAACACATCATCAAGCTCAATTTATGAGGAAATTGATGAATATGAAGGAATTTCAGTGTAGGGATTGGTAGAGAGTGTGTAATAAGTTCAATGAAAGATGTATGAACCCAAAACAAGGAGTTTTACTCTCAAAATAATCTAGAGACCATTAGAAGATAAACCGAAGCAAGAAAGCACCACAAAACCCTAGGGGTATATTTCAATCAATTTTTTGAGGGAAAAGACCGCATAGAAGGTTTGTTAGGTTGGAATTAATTGTTAAAGGAGCCTTTGAAGAAACTAAGATGACAACTAAACATTTTATTTCTCCCTTTTTCCTCCAAATGAAAAACTCAACAAGACCCTCCAGAAATGCAACAAAATGATGAATTATGACAGTGATGGAAAAATTCGAAGTTTTGGTGGCTATGGTAAGTATCACATTGATAGAGAGGAGCTCTTGAAGCTTGTAGAAGGATGGAAGGAAATTTTAAAATAATTTGGTGCTCCTTTATAACTTAAAAACTCGATTTTGGCTTCATAGTGGAGTGACATCATGTGTATCCTTGATTCTTTTGATGTACTTTTTCCCTAATTTTCTAAATCTTATGACACCTTACTAATTTTGGATGATGAATGAATTCAAATGGAAATATGATGACCACACACCCAAATTAATGAGTATGATTACTGACTAGACCAACAATATATTCATGACACTTTCATGATCAACCGTATGGTGATCATGACTCTTTTGACACTTAATGAAGGAAAAATGACCTTTGGTGACTCAATGACTCATGAAACTGATTATGAATTGACCTTGATGAACATGACATGAGAGTAAAATTACACCTAGAAAATGACTTAGGACCATTTGACAACCAAGAGAGATGTCCAATTTATTTGAAAATATAACAATTTGACCATAAGACTCTAACTAGAATGGAAAGAGTAAATTTGATCATTGTAACTATTATACACTAACATTGTGTTTGCTGCTACGATGTGAGAGAGTTTATTGTTGCTATTGAAAGGAGATGTATGTTCCTTATCTAGTGTGTTGTTTATTGGACATAGCTTGTTTACAGGGGGAGTTTAGTGCACATATCTTCCAAGGGGATTATTTTGTTTTTTGACAATGTGCTCCGTTGTTTGTCACCTACATATATTTTGAGTGGAATTATGTTTTGTTGATTGAGACCCTTGCATGTAGAGGAGTATATATAATTCATTATTGACATGCTTATCCCTTTTACATTTTTTTCAAAGGGGGAGAATGTTAGGATGCTTGATGATTGTTTCAGCTGGGGGTTCACATCAATGCCGAAGGGAAAGATTGTTGGCATTGATGTGTTTTGCAGTGTTGTAGTTTTATGGTTGATTGTCATTGATGTCAACTTGGTTGCTTGAGATGCAAGTGTGTTGGCTATACATATGTATGTTTGGCTGCAGATAATGGAGATATGGTAGATGGTCCTTTGCATGTCTACTAGCTTGGACTAACTTGGAGATGGTCCTTGGCTTGTCTACTAAATTGGACTAGTTTGGAGATGTTGGTTGAGGTGTAGATGGCCCTTGGAGGTTGGATGATGGTGTGTTGCACTAGCTTGGAGATGTTGGTTGAGGTGTAGATGGCCCTTTTAGGTTGGATTATAGTGTGTTGGACTAGCTTGGAGGCATTCCCATGATGATGGTCTTCATGATCATGTTGCTGCATACATATGGTGAGTTCTTCTTCAATAATTAGAGTTGAGGAGCCTTGTTGATTAGGTCTCCTTGGTCTCCTTGTTCCTAGATTAGGTCTACATGTTGATGATGTTATGTTTTGGGCCTATAGAGGATCTACAAGTGTTTTTGGATGCTTGATATGGTTGTGCAAGTGTTGGAGGATGTATAACAAGATCAAGAGTTGCGTACTGATGGTAGAGATGTTTTTGGTAAGTTGATGGCTTAGTTGCTTGGTTTGGTTGTTGGATGGAATCTTATTGAACCTAGTTTGATGAGTGATGATGTTGGTGATGTTGCAAAGGTTCCAGTGACTTCTAGGGGACCTATAGATGTTGGAAAAGCTATGGAAAAGGTTAAAGAAATTTCTAAGCAGAGAAAGCATGGTTTTGAATCTTGAAGGCCTCAGTCGCATGCATGATGGGTTAAGGGAGCGACTGGAGAGCTACAATCACATGGAGGTAGGCCCAAGGGAGAAAATATGGCCCTAGGCACATGCATAGCAACCTTAAGGGAGAGAATGAGGGATTTCTCGGGTTTTGATTTGCATTTCTTGCGTTGCTTAGTCTATTTTTTTTGTTGTGGCGATGTTTTTGATCAAGAATTTTCGGTATATGGTCAGAAAAATATTTTGGGCTCTCTAGAAGTTGATCAAGGTTGAAGATATGAAAGGGCTAGTGGAATTAGTGATTTATTTGGTAAATATTCCTTCCTAAACCAAATGTGAAGCATGTGAACAAAATTGTGAGCCTTCCATAACTTATTGCATTTACTGAGTTAATCATCTCAATAATTTGATAAATAGAAGAAGGTTATGAGTCTATTTGGTTGGTTTCTTAGAGAGTGAGTGAGTATGACATTGTAAAGGAATTGTGAGTGAGTTGATATTGCAGCAGCTACTCACATGTTTTGTGTAGATACATATTAGATGTTTGTGAGAAGAATTCAGAGATATAGTTGAGAAGATGATGCAAAATATGTGTGTTGGTTATGGCAGAATTTTTGGAGATTGAAGTGTGTTGGAGAGAATTATTTTGGGGTTTGTCGCAGTGAATAAATCCACCTTCAAGGTTAGATTTTGATTTATATTTTATGTGCAGAAAAATGTTGTTGTTGAGTTTCTCATTTTGAGAAAATGAACCTAGTTTGAAAATATATTAAACGTGGTTCGCATGGAGGAAGTGAAGGCACGTTGATGCTTCAGTAGAGACAATGATTTGGAAATTCATAATAGGAAGAGTTTTCTCTATCCAATAGGATTTGGAAAGTCCAATGGTGGTTGGGCGAAGATTGTTGGTCGTGGGAGCTTCCAGTGGATGGTAGTCCGTAGATTTGGAAGAGGAACACATTTATGAAATGATAGATGCCAACATACTATAGAAGCCAAGTCTTCCAGATTATGGTTGTAATTTAATCCATGTAAATTTTTTCAACATATTAATAGAATATTTGAGCATCGCAGCAACAGCAAGATGGTTTTCTCTTGAAAGGGTTTCCACTAGAAATATTTGTGTTCTTATGTGTGTTTATATGTCTCATGGTGATTTCACATGTTTTTATGGTTTTAGTTTATTGCAACATATTTGTTTTGATTAACTAATGTTTTGGATGTGAATGGATAATAGAAATTGAAGAAATTTTTTAAATTGGTGAAAATTTGTATAAGGGCCACCACTACTAATTCACCCCTCCCCTTTTCAGTAGTGAATATATTTCCAACATCGAGAAAATAGGTTGCTACAAACTTGTCCAACCTATGGAATGCAGTCCAGTGGATTCAACCAGGAGGTGCCACTGAAACGAGGTTGAGAGAAACTTTGTCGGATGTGGATGGTGTAAAGCCGAGGAGAGTGGGCCGAGCAGTGGATTTCTTGATGGAGTCTACAAGTCCAATGTGGAGTGCGAAGGTGATTGAATGGTGAAATGTGGGCAATTTGGTTTATGCAGTGAAAATAGATATCTCAATTGTGAAGTTGAACTGTGTTATGGAGCAGCGTGAGTTTGGAGGAAGGCCATTTACAATATCCTCCTCTCCTGTGTGAGTTTAGCCATGCGTCCTAGTGTTAGAGGTCCATATTGATATCACGAGCCTCTCATATCATGATGTGACGAGTCAACACCGAGACAAGGTGTGTTCTCTGCTGGTTGTGTTAAGTAAGTTGTGTGAGTGGGTTGTTGTGTTGGAGTCAAGAGTTGCACATCGTGACCATAATTTTTTTATGTAATATCCTACTTAGGTTTTGCAGCAGTCAAAAGTGATGACTGGCTAAAATCGATGCTCGGGTTAGGTATTGAATTGGCAAGGTTGTGCCCCGCTGTTGTTTTGTGAGTGTTTTTTAAGAGTTATTGTGAGAGTCTATTGCGCATGAGCCTGATATGTTAGTTCAAATTATGTGTGAGAATTGTTGATGACTCTGTTGGATCGTAACCTTGGTTTTCCATGAAGCTGCAACCATCTATTTTTTTATCAGAGTCTATGCAAACCTGATCTAAGAGTTTGAATTCAGTGTGGGAATTTTTGGTGTTGTTTCAGATTTGCATATTGACACTGAAAGGGTGTGTTGAGCGGTCTGGTGAGTGATTTCTTGGTGGTGCTTTCTGTCAACTGCAAAGTCAAGTTATGTGAAGATGTGGTTTCTTATTTCTTAATTGTGATGGAATTGATGTGTTTCTTGTGAAGAGTAGTTGTTGGATGTGAAAGGCCTTGTGCTTTCATTATTATAGAGCACTTACTTTTACCGAGTTAGTCCAATTTTATGATTGTTTCACCTATTCATTTGATGCATCCTTGAAAGCAGAAGGATATTATGGATAGGAAAAGTAAAATAAAATTTTTTCGAAGAGAATATAACAATTTAGGAGAAAGTATCATAGGGTACAAATGAAATATGAAATTCCAAATATAGATTTAAATGAGCCCAAAATGGAATGCAATGAAATAGCTTAAGATGAAGATGTTGTTGAAAATATTCTTGTTGCTGATAGTAAAGTAGAATAATGTAGTAAGGAAATTCATTGTGATTCAATATTTAATGATGAATGTGAAACAACTTATGAACCACTATATGATGATGAAAATGTTTCAAGTAAAGGTTGGTTACAAATGTTGCAGGACAATAAAATAATAAAAGATTTGTTAAGTGGAAAAGTTCAGTGTGCATATATTAAAAGTGACAAGGAAGAAATAACAAATTTTGAAGAATAGCTACAATTCATTAAAGCATGGATTGAAATACCATGTCTCGATAAAAATTTCACAAAAGTCACAACTACATATGAAGAATCAATGAATGTCGAAGACTACATAAACAATGAAGAAAGTGAAGAGGTTCATGACATTCTAATGCATCGGAGTCCATAAGAGATTAAACATTATTATAAGCTAATGTGGAGGCAGTCTACGAAACAATGTATTGAATAATGTAACGATAAAGCACAACATCCCACTTATGTATGCATTGAAGAATATGCAACTCTTGAAGGAAAATTCTAGCCTCAAGGACCTGATGATCTACTGCATATAATGAGAAGAAGACCACAAACCAATTACATCATGTATTTGAAGAAGTTAAGGAAGAAGCATCATTATTTAATAGCAATAAAAGTAAAAGCGAAATCATTAAGGTCAAATTGTAAGCCTAAATAAGACTCAGACCAGAGGGCATGTTTTCTATGTTATGCTTTGATCTATTTCTCCGTTAAGGGAGGAACTTGAAATTAATGGAGAAATGTAGATTATTCTAGAATGGGTTAGTGTCAATCAGTTTTTCCTATCGCCAATGATCAAATGGGCTCTTTCAAAATGTTTATTAGGGTGTTGAGTCAAATTTTGATGGTTTTAGTAGGTCTTCAAATAAAAATTTGGTCACTAGCTAGTGGTGTCTAGGACTATTTCAGCTCCTTCCAAAAAATTTCACTTGCTGGTCATTACCATATTGTAGTTGGGTGGGTCATCATTACAAGGTCTTCATATTCATTTCAGTCATCTCATCATGGTCTTCTCCCAAATCAGTGTCTCCATTAGGTCATTAGGGTTTTAGTCATAAAAAATCAGCCATTTCATGCATAAATCTGGAAAATGAAGGAGTAGAAGTAGGTATATTACTAAATAAAGTTTGTTTCAAGTGTAATTTCATCTTAAAATTATGTAATAAGTTCCTAAAGTGCACAAAAATTTCCAAAGCTACATATTGTTCAAAACACAAAGAGAAAAGCATGTGGTGGGCCAACCCACTACTATGAAGAAAATTGACTCTTACAAGCTATAAAAGTCCATTTCATTCATTGTTCTCATGCATCCTATTGAATAAGATCTCTCTCTCACATACCAAGGCAAGCTCAACATTTCAGCATCCAAGAAAACGCTAAACAGGTGACTGCAAGCTACCATGCAGCGTTTTGGAGGTGTCACTCTATGTTTTCACTCCCTCGATGAATTTTATTTCTAAGAGAAGAAAATTAAGTTTCCAATGCCTTGAAAAGGTTCTCCAGGTGTTCCTTAGGGTTGTAAAAGTAAGTTCAAGCTTTGAAAACCTCTGTTTCAGTTTTTTTTCCTTGTTTTCATGGTGTAACTCCTTCATAAATCCCCACAGTGAATTTTGTGGGAGAAATTCTTTTTTCCAAATTTTCAAGTCAAATTAACCCTCCCCATAGTGATTTTGTCTTTCCTCACACTACAATACATTCCCTAAATCCCTCACATCCCCTTAAATTCACTCCCTAAGTCCCTACATCACGTCATTATCCCTACACTGTGTTTTTGGGTAGTCTCCTAGACATAGGACTGTGTTAAATTTCCCTATGACTAATCCTACCCTAATTCCCTCCCTTTACACTTCATAAACCCTCCTAATATATTTCCCTACTTCCCTAATTTTTCCCATCCCCATTTCCCTCTCTTAACCCCTCCATCGTACTCCCTTTCTCCTTTCCCCTATTTTTTTTTCACTATTAGGGTTTCCCCTTGCAAAGTGCATATGGAGGGAAATAAGAAATCTTACAATAAGGGAGGAAAAATGTAAAGATAAGTACCCCTAACCATTCATGATCTAATGTATTCACAATTTTCAAAGCACTGTTTTCAGAGAGTAGGGTATCTTCCATTTTGTGAGCAGGTTGAAAGAGTCAAATATCATGCTAAATTGACTAGATTATTTTCCCCTCATCTCAAGAAGGACAAGGTCTGGATTGCACCTGGAGTTAAATTCATGATATCAACTGATGTAATAGTAGAGGCCACAGGGATACCAAATCATGGTGAGAAAAGGTTCAAGAACCAAGACCTAGAGGTCCAAAACTACAAGCCTTACCTCATAAGACAATATCAAAACAACATCAAGAAGGTTTCTCCTATGGGCAAGCTCCTCGAGAACTATACACCACTGATGAAAAGAATAATGTACTTTACATGTGAGGGAATATTTTCTAGACTATACAAGAACCATGTTAGGCTACTCATGCATTTCACAAGGGTAAAACCACTAAATTTTCCCTATTACCTCTACAGAAGTGTGGTAAAGATGGAAGAAAAAGTTCAGCATAGGAAAAGTGATCCTGAAGTCAACCTCTTTCACCATGCTCTCATCAAAATCATTGTTTTACATCAGCTTGAACATAAGAAAATCACTTGGGAAACTTTTATGCAATCAGATGTATTTTTTCCTTCTGCTAGTCAACCTGCTAGCCTTAGCTCACCATCAGAACCATCAGTACCATCTAAACATATGGAGGTTGGATCATCTAGCATAGTTTCAGAGAAGAGAAGGATTGAAGTCACTTAGACATATCAGAGAAGCATAAGACTCGTGTTTTCTCCATAAATTGTGGAAGGGGCCAAGCCTACATCAGCGAAACAGGGATCACCATCACAACATGAATCATCTTTGCATGATGAGGAGCTCATCCATTATGACATTGACATAGTGGACTTGGAGGCCAGTTGATCCAAGGTAAAATCTTGATACCCTTAACCAAGACCTTTTACTTTGGCTGATAATTATAATTGCATTTAATTAAGACATTAAAGAACATAAATGAACAATTGTAGCTATAAATAAGAGGAACATAAATGAACAAGATCAACAATTATAAGAACACGTCGTTTGATGACGGAGTTCATCCAGGAGGGACTACATCTTCGGGCCTCGGTTTCAAGATGGTGTAGGCTGCTGCATTATGTGCTGTAAGAAGAAGATGTAGATGGATGTGTTTCCCTATATGAAATACAAGGAAAAAATTTCCCTCACGCAGGAGTGGCTTGACTTCTTTAAGAGATGTTCCACTTTGGAACTCTCATACATAAATAAAGAATCCTATCAGTATGACCATAGCTGACATGTAATAAATAAGAGTATCCCACCAATCTTGGAAAACAAGGGATCTCAACAGTACACATATGAAAATGAGCATGCTGCCAATGTGGCATAAAAGGGATCTCATACATGACACAAATCCAAAGCTGAAAATACATCAACAATAACACAAGGCAAGATCCCACGACTCATGTATCAACCGAGATTTTCAAGACATAATGCATCTCAAAGAGAAATAAATGAAGAAGTACATGGAATCCACATAATATACCTCGTGCTACCATTTTCTGAAGGCTGAGCTGCTCTACGGCTGAATCTGAAAACACCATCAATCTTGTGACGTCGAAAAAGGTGAAAACAACTGCTCACTTGTGGAAATATGACACATGCATAACCCACTTCCAAAATTGGCTGAAAAATCGAAAACTCATATGAAGAAATTAAGCACCCCATCAGACTCGTGGTGTCGAGTAGTGCAGAAACAACATAAAATTTGTCTCATTTGGACAAATTCAAAATTTTGCCCTCCAGAAAATGGGGCTCAATCAAGGTTCCACCTGGCTCTTTTCTGGCTCATGGTTCCACCTCCTTGATTTGCGTGCATAAATGTACCTGCAAATAAAAATTGAAATCAGTGCTTGGGCCACACTGCATTTTTGATGGGGAGGTCCAATGGGTGATTTTTTTGCATGGGTGGATTCATATTGGACTGTACATCAATCCTAATCAGCATGGTAGCCTTGTCAGCAACTTCTAAAGGGTCAAAATTCTCAAAAACCATCGAAAAATGACCTTTCTGCCATCTTTTTGGAGGCCACATTGCGTTTTATGAGTAGTCTTGGGAGATTGAGGTTTTGGAAGGCTATAAACCACCTTTTTGAGTGCTTGATGACCCTCTCATGTAGCACAAATCCAGGGCTATGCACCACAACTTTAAGATCTACATTTGGACACTGGGAAGACCTCTAAAATTCCATTCTACTGGAGTGTTGTGTTTTATCCTGAGAACGCTGCATTTTGTACTGAATTCGTTGTGTTTTCTTTAGAATGCCATTTTTCTCTATAAACTTCATCCAGTTTGACTTTCACTCATGTAATTTGTAAATGATGATGATGTAATGATTTCATAAGGGGTAATTAGGCAGGTTAAATTCAAAATGGAGTATATACATGCTTGTAAATGTAAAAAATGGTCAAAGGAATCAATTTGTCTATCTCGAGGAGAGGTTAGAAACCTCCCTAGTCTTTAGGTTTTAGGTGAGAGGTTCAAGTGATAAGCTCCAAAACTCATGGATTCAACCCCTGAGAGAGGGAAAATGATATTTTGTCTATATTTATGGCTTTCTTAGTCATTTTGATGGTTGGGCATGAGAGGTTTGAGACCATTGTAGCTATTGCTTCAACTTTTATTCAGAAATTCAGAGGAACAATTGCAGCTATTATCTAGGAATTCATGTCCAATGAGTTGTTGATGTTGTTTCTTATCTGTTATAGTCTTTTATGATTGATATATATATTCTCTTTCCATGCCTTTATTTCCTTAGAGATATTCCTAAAAGTTAAATAAGCAGAATTCTTTTGTGGCTCTATTTTGTTTGGGAACATCATTTCATGTTTATTTCCTTTAGTTTTAATGAATTCATGTTGCATGCTCATTAATATCTTCTCCACTTTTCCATGCCCTACACTACACCGAAAAAACCCTAATCAATCATTAAAGCATTGCTACATTGCTCCTTTATATATTTTCAGTTGTAACCCTTTGATCATTTGACCTAACTACTTGGTTTCATCCCTGATCCATCATCAATATCATCAAACTTTCAAAAGCCTAGAGCTGACTTAACTAGCCTGAAATCTACTCCCCATCTAGTCAAACCCTTTGGCCGTGATCTCATAGAGAGATCCCTCTTAGTTTGGTACAGCTAGCTACCAAACTGAAAGCTTGGTTTGAGGTTACCTCCATCGACATCCTTCCATTAGCCTTGGGACATTGTGGAGGCTAACATTTTTGGCGTCGTTGCCGGTGATCGAAGTGATAGATCTTCCCCAAGAAAGAATGAAAAGGATCAGATCTGATTCCTAATGGTGAACAAGGTTCAAGCATAAGAAGGTTGTGCATCTTTCACCTAGCGGCTCCAGTGTCGAAGAATACAAAGGTTCAAAATTTTCATGGCGACTCCACTGTTCAAGAACTAGTAGTTCGAAAAACTTATTGGTAAATTCATTGTTGTCAAAATGGATTCAATTGCTCGAAGGTATTATCCTATGAATCAAGCTCATATTCCTGGTTTTATGAATCAAATTCCTTGTATATATTGGAAAATGGGGTTTCCAAAGTTTAAAGGTCATGGTGGAGAAGATGTTAGTTTTCATTTGGTCAAATTTCATTTGCATATTCATAGAGTAAAGATTGAGTTTCCTGAAGATTGTTTGATGAAGATGTTTATGGCTAACTTGGAGGAACAAGTGAGGAAATGGTATGAGAGTCTACCATCTACTAGTTTATATTCTATAAAGGAATTTCATTCAGATTTATTTCAACATTATCAAAGCTATCATTTTCCTTATCACTAATTAATAGTTGTTGTGAGATCTCTGAAAATTTCATTAAATTTCTTAAAAAATTGTATGGGGATGAAGAGTATATAGATGATGAGATGTTAGAATCCCTTTATGATTTTTCCTCCCAACAGAAATTAGTAGTCTCCTACTTGGATGAGACAGATTGGGACCGAAAAATAGAAATGAATATTCTTGATATTGAAAATGAAAATCACCAAATCAATGTTAACTGCTATAAAAGTCAGTTTTCTCCTTTGTATGAAGATGAAATAGATCAGCTCTTGAAAAATCATGTTATAGCCCAAGCTAATGTAGTTTTGTATCTTTTACAGTCTTCACACAGTCAATAATGTGTGAGTGAAACTTATTCCATTATTTAAAATGAAAGTTTGGGTTTAAATGACGACAGTCATGATACTGATGAAACTATATAAGAAGTTGTTGTGAGTAAGCCAATTTGTGATGATGATTTCGTGCAATGAGATCAGCTAACATATAATGTTTTCTTTCATGAAGAGGATAAGGTTTTCACGTTTAATAATATTGAAGAATGTTTTCCAGTTCAAGGATGATTTAGACTATGAATTTGAGCAGTATGAGCCTAAGATAGAGAGTGTGCAAGAAATAGAGTAAGAGTTTCCCATGCTTCAACAATTTACAGCCAACATTCAGATAATAGAAAGTAATACTTCTCTATGCCTTCCTATGCATCAACAACCAAGTATTATTTCAGACCAAAATGAAGGGAGTACTTGTATTTTTGCTGTTGGATCTCAAGACAAGGTAAAATTCCAAGTTATTGAAAATCCTTACATTGATTTACTGTAGTCAATAGGGATGATATATTTTCTTGAATTTATGGATCATGAGGACACTTAGAGTTGCCTATATTTTGTTTTTTCTACCTGCTTGAGGAAAGTGAGAGCATAATTCAAGTAATTGGCCATCCACTAGATTGGTTACACTGGAAGGATCACTTCACATGAATGTACATATGTCTTCAGCAGGCAGGTAGTTGTCATCAGGATTTGAAAGCCCTCAAGTCTTGGTAGTATGCTGCCATCAATAAGTTTTGTAAGTTTTGTTTCAGTCAGATTTAGTTTAGATTGTCATGTCAGTTTTCAGTATTGAGTTTGGTCTTTGGTTTTTGACTCCATGCCCAATGGCTAGGCTACTTGGTCTACATTGTTCTTGACACCTCCAAGGAGCTTCCATCCCCAGTTGGAGCCAATGTTAGTGTTAGTTAGTTTTTCCTGTCACAAGTGATCAAATGGGCTCTTCAAAATGTTTATTAGGGCGTCGAGTCAAATTTTCATGGTTTCAATAGGTATTCAAATACAAATTTGGTCACTAGCTAGTGGTGTCTAGGACTATTTCTGCTCCTTCCACAACATTCCACTTGCGGGTCATTACCATATCGTAGTTGGATGGGTCATCATTACATGATATTCATATTTATTTCATTCATGTCATCATGGTCTTCATCCAGCTCAGTGTCTCCATTAGGTCATTAGGGTTTTAGTCATAAAAAATCATACATTTCATGGATAAATCCAGAAAATGAAGGAGTAGAAGTAGGGATATTGCTCAATAAAGTTTGTTTCAAATGTAATTTGATCTTAACATGATGTAATAAGTTCCTAATGTTCCTAAACTGCACAAAAATATCGAAAGCTACATATTGTTCAAAACAAAAAGAGAAAAGCATGTGATGGGCCAACCCACTACTATGAAGAAAATTGACTCTTATAAGCTATAATAGTCCATTTCATTCATTGTTCTCATTCATCCTATTGAAGAGCAACTCTCCCTCACCTACCAAGGAAAGCTCAGCATTTCAGCATCCAATAATGTTGGGAAAAATACTGGGGGGGGGGGGGGGGGAGGTGAATCAGTATTTTCAATAATCACAATATTTTTCTTTTCTCTTACTGATTTCTATACGCAACTTTCATTAGCCTAAATAGCATATATACACGGATACACTAACAGAAACTTGCATATACTGTGATAACTTTATTGTTAGATAAAATTTTAGAAAACATTCTTTAACCCAGCTTATCAGTTATACATCGGAAATTTAAGCAGTAAATATGTGCAGTAATAACATAATAAATCATCACAAAAAACATCACACATGAACACCAAGATTTAAGGTGGAAACCAAATTCAGGAGAAAACCACCACTATTGTTGTCTCTGTATTCAATATTTATTATATGGAAAACTTCTTACAATAGTATAGTGATGCATACTCATATTAGTACACAGGAATCTACCTGCAGAAGGCTACAACCTTCTCTTGTTCTCCAGCTGCTACTAGAAGGAAGCTCCAACCCCCTGATATTATTTACCAACCACTACTAGAGGGGAGCTTCAACCCCCTGATCAGAACACCAACTTCTACTGGTAGGAAGCTTCTACTTCCACACTGAAGGCTTCAACCCTCAAAACCAATGCAGAAAACGTTTCATCAATTTTCACACTGGATCCCATAGTTTTAACACAACTCATCATAAAGATCATCAATAATAAAATTAACTGAAACTTCAATCAGAACAATGAGATTATTGTAACTAGAACATAGTAATAAACCCAGATTTCAGAATCAATATGCAGAATCAATCTCAACCCTGATCATCCATTATCTTAAAATATATACTTTACTTCACTTTACTGATCCCTCGTGTATATGCACTTTCCTTCACACCAACCTATGTATAGATCTAAGAATTCTGAATTTACAGAATATGATCAGTCTTAGAACCAGATCTAAGGTTTTTAGTTAGATATATTTTCAGTAATGAAGAATCCTTATTCAGTTTGTCATCATTAAACATATTTACTAACTCATTGATCATATTTGTACATATTCAACTTACAACATAAACAATATTCAAGAAACCATATCTACATGAAGACTTCATTGACATATAATAGAAATATAGCAATAATAAACAAATAACATCTCCAGTAAGCTTTAGAAAACCCTGATTTCCATACGCTTTTTTTCAGAGACAAAGCCGTGTATATACTCACTTTCACCAAGATGAACTAGCCTATAGATCTCTAAATATTATTACTGTAGAAAGATTCAGATCTGTAAACTTACCCGAATTTATTTACTTTACTTCAGTAAACATGCGCTGGGTCATTGATCCAAACATCTCATAAATAGATCATGAAAGTACATAGTCATTTTAGGTCTAGAGATCCTGATCCATCATTGTATCCAAGGGTGCATCATAGATTCAGATCTACAAATAAAACAGATTTCATCCCATGCAGATATACTTCATAGAGAAGTATTCAGTAACAACCCTTTCACTTGCCCTCCTTGCACTAAGATCTTCCTGTCCTTATATAGGCTTAGCTTTTACCAATACCATGAGCCAAAACCACACAAGTGTGAATGGTATTCTTGAACGGAATCAAATAGACGACAAAATGCTCAATATTGTGGGCTAAAACCATGGTAATACCCCCTGGTATTATAATTTTAGAGCGCGAAAGTCATACACAACTTGGATCAATCTTATATGCGTATATACACAACTTGGCCTGTACTAACCCGTGTACATTAACCAGTTTTTGTTGGACTTTACACATTTCTTCTGTTATACCTTATGCAAACTACTGAGCTTCTCTAGAAGACATATACTCCATTATTTGCCAGATATTTTCCATCAAGGACAACATATTAATACATAAGAATCATATTGCCAACAATCTCCCCTTTTGGACTTTATGGCGACCATGATGGAGTTGGATCACCACATCCTGTAGATGCAAAAGCATTATTCAAATAGCAAACACTCCCCCCCTTTGACATCGAGAGAAAAGGGCAGGCAATTGCTCCCCTGACCATATGCAGTTAAAATTTTAAATAAATACATGACACTTTAACTCAACTGAGTATGACCAATCCTATCACCAAGGACTCATACTTACATCAATGATCCAACGAAGTGGAATTACATATTTGATTCAACTACCCAACCAAGTGGGTTTACAAATTTAAACAAGTCCTTACATGACTGAATATAACAATTTTACACCATAGGTCTCAACATGACCTTTTCATCAAATAACATATATGACTTTGTTTATATCCAAGAACAAATAATCTCAAACAGGAGATTATAATAGCAACCAACATAGTGCCAACAATGCACCCTTTTCAGCAAGGCAGGTGCTCCCCCTAAACCTGTGCATCCTAAACACCTTTAGCAAGCAATTTATCAAGGCATATTCATCAAGGAGATAAATATCAAGGAAAGGTACTGTAATAAAAATACCAGAACAACAGAATTTACCCAGTTGCACCACAAACTTTTATGAAAGATGATCCATAGAAATTCTTTCAACAAAAACCATACAGGGTTTTATGCACAGAAACTTGCGTATATACGCGATTCACCTTTATGCAACCAGTGTACTGAATTAATCTTCCGATATTGAAGCAGAATTGATAAGAGAGGCGGAGACAACTCCCAACTTCTGTCTAAGATATTCGAATGCTTCCCTGGGAAGAGGTTTAGTAAATATATTAGCAACTTGTTCTTTGGAAGGAACATACTCCAATTTAACCTTTTTCTCAAGCACTTTTTCGCGTAAGAAGTGATATTTGATATGAGTGTGCTTGGTCTTGGAATGCATAACATGATTTTTTGAGATACTGATGGCACTTGTATTATCACATAAGATGGAAATAGGAGGTGAAAATTTGATTTAAAGATCTTGTAATGTCTGCATCATCCAAAGAAGTTGTGTGCAACATGATGCGGCAACCACATATTCTGCTTCTACTGTAGATAAGGCAATATAACTTTGTTTCTTACTGAACCAGGATACTAATCAGGGCCTCATATAGAATGTGTTACAATGAAAATTGTCACCTTGATGTTTTTTTGTCCGTATGAGCTCATTATCACTCATACATTTCTCCCTTGCAAGTCTAAACACATCAATTCCTAATGTCAAGCCTTGATATTAAGAGAAAAGCTCATAAAAGTCTTTAAAACTCTTGTACCACACTTTCTCTTAGCTTTGCCTGCGGTGCCGCACTTTATTGCTCTAAATCATGCAGAGCTAAACACACTATTTGTTTATTAAAAGTGTGGACCCCTGTAAAATATAAAAAAGGCGCAAGTAAAATCTAGAAGCTCAGTTTGAGTCATTTTTAGAAACTTCTAGAAACATTCCTGCGGTGGAAAGTCCGCTCCTTTCAGGTTCATGTATCCCATCCATTAAGGAGCTAACCCCTTGATGTAAGGAGTTAATCCCTTTGAAGGAGGATTATATCCCTTCTTGTTTGGAGCTGTAACCTCCTCTCTTTCACTATAAAAAGAGGCATAGGGTAGCCTCAAGGGGTTACAATTGAGGAGTTGAAGTTTTAGTATTGTTGGAGGCGAAGTGCTGTTGAAACTTAGACCCTTTTAGCTGAGATTTCATGTGGGAAGGATTACATACCTATATGTATCTCGGTTGGAAGAGTGCAAGGCTGATCTGAGTAAAGGAAACGTCTGCTTCGGACCCCAGGAGGACTTGTACAACATCAAGGCAGACACGGTTGTAAGGCTCTTCCTTATTTAAGTTAATACAAATAAATCCATTTTTCTCAATAAGCTGTCAATTGATTGGTTTATTTTATGGATTCCTTGATCACCATAATAGATATGATTTATGAATATATTCTATGCAGGTGCTATTTGACGTTTGTTTGTTTGTGATTGCAGATCTTTGAAGGCAACTCTTTCGAACGACTGAAGGACCACTACTACAAACAAGCGTTGGATCAAAGGTAAGATCGTTAAACCTTTATAGCATTTAATTATGAATCGCAATATATCTAGAGAAATATAGTTTTATTTGTCCGTTTGTTGCTAGTTGTCCATAGGACACTTGGGAGGCCTATCTTGTCCGCAAGAACGACTTATCTGTCCAACAGAATGCACCACCACTAGTGATTTTTTGATCATCAAAATTTCCAGCCCAATCTGCATCTGTGTAAGCATGAAGAGTGAGATCAGTATTCTTTGGATACCATAGACCAAAGTCTTGAATCCCTTGTATATATTTGAATATTCTTTTTACAGCCTAAAGGTGAGACTCTTTTGGATTAGCTTGGAATTGTCCAACAATCCCAACTGCATGCATAATGTCTGGTCTGCCCTAGTTAGATAAAGAATACTTCCAATCATGGATCTATACTTAGGTTGATTCACCTTGGGAGAATCATCATGAGAATTGAGATTACATCCAGTTACCATTGGGGTACTCACAGGTTTGTAGTCTTCTATCCCATACTTCAAAATTTTCTTGAGATATTTTTCTTGTGATAAAAATATGCCATCTGTTGCTTGTTGCACTTGTAAGCCAAGAAAATATGTTAGTTCCCCAAGTAATGACATTTAAAATTCTTTTTGCATAACATAAGCAAATTTCTGACTCATGGACTCTTCATTACTTCCAAAAATGATGTCATCAACATACACAACAATAATCAATAGTTTATCATTCTCAATTTTGTGTATAGTTTACTATCAGCAAATCCCTTTGTGAAACCTTGTTGTTGAAGATTTTTCTCAAGACAATAGTACCATGCACAAGGAGCCTGTTTGAGACCATATAAAGCCTTTTTAAGTTTGAAAACAAGTTTTTCATCATTCCCCAGAATTAATCCTTCTCGTTGTTTTATATAAACTTCTTCTTCTAGATCACCATTGAGGAAAGCAGATTTTACATCCATTTGATAAACTTCGAATTGTTGAAAGCTTGAAAAAGCAAGAAACATTCTTATGGATTCAAGTCTGACAACAAGAGAAAATGTTTCTTCAAAGTCTATACCTTCTTGTTGAGCATACCCTTTACAAATATGTCTAGCTTGTTTTTGATAACATCTCCATTTTCATTTAACTTGTTTTTGAATATCCATTTTGTTCCAATAACATTTTTATCATGAGGTCTTGGAACCAATTCCCAAGTATGATTCTTTTCAATCTGATCAAGTTCTTCATTCATGGCTTGAATCCAACATTCATATTTTCTAGCTTCATTTACATTTTGTGGTTCAATAGTGAATAAGAATTCCAGATAGCTAGGGGATCCCAAAAGAGTTCTTCTTGTTTGGACACCTCATCCATTTTCTCTCAGAATTTGTGATTCTGGATGATTCTTTTGAACATGCTTGGATGAAGCCTTTTCAAATATATCTTATTCTGGTGCTTCATTTGGTTTTCCTTCTATATGTTGCTATTTGATGAGGGAAAATATACATCATCATCATCTTCATTTTCTGTTGTTATTTCCCTTTTAGGAGATGTGAGAGACTCATCAATTACAACATCAATACATTCAAAAATCTTCCAAAGTATTTTATTGTAACATTTATATGCTTTAATTATATAAAAGTAACCAAGAAATATTCCTTCATCTACTCTAGGCTCAAAGTTACCAAGTTTTCCATCATTGTTCTTGATAAAATATTTTCTTCCAAAAAATCTGAAATGCTTTACAGTGGGAAGATTACCATACTAGAGCTCATAAGGAGTTTGATCACTGTTCACACAAACATGAGCCTTGTTAAGAATATTTACTACAGTATGTGATGCTTCTCTCCAAATGGTATCGGGAGTTCCAGATTCATCAAGCACAGCATGAGCCATATGTTGAACTATTCTATTCATTCTTTCTGCCACACCATTTTGTTATGGGGTTCTATCTATAGAACACTGTCTTTTTATGCCATGATGTTCATAGAAATAAAAGAATTCATATGATATATATTCTCCTCCTCGGTCAGATCTAAGACATTTGATGTTTAGATCTAATTCATTTTCAACCAGAGCTTTTAAGATCTTAAAATTTTCAAATGCTTCATCTTTATGTTTTAGTAAACTGATCCAACACATTCTAGAGAAGTCATCAATAAATAGAATATAGTCTTTCTCTCTACGAGGTGACTTTTTCCTTATAGGACCACATAGATTAGTATGTATAAGTTCAAGAGGCTTACTTGCTGATCCTTTTTTGGAATTGAATTGCACCCTAGTTTTCTTACCAAGTTGGCAGGATTTGCATATGGTACTTTCAGGTAGAGTGATGCTAAGAAGATCACGAACATCTTTGAGTCTGATAGATTTTCTTATTTGAGAGAAGCTAAAATGTCCCAATATTCTGTGCCATAGCCAATTTTATGAAGATTTACGTAAGTATTATTGTTCTTAGTCACCTTTCAATATATACAAATTTCTTGGTGTTCTAGTTCCTTTTATTACCATTTTTCTTGTGTCAAGTTCACGTACTACACATTCTTTGAACTAAAGACAACTTCATTTCCTTGATCACACATTTGACTCACACTCAAAAAGTTATGCTTTAATCCATCCATATACATAACATTGTTAGCTTTCACATTTTCTTTTATAAAACAAAACCTTTCCCTTTAATGTCAGCAGGAGAATCATTTCCAAAAGTAACATTCTTTTCCTTCTCTAAAGCATTGTATGAAAGGAGTTTATTTTTATCACCTGTCATGTGTTTTGAGCATCCGCAATCAATGTACCATTGACTTTATTCCCTTTTTTCAAATAAATCTATGCCACAACTTTCAACCTGAAAGTCCTTCTTTCTCCATACCTTGGAGTTTGAGGGTATATGCTCTTTTTGCTGAAGTTTTCTCCTGCATTCAGATTCTTGATGTCCAAATTTATTGCAGTAAGAACATTCAATTTCATTTTAAAGAGGAGAAAAGTTGTTATAAGTATTAATTTTTATTATAGTATCATTTGTTTTCTTTCTTTATTCTCTGGTCATGATGGTTTTGTATGAAACACATTGAGTAGCTTTATGACCAAAGTTATGACATGAGAAACATTGTCCATTAAAGAAGAAATTTCTACGATCGTGAAACCTTCTATTTATGTTTACCTGCCGATTGATACTTCTACTATTGTTCATCCTTGAATTGAAGTGGTCAGGTTTTACCTGGGCAGTCTCTTTGTTCTTTTGCTGAGTGACAAAATGTTTCTTCCTGACTTTAGCTACATTTAGAAAGCTTGGTGCTGAAGACTGAGAGGATTCTTAGATATATCCAAGACTTGTCTTTATAAGAGGAGAGCGTTGAACCTTGATAATTTCATCTAAGGTTTCAGATCCTTTAGAAAATGTAATATTTAAGGTTTTCACTTTCTCAATTTCCTTTCTTCGACTTACTATTTCACATTCTAATTTATCATTGTGCTTCTTCTTTTCTATAAGCTGATTCTTTAGAGTATCCATGAATTTTTTTTTTTATTCCAAACATATTTTGAGTTGATTTATTTCTTCAAGAAAATAATTTTCTTCTAATGCATCCATAAAAGTACTTTAGCCTCACTAGAGTCTTTTTCAAAAGCCATGAGCAGTCTAATATCTTGATCAGATTCTCCTTCTTCACTATTTGGAAGACCATCACTATCTTCATGAGTATAATAGCTTTTTCTATTGATAAACCATTTCTTATTTCCTTTTTCCACTTCCTTTTCCTTTTCATGATTATCTTTATGGGGACATTTAGTAGCATAATGAACAACTATTCCACAAAAACATTTAAAAGGAAGCTTACCTCTGAACCTTCGAGTGCCAAGTTGTAGCTCATTTACAAAATTTCTCTCTTCTTTTGAAATATACCCTAATCCTTATTTTTATTCTACTTCATTGCCTTTTGCAGCAGCTCTAAAGACAACTTATTTGAATTTAGATGGACCTCCTTTCCTCATTTCACACACTATCAGAATCCCATGAAGTTGAACAATAGTAAGAGTTTGTATATCCTGCTTCTCTTCAATAACATACACTTTTGACTTGAATTTGGGAGTTAGAGATTTTAAAACCTTTTCTACTAGAGTAGTGTCAGTTATGGTTTCACCCATATTTCTCATACGATTACAGTATCATCTAGATGTAAAGATAAAATAGCAATGCTTTCCTCATTATGCATTCTAAGTTTTTCATATTGAATTTTGAGATTTTGGAGTTTAGCACCTTTTACCTTGGCATCACCTTCATAGCTCATAATGATTTTCTCACATATCTCCTTTGCTATATTCAACTGCATGACTAACAAATTGTGATTCATTCAAACTTCCCAATAATTCATTGATCACCTTTGCATTGGTTTCATAGTTCTTTCTTGCTGCTAGATATGCTGGAACTAAAGCTGGATATTAATAAACTCCTTCAACTATAGCCCATACATCTTCTCCAAGAGACTGAAGATAATATCTTTTCGTTGATTTCCAGAAGATTAAATTGTTTCCATTGAAGAGAGGAGGCCTGATAGATGTTTTCCCATCTTGATTGCTCATCTTAGCTGATCTTGCTTATAGCGATTAAGCTTCTTAAGAAGGACATTCTATGATACCAATTGTTGGGAAAAATACTAATAGGGAGGGGGGGGGGGTGTGTGAATCATTATTTTCAATAATTACAATCTTTTACTTTTCTCTTATTGATTTCTATACGCGACTTTCATTAGCCCAACTAGCTTATATACCCGGATACACTAATACAAAATTGCATATAATGTGATAAATTTATTGTTAGATAAAATTTCAGAAACATTATTTAAACCAAATTATCAGTTATGCATCAGATAGTTAAGCAGTAAATATGTACAGTAATAACAGAATAAATCATCACACAAAAGAATCACACATGAACACCAAGATTTAAGTTGGAAACCCAATTCGGGATAAAACCACAACTATTGTCGTCTTTGTCTTTAATATTTATTATATGGAAAACTACTTACAATAGTGTACGGATGCAGAATCATATCAGTACATAGGCATATACCTGCAGAAGGCTGCAACCTTCTCTCATTCTCCAGCTGCTACTGGAAGGGAGCTCCAACCCCCTGATCTTGTTTACCAACCACTACTAGAAGGGAGCTTCAACCCCCTGATCAGAACATCAGCTTCTACTAGCAGGAAGCTTCTACTTCCACACAGAAGGCTTCAACCCTCAGAACCACTGCAGACCACGTTTCATCAATTTTCACACTGGATCCCACAACTTCAACACAACTCAGCATAAAGATCATCAATAATAAACTTAACCCAAACTTCAATCAGAACAGTGAGATTATTGTAACCAGAACACAGTAATAAACCCATATTTCAGAATCAGTGTGTAGAATCAATATCAACCATGATCATTCTTTATCTTAAAATACATACGCTACTTCAGTTTACCGATTCCACGTGTATACACGGTTTCCTTCACACCAACCTATGTATAGATTTGAGAATTCTGAATTTACAGAATATGATCAATGTCAGAACTAGATCTAAGGTTTTCAGTTAGATATCTTTTCAATAATGTAGAACCCTTATTCAGTTAGTCATCATTAAACATATTTACTCACTCATTGATCAAATTTGTACATATTCAACTTAGCAGCATAAACAGTATTCAAGCAACCCAGATCTACATGAATACTTCATTAACAAACAACATAAATATAGCAGCAATAAATAGATAACCTCTCTAGTAAGCTTCAAAAAACCCTGATTTCCATATGTGCTTTTTCATAGACAACGCCGCATATATACACTTTCACCGAGATGAACTAGCGTATAGCTGTAAATATTATTACTACAGAAAGATTCAGATCTATAAACTTACCCATATTTCTTTACTTTACTTCAATAAACATGTGCCAGGTCATTGATCAAAACATCTCATAAATATATCATGCAAGTACATAGTCATTTCAGGTCTAGAGATCTTGATCCATCATTGTATCCAAGGGTGCATCATAGATTCATATCTACAAATAAAACAGATTCCATCCCATGCAGATATACTTCAGAGAGAAGTATTCAGTAAAAACCCTTTCACTTGCCCTCCTTGCACTAAGATCTTCCTCTCCTTATATAGGTTTATCCTTTACCAATACTATGAGCCAAAACCACACAAGTACTGATGGTATTCTTGGACAGAATTAAATAGATGACACAACGTTCAATATTGTGGGCTAAAACCATGGTAATGCCCCCTGGTATTATAATTTTAGAGTGCAAAAGGCATACACAACTTGGATCGATCTTATCTGCGTGTATACACGACTTGGCCTGTACTAACACGCGTACATAAACCAACTTCTGCTGGACTTCACACATTTCTTCTGTTAGACCTTCTGCAAACTACTAAGCTTCTCCAAAAGACATATATCCCATTATTTTCCAGAGAGTTTCCATCAAGGACAACATATTAAGAAATAATAATCATATTTCCAACAAATAAAACCCTAAACAGGTGACCACAAGCTACCATGCTGCGGTTTGTAGGTATCATACTGCGTTTTCCCTCCTTCACCGCGTTTTCTTCCTAAGAGAAACAAATTCAGTTTCCAAGGCTTTAGAAAAAATTTCTAGGTCTTCTTCAAGGTTCCACAAGTAATTTAAAGCTTTTAAAACCTCCCTTTAAGTTTTTTTTCCTTGTTTTCATGGTGTAACTCCTCCATAAATCCCCACGCTGCGTTTTATCGGAGAGCTTCTCTTTTCCAAATTTTCAAGTCAAATTAACCCTCCCCATGATGATTTTGTCTTTCCTCACATTCAAATACATTCCCTAAAGCCCTCAAATTCCCTCAATTTCATTGCCTAAGTCCTTACATCACACTACTATCCATATGTTTCTTTTTTGGGCAGTCTCCTAGATCTAGGACTATGTTAAATTTCCCTAGGCCCAACAACGTAATTCCATCCCTTTCCACTTCCTAAACCTTTCTAATACCTTTCCGTACTTCCCTAATCTTTCCCATCCCCATTTCCCTCTCCTAACGCCTCCATCCAACTCCCTTTCTCCTTTCCCTTGTTTTTTTTCACTATTAAGGGTTCCCCTCGCAAAATTCATATGGAGGGAGATAAGAAGCCTTACAATAAGGGAGGCCAAATTTCAAGATATGAACCCCTAACCACTCATGAGCTAATGTCTTCACCATTGTGAAAGAAGTGTTTTCAGAGTGTGGGGTGTTGTTATCACTCTCAATTTTTCAAATTTTTTTCATAGGTTCATCATAAGCTTCACCTTGTCTCATTAGGTTAGATCATTCATTTGATGAGAAATTCACTTAATAATGTTTATTATAGGTCATAGACACTTCATTAGTCTATTTATTAGGGTCATATCCAAAATAATCCACCTTGGGTTCACTTGCATAGTCATCAAATTTAAAAAAAGATCCACTTGTCTATTTTTTCACAGTTTCGTATTGAATACAGTGCAAAATAGGCAGATTTCGCTACGAAACTCCCTGACAATTTTGTAGCAAATCTGAGGATTTCTCAGTTTTTGAGTTTTTGAGCAGTCAACTTCAAGGGACATTTCTAGGTAAACAGAGAAGCATTATAATAAAATCAGAGAGTTTATTTTCAATCAAAAATCAAACACCATTAACCTCTTTCACATTTCTCAAAAGTGCTACAAATTGGGAGATTCCGAGATGTCTTTCGGCTCTATTTTTCAGAATGTGTTTTTTACCTGTTTAATACATGTTTTTCAAATGAATATCCCAGACACTTGGAGATGTTTTTCAAAAAACCAAGAAAGGTATTTATTCATAACGAACTTACCTACAAAAACCTTCTTCAATTTTGCAACAAATAGCAAGGATATGGAGATAGCAGCTCATCTCGGAACCCTATTTGTTTAGAAAAATAGAGTCATTTTATTGATAAATAAACATGCTAAAGGTGAAAAGATGATTTTTGAAGAGGGAAAGAGGAATTTTGCACCAATTTTGCTTTATCATCCTTCATCATATCAATTTTCAGACCTACTGGTGAAATTTTCAAGAAAAATGAGAATTTTGAATTTTTTACACTTTAGGTGTTTCCACAGTGTGTCTCAGGCTTGACCGTTAGTTTTCGCTGCAGAATTTCTAAAGATTATTTTTTGAAAAAAAAGGTGATTAAACTTGGATTTAAATCTTGGTAAAATTTTATATTATCTCTTTAAAATTATCAAATAGAACCATGGAAGAAAAGAGAGCTAAGAGGTGGTGGAAATCGATAAATTAAATTTGCTACCAAAAGTTGCTACGAAACTGCCTTGTTTTCCCTTGTTTTGGCAGCGAGTTGAATATTGAAGGAATTTTGTCTTGAAATGTTGCATTCAAGGGAATCTTATCACATGTGGAGGTAAAATATGGTCTGGAAGATATTTTCATATAGGTTTGGAAAAAGTGTTTAAAACAGAGGCACCATGAAAAGTTGTTAAGAAATGAGCGCTATGAAATTTTTGTACATGACTGTTTTGGCAGTCACTTTCAAGTTTGATTTTTGACCAATTGAAACAGGATTTTGGAAATATGAAAGAAATTTTTCTTTAGCACAGGCCCATCTAAAACAACCTCTCTCAATTTCTGCAAATCCATCAGGGTTTGGAAATTATACATTCATCTTTGAAGCCTATTTTTCAGAATTTTCACTAACCAAATTTGTGAAAAAATTGTAAAATTCGACTTGGAGGAGGCCCAACTTAGCATACACGTGTCATAATGACACATCAACACTCTAGTACACTCAGAAAATTAGTTGGTTGTAGTTCATAAGGGTTATTAAATTGATTTGTTGAACTATTAATGAAATAAGAGTCCTTTTTGTATTCAAACTTTGCAAAATATAAATATCCCTAAGAAGTCTCCAAGTGATGGAATCATGTTTGAAATAGGTCGTTGAGGTGGGAATTCGAGAGGAGAAAGGTGGAAAATCATTTGTATGAGTCCTCACTCAATAAATCAGAGAGTTTTAGAGTTATAAAGGGTCGGGAGATGTTATGTATGCACTACTATTGTAATCTTTCACTATCAGTAACATACTTTTGCAGTAGCTTGTTTCAGACCCAAGATTCATTCTATGTTCTTATCTATGCTTTTTTTATCTTAGTCCTTTTGATCTTTATACAGTGGCTCATGTGTAATCACTTGGAATTTAGTAATATGCTCCAATTTCCTGTACACATGTAGTTGTTTTTTTGTCCTTTATGTGTGATTTGATAAGAATATAAGTGCCTTGGCTTCCATGACATTTTTTGTTTTGTAATTGAGGTTTATAATGACTCCATAAGCCCAATGGTAGAAAATCATCTACATTTTCCACCTGAAATGATATAAAATAAAGTCATTATCATAGATTTAGCCATCTAATGGAGGTTTTATTGAAAAAATCATAAGTTATCTTGAGAGAGCCCTCTCAGACTGAAGAGGCTAATCTTCAGTCAAAAGCTGGTATGAAATAGTTACTCCAAGTTGACCATTGAATCAGACCAACATGAACTCAATTTGGTGATAACATTTTGGCGTCGTTGCCGAGGATCGAAGGTGTAAATTTTATCTGGGAAGAACGAAAAAATTTCAGTTCTAAGGTCTGAGAGCAACAGACACTTAGGCACATATTGGCTGTATTTCTGCTCTGGCGACTGCACACATCAAATAATCAATTGGAAGGTGACTCCACTTCTTGAAGATCAGTATCTTGATGAAGTTCCAAGATGAGTTCCATTGCAAGAATAAATGCCAGGTATGCCTCGATAAATCTGTTTCACATCCTTGGTTTTCCAAATCCTATGCCAAAAGTCAATTGGTTAACTGATCTTCCCATATTTAATGATGAAAATAAAGACAATGATGCTCTTCACTTGGTTAGATTCCATAGGCATGTACGCAGACTTAAGGTTCAGTTCCCTGAGGATTGTCTCATGAAGATTTTTATGGTCACTTTAGAGGGAAAAGCATGGTCTTGGTATGAAAGCCTGCCAAATGGTTCATTATATTCTCTTGTTGATTTCCATGTTGCATTTTATGAGATGTATAAAGAATGTGATTCTTCTTTATTCCTAGTCAAAGACTGCTGTAAACATTGTGTGAGTTTTCTTGCATATTTGGAGAATTTTTATGAATATGATGAGTTCATGGATGAGGAAATTTTAGAGGCCCTTCATGACAATCCCTTTCATCACCAAGAAGAAAGGGTAGTTTCAGTCTTGGATGAAAATGAAACCTAGCAGGATTTTATTTATGACAATCATGTTACATCCATTGAGTTTGATGAACAGTTTCAGCAAACTTGTCAGCCTTTTGATAATCAGGAATATGAGAATCCTTTCCAACAACCGGAGGAAATACTGGAAGATAATTGCTATAATCCTCAGGTAAAAGAAGAAATTTATTCTTCATGTCATTCCTTGCATCATCTTACAAAAAATGAAGAAATTTTTGAAAAGAAAATTTTAGAGAATCAGATGAGTATGCTTGTTGAATCATATGAAGAATTACCTCTAGAAATTCCTGTGGTACATGCTGAGGCAGTTCCTTTTGAAAGTGTCCAAGAATACTCCAAGTTTTTCTTTCTCCCAAATGAAAATAATGATTAGAAGATTTTTTTGTTTTTATTCGAGAATGATCACAAGAGTTATAAAGAAAAATCTTAATAAGGAACCCCATCAAAGGATCATATTTACTCACATTTTCTTGTTGATCAACAAGAATTATTTGTGCATACTCTCAAAGATCCTTTCATAGCTCTACTGGAATCTTCTATAGGAATGAATTTAAATATGATTTTCAATTATGTAGACAAATTCAGATGGTGGAACAAGTTGTCATCTCTCAGGAATGGCTTTATGATCAGAGAAGTGGAATGTTTGTTCCAATCTAGTACTCAACTTCTTGATTGGCTTCATTGGAAGTGTGAGATCACTTGATTAAACTTTTATGCTAAGCAAGTAGAGTAGGATCATTTGTATATAAATAAGCTTGAAGTTGAAGCATTTTTTCAGTTTTAGTTTTAAACTTCAGCATGTCTACTTTCAGTTCTTTAGCAGCTATTGTTTTTTTCAGTGCCGAGGTTACAGGTCAGAGAAGGTTGCATGTTTTCATTTTGAAGATGGGAGCAGCCCAATTGAGGTGGCACTGGAACTACTAGTTCTTTGCTGTACCACAGGGGCACACCATCCCCAGTGGAGCCACTGTTATCACTCTCAATTTTTCAAATTTTTTTTATAGAGTCATCATAAGCTTCACCTTGCCTCATTAGGTTAGATCATTCATTTGATGAGAAATCCACTAAATCATGTTTATTATAGGTCATAGACACTTCATTATTCATTTCATTAGGGTCATATCCACAATAATCCACCTTGGGTTCACTTGCATAGTCATCAAATTTTAAAAAAGAGCCACTTGTCTAGTTTTTTCATAGTTTCGTAGTGAATACAGTGCAAAATAGGCAGATTTCGCTAAGAAACTACATCACAATTTCGTAGCGAATCTGAGGATTTCTCTGTTTTTTGAATTTTTGAGAAGTCAACTTCAAGGGCAGTTTCTGGGCAAATAGAGAAGCATTCTAAGAAACTGAGAGAGGTTATGTCAATCACAGATCAAATAACATTAACCTCTTTCACTTTTCTCAAAGGTGCTACAAATTTGGAGATTTAGAGATGTCTTTCAGCTCTATTTTCATAATGTGTTTTTTCTTGTTTGATAAATGTTTTTCAAATGTAGTTCCCGAACACTTGGAGATGTTTTTCAAAACACCAAGAGATTTTTTTATTCAGAAAAAAATTACCTACAAAAACCTCCATTTTTGCAACAATTATCAAGGATATGGAGATAGGAGCTCATCTCTGAACCATATTTGTTAAGAAAAAATAGAGTCATTTTATTGGTAAATAAACTTGCTAAAGGTGAAAAATATTATTTTTGAAGAGGGTAAGAGACATTTTGAACGAATTTTTCTTTATCATCCTTCATCATATCAATTTTAGACTTACTGGTGAAATTTTAAAGAAAAAGGAGAATTTTGAATTTTTTACACTTTAGGTGTTTTCGCAGCGTGTCTCAGGCTTGAAGCCCAGTTTTCGCTGTGGAATTTATGAAGATGAATTTTTGACAAAAAAGGTGATTAAAATTGGAATTAAATCTTGGTAAAAAAATTATTAGCTCTTTAAACCTATCAAATAGATCCATGAAAGAAAATAGAGGTAGGAGGTGGTGGAAATTGGTAAATTAAATTTGCTACCAAAAGTTGCTACGAAACTGCCTTGTTTTCCCCTGTTTTGGTAGCGAGTTGAATATTGAAGGAATTTTTCTTGAAGTGGTGCATTAAATTCCAGATGATCACATCTTGAGGTCAAATATGGTCAGGAAGATATTTTCATATAGGTTTGGCAAAAGTGTTTAAAACATAGGCGCTACGAAAAGTTGCTACGAAATGAGCGCTACGAAATTTCTGTACATGAGTGTTTTAGAAGCCAACTTCAAGTTTTATTTTTGACTAAATGAAAAAGGATTTTGGAAATTTGAAAGAAATTTTCTTCCACACAGGCTCATCTACAAAAACATCTCTTAGTTTCTGCAAATCCACCAGGGTTTGGAAATTATACACTCAACTTTGAAGCCTATTTTTTAGAATTTTCACTAACGAGATTGGTGAAAAAATTGTAAAATTCGACTTGGAGGAGGTCCAGCTTAGCAATAAAGTGGAATAATGAAACATAAACACTCTATTACACTTAGAAAATTAGTTGGTTGTAGTTGATAAGGGTTATTAAATTGATTTGTTGAACTATTAATCAAATAAGAGTCCTTTTTGTATTCAAACTCTGCAAAACAGAAATATCCCTAGGAAGTCTCCAAGTGATGGAATCATGTTTTAAATAGGTATCTGAGGTTGGAATTTGAGAGGATCAAGGTGTAAAATCATTTGTATGAGTCCTCACTCTATAATTGAGAGAGTTTTAGAGTTATAAAGGGTTGGGAGATTTTATGTATGCACTACTATTGTAATCTTTCACTATCATTAATATAAATTTGCAGCAACTAGTTTTAGACCCAACATTCATTTTATGTTCTTATATCTACTTGTTTATCTGATTCGTTTTGATATTTATTCAGTGGCTCATGTGTAATAACTTGGAATTCAGTAATATGCTCCAATTTCCTGTACACATGTAGTTGTTTTTTTGTCCTTTATGTGTGATTTGATAAGAATATAAGTGCCTTGGCTTCCATGACATTGTTGTTTTCTAATTGAGATTTACAATGACTCCATAAGACCAATGGTAGAAAATCCTCTACATTTTACACCTGCAATCATATACAATCAAGTCATTATCATAGAGTTAGCCATCTAATAGAGTTTTTATTGAAAAAATCATAAGTTATCTTGAGAGAGCCCTCTCAGACTGAAGAGGTTAATCTTCACTCAAAAGATAGTATGAAATAGTTACTCCAAGTTGACCATTGAAGCAGCCCAACAGGAACTCAATTTGGTGATAACAGGTGTCTTCCATTTTTTGAGTAGGTTGAAAGAGTCAAATATAATACTAAATTGACTAAATTGTTTGCCACTCATCTCAAGAAGGACAAGGTCATGATTTCAGGAGTTACATTCACCATATAAACTGATTTAATAGCAGAGGCCACATGGATACCAAATCATGGTGAGAAATGGGTCAAGAACCAAGACCTAGAGGTCCAAAACTACAACCCTTACCTCATTAGACAGTATCAAAACAACATCAAGAAGGTTTTTCCTGTTGGGCAGCTCCTTGAGAATTATACACCACTGATGAAAATCGTAATGAAGTACTTCAAATGTGAGGAAATATTTTCTAAAATATACAAGTACCATGTCAAGCTACTCATTCATTCGACAAGGGTAAAACCACTCAATTTTCCCTATTACCTCTACAGAAGTGTGGCAAATATGGCAGAAAAAGTTCAACATCGGAAAAGTGATCCCGAAGTCAGCCTATTTCACCATTCTCTCAACAAAATCAATGTTTTACACCAGATTGAACAATAGAGCATCATTTGGGAAACTTTCATGTAATTAGATGTACTTTTGCCTTTTTCTAATCAACCTACTAGCCCTAGCTCACCATCGACACCATCAGTACCATCTAAACATATGGAGGTTGGCTCATCTAGCAGAGTTTCAGAGAATAGGAGGATTTGAGTCACTTTGACATATTAGACTGGCATAATAGTTGTGTTTTCTCCACAAATTGTAGAAGGGGCCAAGCCTACATCAACAGAACAACGATCACCATCACAACATGAAGCATCTTTGCATGATGAGGAGCTCATCCATCATGACATTGACATAGTAGACTTGGAGGCCATTGAAGAGCATGAAACCATAGAGTAGATCATCAAGGGGAAATATGCTCAGATTATGGAACTCAAGGACAATATGGCAAGGGCTAATTTCATAATTTCCTTCCTAGAGCAAGAGAATAATCAATTGAAGGAAAAACAATTACTTTTAAAGAAGAATCAATTTAAAGGTAGTATGCAAGATGTGAAGGGAGAACTAGTGGTTGGTATTGAATATTCAGATAAGCATGAACGACAGGTGACAAGGAAAAGGCCAAGGACCATGGGTCTCTGGAGAGCACTTTAGAAAGAAAGAGAAAAAAATCCACCAGTTAAAGAGTTGACATTTGAAGAAAGGATAGCCATGGAAATCAATGAAAATAGAGAGTTTTGGCTTGACACAATGAATTGTCACTTAGAGAAGCTCCTTGAAAAAGAAAATAGAGACAACAAGTTGAAAAGTCATATGGCTGCCCACTACTACACAAGGAATCAGATTTGCAAATTCAAAGTCAAACAATTGCAAGCTAAATTGAAGGAAACCCTAATCAGGCAAAAGGAGAAGGGTAAGTTAGACCTACTTGCTGATTATTTTGTAATAACATAGCACAGCAATACACACTATTGGTGTGATATATTTTTTATATGCATTATTTGTATTTTCGACGATCTGATATGATAAGTATTTATTTATATATGCATGCATATGTTTCCAATCTACAATAGTTTTGCCGATAGGTATATCCTTTCGGGTTGATTTACCTGGATTTTCCTGTGGATGTAGTGACCACTCAATGTCTGTGAACCACCCTTAAAAAAAGGGTGTGATAGAGTGAGAAAGATTTAATTTGTGATAGACGTAATTATTTTAGCCTTCCCTTTGATATTTTAGTGGCATTAGTTTGTTAGTAGTGTAATCACAAGCATTGCATGTTAAAATAAATCCAACACATGCTAGATTTGTTTTTATCACAAAAAAACATTGCATGGTAAACTAAATCTAAGATGTGTTGAATTTGTTTCTAGCACAAATACAAATATTTCAAGCTTAAAAAATCTAACACCCGCTAGATTTGTTTCTCATAGAAAACACAAGTATTGTAGGGTAAAACAAAAGAACAATCACAAGAATTGTAGGGTAAAATAAATGTAGCACACATTAGATTTGTTTCTAGTAAAATCAAAATCATTGCAGGGCTAGAGACAAATTTAGCATGTACTTGATCTGTTTCTAGCACAAAAAAAACATTGCAGGGTAAAACAAGTCTAGCACATGTTAGGTTTGTTTCCAACACAAACACCAACATTTCAAAGTAAAAAAATCTAACTTGTGTTATATTTCCTTCTAGTAGAAACACATGAATTGCAAGTTCAAACAAATCTAGTGCATGCTAGATTTGTTTCCAACACAAACACAAGAATTTCGAAGTAAAAAAAATGTAGCGTGTGTTAGATTTTTTTTTAGCACAAAAAGAGACATTATGAGGTAAAACAAATCTAGCAAATGCTATATTTTTTTGTAGCACATTCACAAACATTTTAGGTTAAAGAAAACCTAATGCATGCTAGATTTGTTTTTAGCACAAATAAAAAAATTGCAAGGTAATACAAATCTAACGTGCATGAGATTTGTTTCTAGCACAAACACAAGAATTAATTGACATTTCTCTTTTGTTTTTCCTAACATTATATTTTTTTACTCTACAATGCTTTTTTTTTCTACCAGAAACAAAAGTAAAATAAATCTAGTGTAAGGAAAAACACAAGAACGTTGTCGGGTAAAACAAAAGCACACACACAAGCATTGCAAGGTAAACAAATCCAGCACATGTTAGATTTGTTTCTAGTACAAACACCAAAATTGCAAAGTAAACCAAGTATAACATGTGTTAGATTTCCTTGTAGCATAAACATAAGAATTGCAAGGTAAAACGAATTTTAGTAAAAACACAAACACATGCATTCCAAGGTAAAACAAAACTAGTGTGCCCTATATTTCTAGCAAAAATTCAAGCACTGTAGGGTAAACCAAATCTAGCACACGTTAGATTCATTATTAGAAAAAACACAAGCATTGCAAGGTAATACATGTCTAGCGTGTGCTAGATTTTTTTTTTTAAACAAAAATAATAATTGCAAGGTAAAACCAATCTAGCGCACACTAGATTTGTTTGTAGCACAATCACAAGCATTGAAAGTTAAAAAAAATCTAGTGTGCATTAGATTTTTTTAGCACAACAAATGAATTGCAAGGTAAAACAATTCTAGTGTGCACTAATTTTTTTCTTTAGTTCAAACACAAGCATGGTAAGGTGAAACAAAATAAATCTATTTCATGCTAGGTTTGCTTCTAGCATAAACACAAACATTGTAGGGTAAAACAAATCCATTGTAAGGAAAAGCACAAAAAAAATATTGTAGGGTAAAAAACAAATTAGCACGCTAGATTTGTTTTTAGCACAAACAAAAACATCGTAGAGTAAAAAAAATATAGCGCACATTATATTTTTTGTGGGTGCGCACTAGATTTTGTTTTAGCACATACAAATGAATTGCAGGGTAAAACAAATCTCGTGTGCACTAGATTTTTTTCTAGCACAAACAAAAGCACGAAAAGGTCAAACAAAATAAATCTTAGGTCATGACAGGCTTGCTTCTAGCACAAACACAAACACAAACACAAAAATTGTAAGGTAAAAAAAATCTAGTGCCCGCTAGATTTGTTTTTAGCACAAACATAAGCATTGTAAGGTAAAAAAAATCTAGTGTAAGACAAAAGACAAAATCATTGTAAGGTAAAACAAAAGTGCAATCACAAGCATTACAGGGTAAAATAAATATAGTGCATGGTACATTTGTTTCTAGTATAAATGAAAACATTATAGGATATAACATATATAATGTGTGCTAGAGTTTTTTCTAGCATAAACACCAACATTGAAAAATAAAACAAATCTAACACAATGTTAGATTTGTTGATAACACAAAATTCTAGCATATGCTAGATTTGTTTCACCATGCAATGTGGTTTATTTTGTGCATGAAGGAAATCTAACACAAACTTAGCGTGTGTTAGATTTCTCTTTCCCTGTAGCATATTTATGATTCTTGTTTATTTTATGAAAAATATAATGATGAAGGTAATGATAGTATTTACAATTCATAATTTTTTGAATATTAGAAACTTTGGTAGTAGTTTCTTAATTTTATTTTCAGAAATCATGGACTATGAAGCCAAAGAAAATTAAAAGGAAGTATCTATCAGGGATAAGAAATTTAAGGAAATTTACCACCAAAATTTGTTGTAAATCGTATGGAATTTTCAACACTAGTTTGTAATTTGCTGCAAATGGTTAGGCATTATGCGAATAAATGAATGATGATTAATGAAGTTTGAGCTACCATTTTCTTATAAGGAATTTTCATATGGTTCGAAATTCCTTATTCTTCGCATATGTGAAATGAAATGTTGTAAAAAATGATTTCATAATATTTTTTAACTTGTTTATTTATTTATTTTTTAATTTATTGAAATTTGTCAAATATTTCTATACAAATGTTTTTAGATTCTAAGGACGATTAGATTCCAAAGGCATCATGATTTATTAGTGTATTTTATAGCCTTTATTAGTTTGAGTTGACTTGTATTTCAGGATACTAATACATTCGTAGAAGTAATATATATATATATATATATATATATATATATATATATTTTTAAATTTATATTAAGGTAGTGTTAATGACAATTATTAGTTGAATGGTTCTTTAATGTGTTCATATCATTTTTTTAATTTATATAAATTTAAAAAATGGACCAGGTAGTATGTAAAAATTATTAGAAAATTGGTATGTTTCTCTGATTTGGACCATTGCAATTATTTTTTTAGTTCTAGTTTACCTTGTATTAGATCTCTTAAACATTGTTGATTTGAGGGATGGTTCATTGTGTTCTTATAACTTCCCTTTTTCTACAAAAGTTGAAAAATGATATTAGGTTGTATGTAGCACCAACAATAGAAGTAGATATTGCACAAAAATACACGCCAAAAACAATTAAGGATATACTTTAAAATTTAATATATAGTTAATTATAATGTTTGAAATTTAAAAAAAAAGTATTAAGCTTTATGTGGAAATTAACATATAATTAGTTTGTTTACTTGAATTGGGCAACTATAATTATATTTGTCAATTGCAATTAAAGAAATAATTCTAGCTTTTAAAATCAACCATTTAAATGGTTGGTAAACCTATTCATGTAATGCTTGTTCCATACAAATTAAGTAGACGTGTTAGGTTGCATATATAAACTAGACATATCATTAATTTCTTCATTTGAATGGGGCCACTGTAATAATGTTTTTTTATTGTCATTTGACTAGTAAAATTTGCTTTGCTACAAATGAAAAAAATTATAATATATACTAACATCATTTTTTAAATGTTTTGAGTGTTATGTTTTGATGTTCTTAAACAATGAAGTGTTGAAGTTGATATATGCTAATGTGATATGTGTGGTTGCAATGCAGATACATATGGGAATTAATGTAAGTTGAAATATTTTTTTGATCTTTGAAATGGAAGGAGTATTCTTCCAATCATACATTAGAGATTAAACGAGTTGTCATATTCAAAGAGAACTAAATTGGTTGTTTGGTAATAACTCCTATTTTTTAAGTCCTTCTTAGTCGTAAGTACTAAAATATTGCTTAAAAAGTTATTATGTTGCAATATGAACATTAGGTGTCACTGATAAGTACATTTCATAAGCACCTTGAAAATAAAATGTTGACATAGGGGATTTTAAATTCATATGAAGTAGGTCTTGTTACCATTTTCAAACAAAAGTGAAAGTAGGGAGAACAATACAATTCTATGAGAAAAGATTGATTGATGTGTGGTCCCAATATGGAGATAAAGATGAAGAATCAAATATAGTGCTAATAGATGCATCAAAGAATCCTTCTCAATTCGCTAGATATTGGTCAAACAACATCTTAATAAAAGCCTATACAAGGGAAGAGCATGATAATTGGCTTATGAAAATTTTATTTCCATTTATTAAGCCATTTCATTGTATCAAACATAAAGGTGAGTACATTTGAATGTTCAATAGAACATTTACTTCATTGTAATGGATGATTGTTTTTTTCTTAATAAATTTACTCACAAGAGTATTCGATTTTTTCAATGCAACATGGACATAGTTTTTTGTGAATGAATTTGTGTGATTTATTATTTGTTTTGAAGTATATGTGAATTGAAAAGTATACTAATATACATTATTATTATTATTTATAATCATTTTTGCATTGAATTTGTTGTAAAAAAGATTTATTTTTATAATGTGTATGTGTGTATATTAATTTACATTTTTAAATGAATTATTTTTCATTGAAATCATATTATTATATGATCCATTGAGGCAAGAAGTTATTTTTATGGATTTATATTTACTTATATTTATTAATACTCATATATAAATGCGAAATGTAAATTTTAAAATAAAGTTCAATGTAAATAAATGTACAACTCTTACCAAAAAAAATATAGATAATTTAGTTGATTAATGCTTCATGCACTATTAAGGCTACTAGGAAATGGGGCATAGGTAATGAGCTATAGGTGAATGATTTGAAATTTTTTAATTATAGGATTTGTAATTTCCCAATTGATATTTTTTGGTAATTTTGGATAGACTCCAATTAATATTTTATATTGCAATCATATCATATTAAAAATAAACAAAACACAAAGTCACTTGTTGACTTTTAATTTCCTATAAAATGTATTAATATGGGTGTATAAATGTGATATAAAAAATTTAAAATTAAACTCCATTGTAAATAAATTTTCATTTCTTAAAAATACATAATTAATTGATAATGATTGTTAAGTGGAGTGTTAAGATTTCATTGAGCATGTATCATAGATGATTTGTCTTTAAACTTTCTCAATTGTAAGGAATTTCATTTCATTGTCCAGTGATGACTTTTTATAAATTTGTATTTTTAAATAAAATGAAATTATATCATATGAGCCAATAAGGCACAAAGTTATGTTATCAACTTTTATTTATTTATATTTATTAATATGATTGTATTAATGTGATACATAATAGCCATAAATTATGAATCATTTCTTCCAAAAACATATATTAAATTTTCTTGATAATAAATGCTAGGTAGACTATTTAGACTAGTGGAAAATGGGACATAGATTAGTGGCTTCAAACCCTTTAAATTTTAAGGCATTTTATTTTAAATCTATAATCTTTATAACTTACATGTGCTTGTAAATCAATTATTTTTTCTACAATCGTCTCATACGAGTCAATAAATCATGAAGCCATTTATTAAATTTCATTTTCTATCATGTGGTTTAATAAGAGTGTATAAATGTGATATCGTTGTTTTTGAAATCAAACTTCATGTAAAACAAAATGTTTTTCAGAATTAAACATATAATAATTAATTGATCATGAAGATAATGAATGTTAAGTGGAATATTCATTAAGCCCCAAGGGTTAGCTCAAGTGGTCTAGAGCCAAATGTAAAGTTATAGATTTGAGGCTTCTGCAATGAGTATTTTGTGTAGAGAAGTTTTCTGGATCAATCGCATCCATTCTTGGTAATTTCAATGTTTCGAACCCAGCCAACGAGGTGGATCTTTTCTTGAAGATGAACCTCGTTGGCTGGGTTCAAAACGTCGAAATTACCAAGAATGGATACGATTGATCCAGAAAAATTCTCTACACAAAATGTAAAGTTCTTTGATATTTTTGTTGATCACAGGTTCGACTCTTTGATTTCATTGGGGTGAGGTTTCATAACTAGGGTCGATGATTTACTCATTATACCATCTGCAAAATGGTGGGATGTACTTAGGGGTTTCATGTGCTTTCATTCCAAGTAAAAAGAAAGAAAACATGGACTACTCAGAGTTATTCAGAGTTGTAAATAAATGTACAACTCTTAACAAAAAAAATAGTAGATAATTTAGTTGATACATTCTTCATGCACTATTAAGGATAATAGGAAATGGGGCATGGGTAATGGTCCATAGGTGAATCATTTGAACTTTTTGAAGTACAAGATTTGTAATTTCCCAAATTATATTTTTTGGTAATTTTGTATAGACTCCAATTATTTTTTTTTTTTATTGCAATCATATCATATTGAAAATCAACAAAACACAAAGTCACTTGTTGAAATTTAATTTCCTATGAAATGCATTAATACGAGTGTATTAATGTGATACATAATAGCCATAAATTATGAATCATTTCTTCCAAAAACATATATTAAAATTTATTGATAATAAGTGCTAAGTAGACTATTTAGACTAGTGGGAAATGGGACATAGATTAGTGACTTCAAACTCTTTAAATTTTAAGGCTTTTGGTTTTCAATATATAATTCGTTCTAACTTACATGTGCTTGTAAATCGATTATTTTTTTCTGCAATCATCTCATACGAGCTAATAAATCAGGAAGACATTTATTGAATTTCATTTTCTATCATGTGGTTTAATAAGAGTGTATAAATGTGATATCAGTGTTTTTGAAATCAAAATCCATGTAAAACAAAATGTTTTTCATAATTAAACATGTAATAATTAATTGATCATTGTTGGGTGCTAAAAGGTGCCTTTTAAAACTCTTATTTATCTGACATTAATTATCAACCCGAGCAAGTCCTCTTATTTCAAGAGTGTACACAGTATGTGCACGCTATAATCCCAGAGAGTAATGTTTCTTAAAATGTAGTATAGATATTTCAAATACAAGAATAAACGGATGCTTTTAATAAATCCCACTTGCAACTAAAGGAAACTCAATGCTCTAAATCTAAATCATTCATTTAGCAAAGTAACAACAATTATCAGTCGAGGATATAGTAGCAATAACTCATTCCTCTTTTAACTGATGTAAACTAATCAAGCATAGATAAGATCCTAAATTTGAGAGCTTTGACAGCAATAGCCAATGTTATTTACAGTTGTTGATCTCACACACAACACACTAAATAACCAATTGGAAATGGCAATGAATTAAATCAATAATGCTACTGCAATTGATGGAAATGAGATAATTATGCTAACTGTAAGAATGCTAAAAGGCAAAACTAAATGATTGCATAAAGTAAATGAGCAGCAACTCTATATAATAGAAATAGACAAAAACGCTTATGTAATTGCAATGAACAACAAAACTAAGTTACTGAAATGAACAACGAAGCTCTGTAATTAGAATGAGCAACACAAAAATATACTTGCAGAAAGCAATGATCTTGTTATGAGGGAAAATAACATCAACGCAATTCAATTGCAGAAAGTAATCATTAAACAAACCACACTTGCAAAAATCATAAATAAGGCAAAACACACTGTATGGTTTAGGAACAGCAAGTAGATCCACCAGGAGTCGGGCCCTTAGCCACCGATGAATACCACCAGATTACTTCAAGAGATGCGAAGGAACTGCAACTGTTTTTATATATTTATTATTACATAATCGTTACAGCAAGTTCATGCTCTACTTCAACATCAAGAGTCGATGATCAAAGTTACAATTTCAATAGTAATTATCCCATTCCTCCTATCCTATCTTATCTATCTCTAATCTAATAATCCATATAATTCTCTCTCTAATCATCCATCATGAATCCCCATAATAACCCCCCTTCTCTGATCTCTGTTCTAATTTAAATACACATGGAGAAAAGAGAAGTTACAACTGATATGATTAAAAATGATTCCTATTACAAAATTGGATTGCTTACAACTAATTGATCAGCAAGATCATATCTGAAATATCATTCCATCAATAATTTAATAGGAACAGGTCAAATTTGGTATTGCAACTAGAAGAATTTGGAAAACGGCCACAACAGCGAATCTGGGAAAATCTTCCTTAGAGAACCTTCTGTTTCTCTCAATACAGGTCGAATTTGGGCAAATTGTTCTTTAAAAGCTAATTCGGTCCGTTCTGGACAAAACCCATGTTTCAGATTTTCCAGATTCTTCTCCATTTTCCCAATACATCCAATGCAAAACTGTCACTTCTTATTCCAGCGAATTTCTGAGTTGGCATATTTAATGATGAGCTGGAGATCAACTCTGCAATCTGGAAAATATCTTGGAGGCTAAAATGGTGAGTGATGTTACAACAAATTTATTAATAAACCATAATTGGTAAAATCATGCATAATCATCAATTTATTAAAAATAAAGGAGAAGAAATAATATTTATCCATAAGAGCATAAATAATTATAAAATGGAATTATATGATAAATTATGATAAATTACATGATAAGGAAGAGTAGAAATGGATGAAATAGGTGTTAAAAAGTGATAATAATAATAACATATTAGCGGCCCAACATACCCCCAAACTGAATATATTTCATGTCCTCATGCAACCCAGAACTAAATATATTGCATGTCCTCATGCAACCCAAAGAAAAACCCCATGTGTTAACCAAGCAAAAAAAATTGTTCATCCCAGCTCATGAAATGGATGGAACAAATGAATTTTTCCTCAAATAATGAATATTCAATTTTAGCAATCTTGATGAAGGCGTAACAATTTTTACAATTGACGTTCAACTATCTGTATATGAAGTTGCAGAAAAATGTGATATAAGTAACAACAAACTTCATTAACCATTTTCTCAAAAATCAGATCGTTTTGATGCACGGATCATAAGATATAAACAAAATGGCTATAGGTGATAGTGCATAATTTTCGAAATTTTATGAACTAATTTAGCGTGAAATTATCTGGGTTTGTGTATTTTAATGATACCTCTTTGTTATCCAGAAATCACAAGAATTCAGTTCATAGTTTTAAAGATATATGCAAATTAATTTCTGCACTGTATAAAAATGAAATTGTATGCCTTAAACGAGAAAGAAAGTAGAAAAAATCCATCATGTGTAGCAATTCCTCCCCCAAACTAAAGAATTAGCATGTCCTCATGCAATGCTAGAAAAAAAAGAGAGGTGGTTGCTACAATCTGTTGAAATCTATGCTTGGTGTAAAACAACATGGAATAAGGGAGGTGTTGAGAATGAATAAGAATATCAATGGATGATAAAGAATATTCCTGAAATGGTCATAAGAAAGAAATGAAGGAAAGCAACACTCCCCCAAACTGAAAGATGATATGTCTCTGAAAAATGGGAAGTGGTAAAGACGTGGAATGAATGATGATAAATAATGCTAAATGAATTTTCATGAAATTCTCCTAAATTTGTAATAAATCAGAAAATTATGCTATTTTACCTCAAGTGTTACCTTCGAAATATAATGTGGAATGACATGTAGGGACTGGCCTTTGTTGAAGCTGATGTAGGCTGAGCAGATATTGAAAGTGATGCAAAAATTGGAAGCCATGAAAGCACATCATGTCTGAAGAATTGTGCGCGTTCGCGAGTTGCGGAAGTCTTTGCTGTTAGTTGCAATAGTGTGGTCGTGCTGCGAATAGAATTCCCCCGCCATAATTTTTGTTCTCCTATAACCAAATCACGATTTGACATACAATTTTCTTGAATCCACAGTGTTAATTTTGAAGAGAAATAGATAAGATGTATGCCAAAAGTTCAAACAAAAAAACTTCTATAGAAATGCAGTATGAATATTGTGGCAAATCAGCAAATTATGGCAGAATTCTGTACTTATATCACATGCTATCCATAATGCATACATTCCCCCTTCCAATTGAAAAAGGGATTCCATGACCATAAAGCATAGAAAAAGTGTTGTGCTGACAACAAGGTAAGGGAATGAACAATACAACAGTAAATGAAGCAGAGTACACATATCAAACGATAGGACAACAAGAGGTCTGGTTATAATGAGGGCAGAGTGTATAAAGATAGTTATGAATAAGAGATAAGATGCTTGGGTTGATGATAGGTAATGTGGTAAGTAAAAAGGATAGCAATATGCAAGAAAAGATACCTTGCTAACGATATTCCATCTGAAAATGATATGATTGATTAAAAAACATTAAATCATGCGTAAAGGTTCATAGTAGGGAGAAATTAGGGAAATAATCTCTCTGATAAAAATAAAATTAGGAAGAGGGTATTATAATAATTATTGATGTTGAAAATAGAACTTCAATACCATAAGCAGAGCCTCTACTGCCAGCAAGCATCCATAGCCTCGGCAGGGTTGCTTTTTAACCCATATGAGCCAGGATCCTCAATTTATAGTTGGAGAATTCCATTGTTGTTCTATAGAAGAGATCAGTGTGCTGGCGTGGTAACCAGATAACCACACTGCCATTCACTAGGAAGTAGCAAAAGTGATCAGGCCGACTCATGATGAGACCTCTCGTTCCAAGGATATTGTGGCTATCTAATGGATCATAACCTTGGTGTGGTTGCCATAGTGGGAATGTCACTTCACTACAACCTTATGAACATGGTGTTGGAAATATTGTCATTGATGGCAAAGGAGAAGACATGAGCAACACCTGGACAATCATTCAAAGGAGCAAAGAAGCAGAAGGAGTAGATCTGGAGAGATAGAGTTAGAGTAGGCTGAACAAGGCCAATTGATTTTGAAGATCTAGTCAAGACAAGAAGAATTTTGTAAGTAAATTGAGTTGTGTATATAAAAGGATTTGTTTCAGCATTATATGGATATTGTTGACTTAAATTCTGTGTGAATGAGCTCTGATTTCAATAAGAAATTGTATAAGAACCAGTATGGTGAAACTCTGTAACTGGGGTTTTAAATGGGTCCTGTGTGTTATTGAAGAAATCGATAGTCATGTCGATGTTGTGGTGTGCAATTATCTCTGCATTGATGATCTAATTACATATGGTGGAGATCAAGGTTTATAAACAATTTTGAATAAACTCTGTGGCAAAGGTTTGAATTGGAGATTCTGTGTATAAATTGAATGGAACATACAGTTGAATGAAATCGACATCTTGGAGCATTGTATTATGCAACAGTGAACTGTTTGAAGGAAATCAGAGGGAAGAAATCAATTGCATTGATGCCGTGAATTTATTTATTCACAGGAATGGTAAATGAAGGCCGATGAAATTGTGAACATAGAATGGTGATGCGATGGAGTCCTAAGGACGCAGTTGTAAAATGACAAGTCAAATATGCGTGGAAAAGATTGAGTTGTTCACATACTTGGATTGAATGCAGTCATGAGTGAGGAACGATAAAGGCGCAGGAAAAGTAATGGAGCTATGAAGCTATGAACAACAACAATCGAAGTGATGGTGCATTGATGCTCTGAGGTAACGACACCATAGAACCATGAACTATGAATCGAGCGATTCGTGGAGGAGCTACATTAAAATATGGTTTTACAAGCTAGAGGAGGCGTTAGTAGAACCGTGAGCGGAACATGAAATAAAAGAGAACTGTGTAAACAGTAAAGGCGGAAATCGAAAACCATTTATGGTTTTCACATAATTTCTAAACGGTAAGCGGAATCCCAAAAAAAAATGCGATAGCATTCGACATTTGACACGTAGCCAGGAGTAGTATTCAATTACCACCCATTTCACAAATTATTTTCGCGTTAAAGTTCTGTTCTCAAAAAAATGTGATTTTCATCCGATATCGAGGGAAGAAGATCCAATGGCGTTCACACAGAAAAGTTGTTGGTTTATGAACGCAGGCATGGTAAGCTATGGGCCCGAGTACTATATGAAGTTCGGGGTTTAATATCTGTTGTGAGGTTTAGTTATATGGCACCTTTCTTTCCATTAGTAAGTGTTTATTAATTATAGGATATGTGGGCCCGGAAAAGTTTGTTTTTATATATATTGATGATTTGCATTTTAAAACAAAAGTCGAACTTTGATGATATGTCCACATGGGAAATGTATGAAGGATTTTACTTTAACCACAGTTGATATTAATCGAATGGGATATTTAGATGGGGACACATTGTTATATGTGAGCTGGTGGGCCCACAGAGTTATCTTATAAATTGGTTTTATACAAGGTCACATATTGACATTCATCTTTCCATAACGTAAAAGCCCGTGAAATTGGTGGATAGTAAATAAAAGTTAAAATCAGGGTTAATAGTATATGCAGTTTGAAATATGTTGTGGGCCAGACATTTATATGCATCGGGTTATATGGTTACTTTGGGTTTAACAAAGTCAACCAATGAAAGTATGTTAATACTCTGTGGGGCCGAAACTCATTTTAATGTAGGTACATGCTATATAATTTGGCCTATTATATAAGTTCTGTTATATTCAGATTTATGAGTGGTGGAAATGTGAAGCCTGAAATTAAATCAAGGTTTAAAGAACCGCATATGAGTATTGTGAATTGGGTTTGATTTTGAATCAAAGATTGAATTGGTAAAGAATTAAAGCCTGAGTTATATGCTGAGAGTTATTTGGGTTTTATAGAAGAGAATTGTATATGAGTGGTTTTGAACCATATGTTTTGAAGATCTTCCACAATTTAAAATATTGTGAATTTTGATAAAGCTGCCAGATTTAGAACATAATTTGGGAAATGAATTCTACATGCATAGAAAGCAGGAGAGTATGCAGAGCTGTTACACTACAGCAGTAGAAAAGACAAACATACAGTGAGCCAAGAATTGAAAGGGTTGAATGAGATATATCTGTTGCAAATGTAAATGTAAATGTTTTAATTAATTTTATATTGTTTGTGATGCAAAGGCAAGTCTCCGTATGTAAATAAATACCGCACTGTAATATTGAAATGTATACATATTGTTATATTTTTCTGAATGTACTAGGCAAGAAAACAAAAAGGTGGAAGGAAAAGAGTCATACCTATTCACTTCAAATTCCCTGTGGAATACAAACAGTCATAAGGTAATCTCTATAAATGATGTCACATAGATATGCATAAAGAGGCTAGAGAATGGAGAAATGAGGAGAGAGGGTAAGAAGAAGGAGGAGAAAATAGAGAAGCTGTGAAGGTTCAGAGATGATATAAGGCATATATGAAGACTGGTGGACATCAGTGAAGAAGGAACAAAACAGAGCTGATATCCAGGTAAATCAGCATTTTTTATAAAAGAGTGAGGAAGTGGGTGCTTCCATATCAAGTTGTAGCTTGATAGATATCAGTTGTAGCTGGCTGAGGTAGGAGCCTCCTGTAGGTTATAGCCTGCAGAAAATAGATGGGAGTTGGAGCTTCCTTGCAAGTTTTAGCTTGCAGAATTGAGGTTGTAGCCTCCTGTAGGTAGGAGCCTACAAAAAATCAGTGGTGAGAGGGAGTTGGAGCTTGCCTTTGCATCACAAAAATAATAAGATGTGGTTTTCTCCCTTATGGATTTCCACTTATATCTGTTGTCTATATGCATGATGATTATGTGTTGATACTCTGTATTTATTCTACTTAATACCTGTTGCTCACTTATTAAGATTGTTGTTCCATTGTATATTAAATTGATCACAAAATGACGATGTGAATGAGTATAAAAGAAAGTTTAATAAGAACATGACTGCATTAAACTGATTCACCCCCCCTCTCAGTTTAACCAAGGGTTCAACACATGGTAGGCTGGATCTTTAATGAGACCCCCTATCCTCTATCTCTAAACAAGATTTTGTTGTTTTTACACCTTTTATGATAAATAGAGTGAGGCTCAGTACTCAAGAGTGGGGATGGTGGAAGAAGTTTGAACATGTCAATAGAAAGAAAATATACCCATAATCTTACTTATAATAGATAGAGAGAATTGTAGCCAAGAGAAGTGGAACCAACATGGTAAAGATCAATCAGTATCATATACAGCAGAAATCAATACAGTAAAGTAATATATAAATAATTGTGTCCCTTTTGTTTGTTTAAAAAAAAAAAAAACTATCATCAAGAAGTTGTCTTGTTAAAGATCATAATGTCAAAGATATTCACCTATTTCAATAGACTCCATAATTTTTGTCCTCATAAAAGTATTGTACTTCATGCGATGCAAGGGAATCAATAAAATGTGGTTGAGATGAATTAGGAATAATCGCACAAGAGGGAGGAAGGGTTGTTCTCGAAAAAATTCCCAAAGTGTTGTTCCCTTGAAGGAACAACAAAAACACTCAAAAAAGTGTTGTTCCTTTTAAGGAACAACAAAAATACACCCAAAAAAAGTGTTGTTCCTTAAAAGGAACAACAAAAAACACCCCCAAAAAAGTGTTGTTCCTTAAAAGGAACAACAAAAATTATACCCAAAAAAATTATTCTTCCTTTTAAGGAACAACAAAAAAAATGCATGCGAAAAAGCGTTGTTCCTTAAAAGGAACAACAAAAAAAATACACAAAAAAGTGTTGTTCCTCAAAAGGAACAACAAAAAAATCAACACGCGAAACCACTGTTCCTTAAATAGAACAGCTGCTGTTCCTTAAGAGGAACAACAGTTGTTCCTTAAATGGAACAACAAAAATACAATCACAAGAAACTGTTGTTCCTTAAGAGGAATGACTGCTGTTCCTTAAGAGGAACGACAACTGTTCCTTAAGAGGAATAGCAAAAAGACAAACACGCGAAACTTGGTGTTCCCTGTATGGAACAACAAGGGAAAAAATAGAAAAAAACTAATGTACAATCTATTATCTAAGAAAATCCAATCAAATAGAAAGACAAATTTATGTATAGGTTTCAAGAAAAAGTAACTTTTTACAGAATTGGTGCTGCCGAAGAATTGCCTTCTGTAACTGAAACTTGCATGGTAGGGTCCTCATTGTTCAATCGCCAATGGAGCAGAAACTATAATTTGAAGAAAGCAACACCTAAAACCAAAAAACATAAGAGAAATCAGAAAAGAAATAACATTTTATTTAAAAACAGTATATAAATAAATAAGTTAAGTTACAACAGCTATGATGTTATTTCTTAAGGGAATATCAATCTATCATTAGAAAAATAAATGATCTCTTGGAAAAATGTTTTGGCAGCAGTGACATGACATGAATGTTCAAATGGAAATCAATTGTTCATTGCTTCTATTATGAATCCGTTGGGTAATTAATTGGATTAAATTCCCTTGTTTCATTAAAATTTCTTTCAAGAATCGCTCGTCCATAAATTGACCTTCTTTATTCTCCTAGGACCTGCAAAGAAATGAGTGTCTACCTGCAATAAAACATTAAATCATGGAGAAAGAGAGGTGATAGGGATCCCTTAATCCGAGAATTATGCAGAAAAAATAACAAGTAGTTACTCTGTATAACAAATCCACGGAGAAAATAACAATTTTTCTTTTTCTTTTTCTTTTTTGTCACGTGCGGGAGAGCAGTGGCCATCATGCTAACATGCAGTGTTTTAATCACAAATTCTTTGTTTTTCGTCCAATTTAAGTGATTCCAAAGCCAAATAAAAGTGAATTCAGGGAGATTTCTCCAATAGAAACAGGTTTTAAAAATTCCGTGTAATGGTATGTTAAATTTGCTTAGAACAACCTGCATAATAGAGTCATTTTCGATTATCTATCTTAGACCAACAATGGATATTTTAAGCATAGGATTTTCGTTTGATGACGGATTCGAATGATTCAAATTGGAAATGAAATTAGATTCATTTTTTTATCTCCAATAGAAATATTTTTTGAATACAAGAAGAATTGATGGGTCAAATACTTTAATGAATAGCTGGAAAAAAAAGAGTTTTAAGAGTGCTGATTTAGGATAGACAGTCAGTATTTGGGTCATATTTTCCTCATACGATATCAAAATTGAGTGATTCAAAGTGATTTGTAAAATATATGCATATAAGAATATACGATAGAAACAGGTTTTAAAAATATAGTTATTTAGGCCTTCAAAAACTCAATGTCCCAACTCTGTTCCTGAGCTGCCTACTAGATGCCCTGTCAACGTTTTGGTTCTAAATTTTTCGTTTCAAATCCAAATGAAGTGATTCAAATTGGGTTGGAAATTAGACATAAAGGGCTAATTATGATAGAAACAGGTTTTAAAATATTCACTTTTGGTCCCTCAAAACATGAATGTCCCGACTCTGTTGCTGAGCTGCCTACTAGACGCCCTATCAATGTTTTAGGTCTAACTTTTTCGTTTCAAATCCAAATGGAGTGATTCAAATTGGGTTGGAAATTATACATCAAGGGCTACTTAAGATAGAGACAATTTTCTAAAATATTCATTTTTGGTCCCTCAAAACATGACTATCCCAACTCTGTTTTCAGAAATTTCATCAAGCCCGCAAGCCAAAAAAATATGATATTCAAGAAATTTTTCCATATTGGTGATAAAAATGAATATGAGTGTTCGTAGAGCTGTTATTTTTGATATAATATATCTACATACATAAATAAATTAAAATATTTATCACCGATGTTGATATTCACAGCGTGTTGCAACAAAAACAATTTTTTTTTTTTTACATAATAATAAAAATGTATTTATTTATGTCTTTATTTTTTTATTTTCTACACTAACGTACTCTTATTTGAAAATTGAATATGCTTACATATAAGAGTACTTCAAGTGGAGCCATTTTTGAAATAAGGCCTCTATTATGTACATACCCAAATTTAAAAAATGCATGTTAATAAATAGTAGGGTATGAGAAGCCAACTTCCCTTGAAAATATGGTGCCAAAAATTGTTGAAGTATGGAGTGATGCTGCAAAAAAATGGAGTGAAACCAATCTTCAATGTATCCCTTACTTTCTTGATTTCCCATAGCCATCATATCATGAAGTTCTTGAGTGTTTAAAACGGCTTGTTGATGCAGGCTAGAAGAAACCTCATTTTCTTTCATAACCTCTACAATTTTTGGATTTGATACATTCTGAATCTCAGTATAAGTTTTCTCCAATGGTGCATGTGAGATAGAATGGGTGGGAAGGGTGTGTAAATTTTTCAGTTCAACACTGTGAGCATGCTGTACTGGTTTATTATGGTGAGGGTGTGGAATGAGCTGAGCAGGAAATTATGTAGGGAATGGATCATTTTGATGATGTAGTTGATTGGGTTGAATGGATGATTTTGATAGGTAAGCAAGATGTTGTGGAAGAGCTGGAAGATGTGTTTGTGCTACAAGATGAGGGAGAGTAGTCATGCAATCATAAAATGAACCATGCCAAACTTGTAGACAAGATTGGTGGTGGTTATATTGAGATTGGCATGGCTACCCTAACATATGAGTATTCCATAATGGATTATGCAAGTAAGAGAATGGAGAGGAAGTGTTTTGAACCATACCTGTAGGCCATGATTTCCATGGTTTTGACCTTGTTGCAGCTTCCCCATCTCTTTAATATGCTACTTCCATCCTAGATAAGGAAGAAAAACTATCTATGGGACGCTCCTTTCGGTAATGAGGGAAAAAAAATTCATCAAATTCTTGATTTTTTTGAAACTGAAAAACATTCAATTGTGAATTTAGAGAGCTAATGAAATCATATTTAAAATTTTCAAATAAAACATTGATTTCAGCTCTTATGTCTCTTGTTCTTGTAGTAAATTTGGAAAATAAAGAAGAAACTTCTCTAGAATTCTTACCATCCTTGGAAATTCCTCTTGAATACCTTATGCACAATTCACAAACATCATCATATGATAACTGAAAAACATCACATTTTCCTATTAGATTTAAGAGTTCTAAAAATTCATCTTTGATTCCTTTAAGAATGAGTGTTTTCAAGATTTCTTTTTCCAAATGCTTATGCTTTGATTTTTGAAGGTTATATTGAAATAGCTCTACATAGTCCTCCAAGCTTTCATCTTCCCCTAGTATCACACCGAAAATATCTTCATTGGATTTGCAGTAGTCTTGGTACTTCTTCAAGAAGATGTTCTTCATGTCCTCCCATGTTTGGATGCAGTTCCCACCTAGGCTCATGAACCATCAGAGAGATGCTCCTTTTAGAGTAAGAGGAAACACTTTCAACCTTCGATCATTAGTACAATAATAATATCCTCTACAAAGTATTTCAAACTCAAATAAGAATGTATTTGGATCTTCATTTTTCAAACCATGAAAATTTGGTAGAGACGATGGGGGAATTATGTGCATTTGTGTCACTCCTCCTAGATCTTTGATAGGGAATTCAAAAGTTGCAATGTGAGCCATTTCTTACCATAATAGAAGATGTTCTTCATATGTTTCTTTAAGGATCCTCCTTCCAATGTTCCTGTCAATTGGTTAGTGAAATAGGTGGTGCTTACATCACCACTCGAGTGGAATTACAATATTTTTTCAAAAATTCTACCTCTAAAAGTCCTACTTCAATTCCTACGCAATTCTACTGAAAAGCGGGCGGAGGAGCAAGAATTTTACTTGCTCGTTACGTAGGTTCTTACCTTCTGTTTTTAATACCCAATTCTTTCACAGCAGACAAACATCAAATATACATCACTCTCTGTGAAATGGAAACACTCTCCCCGACAACGACGCTAAAATGTTGGGGTGCTAAAAGGTGCCTTTTAAAACTACTATTTATCCCACATTAATTATCAACCTGGGAAAGTCCTCTTATTTCAAGAGTGTACAAAATATGTGCACGCTATAATCCTAGAGAGTAATGTTTCTTAAAATGTAGTATAGATCTTTCAAATACAAGAATAAATAGATGCTTTTAATGATCCCACTTGCAACTAAAGGAAACTCAATGCTCTAAAACTAAATCATTCATTCAGTAAAGTAACAGAAATTATCAGTCGAGGATACAGTAGCAATAACTCATTCCTCTTTTAATTGATGTAAACTAATGAAGCATAAATAAGATCCTCAATCTAAGAGCTTTGACAACAATAGCCAATGTTCTTTACATTTGTTGATATCACACACAACACACTAAATAACCAATTGGAATTGGAAATGAATTAAATCAATAATGCTACTATAACTGATGGAAATGAGATAATTATGCTAATTGTAAGAATGCTAGAAGGCAATACTAAATGATTGCAGAAAGTAAATGAGCAGCAACGCTATATAATAGAAATAGATAGCAACGCTTATGTGATTGCAATGAACAACAAAACTAAGTTACTGAAATGAACAGTGAAGCTCTGTAATTAGAATGAGCAACACAACAATATACTTGCAGAAAGCAATGATCTTGTTATGAGGGAAAATAACATCAATGCAATTCAATTTCAGAAATTAATCATTAAACAAACCACACTTGCAAAAATCAGAAATAAGGCAAACCACACTGTATGGTAAAAACAGCAAGTAGATCCACCAGGAGCCGAGCCCTTAGCCACCGATGAATACCTCCGGATTACTTCAGGAGATGCGAAGGAATTGCAACTATTTTATATATTTATTATTGCATAATCATTACAGCAAGTTCGTGCTCTGCTTCAATAGCGAGATTCGATTATCAAAGTTACAATTTCAACAGTAATTCTCCCATTCCTCTCCTCCTATCCTATCCTATCTATCTCTAATCTAATAATCCATCTAATTCTCTTTCTAATCATCCATCATGAATCCCCATAATAACCCCCCTTCTCTGATCTCTGTTCTAATTTAAATACACATAGAGAAAAGAGAAGTTACAACCGATATGATTAAAAATGATTCCTATTACAAACTTGTATTGCTCACAACCAATTGATCAGCAAGATCATATATAAAATATTCTTCCATCAATCATTTAACAGGAACAGGTCAAATTTGGTATTGCAACTGGAAGAATTTGGAAAATGGTCACAACAACGAATCTGGGAAAATCGTCCTCAGAGAACCTTCTGTTTCTCTCAATACAGGCCGAATTTGCACAAATTGTTCTGCAATTGAAGTTAATTCGGTTCGTTCTAGACAAAACCCATGTTTCATATTTTCCAGATTCTTCTCCATTTACCCAATACGTCAAATGAAAAACCATCACTTCTTATTCCAGCGAATTTCTGAGTTGGCATATTTAATGATGAGCTGGAGATCAACTCTGCAATCTGGAAAATATCTTGGAGGCTAAAATGGTGAGTGATGTTACAAAAAATTTATTAATAAACCATAATTAGTAAAATCATGTAAAATTATCAATTTATTAAAAATAAAGGAGAAGAAATAATATTTATCCATAAGAGCATAAATAATTATAAAAAGGAATTATATGATAAATTATGATAAATGACATGATAAAGAAGAGTAGAAATGGATGAAATAGGTGTTAAAAAGTGATAATAATAATAACATATTAGTGGCCCAACAATCATGAAGATAATGAATGATAAGTGGACTATTCATCAAGCCCAAGGGTTACCTCAAGTGGTCTAGAGCCAAATGTGAAGTTCTTTGATATTGTTTCTGATCACGGGTTCGACTCTTTGAGTTTTTTGGGGTGAGGTTCCATAACTAGGGCTGATGATTTACTTCATTTACCATCTGCAAAATGGTGGGATGTACTCTAGGGTTTCCCGTGCTTTAATTCCAAGTAAAAAGAAAGAAAAAATGGACTATTCAGAGTTATTAAAGAGATGGGTCATAAATGAATTTCTTTAAATGGTTTGCATATATGGCGTTTGATTTTCCCAACCACATTAATAATTTGTAAATTTTAAGTCTTAAATAAATTATTTCTAATAAAAATAATGAGATATAATCCAACACATTAACATAATTATTGAATTCTATTTAGTTATATGCATTGATACAAGTTTATGAATGTATTGCTCTTTTGAAATTATTTAAGATCTTAATGTATGTAAATATTTTTTTTTTCAAAACAAATTAGAATTAATTGATGATGAGTTCTATGTGGTCCATTTGATTTTCAACCCAAAACTTTTTGTAACTATGTATTACTAAATCAATTACTTATATATGCAATCATCTCATTTAATTTTATCAGCCAGGAATCCATTTATTGACTTTTATATGCCTATTATATGGTTTGATATCAGTGCATAAATGTGACATTGTTGTTTTTGAAAGAAAACTCCATGTAAAAGAAAATGATTTTCCTGATAAAATGTGGAATAATTACTTGATAATGAATGTCAAGTGGACTATTTAGGCTCATTCAAGAGATGAGGCATAAATAGATGTCTTTAAATTTTTTGCACCATAAAATAAGATTATATTTTTCCATCCATAATAATATTATGTAAATTTCAACATTCAAATACATTTGCAAGGTCTTGGATAGATGGTGATCAAGTGTGTTGTTAAGGCACTCCTTGATGTGAAGTCACTGGTTCAATTCCTTGCCCTGATCATGGTGATGTATTTAGACATGATGATGAATATGTAGTCCTACCCAAATTTAAAAAAAAAATAAAAAAAAATAAAAAAAATCCATTATTTACTGAATTCTATTTAGTTATATGCTTCCATAATACATGTTTATAAATGTAATGGGTTATTGAAATAAAATGCTTAATGTAAGTAAAAGTACAAATTTTATAAAATAAATAATTTAGAATTTAATTGATAATTCATTTTAAATGGTTTACTTCTATTTTTAATCCATAACTTTTTATAACTATATATTCTTAAATCAATAACTCATATTTGCAGTCATATCATATAATTATGGTTTTCAAGCTTCTGTGGTTTTCGTTTGTTGAAGAAGTCTCCGGATTATCCACAGTGTTATAAAACATTGGTCGACGTTTCGAATCCCAATGGGGATCCATCTTCAGGACAAGATGTTGAATATGAGACTAAAGATGGACCCCCATTGGGATTTGAAACGTTGACCAATGTTTTATAACATTGTGGATAATCTGGAGACTTCTTCATATCATAGAAGCCAATAACTTAATAAGTTAATTATTGACTTATATTTTCCTATCATGTGGTTTAATATGAGTGTATAAAGGTGATATTGTTGTTTTTGAAATAAAAATCCATGTAAAACAAAATTATTTTCTGAATAAAACATGGAATAATCAATTGATAATGAGTGTTAAGTGGACTTTCAAGGTTCACTGGAGAGATTTCATAAATGATTGTCTTTAGAGTTTTTGCACCATTATTATGAATTTTTTTTTACAAATTACAATTAATCGATCACGAATCTTAAATGGTGCTTAAACAAATTATAATTATTTTATAACTATCTCTAATTGGTTTGGACCTCCCCTTGGTGCTTTATAAAGGCACTAAGGGGACCTAGAAAATTTAGCATAAAAACTTTTTTACTTAGTAACTTTCTAGTATACTAGTTGCAATACAAACTTTGCATGTGAGGCACTCCTTACCAAGTCTTACACCAAGATCCTCATAACACCATCATAGTTTGATCAACAACTCCCCCTCTGGTTTATGGGAAACTTGGGGGTGAGAGTTCTTAGGCACAAGTGTTTTGACATCAAGGAGTCAAGTCTATCATTTGTAACTATAATATCTTGCTTTCATGTTAGACATATTGATATGATTTAATTGATTCCTACTCATAGCTACTTTCACACCCATACTATGTATTGATATTTTTGTGCCAAGAAATTCCATTTTTGACCTATTCACGGGTCTCTAATTGGTTTGAAATTACTAAAAATATTTATCTTATCTTATCTTAAGTTAATATTGTGATTTTTTCGAGAGGCGTTTTACATCCTAGTATGGAAAGACCCCACGTAAACATTTACACTTGTAAATGTTTGTTTACAAGGATATGATAAGGTCCTTGTTAAATGTTTTGGTCATAGACTAGTTAACATAATTTTGAGTCAGTCATTTGATGGGTTTACCAATGGTGCTTTACAAGCCCATAGTATTGCATATCCCATGTTATTTTCCTATGTTATTTGTTATGATGAAGCGTACTTAAATGCTTCAATAAATCCATTATGGAATGTAAGACTACCAGCTTGGATCCATCTTAACTCTAGAATTGATCCCCATTGGCGCTTGCTAGATCTCGATACAAGATAGATCTATGTTGGTTTACAAAATAAATAATGTTAATGAAGTCCTTGTGCTGGTTTTGATTGTTAAAAGAATGAATTTAAACATAATATGGGTCTTATGTAATATATTTTCTTGTCAATTATAAATGCTATCAATGTCCTAAATTATATAATTATAAAATATGATGCTAAAAAAATAAACAAAATTGCTAATAGTACTTGCAATTAAAATTGTTATGGTAATAAACATACTAGTGTAATTATATGATTAAATAAATTTTACAGAGACTTTAAAATTGTGCCAACCTTCTACGAGAATAGTAACTCATCATAAAAAATGCCATATTTACTATAACGAATTATAATTAAATTGGTATATAATACTAATATACAAAATACTCTTGTCACCAACTAATATTATTCAAATTTTTAAAAGGAATCATAAATAATATTAGAATAAATAATGTAAGGAGTCTAAGATTAAGACATCAAATATTTTCTTCTACAAATTTATATAATTTTTTTTTTTATATAGCTTATCATGATAATTTTATTGCAAAAAATGGTGAGCATATACATTCAAATAGTGACCTAATTGATTTTCAAACTTAATCTAGTTAAATTTCTAAATTCTAGTTCCACTCAATAATTCCAAATTTAATGAAATGTGTTTGTTGTTAAAGTCCTTGTAATAGAATTTTTCCAATTTTAATAAAATATGTGTTATAAATTAATAGGGTATTTGAATATCTTCATTCATTTATTGCACAGAGATGTCTTGAGGCAAATTTTGCATAGCTTTAGTAAATAGCTTAAAACCTTCAACTTGTTTTGGAAGGCATCTTATTATATTTTTTTGTGAGCTGTATATTCTAAAAAAATGAACATTCTCTTGTAGAAAAGAATTCTTACATATCTACACAATTGATACTTTGATGTGTATGTTCTTCAACTTCAAAAATCCAAACTTCCACATCGTCAATGTTGAAGTACTCGTGTCTTTCAAATTCTATTTTGCAACAAGCTTCCAATAAATTATTACTTGGATAAATCATTTTACAATAGGAATTAAATTTTGAATTGAAATCCTTCAAAGATGGTATATTAATAGTGGGAAAACCCCTAAACTATTTTCTTGCATATTTATTTATGGAAAACATAAACAACTTCATTAACACATATTCATTGGAGACACCTAGTTGACACATGCATAAAAAAAAATATTTGAATTCCAAGTAGGGCTAGATTATTCTTCTTCTCTAAACTTAGGAAGGAAATATTTCCTTTCCTTAATATCAGGCATAGTATTGGGAAAAATAGGTATATGTGAGAAATTAAGTGGAGAAAACATTGTATCAACCAATGGAACTAATGAACCTTCTAACGAAAGATATTGGAGTCACTATGTCAAAATTTTGAAATGAATTTTTTTCTTGAATACTCTTGTAACTAGTTGTCTGAAATTGTTCACCAGCAAGATCTAGATCCTAATCTTTAGTTATTTTCTATGGAAAGAATTCTTTGAACTGTGTCCCTAATTTTTTTTTTCACTTCATAGGTTGTTCCTCAATGTTATTCTATGGATAAGAACAGTGACAAAGCACCTGATAGAGGAAAATATCCTCCCCACTTTAGTCCTCAAGATATACCTTGGAATAGAGGGGGTAACCCTCAAATTGTAAAAATAATGGTTGTTTGGAGTCACCTTTGAATAGGTTATTTAAGGCACCCTGAATTTCAAGATTCAAAGATTCAATAATAAATAAGTAATAGAAAAAAAAATAGTGTAAAGAAAATGCTCAAATAATTTTTAGGTTGGGACTTCACCACTTGGTACCTTTATCCTGCATTGTAGACACATAATGTTAATAACTGGGAGATGTAGAAGATACATTTTAGATAAAAAAAAATTCATGGCAATCCTTGGCATTGAGAAACTATATATAAAAAGTGTTGTTGAGGGTGGAAGTCTTAAACAGTTCTATTAAGAGAGAAAATGCATGGAAATTTCAAACAAGGTTAAAAACTTGCAAAGGAGAATGAAAATATTTATATTAACTCCAAAAATAAAATAAAAAACCACAAAATATGAATAACCCTTATTTATGGGAAATTATCTCCTTATAATTAACATTCAATATTAAATACTCTACCTGTCATAAAACTCTAAAGAGAAATATCACTCAAAATATTCATATAATAATCAAAGAAGACAAGGAAATGTTTATTATTGTAACAAAAATCACTCAAGATTATAGTGACTAAGAAATAAAAGAGCTTCCAACTTACAAGAAAGTAGTACATAAAACTAAGATAGAAGAAAAAAAATCAATATAGGGCATGAATGCTCCAACTAAGTCTCTCATTTACAAATATAATGGCCCTTTGTGGACTTTAGGAAACTATACTCCCTTGTTGCTCCTGAAATCCAACACCTTTGAAATATTTAATTGTCATTTTTATCCTTGTTGAAAGTTATCTTACAACTTTTGTTCTGTAATTGTTTTTCAAAACTATAATATTAAATAAGTATTTTATTTATTTCTTCCTTCTTGAAGGTTGCTTCATAGGATCATGCATAGTTATAATGAACCAAGCACACTCTATCTTGGTCATGACTGCCTCGAGATACCTCATTAGATCCATTGTCATTGGATCAACCTCATATATTTTTAGATGTAGTTTATCTATATCTTTAGGAAAATATATATCCAGGAGTGTTGGCATAACACATAAATTTTATGTTTCAAAGAAATATATAAGAACTTGAATAGACCATATTTAAATATTCAAGTATCAAGCTTGAGTATACCACTTGAGTATATGTTGTTTTTGGCCGACCAATTGGATGATTGGAAGGTGACATGTGGCAGGTACATGTCAACACTCTAACATGTGGCAGGCTTTAAATCGTTGAATAAAATGACATGGAAAATGGACCACTTGGTAGTCTATGATTTTTTGATCATGGATTGACATGATAGACCCAAAGCTCTCGGGACTTTTTCTAGGACCAATTTTGGTGAGGTTTTCTTATGCATTTTGTTTTAGCAAAAATGTCTAAAAAGAATTTTTTGGACCAAAAATTATCACATCCAAAGGTTCACCCCTTGTGGGGCCCATACCACGATATTAGAGTACTAGGGTACTAGAATGAACACATATTAGTGTAGTTTGATATGGCATAATATAGTGTGATGGGAAATAACCATCAGTTGCTACTAAGGAAGAAAAAATATATCATTTATGGTTCTATCTACTAGGTTTAGGGAACATACCAATACCAAGATGGTTGCAAATGGAGTATACTAGAGTGGTATATAGTATGGAGATAAGGACAAGGTCATATCCCGCAGTCTTGGGAGCTCATACGTCAAGCACTTGGAGCTAAAGATTTCATAGGGTCTCTAGTATTTGATATATAAGCACTAAGTCACAATGCTAGGTTACAAGACATTGAAGCCTAGAACTTAAGGGCTGCGAGTCTAGGTACAATTCCAATATAGTGTGCCTAGATGTAAACGTCACAATTACAACTCATCAAAGTTATACCAAAGGACTTGGCCATGCAAGGTATGGTTGTGTAGAGTTAAAGGGGTCAAGCACCTATGGTTTAATTGGTTTGAAAAAAAGGGATATAAAATATAAATAAGCACTATACAGGTAATATTAAAGTGTTTAGCTCTAAAAGGCACTAAGGAAGAGAAAAAATTTCTTAACAAAACCATAGTTAAAACATGATGCACACTTCTAAAGTTGAGATAAGTGAACTTGACGTGAATAAGAAGAGATTCATGTGTAAGAACTTGGGAAAATTAGATAATAATATGTGCAAACAAGTTATGGCATGCTAAAGAGGTCAAAAGATCCATAATACCATGTATTCACCACCCCTCTCAGTATAATCATGATTCCAATAATTGGTATCGAAGCAAGTTCCTTTGGAAGCAGTATAACCACTGGAAGGAAGATCTCAAAGGGTCCATGGTTAGTCAGATTGGATTTTACACAGACAAATCACCATTCTTGAATTGATCAAATTATGTAATCTAGAAGGTAAGAATTAATTATTATCTTATGGCTCTTGAATTGGATGTATGGAAATCTATAATGGATGGAAAGAAGAACAATAAGTATAATATAGAAGCCATGAATGCCATATTGGGTGGAATTGCAAACTTAAATTATGATAATGCGATTTATTGTGAAACAATAAAATAAATGTTGAATAAGTTGTAATGCATCTATAAGTGAGATCATATGCAAAATACATATGAAAAAAAGATAGAAAATTTGTATTAGAAAGAATAATTACAAAAATACTTAAAGAAGATCAAATATCATGACTGCTCAAGTAATGAATTAGGTAAGGATGAAGCCAAAATCAAGAGGAGGCTACAAAAGGGATTAGGAAAAGAAAAAAAAAGACATTTTATTCTTATACATGGAAGAAAAGGTGATCTATAAGTTTTTGTGGATATTCCACTGGATAGTTTGTCACAACAAATATGATTAATTATACTTAAAAATATAAAATCTACATTATGAGGATTTATTTTTCATTATATTTTTGTATCTATAAATTACTACTTATTTTGTATGCATGCAAATTATAATTATGTAGAAAATAGAGAATGGATATAGAAAATTTCACAAACTACAATTGCCACAAGAGTTATCATGGGAAACCTTTTTGGGAGAAAACCCAACTGGAAGGTGTTGGCTTGAGGGTTTCTAGACCCCGGTTCAGAGTAGATGTGCTACCAAAAAAACCATCTATTACTAGCCCTTTCATCAACGATCTGCTGTGCAGACCATAGTCTCACCCTAGGTAATATTATGGGATACTAGAACCATGTTTCTACATCCAGAGGGACTATGGATTGTGGCTTTAGGGCTTATCCTCACTTAAGGCTTATTCAGAGCTTCATCGAATCAATATGCTAAATATACAAACGTTGTTCAAGAAATCTCCTTACCTATCTTGCGCACTGCGCCTTTCTATCTTAACAATAATTATTCGTCCTATAAAGCAACAATATAACCTTCACGATGAAATCACAGAGATAATATACAGAAAACCATGAGCTAGTGCAAATAACTTATAAAAAAAATAACATCAAAATAATTAGAAAATAGTTAGATGTGCCTTCAAGTACTTATTTATTAAGGAATATATTTCAAATATAATCCTTCTTGCCTTGTGCACACAACTAGAGGGGCCTAGACACAAAACTAGAGACTTACCAAGGTCTTCGCACACACAGCCGCAGGAGCATTTCCCTTTTCCCAAAACATAGAAAGATAATGAAATTACAGACTCAATTCATTCATAGGAATTACATATCGATGTCCTTGTCTCACTAAGATAGCTCTTTATATAGCTTTACCCTTTTGCAATACCATGGTACGAAAACCATGGGCAGAGCTTAAAATATTCAAAACAACCCCATTCTTTTACAAAATAAGGGACTTTGACCCACCACAAATCCCCTGTGACTCTTAAACATCTGCACGAAGCGTGCTCAATTCCTCAAAATGTGGACCTTTGACAAAAATGAGACCAAGAGGTACCCTACCCAACAGGGCCCCAACATAAATATTTGACTCGTCTTGAGTCACTCATCTAGTGCACCCTGATTATTTGCTCTGATGCTGCTCAATGCATCTTTCAATGGTTTAATTCTCTCAGCCTCGCGTACCTCTTCCAGCAGCTTCTCTATGGCTAGATCTATTTTTTCTAAATAATGTCTCTATGTGTGTTCCTTATCATCTTTATGTATCCACTATCTACGATAGATGACTAGATTCTACTTCCTAAGGTTGTCTTCGAACAGAGATAATATGTCCTTTCTTTCATAGCTCATCGATCCGACTTTGCAAAAAAAATTCCATCTTCTCCTTCAGCATGTCGAATATATTTTTACATTCATCATCCCAATAGTACATAACATCCTTCTTTAGTACCTTCTCCATCAGCACAATGATCTGCGCATATGCCTTTATATACTTCCTATAGTAGTGTGTATGTCCCATCGTTGTGCGTGGTTGTTTTATTGACTTAGGGTCTTCCAGATTCACAATAACGACAATATTCAAGGGGTCTGCTAGAAATCCATGTTTACAAACAAAATTCCCAAATAGTATCCCAAAAGGTACACAAAATATGCATTTCTTCTAGTTCAGTGATATTTGATACAGCCTGCATGTTTCTAACATCGGCCTTAAGTTAGCAATATGTTTCTTCAGCAGTTTGAAGACTATACAATCATCAAAATAAAACTCCAATAACTTGTGTATATACTCCTTAAAAGTTGCAACTACTACTCTAGCGAAAATTTCTGGGGAATTCTTCAATCCAAAAGGCATGGATGTATACTGAAAATATCTGCATACAGTGGAAAAGGTAGTCTTACTGTTGTCTTCTGGTGAAATTCTAATCTAATGGTACCCTGAAAACCCATTTGTAAAAGAGTAGGCCTCCTTCCTCCAAAATTCTCCAAAACTTCATCTGTAAAAGGTGTATGAAATGGGTCATGCACACATGCATCATTCAGCTTCCTTAAATTAACACAAATTATGATTTCACCATTTTTCTTCTTCTCCCAAAAAACCATAGGACTTACCCATTCATATGCCTCCACATGTTCAACTATTCCAACCTTCAGCATCTTCTCCAACTCTTCCTTCAAATTTTCGTTATATTTTTGGTTCAACCTATATGGTCGTTGTTTCACAAGCTTCACATATGGCTTCAGATTGATCCTCATAACTCTGGGGTCTCCTACTATTCCCTTCATCTCGGATAACTTAGTGGAAAAGAGCTCCTGATACTCATGTAACAGTTCTGCAACCTTGCTAATTGTATCTACATCCCAATAATATCCAATAAGCACGAACTTTTATTCCTCTTTTGTCCCTATATTCACTTTTTGTGTCTTCACCAATTGCGCTGTTTCAAGCATCTCAAGTTCTGATCCAACAACCTCATGTTGTCCTTCTGATTCTAGAATATTAACATTGCATAGATCTTCCTCATTCTCTTCTATTGTTAGATTATAACATTCTAAAGAAATTTACAACTGAGTAGCCAAAGTAGGTTGTGTCGAGGTTGGCTCAGCTGGATTCTTGAAAATATTCACGTGGACCGCTTGAAGTGCTTCGTTGATGTACTCATAGAAATATTCAAAACTAAAATTCATTAGAAATCCTTCGACCAAGTACTCCAAATTTGTTGTCCCATGTCACAGCTCAGTTTCAAGATACCAAATCATAGGGACTCCTCCTAATGTGTGAATGAATGTATGTACCCATTCTGGTGTTGGATCTCCACACCACATCGTAGTCAATTGGTATATATCTCTTGTAGGGTCATCCTCACCATCATAATTTAATTCAATTCTAGTATTTACTTGACCAAATCTGATCTTCATAAATCTGTTGTACTCTCTCCAACTTCTAAAGTTTCCTTTATGTGTATCCCAACATCTAGTGGGTGTAGATCTCAGCGTGATATCCATAGCTTGAAACCTTTTTTCTTCAGGTGCCGCTTCTTCAAATTGATCCAGAAATTAATTGACATCTCCTATCCCATCATAGTAAGGTAAATTACATACCTATATAGTGATGCAGCGAACTGATATCTTAAGGTGGTTACATCTCATTGTAGTAACTTCATGCATCCTATTTTTCCAATGCTCCAGCTCTTCATCATAATATGAATTGCATGAATTTTCCTTCTCCCAGCTCAGCCTTCCATCTGCATTAGGGTTGATCCAACTTCATTCTTTACAGTCAGATTATAGATATTAATGATATTCCCTTCACAGTATTAATCTCGAACAGGTTTTGTATATCGTGCTCCTTTTGATGGATCTAGAGGAATAATGACCCTTAGATCACCTTTCTCAAATACTATCCTACTCCTTTTTAGGTCAATTATTGAATTAATATCAAAGGCCCAATCCAATCCATGTAGCACTAGACATGGATTTATATCATCTACAATCTCAATAACTTCAAAATCTGCCATCGCGCGCACTCCTTAAATGTCTACTACTACACCAGCTAATCTTCCCACAGGAATAACTTGTATTGATTAGTCAGTCTCAACTATATCGGCAACCATTGCATCTTCGGTCTTCCCATTCATTCCCACGTTTTATTTTGAAATACATTGGAATTTGATCCCATGTCAATAATTACTTTATCCATGTTGTAGTCTCCAATCTGCGCAATTAACCTGATTTCTATGCCTGTCCTTTTATTATGCCAGATCAACTTTTTTGTTGCACGCGGTTCGCTACGCGACTCTTCTCTTTTAGTGTCGTAGTCTATCATCTCCTGGAGACTTGGTACAACCTTTTGATCTCACAACAACTTCATGCAGGTCTACAAAAAATATTTCAATATGGCTAGATCAAACTCCTTTATTATAGCCATAACTTTGTCATTGTTCTTCTGAGATATGAACTTTGGTTGAGGTTGTGGCTCTGGCCTAGATTTCAAAGCTCTAGGTTCCATGAAACTCTTCTTTTCCTCCAAAAACATATCATTTTCTCGTTCCATATTGAACCCAGTGTTCTTATCTCCATCTTTCCAGACCCAGGCGTCCTCCATAGGCTTCTTGCCTACTTCATTATCTTCTCCAATGGTTGCGCCTGTTGTAACGTTATCTATTTTTGATAAGTTAGCATAATTAGTCAAATAATTTTGAAAATGTTAATGTAGGATATGGATGCAAAATATTGAAAATTTTAAAAATGTTAGCAAACTTTTATATTTTATAGGCATCCATATCAATAAAATGGTAGATGTTAGATGCCCTAATTAAAGAAGGAAAATGAAATAAAATGTTAGGGAAGCAAAAAGAAAAGGAAAGCTTCATTTATGTTTTTTAAAATTTCACTGGCTTCTAGTATAAATGCGCCATAAAATAAGAACGATATATATGGTTTAAAAACACTATCATAATCATTTTTTACCCATATCCTAAGTTTTAAAACCATATTAAAATCACCCTGCCATTCATCCCTTTTATTTTTCATTTCCCTAAGTCACTCCCTTTTATTTTATTACTGCACACTCATATCACTTTTCGCATCGAAATATCTCAAAGTCCTTCAATTTCCATCTCCTACAAACCTTCTGAAACGTGATATGTGATGATGGTGGGACCCATTCACTTGCAGCTTCATATTCCTCAAATACATTATAAACCATTTACTTATGATTTGGGCGTGATTAACACTTTACCTTTCACCTTCCGCCGAACCACACCTTTCCACATCACAAATAATATTTCGCAGATTGATAAACATACCTCATTGCATATCCCCGAAAATAACTTATTCCATTCCACCCACCTTTAAAACTTGCGATCACCGATGTGCGATATGTATCGCTTCGCATAGATCTTAACTTTTCACTCATCGCATCGCAACTTTAAAGGTTTAATCATATTGAAAAATTTATCTGGTCCCGACCATGATTTGCGATGCGGTTGGCCCCACCATGATTGTCCTCCCACCATGTCACCTTCGCACTTCACATCGCATCACCAATCCCAGTCCTCATAACATAAACCTTAAAACATGTGATGTGCGATATTTATATGGATGCGATGAATTTCATAACTAAAGCCTACATAATTTCAAGTCAGGGTATATGGGTTTTTTACGCTGTTTTGTGAAAAAAATGGCTAAACACGACAGAAAGGACTCGAGTAGGATAAAACCCGACAAAGAGAAAAATGTGTTCATTCAAAAACTATGATAATATAACATTAATATTCATGATAAAATAGATTTTTCCAGCACAACACTCAATTTTCTAGCGCAGTACCAAAAAGGTGGTGACTCAGCAAGAGTCTTCCAGCAGAATAGGGCCAGAAACGCAGATGCACTCCTTTTAGATCGATTTCTTTCCTTTCTTGTTAGTTTTTAAATATTTTTAGTATGCCTTGTCACTCAGGAATTGATTGTAATTTGTTGTATTTTTGTTTAAATACTTCATTCATATAAGTATTCGAGGTTGCACCCTTGAGCGAGTTATCAAACAGATTTGTAATAGTTGAAGCATTTTTTATTGAATAAAATATTATGGATTTACTTCATATGGCTTGTGTTCCTATGAGTTATTTCTATTTATTTTTTCATTATGTATTCTTCATATGATTTAATTCATTAACAATTATCCAATTGGAAATTTAATTGAATCTCAGTTTCATTTCTGATTCGTTGTGAAGTTGTTATTGGATTAAGAGATTAATTTACAAAGCTATCTGTTATTGTATATTCCTCCTGAAATTTAATTACACAAGGTTCCTGTTATGATTTGATTAAATTTTGTTGATTATGAAAACATAGTTTTCATAATTCCTGCTTATAAATGGTGAAATAATCTATCTGAATATTAAATCATTTATACTTCTCCACATTCTTTTTATCCATCCCACTTAAAATAAAATTAACCATATGTATTTAAAGAAAATCCTTTTATTTTATCAAGGATCTTTCTAAGTTAAAAGCACATGTTCAAAAAATTGTTCGTTGGTCATCCAACTATTAAAAAAAACAAATATTTTAGATTCCTTGGCATAACTTATCAACCTTAGGTTATCTTAAAGGAAAAAATCATATTGGCACTGTTGTCGAGGAGACGAAGAATTGAAAGATAAATTTTCCCTGGGGAAACGATTTTCCCCTTTCCTTTAAGGTGAATAAAGGATAAGGATATAGGTCAAAACCTTTCACCTGGCGATTCCACTGGTTCAAGCTAGATCCCTTTAAGCACACTAGATCTCATTATGATTCTGAGATTGTTAACCCTTTACCAGATCTAGAAAGACTTATTAGGGAATCCTCTTTGATAAGAAAACAAAACATTTATGCTTCTTCCCCTTCAGCTTTACACCCTAAATAATTTTTTTCTGTCAATCCCTTTTCAGTTATATCATCTCATCCTGATTTGACTCAAGTACCTCCTAGAGTTTATGAAATTTATTCAAAAGGAGTAGATCTTCAGTCAGCCTTGTTGACAGAATCACTTTAGTCATATCAAGTTCCACCTTTCCCTTTAGACTCACCTACATCTGAGATGGAATTGGGCTTACATTTACATGAATTTAAGCCTATATATTTTTTCACTCCAGTTTATTATTCTATTCCATCAACCTCTACTAAACAAGAAGAGACATTTTCTGTCCATTCTAATCTTTTATTTGAATATAAGAAAATTTTACACCATCAACGCAAAATTTGATTGTTAAAATCCCTTTGAGATCGTCACTTCCTCCTCCTCCTTCATACTCTCCTCCATCCTCTAATACTCATTCACCTACATATTCATCATCATTTGAAATGGCTTCTCAACCCATTATACAAGCAAGGTATGATGCTCTTATTCTTCCTAACATCGTGGGAAATTTTTCTGATGGATATATTAAACATTTACTAAGAGTTAATGGAGAAACAGGTCCCTCAGCAGAGGATCATATAGAAGCGTTCTTAGATTTTGTTGATAATATGAATATCAAGCATGAAGATGTTTATATGAGATCATTTGTACAGTCTTTAGAAGGTAACGTTAGGATTTGGTTTCGGAAACTTAGAGTTGATTCTATTCGAACATGGAATGAACTTGTAACTATATTTAAAAACCAATGGGAGGTAAAGAAAAATGTTGTTTATTTTCTCACTGAATTCAAAGAGTTAAAGAGAAATCCTGGTGAACCAGTTGCTGAATTTATTAAGAGATTTAACAAACTTTACCAAAAAATCCCTGTTGATTGTAAACCTTCAGTAGTAGCTACAAAGGTCAGATTTTCTAAAGCATTCGATGATGAATTTGTAGTTATGCAAATGGAAAGAGTTTCTAACACATTACAAGACATGCAGACTAATGCTATTGAGGTAGAGGCCAATAGGTCAGCTTCTGGTAAAATTAAAGCTAAAGAAGAGAAGGAACAAAGAAAGTTAAAAGCTAATCTTGATGAATCATGCTATTCTAAATCCAAACTTGAGGATCAGAAAATTGATGAAATAACAGCTTTAATTAGAAATATTTCCAATAGAATCTCTAATATTGAAACACAACCTAGATATTCTCAGCAAATTGCTGTCAGACCTCAAAATCAAAATCAAAATCAATCTTAGAGAGCTCCTCAACTTCAGATTCTTTAGATACCAGATCAAAACATTCAACCTCCTTTGTTGATTGATGACCAAAAACCACAAGATATTGGTCCTGTAATCACAGAAGATATCAATAATTTTGATTCTTCAGTAGAGCAGGTTGCCATAGCCCCTTCATCTTCATCACAGTCTTTGAAACAAGAACAAGAAGATACTCAACTTTCATAATACCAAGCATTTTCTAAATTTCTTATTGCAGAGTTAAATAAAAGGTATGATCTAAGATCAAGATCAAGCCCAGGTAGACCTCCAAAATATACCACAATCATCGAACCTAAATAAAATCTATTCAAACACAAACTCCAACACCTCAGACTACATAGTCATCCACTGAAACTGTTTCATCTCATAAAATCATTTTTACAAATTTTAATATTGAAAAGGAATTGGAAAGGGTTAAGATTCCTATACCTTTAGTAGAACTTTCCAAAAATATTGGTTATAAAAATCAAGTGTCTAAATGGATACAGTCTTCTAGTGTACATGTTGAGGGAAATATTATAAGTTTTCAAGATGAAAATCCCTCAATAGTCTTTGGCCCTAGTTATGATATGATCGATGAGATTGTTCCACCATTTTATGTGACCTTTAAAACTCATGACTTCTTATCGTATAACTGTATGATTGACTCTGGTGCTTCACACAATCTTATGCCAAAGGTAATCATGGACCAGCTTCAATTTCAAGTTACTCATTCCTATCATGATATTTACACTTTCGATTCAAAGAAAGTACCATGTCTAGGATTGATCAAAGATCTAGTTGTGACCTTAGCCCAAATACCTGTCAAGATTATAGTATTATACATTGTTGTTATTGATATTACACCAAAATTTGGCATGCTTTTATCTAGATCATGTTGTGCTAAACTTGGGGGATCACTTCAGATGGACATGTATTTTGCTACTACTCCAATCTATGGAGGTGAGCATTTAAGGTTATATACAGAATTCATATTTCTCCACACTGTTTGTAGAGTTGGTCAAGAAAAAAACCACCCTATCTATGCAATAGATCAAGATTTCAATTTCTTTCAGTTATCTTCCCAAAAACCATCAAACAACCAACTTGCCATTTAAAATATAGTTTCTAAACCAGATATTGTAGAATCAGATATCTGGAAACTTTATTTTCATGGGTCTTGCTCAAAGGAAGGAGCAAGAGAAGGAATGATTTTAATTTCACCAAACAAAGAAGACATTACTTAATCATGTAAACTTGAATTTGAGGTTACCGATAATGTGGCTGAGTATGCAGCTTTTCTTTTTAGTTTTGAGCTGGAAAAAAGTTTAAAGGTTAAAAACTTGAGTGTTTTCTCTGATTCTGAGCTTATAGTCAAGCATGTTAGAAACTTGTGTCAAACTAAACACCTTAGCCTTAGATCTTATAGAAACGAAGTTTGGGATACCATTGAAAACTCTTTCCTTGGATTCAACATAACTGTTATTCCCAGAGATGAAAATATGCATGCTGATTCACTTGTTTTTTTAGCAAGCTCTTTCAAAATTCCTCGGCTGGTATCTTTAGAGTACCAATTTCAAGTTAAATACAGACCACCAATCCCTGATAACCTTAAAAATTGGCAGATTTTTGAAGATGACAAACAATTAAAGTCTTTCCTTCAAGTCATCGATGAATTCTCAAATATGCAAATTGAAGAAGATCAAAGAGATATTGAAGAATTAAATCACAAAAATCTAGACAATTCATTTAATCCTAAAATTCTTGATCATGATATCATCCAATTATCTAACAATTTTATTCCTAAAGGATTAATTCCATTGGAAAAACTATTGGATGACAATGATGTCTCTAAAAATCCTTTGTCGAAATCACCTAAAGAAGAAATTGAAGAATGCAATATTGGGACTTTAGATGATGTAAGAAATGTTAATTTATCATCAACCTTGCCTTTTAATGTGAAACTCAAATACTTGAATCTTCTTAAAAATTACAAAGATGTGTTTTCCTGGTGTTATAGAGAATTAAAAACTTATGATACAACTTTGATAGAGCATAATATTCCTTTAAAACCAGAGGCAAAACCTTTCCAACAGAAATTGAGAAGAATTAATCCCATACTACTTCCAACCATTGAAAAGGAACTCAAAAAGTTGCTTGATTCTCATATCGTTTTACCTTTAAGGTATTCTAATTGGGTAGCTAACCTAGTTCCAGTCAGGAAAAAGAATGGTGAGATTGTGCTATGTGTAGACTTCTGAAACTTGAACAAAGCATCCTTAAAAGATAATTATCCATTTCCTAAAATGGATTATTTACTTCAGAAAGTTTGAGGATCCAGTAGGATTTCTTTGCTAGATGGATTTTCGGGTTACAACCAAATCATGGTAAGTCAAGTTGATCAAGAGAAAACTACTTTCACCACTCCTTGGGGTACATTTATGTACACTAGGATTCCATTTGGGTTAACTAATGCTAGAGACACTTTTCAGAGAGAAATGGATCTAGTGTTTGTAGGTAAAACCTTTGAATTTACTGTTATTTATTTGGATGATATAACTATTTTCTCTGATTCTGATGAAAATCATTTAAAATAGTTGAGCAAGGTTTTTAAAAGGTGCAAGAAATTTGGCATATCCATCAATCCGAAGAAATCATTATTTTTTGTGAAGGAAGGGAAATTACTAGGGCATATATTCTCCAAGGATGGAGTTATAATTGACCCAAAGAGAGTATGAGCCATTCAGACTCTATCTCTACCAATAAATAAGAAGGAGATTCAAACCTTCCTTGGAAAAATTAATTTTCTCAGAAGGTTCATCCCCAATTATGCAGAGATAGTAAAGGACATAACTGGTATACTAAATAAAAACAATGAAGTCAAATGGACAATTCCAGCTAAGTATGATTTCAATCAAATAAAAAAGGCAATATTTTAAGCTCCTACATTAGCTAGTCCTGATTATTCTTTACCTTTTAGCATATTCTCATCTGCATCCAAAAAACCTTAGCTCTTTTACTTTTACAAAAGAACTCCAATGGTGATGACCAACCTATAGCCTTCTTTTCCAAAGTTATGAGGGATGTTGAACTTAGGTACGATATTATGGAAAAGCAAGCTTATGCCTTAATCCAAGCCCTCAAAGCCTTTAGAACCTATGTCCCGCATTCACACATTGTTTCCTATGTTCCCAATCATGATGTCAAAACTATTTTAACCCAGCTTGATACTGATGGAAAAAGAGGAAGATGGATTGATAAAATCCGTGAATTTGACCTTGAAATTAAAACCACAAAGCTAGTAAAAGGCCAAGGTCTGGCCAAATTATTAGCTAAATCCAACTGAAAAGTATTAGGGATAAATATGGTTGCTGAAAAGTCATTGAGAGAGAATCCACAAGAACCTTCCTCAAAATCAAGGGAGAATCCACAAGAACCTTCCTCAAAATCAAGGGAGAATCCACAAGAACTGCCCTCCATATCAAGAGAGAATCCATAAGAACCTCTCTTAATATCAGGAGAATCGACAAGAACCTCCTTTTGTTATGGAAGGAGAGAACCCACAAGAACCTCTTCCTTCAGATCAATCCATTCTTGTTCACATAGATCAAAAGTATCTACTCTCATATTGATATTCCGATATTGTGCAGTTTCTCAGAGATTTTCAATGTCCAACTGATCTTAATTTGAAGCAGTGCAAATCTCTAAAGCTCAAATCAATAAAATATTGCATTATCAATGCTAATATATACTATTTTTCTTTGTTAACTGAAAATGAAACATAGGGAATTATAGATCAATATCAAGACCCTATAAATATTATTTTTCTTTGTTTAACTGAAAATGAAACATAGGAAATTATAGATCAATTCCATGTAGGATTTTGTGGTGGACACTATGATTAGAGAGAAACAGCCTACAAAATTTTGAAAGAAGGTTTTTACTGGCTTTCACTTTTCAAAGAAGTTGGAGCAAGAGTAAGAAGTTGTGTAGAATGTCAGTTATTTGCAGGGAAACAAAAACTGTCAGCACTTCCTTTGGTTCCAGTATCAGTTGATGCTCCTTTTCTGCAATGGGGTTTGGACTTTACTGGGGAAATTCATCCACAATAAAGTAATCAACATATATGGATTCTAACCGCTACTGATTATTTTACCAAATGGGTAGAAGCCATACCTTTTAAAAATGAAACTGATATTGTTGTGATTAAATTACTTGAAGAGAATATCTTATCAGGATTTGGATGTTCTCAACAAATTGTAATAGATAATGCAACAGCCTTCAACAGTTTTAAAATGATAGAGTTATGTCAAAAAAATCAAATCCTACTACATCATTCTACACCATATTATCCTCAGGGTAATGGACTGTTGAACCCTTAGTTAAACTGAGAGGGGGGGGAAGTGAATCAGTTTAACACATTCATGGTCTTTTAAAACCTTTCCCTTAAAACTTATTATACTTTATTAACACCTTCATTTCATGATCAACATAATGTGTGAGCAATATTTATTTGTAAGCAGCAATTAATAAGAAGATTAGATAATGTACCTGCAGTCTTAATATGTTAGCAACAAGTATTAGTAGAATAGATATACCATATCAGCACATAAACATCATGCACATAGACACCAGATATAAGTGGAAACCCATAAAGGGAGAAAACCACATCTTATTATTGTTGTGATGCAAAGGCAAGCTCCAAATCCCTCTCACCACTGTTTTTTCTGCAGGCACCGACCTACAGGAGGCACCAACCTCAATTCTACAAGCTACAACTTGCAAGGAAGCTCCAAATCCCATCAATTTTCTGCAGGCACCAACCTACAAGAGGCTCCTACCTCAGTCAGCTACAACTAACATCTATCAAGCTACAACTTGATAGGGAAGCTCCAACTTCCTTACTCTTTCAAAATAAACACACTTGCTGATTTACCTTGGATATCAGCTCTGTTCTGTACCATCTTCTCTGCTATTCATCAATTATCATATCAGACCTGCATCATCTCTGCTCAGCCCCTTCTTCTTCTCTGCTCAGCTCCTCCTTCTTCTTGTCTTTTCTCCTCAATTATTCATACTCTGCATTCTCTATATTCACACTCTCTGACCTCTTGCAGCTTGCTTATTCTCTTCAACTCTCTTTAATTTTGTTGCACACTCTCTTCTTTTCTCATTCTGTTTTCATCAACCTTTTCCCCTTGGATATTATCCTATTTTATACAAACTAGCTTCATGGCTAGTTGTATTCTACTAGGAATTCGAAATGGACAACCATGTCTCTTTGCCTTCTGCCTTCTCATCTCTTTTATCCGCTCATTCAGAAAATATAACAACATGCATTAATTTCAATATTACAGTGGGAGCTTTGTTTTCCTCCGGAGACTTCCCAATGCATCACAAACAATATAAACCAATTAAAATATTACATTTAATTACAATGAGAGCTCCAGCTCACTCATACAGCCTTTTGGATCGCTGCGCATTTGTCTTTTCTTTGACTGTGTTTGTCCCTTTCTCTCCTCTGTATGCCTTTTTGTTTATGGCTGCTGCGTAACTCCTGAATTTATGAACTGCATTTTTTTATTTTTATATCAGCGCTTATATATATATATATATATATATATATATATATATATATATATATGAAATTGCTGACTGTAATTCTGGACAAATTCCAATGCTCTGTACATAGAAAATGTCTTGTTGATGTGGCGAGTTCCGCAAGCGGAACATACATACATCACGGCCTTTGTTTTATGGCCCGATGCGATTGCACACATTGCAATCGTTTTACATTCACAATAACCCTCCACCTTAAGCTGAGGCCCGTGGGTCCATAGGCCACGTGGCATATTTAAATACAGTCGTAACAATCGTTTTATATATCTAACAGCGCCCCTTTTTAATATAACTATTGGGAAGTTTCAACCAACGCGTATGATATCCATGGTCCTTTTATAATACAACACTTTAATAATGTCGCCCTCTCTTCAATGTATTATGATAATTAAACTCCTTTCTTTGCACTTTAATGTATATGAACCCTTTCTTATGTAACTTCCGGTGATATAATAATAGACCTATTTAACATAGGAAACAACCTTTCGGGCCCACTTGCCGATATTTGACTATCCGCTAATGCAATGAGCTGCCTCCGATTTGATGCGATGCGATGACTCCTTCTCCGATGCGATGAAACTCCTTGCAAATGTTTCCGATTGCGATTAATCGCAATCGCGACTTCCATTGAGTTTCTCCGATGCGATGTATCACTCTTTGATTACTTCTGATTGCGATTAATCGCAATCGCAAATTGCATTGTCATGCTCCGCTGCCACACTTTCACTCCGATGTGATTGACCAGTGCCGATTCGATTAGACTGTAACTCAAACATATAAAGTCATAACTTATAGACCCATCTGGTCCGGAACTCAATCGCAATCTAAATCCTTTATTGTCATGCTCCAATAAGATTGGGCTGGACTTCAAATACTTGTTACTCATGGTTTATAAGCCCATCGGGTCTGGGCTTCAATCGCAATCGCAATCCTTTGTAGCATGTTCCGATATTCCACCTTTTTCCAATGTGATTAGTCACTATTCACCGGAACTCAAGGTATATATAAATTGTAGTTTATATACCCATCGGGTCTGGACTTCATCGTAATCGCAATTTTCTGTTTATATGTTCCGTTGCCCTTATAATCTCCGATGCGATTGGGAAAGGGTCCCACCTTATGATACTTTGATTCTTTGATCATAAAGCGCTCCATATGAATTAATATATATAAAATTTGGACCTTTGTGAAATATGTAATGCGCTGCATATATATGTATTGTGATGCATATATATATATATGCTTTTATGTTCCAGCTTTAGAGTATCCTCCAGTGGGGTAGGCAATTCTCGGAATTTATTTATATATATATATATAACGCCCGGCTGGGTAATGATTCCCGGAATAAGGTTTTATATATACATACATTGCCGCTTGGGTTATGATTCCCAGAATTATATATATGTATCCTTTGCTGCTCTAATCTTTAGTGTATCTTCTAGTGGGGTTAGGCGATTCTCGGAATTTGTTTGTATAAGTATATATATACTTGCCGCTTGGGTTGTACTATTCCTGGAATATTATGTATGTTTGCACATGGTTCCATTCCATAAAAAAAACGCATCTATGTTCACTGCCTCTACCTCTTCCTCTGCCTTTGCTGTGCTTCTTTCTCTGTCTCTGTCGTTTCTTCTTTCGCTGCTTCTGCTGTTTTGACTGTTACATTTCAACAGTCTTCCTCTTTGCTGCCTCCTTTCTCTGTCTCTGTCTTTTCTGCCTCCATTTCCATGATAACGGCTCTGCCTCTATATTCACAGCCTCTGCCTCTGTTCTTCGCTGTGCCTTTTCTCATTATTAGTTTCTTTGACCACTTCATGGTTTCCTTACCATTTAGGCAATGCTCCAACTCATCCCCAAGCAATTCAATTACCTTCATTTGATACTAATATCCTCACTGCTCTGCAGCACCACCTCATTTTTCTCCTACTGCCTTTGTTCCTTCTATGCTGCCTTGCTACCTCTCTACTTCTTTGCTATCTCTGCTGCTTTCTTTACTGCCTCTGCTACTTGTCTTATGCTCTCTCTGCTGCCTCTGCTACTTCTTTGACTGATGCTTCTCCTTACTTATATTTTTTCTGTCTCTGCTACCTCTCTTTTTTCTTCCTCTGCTCCTTGGCTGATGTTTTAGGTGCTCCGCCTTTGTCATCTAATTTTCCATCAATGACAACATTTCCAACAAGGACTTGCAGAATTTTCCAACAAGAGCTTAGTTAAGTTCATTAAGAATACTCTTGAAGATCATAAAAAGAGTTGGGACAACCACTTAATCCATGCCATTTGGGAAAATAGAGTTTCTCCTAAGAGGTCAACAGGAAAGTCTCCTTTCCAATTAGTTTATGGTAAGGAAGTAGTTTTTCCTACCCATTTAGATTTACTTTTTATGATATTTCTCCAGGAATATTATGAAGAAAAATATGATTTCTCAAGAAGGATTAATCAAATTATTGAGTTGAATGAAGACAGGGATGAAATTCAGTATCAGCTAATAAAATAATAGAACAAGATGAAAGAGGTGTTTGAAAGAAAAGAAAGAGAAATAAATTTTAAGAAAGGTGACTTTCTTCTCAGATGGGATACAAGGAGAGAAGACAAAGGGAAACATGCTAAATTTGACAATTTATGGTTTGGTCCATTAAACATTGTAGAAGTCAAAGGGAACAATACATTTATTCTACAAAATTTGGAAGGAGAGTATTCCTCATTTCCATTCAAAGGGAAGTACTTGAAACATTATATTCAGTATTGATTCTCCATTTCATTTAACATCTGTAAATATTCAGAGAGTTTATTTATTTTTGAAAATTGCAAGTGAGTATATGTTTCAACAAGACTCCATAGCCCGAGGAGAAGGCTTTTGGATTTTCTTGTTCTCTGCATCCCACAGGGGGAAGCAGTCCCTAGATGGAGCCAATGTTGCAACACTATCTAGTTTTGATAAGTTATAATAATTAGTCAAATAATTTTGAAAATGTTAAGCTAGGATATGGATGTAAAAGAATGAAAAGGTTAAAAATTTTAGGAAAATTTTATATTTTATAGGCATACATATCAATTAAATGATAGGTGTTAGATGCCCTAAATATATAAGGAAAATGAAATAAAATATTAGGGGAGAAAAAATAAAAGGAAAATTGCATTTAGGTTTTTTAAAATTTTCACTGGTTTCTAGTCGAAATGCGCCATAAAAGAAGAATGATTTATATGGTTTAAAAACACTATCCTAAGCATTTTTTACCCATATCCTAAGTTTTAAAACCATATTAAAATCACCTCACCATTAATCCCTTTTATTTTTCATTTCCCTAAGTCATTCCCTTTTATTTTGTTACTGCACACTCATGTCACTTTTCACATCGGCATATCTCAAGTCCTTCAATTTCCGTCTCCTACAAACCATTCGAAATGTGATACGCGATGATGGTGGGACCCATTCACTTGTCGTTTCATATTCCTAGAATACATTATAAACAATTTACTTATGATTCGGGCGTGATTAACACTTTACCTTTCACCTTCTTCCAAACCACAACTTTCTGCATCGCAAATAATATTTCACACATTGGCAAACATACCTCATTGCATATCAGCGAAATAACTTATTCCATTCCGCCAACCTTTAAAACTTGCGATCGCCGATGTGTGATATGTATCGCATCGCATAGATCTTAACTTGTCGCTCATTGCATCACAGCTTTAAAGGTTTAACCATATTGCGAAACTTATCTGGTCCTGATTGTGATTTGCGATGTAGTTGGCCCCACCATGATTGTCATCCCGCCATGTCACCTTCACACTTCGCATCGCATCGCCGTTCCTGTTCTCATAACATAAACCTTAAAACATGAGATGTGCGATATTTATATGGATGCGATGAAGCTTAGAACTAAAGCCTACATAATTTCAAGTCCATGTATATGGTTTTTTTACGTTGTTTTGTGAAAAAAAAGGCTAAACACGACAGAAAGGCATCAGGTAGGATAAGACCCGACAAAGAGGAAAATGTGTTCATTCAAGAAATATGATAATATAACATTAATATTCATGATAAAACATATTTTTCCAGCACATCACTCATTTTTCCAGCGCAGTACTAAAAAGGTGGTGACTCAGCAACAATCTTCCAACAGATCATGGCCAGAAACACAGATGCACTCCTTTTAGATCGATTTCTTTCCTTTCTTGTTAGTTTTTAAATATTTTTATTATGCCTTGTCACTCATGCATTGATTTTAAGTTGTTTTTATTTTTTTTTAAATACTTCATTCATAGAAGTATTCGAGGTTGCACCTTTGAGCTAGTTATCAAACAGATTTGTAATAACTGGAGCATTTTTTAATGAATAAAAGATTCTGGATTTACTTCATATGGCTTATGTTCCTGTGAGTTATTTCTATTCATTTTTTCATTATGTATTTTTCATATGATTTAATTCATTAACGATATCCAATTGGGAATTTAATTGAATCTTAGTTTCATTTTTTATTCGTTGTGAAGCTATAATTTGATTAACAGATTAATTTAAAAATCTATTTGTTATTGCAGATTCCTCTTGAAATTTAATTACACAAGGTTCCCGTTATGACTTGATTATATTTTTTTGATTATGAAAACATAGTTTTCATAATTTCTGCTTATAAATGGTGAAATAATCTATATTAATATTAAATCATTTATACTTCTCCACATTCTTCTTATCCATCCCACTGAAAATCAAATTAACCATATGTATGTTAGTCATCAGTAAATTTTTTCCTTTTATATATGACTAAATGCTTATCCTAGATTTCTAGAAACAAAGTTCATGAACATTGTGAGCTCTAGAAATCTCACTGCCTTCATTATCCCTAGGATGAATTTTTCACTATTTCATCATCCCATCATGTCAAGCTCAGCTCAAAAATTCTAGAAGACCCATCATGGAATCATGTCACTCATTTTTTCTATGTTTTGTAACCTTTGGCCTCAATCCTCTTTTTTTGGCTTGCTTACTTACCTCCACCTGACACTTAGAATCACTAACCAACCTGCTTACTTTTCGTTTTCCTGGATGCACCGAGCATTGATGGTCTCAAAACTGTCTCTGTAGGCTCTTTAGATAAATCAAATACATTGGATTTTGGATCTTTAATACATCAGTCTATCAAATACTGTGTTTTACACTTGATGACCTCGAAGCCAATTTTTTCAGTCAAAGGCCAAGTCCAAAGAGACTTCCACTAGGTCATCTAGGGTTTCATAGTTCATAGGTTTGATTTGGTGTTCTAAAAATATCTTTTTTTCCTGTATAAAGAGGCTTCATTCAAAGAAGAAGAAGGTCAAGTAACTTTTTCCAAAACTGATCAAAAACCCTTCAAGGAAGGCCTCCTTGGCCAAAGCACAAATTTTTCAAGGGACAACTACCCTTGCTCACATTTCTGAAAGGAATGATTGAAGATGGCCATCAACATAAAAAGAGGTAAGGTAATAGGGTGAATCATCGCAAGAAGACATCCACAACAAGGAAGGGCAGCAGGCCTATGTACAATGACATTCATGGTTTTTGAGATTGGTTGAAAAAACAGTGTTTCCAAGCAAGGAACCATCATAAGGACCACAAAGACAGAAGGCACAGGAACAAAACCAAGGACCCATTAAAGATTTTTAGAAATCATGAATGAATAAGGGAAAAATGTGAGGTGAACTAAACAGAAATGAATGAACTTGAAAGGGCTATAGAGAACTTAGAAGACAACACTGCTTATTCTTCTTTAACAACCCTAAAACCTAACAGTTTGGAAAGATAGACAAAAAAGGTCAAATGAAGATGATAAGTCCTCCTTCATAATAGCATAAGGAATTCAAAGGATGTCCAAGGTGTTCTCTAGGGTTTTCCAAGGCAGCACTGCTTCACTGCACCAAAGGAAGAATTTGTAAAGAGTATCAGTGTGAGGGGTCCTAGGCTTCCTAGTGCAATCAAATTTCTTAAAAATTATCAAAGGAAGGCAAGCATGAGGTAAAGTGCCAAAGGAGAAAATCATGCTAAGCATAAGTCACTATTGAGAAAATAAAATGTCAAACTCCAAAAGGGAATAAGAAGACCAAAGGAAAATGTGCTGTAGGCACCTGCAGAAAATCAAAAGTGGCCAAGGGAACACATAGGCATGGTATGATTTTCTTAAAATATTTGTCAAAATAAATATGTTATTGCCTAAAAAATATTAAGGAGGTAAAAGACATGTTTCAGGTCACCTGCAATCAAAAATTCCAAAAGGGATAAGAACAATGTTTTCAGTTTGTCAAATGCATGCCAAAAAACATTTTGAACAGTGCCCAAACTTTCAAAGATAAAAAAGGATGAAAAGGGCTTCTACATCCCCTCAGCCAGCTATCACGACAAAAGAAGAAAATATGCCTTGAGAAAGCCTTCGAAAACCCCTACAAAATATATAAAGGATATCAGTCAAATGGAAAAAAGTTTGAAAACATAGTAAAGTAGGTTTATAAGTTTGATTTATTTTTCTCAAGAGGTATAAAAGTTTTTATGTTTCAATTCAAACTCATTTAGCACTTTGTGAAGAGAAAAAGGGCTTCAGGAGAAAAGCATAGTTTATATGACCATTTTTGGGCAAGTTTGTATGGCACTACACAAATCAGTGGTGCTACGCTAATCCATCCTTTGCCCGTTAAAAATAACACAATGTTGCGCAAATCTGGCCCGGTGCTGCGCTAATCCCGGGCGCTATGCAAATGCAAGCTCGACTCGCCCAGAGACCGACAACACTGCATGCGCCCAGCTTTGCGCTAACCCTCAAGCAGGCTTGTCGGCGCTACGCTAACGGGCCGACCCGAAAGCTTGGCCAAGGTGCTGCGCCAACCCAGAAAGCCTCCAAAAAGCAAAAGCTCTTGCCCTAATTCTTGATTTCAGCTTCTAAGCTGCCTCCAGGGTCTGTAGAAGAACCAATAATTGGTAAGTGTCTTTCTCTCCTTGTCCCCAAGCAGTTTTCAAATTGATTAATAGTCTCTTTAAGGCTTTGAGGTTCAAACCCTAGGTGGGTAAACCCTAGGACCTTCATACAAAACAAGCCTTTGTTTTTTAAAAATCAACTTAAAATCAGTTTGAAGTCATGTGAGGGTAAGTAAGTTAGGGTGGCTGCAAATGAAATTTTGAGAAAAGCCTCCTTAAGCTCCAAGAAAACTTAATCCTAAAAACCCTAACATCCACATCACTCATTCACCAAAGTTGACTTCATCACCATTTTCACCTTGCTTCATCAAGCCCTAATTTTTCAACCAGCATCTCCTATCACCATGTCAGGAGCTGAGAACAACAGTAGTAGTGATAAATATCAAAGGCCTTTGAGACCAAAACATAAGGGAGGAAAATTCAATAGATTGGAACCTCAAAGCACAGTGGCCATCACCTCCTCTCCTAGGATCCTGTCATGTTTTCAGAATGCAAGATGTTTTCAATTTTGTGAGAAGGTCAAACAAGTGAAGAGCCACCCTGAGCTTACAAGGCTCCTCATTCTCAACTCACACAACAAGCACTCAAGCCTTGCAGGAGTAGATTTTTAGATCTCAGCAGGTGCCATCTTTGAGGTCACAAGTATCCCTATTGTGGGTGAAAAATGGTTTAAGAAGGAAAAATTGGACAAAGAATTTTTAGAGCCCTTTATCAAAACAAGGTATAGAAAAAGTAGCAAGACATCTTTCCCTTTCTCACACCTCAAACACATATTTGCATCCTTAATGATGGTTATCATGAAGTACTTCACCTGTGAGGGGAGATACTACAGGCTCTACTCCTACCATGTCAGACTCCTCATGCATTTCACAGAGGTCAAGATGCTCAACTTGCCCTACTATCTCTATAGAATTATGGAGAAGATGTATTATATTGTCCAGAGGAGGAATCACTCCCAAAAAATGCATAGCTTGTTCCACCATTCCTTGGTCAAGATGGTGGTACTATATCAGTTGGAGCAGCAGGGTATACCTTGGGAGGTATTCATAACACAAGTCTTCACAACCCCCCAGCCTCCTCCTCAACCAAATTTTCCCTCCTCATCTGCACAAGTACCCTCACCCCAAGAAAATCTCCCTTATTCCCCTTCTATTGATGCATAAAATGAAGAGGATGACAGTGGAAATAATGAACAAGGTGATGATAGTAGAGGTGATGAAATCAGTGAGGCAGAGACAAAAATTAATGAGGAAGAGCAGGAGGGAAATGATGCTGAATAGGAGGGAAATGAAAATAGTAGTAATGAAGACAAAAACAGTGACAATTTGGAGGGAGGCAGTGAACATGGCAATGATGAAAATAGGAGCAGTGATCATGACAGTGAACAAAGTCATGATGAAGACAGTGACAGTATGGAAGAAGATGATGAACATGAAGAAGCAGCAGATGATGAAGAGGAAATAAAAGGACATGAAGATGGAAATGATGAGGCAGAAATAGAATTTGAAGAACAAGGTAGTGACAAAGAAGATGACGCTGATAGAACATGTAGTGAGAAAAAATACAACAAAATAGATAGTCATGACTATCATGACAACAGTCATGACACCAATTAGCCTCTTAGTGATAATAAAAATGATAACAGTGCAAGGGATGATGAAGGAAAAGACCTTAATGATGAACATGACCAAAGTAAAGAAAGCACAGAGGTTGATAATCAAATTGAAGACCAAGGTGACAGTGCAGAAGGCAGTAAAGAAGGTAATGATGATGATGGTGTTGAAGGTCAAGAAGGCAGTAATCAAACAAAGCATGTGATCACTAAAGAGGATCATAGTAAAGATGAAGAAGTTGATGACAACACCAAGGGTCACAGCCATAATGAAGACACTACCAAAACCACCATCCCTCCTCTTGCATACACCTACAAAAGAGGGTCAAGGCATGCGTTTTCTGCCTCCAAAGGGAAAGGGAACATGACATCCACCTCAACTTACCAAATTGACAAAGGTAAGCAACAGGTAAAAGTAGAAGAGGAGGACCCTGAAATAGAAAGGGAGTTTGAACTTATCCATATAGACAGTGATGAAGAAAATGAAACAAGAATTTCAAACTCCCTCCTCTAAGACAAGAATGCACAAATAAAAGACCTAGAAGCTGATTTGGAGAGGGAAAAGGATGCCATCCACTTCTATCAGATGGAAAATAAGAAAATGAGTGCCCAACAAGCCATCTATGAGGCTAGAGTACTCAAATCCCGGAAAGAAGCCCAAAGAGCACAAGTGAAACTAGAATAATACATGGGCCCATATTTAGAAAGTGAAGATGAAGAGGAACAACCTAGGAAGAGGCCAAAAACCATAGGGTTGAAGAAAGCATTGGCAAAACAAAGGGAAGAGGAATCAGCCTTAGCAGAGAAAATTTCCTTAAGTGAACTCCTTGCCATGGAAATTTAACATGATCAAGAATCATGGTTTCAGAGGGCAAACATACACCTAGAGGCCAAGCTGAAGAAGGAAAATTAAGGCTTAGAGCTGCAAAGAAAGATGACCAAGCATTATGCAAAGAAAAGCAAACTTTCTTATGCCAAACTGAAGGAGGCCCCCATTGAAGTCCAAACCCTAAAGGAGGCAAAAGAGCATGATAGCCTTGGAGTTTTTCCTGAGGCTTCTCAATAGTTTTCCAAGACCCCTTGAGGGAGGTCTCCACCAATTTTGAGAAAATTTGGAAAACGTTTTGTTTTTTGTGATTTTAAAGGCTCATTAACGAAGCGCCACTAGTGCTACGCTAATCCATGGAACATCCTCAGGAGGAAAACTCAGAATTTTTGGGTTTCCCATCACTATTACACTTTTAGCACCAAGTTTTAGATGATTTGGAGTAGGTTTGATCCCTCAAAAGGTCAAAAAACCCCTCTTTTTTCACCATTCTGCCACTATTTCAGACCTAGCGCTGCACTAATGGAAGTCTTGGGATTTTGACATTTTTACTAGGTTACAGGAGTTATATTAGGAAAATATAAGAATTTTTAGAAATGAGACTCATAAGGCTTTCCATCGAGCCATCACGGAGCCAAATCCGACATCGGTAAGGGGTCCAAAACATGGTTGCAAAAGATTCTATTTTCTGCTAAAAGTGGTGCTGCGCAAATGGACTGTTTAGTATGTTTTGGACCAAAAGTAAAAAAAACACACTCATTTATTGAAAAATCATATTTTAGTGTTTTTTGAGGCAAATCACTCTAGGATTAGGTGCAAGAAGTTATTTTAGCATTTATTTCATGAGATATTTTGTGCCTTGGGCCTTGCATTGTCTCTTAGGCATAAATGTCATTTATGGGTGATTTTGACTTTTTCCAACCCTATATAGGGTTTTTCCCTCCTTTACTGAGATAAATAGAGCATGAGGGATTCATTGTAAATGTTTGTAGTTTATGAGCTTTGAGAGCAATACATGGTTCTTATGAGCTTGGAGAAGAAATTGGTGTTGTGGATTTTATGAATGGTTTGCTTGGATTGATGATGGAGAAGCTTGTTTGCAGGATCCCTAAGCTTGGTTAGTGATGATGTATTCTTAATTTGTGTCTGTTTTATTGTTATCATTATGTTTCATCCTTATTTATTGCAGTAGAACAGAAAAGTATAGGTTGAGAAATGCTCTTTGAAGCACCTTAGTCCTCCTGCCTTCTATTGCCTTGATGTTTTCCTCTATTGGGTCAGCTTAAGGAATACTTAACTGCTCCTTAGGCCCACCTAAATTTTTTTGTTTCATTAATGGATTAATATTCTAGTTTAAAAATATGTTTCATGGTAATCCCTGCTTATTTGATGCTATCTAAACTCTGTCTTGAAAATTCTCTTTGAAGTATTTCTTGCTAGGTTAAGTCAAAGAGGTCTTGTTTCGATCTTGCCCTTTGTCCATGCCTATCAATTTGCCTCAAAGTTCTTTATAGATTGTTTTATGACATTTAGGAGTTCCCTCTTCATGAATTAAAGTTATTTGTGATCTTAAATGTTTTCTAAAGCTTGAAGGTGAAATCACTAGAAGTTAAATGAGTTTCTCACCTTCTATATTTCATTGAAATTGTTTGTCTTGAATGGTTATTGGTTTAAGTATTTTCATTGAGATTAATGGTTTGCCCTACCTCATGAGTTATACATTTTCTTATCAATGTTTAAGACCTCCTTGTTATAGTTATTTGACAAAGGATTCTTGATTGCCCTTTTCTCTACCTTATTCACCAACTTGATGTCCATCCCACTTCACACATAACCTTAAGGACCCATTAACCTTGCTAGATTGGCCCTGTAATGCACTCTGATTCATTATTGAGATATCCATGACTTTCATTGACTCCATAGCCTAATGATTTGAAGACCTCTCACTCCACCTATTCTACCTGTTCATCTTACCCAACCAAAACAATCAACAAACCCTACACTTAACAACTAGCCTAAAATCAACCATCTAAAGCAAACAAGAACACATCCTTTGCATATAATGGAGAGAGCCCTCTCTGAGTCCAGGAAGGCTAGTTCCTAGGACTCCAAAGACTGGTCTGATGTTACCCTGTGCATTTGGTCTACCAATTTTCCAAATCACGGGACACTAACATAATGGCGATCATGGTGGGACTGAGTACATAAGTAGCCTAAGAAAATATTATAGACTCATTTAACCCTCAATTAGACTTTCAAAATCCTGTGATTTGTAACCACTTACTCACTATCACTAACAAAATTGTGATCATGATGGGACCTCTGAGTCAGTGACAATCTAAGTACCCCTGAGGACTTTAGAAACCCTTATCAAATCATAGAGAACTCAACTGATAGCCAAGAGTAGACTCTGTTTGTTCAACATCTTATAAAAATGATGATTTAGCTGTACGACACTCTTACAAACCTTAGGGCTACATAAAGGAACTCAGAAAACCCCAAAACATCCCTAGATTTTTTTTTTGTCAGTTATTGGTGGTGGACCATAAACATACATCCTTAAAACATCAAAAAATATCCACCTGGTGACTCCACTAGCCTCCAATAGGCTTATTACTTCACTAGTTCTCATTAGACTCCCTGGGATTATGTAAAATCAGCCCTGAGAAGTTTAGAAGCCTATTTATACACTGTGAGAGTTTACCAAGTACTAAGAAAGGTCAGCCTTCAGAAAACAGTCCTAAAAATTTCAGCCTCTCTGAATTTTAAGTTTGAAATATGGCTTCACATAGGATCAGTACCAGATCTCATCCAGACCCAAACCCTCCCAACATAGTTGATGACCCAGAGAAGATTTTTTGGAAAACTTCTAGATTTGGAAACTTAACTACTGTTAGGACCAGTCATTGAGCAAGCTTTATACCTGAACATCTTATAGCTTTCCAAGATCCCTAGTTTTACTTGCACCATACAAAGAACCTTTTCAGAACCAAGTCACAAACTGATATTGACTAGACTAACCTTGAGCCCATATATTTGCAGCAGATTTCTAGTAGAGAAGCCTCTCCTTCCACACCACCTGGCTTTTAGCTTCTCCATCACTTAAACTCTTTCCATACCAAATTTGCTCAGAATCAGTTTTTTGGTCCAAGTACTTCCACCACACCCATCCATACCCCCACTGTGTAAACCACTCCACTTTATCATACACCTCCTTTCACAAACCCTCCTCTTGTAAACCCTCCATTAGCTCCCATCATGGCAGCTTGGTATGCCCCCTTGGCTTTACCTCAACCTCTAGTGCCTTTTCCAAATGACTACCAATCCAAGATCCCTCATTTCACAGGAGATGAATCCATCACTGCCCAATAGCATGTAGATAGGATAAATGATGCCTCTGATTACATGGAAATAGAAGAAGAAACCATTAAAATGAGGATATTTGCACAAAGCTTAGGAGGAGAGGCAAAAAAATGGTTCAAAGCATTAACTCCTAACAGAATACATGATCTCCCTTCCCTCTACCAAACTTTCATGAACAAGTGGGAAATCAAGAAAAACCCCTCCAAATCATTTATGAATATAAAAATCTTAAGAGAAATGTAGGGCAAAGTGTATAAGATTATTGCACTAGGTTTAACAGTGTCTACAATGCCCTCCCACCTCACATGAAACCCCCACAAGGCCTAGCACTAGTGAAATTTCCTGAAGGATTTGATCCAGAAATGACATTCCAATTGAGAGAGAGAGACTTCGAAACTTTAGAATAAATGAAAAGGGAAGATATTAGTGTTGAAGTCAACTTGATTGAAAAGAGAGCTAGGATGAGATCAAAAAATAAAGTGACCTACAAAGATGAAACCATGCCCTCAACCTCCTCATCTGATACCAAAATGGACAGCCTAATGAGAACAATGGAGAGAATGGTAGAAAGGATAAAATTGAATGAAAGGACACCTCCTATGGAAAACCAAGCCAATCCCCAAAATAGAAATAGAGCTCAAAACTTCAGAAGAGACACTCCTCAAATCAAATAAAGGGAAAATGACCAACAAATCAAACCTCCCTTTCAACAAAACTATGTAGATGAAGAAGAAGGATAATTATAGTACCTGAAGAAAGCCATATAAACCTAATAGGTTCTGATAATGAAGATGATGTTTTTATCACTGAAGAAGAACAAGGTTTCTTTTCCTCAGATCAAACTGACACAAACCATGAGGATTTTGAATACTACCGCTTGGGATTTGAAAATGCCATAATAGAAATCCATATGAAATATGACCTTAGGAGCAAAAAGAACCTAGATTCTCACAAGAAGATCCAATTAGACACTACTGTTAGGAAAGCACCTGAAAGCACCCCCAAGAGGATAGCAGACACAAACACTATGGCTAAGAAAGATGAACCAAACAAAGAAAAAATCAGCGAGCAAAATAGTGATCCAAGCTGCCCAGTACCTCAATTACTGGCCCTAAAAAAATCCTGTTGTCTAAAGTCCCAAATAAAATTCAGAACATTAAACTTGTGGAAAAGGTTATGCCCGAGAAAACTGATGTAAATATGTCTAAGACACAAGTACCTTTTAGTTTTGAAGGAGAGATTGCAAAATAAATTTTACCATGCCTCTCACTATACTGATTACCCAAGGGACATACAAGTCTCAAGTTCTGAAAGTTCTAAACATGGGAAATGATGCTGACACTTTACACTTGGCTGATGACACCCTTGAGCTGTTGTTTAGACCCAAAATAGAAGGAAAATATCAAGAAGGAGTGATTCCCCCTTTCTATATTAGCCTAAACATACATGACAAAATCTTACATAATGCCATGCTGGATTTTGTTGCCTCTCACAATCTCATGCCAAAAGTTGTGATGGAGAGATTAGGCCTAGAAATAACTAAACCTTACAAATAATTGTACTCCTTCGATTCGAGTAGGGTCAAGTGTTTGGGCCTAATCAAGGATCTTTGTGTCAACCTGGCACAAGTGCCTACTAAGAATCTAGTCATGGACATAGTAGTGGCAGATATTCCCCCCAGGTATGGCATGGTTTTATCCAGATCTTGGGGAGCCAAGCTTTAAGGGAACCTTCAAATAGACATGTCCTATGCTACCATCCCCGTTTTTAACCAAACAAGGATATTATACCAAGAGTCACACATGAAATATATGGTTAGCAGTCAAGAAAGGCCAGACAATTCACCTCTTTATTCCATACATTCAGATCTTGATTATTTTATTTTAGATATTGAAGGAGACATTGATGAGTAGGTAAATGAAGTTGAAACATATCTATACATACTACAAAAGTCAAACCAAACTCTGCATGAAGAACTCAACAACCAAAACTATAGCAGCCACGAACCACAACATCATAATAAAACTAAACTTAACTTTTTGCAAACTGAAAATGAAATTTCAAAACAAAAAATCAGTTTAGAATGTAAGTCAGGTTGCTCAAATGAAGGAAAAACATCTAAAACAGAAATTTTCCCTTTCCCCAATCCAAAAGAGATGAAATACTCTCACATAATAGAAAACTTTGGGAATCTAAATCAAAAGAGTTTTATGTTTTTACCTTATATAGACACCTCATTCTCAAAAAATCTTGTCCCTCCAGAAAAGTTGTTGACTCTCATAGATGTTTTTGTGAATCCTAAAGAAATGTCTGCTGAAACTGATATATAAGAGTATAATGTAGGTAGCCCAGGAAGGTCCAAAATGATTAAGTTGTCCAGAACCTTGTCATTACACACAAAGCTGAAATACATAAGGCTATGCAAGAAGTTTCAGGATGTTTTTGTATATAGGACTGAAATCTTAAAACCTTGTGACAGCCATTGTTCAAAGGGGGCCTCTTTTCAAGAAAAGCTATGAAATCCTTGGGCAAATTGTATCACTAAAAAAGAAAATCCAAAGGATACAGGACTTGTATAGACTTTAGGTACCTAGGCAAATCCTCCATGAAATACAAAAACCTTTCTCCCAAGATAGATCATCCTATGAAAAGGGTAGGAGTTTCTAACAAGATGGAATTGCATGGTAGTGTTTCAAGTTACCATCAAATGATACCAATTTAGATCAATCAACATAAAGATATTTTCAGAGTTCCTTGGAATAACTACATGTTTGACCAAATGCTTCCTAGGCTATGGAGTGCTGAAGACACCTTCCAAAGAGCCATGGCTCCTATTTTCAACTTTTTCTCCATGATATACATTGATGAAATCCTCATCTATTTCAAAGCTGATAAAGAACTACTTTTCTATCTAAGGAGGACCTTTGACAAAAACAAATTTGGGAAGCAATACTCAAAGGAGAAATACCAAGGAGAAAATGGATTGTTTGAAATTTTTTGGAAAAATACTTGTACCATGTTTTCAAATGGAGGTAACTATGATTTCTGTTTACAAGACCTAAATGGACAAAGGGTGTTAGGAGATCCTTTTGTGGATAGGATGCTCATGTACCATTGCTGTAAAAATTCTTAGTTTAAAAGTTTTCATTCATTGTACATAAACATTGCATGAGGGAAATCACAAAAATACAAAAACATAGAAAGAAGGAAAAAGAGGGTAGATTTTAAAAGAGGTAAAGCCCCATACCCAAAAAATAGTACTACTGAAAGTGAGCAACCTTAAATGCCATTGGTGGTTCAAAAAGAAGGTCTTGCTTCAGTCATCTAGCCTAATCATGGCTAAAACATGTTTTCAATTTATTATTGATAAGTTAGTGAAAGATAGCTGGTCAAATCATTCAAACATGACTTGTCAAAAGATAGATTAGGAATGAAAGATACTAGTTCCACATGCTCAAATCTAAACCAAAGAGGAAAATAGGGATGTTTAGCACATGATTGATCCCAGCCCTTATATTTCTTGAAGTTTTATTTTGTACGAAAATAATATTTGTGCGCAGCTTGTTCTTATGCCACAAACCCATGGTAAGTCAGATTTCCTAATCCTGAATTAAACCATGCTTTCAATTTCTCTATAGGCCCTTTAGATAAATCAAATACATTGGATTTTGGATCTTCAATACATCATTTTATCAGAAACTCTGTTTTACACTTGATGACCTCCAAACCAAGTTTTTCAGTCAATGGCCAAGTCCAAAGAGCCTTCCACTAGGTCACCTAGGGTTTCATAGGTCATAGGTTTGATTTGGTGTTCTAAAAATCTCTGTTATTCCTGTGTAAAGAGGTTGCATTCAAAGAATAAGAAGGTCAAGTAACTTTGTCCAAAACTGATCAAAAACCCTTCAAGGAAGGCCTCCTTGGCCAAAGCACAAATTCTGTAAGGGACATATGCCCTTGCTCACATTTCTGCAAGGAATGATTGAAGATGGCCATCAGCATAAAAAGAGGTAAGGTAATAGGATGAATCATCACAAGAAGACATCCACATCAAGGAAGGGAAACAAGCCTATCTACAATGAGATTCAGGGTTTTTGGGATTGGTTGACAAAACAATGTTTCCAAGCAAGGAACCATCACAAGGACCACAAAGACAGAAGGCACATCAACACAACTAAGGACCCATTAGATATTTTCAGAAATCATGAATGAATAAGAGAAAAATGTGAGATGAACTGAACATAAATTAATGAACTTGAAAGGGCTATAAAGAACTTAGAAGACAACACTGCTTATTATTCTCTAATAGCCCTAAAACCTAACAGTTTGGAAAGATAGACAAAATAGGTCAAATGAAGATGATAAGTCCTCCTTCATAACAACAAAAGGCATTCAAAGGATGTCCAAGGTGTTCTCTAGGGTTTGCCAAGGTAGCATTGCTTCACTGCACCAAAGGAAGAAGTTGTAAAGAGTATCAGTGTGAGGGGGCCTAGGATTCCCAGTGCAGTCAAATGTCTTAAAAATTATCAAAGGAAGGAAAGCATGAGGTAAAGTGCCAAAGGAGAATATCATGCTGAGCATAAGTCACTGTTGAGAAAATAAGATGTCAAACTCCAAAAGGGACTAAGAAGACCAAAGGAAAATGTGTTGTAGGCACCTGCAGAAAATCAAAAGTGGCCAAGGGAACACATCGACATGGTACGATTTGCTTAAAATCTTTGTCAAAATAAATATGTTACTGCCTAAAAATCAGTAAGGAGGTAAATAGACATGTTTCAGGTCACCTGCAATCAAAAATGCCAAAAGGGATAAGAACACTGTTTTCAGTTTGTCAAATGCATGCCAAAAAATAATTTGAACAGTGCCCAGACTGTTAAAGATAAAAAAGGATTAAAAGGGCATCTACATCCCCTCAGCCAACCATCACCACAAAAGAATAAAATATTCCTTGAGAAATCCTTCGAAAACCCCTGCAAAAGATATAAAGGATATTAGTCAAATGGAAAAAAGGTTGAAATCATAGTAAAGTGGGTTTATAAGTTTGATTTATTTTTCTCAAGAGGTATAAAAGTTTTTATGTTTCATTTCAAACTCATTTAGCACTTTGTGAAGAGAAAAAGGGTTTCAGGAGAAAAATAGAGTTTTCTGACTGTTTTTGGTAAATTTTTTCTGGTGCTGCGCAAATCAGTGGCACTACACAAAAAAGCATTGGCGCTGTGCTAATCCATCCTCCGTCAGTTCAAAATAACACAGCGTTGCGCAAATTTGGCATGGCACTGCGCTAATCCCGGGTGTTGCGCAAACGCCGGCCCGACTCGCCCAGAGACTGACAACACTGCACGCGGCCGACGCTGCGCTAACGGGATGACCCAACAACTTGGGCAAAGCACTGCGCTAACGCGGAAAGCCTCCAAAAAGAAAAAAATGATTTCCCTAATTCTCGATTTCATCTTCTAAGCTTCCTCCAGGGTATATAGAAGAACCAAGAATTGGTAAGTGTCTTTATATCCTTGTCCCCAAGTAGTTTTCAAATTGATTATTAGTCTCTTTAAGGCTTTGAGGTTCAAACCCTAGGTGTGTAAACCCTAGGACCTTCATACAAAACAAGCCTTTCTTTTTTAAAAATATCCTTAAAATCAGTTTGATGTCGTGTGAGGGTAAGTAAGTTAGGGTGGTTGCAAATACACTTTTGAGAAAAGCCTCCTTAATCTCGAAGACAAATTAATCCTAAAAACCCTAACATCCACATCATGCATTCACCAAAGTTGAATTCATCACCATTTTCACCTTGCTTCATCAAACCCTAATTTTTCAACCAACATCTCCTATCACCATGTCAGGAGATGAGAACAACAGTAGCAGTGATAAAGGTCAAAGACCTTTGAGACCAAAACATAAGGGAGGAACATTCAATAGATTGGAACCTCAAAGCATAGTGGTCATCACCTCCTCTCCTAGGATCCTATCATGTTTTCAGAATGTAAGATATTTTCAATTTTGTGAGAAGGTCAAATAATTGAAGAGCCACCCTGAGCTTACAAGGCTCCTCATTCTCAACTTACACAACAAGCACTCAAGCCTTGTAGGAGTATATTTTTAGATCTCAGCAGGTGTCATCTCTTAGGCCACAGGTATCCCTGCTGTGGGTGAAAAATGGTTTAAAAAGGGAAAATTGGACAAAGAATTTTTAGAGCCCTTTATCAAAAAAAGTTATAGAGGAGGCAGCAAGACATTTTTCCCTTTCTCACACCTCAAACATAGGTTTTCATCCTTAATGATGGTTATCATGAAGTACTTCACCTGTGAGGGGAGATACTCCAGGCTCTACTCCTACCATTTCAGACTCCTCATGCATTTCACACAGGTCAAGATGCTCACGTTTCCCTACTATCTCTACAGAAGTATGGAGAAGATGCATTTTGTTGTCTGGAGGAGGAATCACTCCCAACAAATGCATGGCTTGTTCCACCATTCCTTGATCAAGATGGTGGTACTACATCATTTGGAGCAGCAAGGTATACCTTGGGAGGTATTCATAGCACATGAAGTATTCACAACCCCCCAGCCTCCTCCTCAACCAAATTTTCCCTCCTCATATGCACAAGTACCCTCACCCCAAGAGAATCTCCCTTTTTCCCCTTCTATTGATGCATCAAATAAAGAGGATGACAATGGAAATAATGAACAAGGTGATGACAGTAGAGGTGATGAAATTAGTGAGGCAGAGATAGAAATTAATGAGGAAGAGCAGGAGGTAAATGATGGTGAAGAGGAGGAAAATGAACATAGAAGTAATGAAGACAAAAACAATGACAATTTGGAGGGAGGCAGTGAACATAGCAATGATGAAAATAGGAGAAGTGATCATGAAAGTGAGCGAAGTCATGATGAAGACAATGACAATATGGAAGAATATGATGAACATGAAGAAGCAACAGATGATGAAGAGGAAATAAAAGGACATGAAGAGGGAAATGATGAGGCAGAAATAGAATTTGAAGAATAAGGTAGTGACAATAATATGACACTGATGGAACAGGCAGTGAGAAACAAGACAACAAAAGAGATAGTCATGACTGTCATGACAACAGTCATGACTGTCATGACACCAATCAACCTCCTAGTGATAATAAAAATGATAACAGTGCAAGGGATGATGAAGGAAAAGACCCTAATGATGAACAGGACCAAAGTAAAGCAAGCACAAAGGCTGATAGTCAATTTGAAGACCAAGGTGACAGTGCAGAAGGCAGTAAAGAAGGTAATGATGATGATGGTGTTGAAGGTGAAGAAGGCAGTAATCAAACAAAGCATATGATCACTAAAGAGGACCATAGTAAAGATGAAGAAGATGATGACAACACCAAGGGTCACAGCGATAATGAAGACGCTACCAAAACTACCATCACTCCTCTTGCATACACCTACAAAAGAGGGTCAAGGCATGTGTTTGCTACCTCCAAAGGGCAAGGGACCATGCCATCCACCTCAACTCAGCAAATTGACAAAGGTACGCAACAGGTAAAAGTAGAAGAGGAGGACCCTGAAATAGAAAGGGAGTTCGAACTTATCCATATAGACAGTGATGAAGAAAATGAAACAAGAATTTCAAACTCCCTCCTCTAAGACAATAATGCACAAAAAAAAGACCTAGAAGCTGAGTTGGAGAGGGCAAAGGATGCCATCCACTTCTATTAGATGGAAAACAAGAAAATGAGTGCCCATCAAGCCATCAATGAGGTTATAGTACTCAAAGCCTGGAAAGAAGCCCAAAGAGCATAAGTGAAACTAGAATAATATATGGGCCCATATGAGGAAATTGAAGATGAAGAGGAACAACCTAGGAAGAGGCCAAAAACCATAAGGTTGAGGAAAGCATTGGCAAAATAGAGGGAAGAGGAATCAGCCTTAGCATAGAAACTTTCCCTAAGTGAAATCCTTGCCATGGAAATTGAACATGATCGGGAATCATGGCTTGAGAGGGAAAACATACACCTAGAGGCCAAGCTGAAGAAGGAAAATGAAGGCTTAGAGCTGCAAAGAAAGATGACGAAGCATTATGCAAAGAAAAACAAACTTGCTTGTGCCAAACTAAAGGAGGCCCTCATTGAACTCCAAACCCTAAAGGAGGCAAAAGAGCATTATAGCATTGGATTTTTGGCTAAGGCTTCTCAATAGTTTTCTAAGACCCCTTGAGGGAGGTCTCCACCAATTATGAGCAAATTTGGAAAACTTTTTGTTTTTTGTGATTTTAGAGGCTCATTAGCACAACGCCACTCGTGCTACGCTAATCCATGGAGCATCCTCAGGAGAAAAAATCAGCATTTTTGGGTTTCCCATCACTATTACACTTTTCTCACCAAGTTTCAGATGATTTGGAGAAGGTTTGGCCCCTCAAAAGGTCAAAAAACCCCTCTTTTTTACCATTCTGCCACTATTTCAAACCTGGCGCTGCGCTAATGGCAGTCTTGGGATTTTGACATTTTTACTAGGTTATAGGAGCTGGATCAGGAAAAATATAAGAATTTTTGGAAATTAGACTCATCAGGCTTTCCAACGAGCCATCACAGAGCCAAATCCGACATCGGGAAGGGGTACCAAACTTGGTTGGAAAAGAGCCTATTTTTTGCTAAAAGTGGTGCTACGCAAATGGACTGTTTAGTGTGTTTTGGACCAAAAGTAAAAAAAACACACTCATTTATTGCAAAATCATATTTTAGTGTTTTTTTGAGGTAAATCACTCTAGAATTAGGCGCAAGAAGTTATTTTAGCATTTATTTCATGAGATATTTTGTGCCTTGGGCCTTGCATGGTCTCATAGGCATAAATGACATTTATGGGTGATTTTGAATTTTTCCAAACCTATCTAGGGTTTTTTCCCTCCTTTTCTGAGGTAAATAGAGCATGAGGGCTTCATTTTAAATGTTGGAATTTGATGAGCTTTGAAAGCAATACATGGTTTTTGTGAGCTTGGAGAAGAAATTGGTGTTGTGGAGTTTATGAATGGCTTGCTTGGATTGATGATGGAGAAGCTTGTTTGCAGGATCCATAAGCTTGGTTAATGGTGATGTATTCTTAATTTTTTTATGTTTTCTTGTTATTATTATGTTTCATCCTTCTTTGTTGCAGAAGAAAAAAAAAGTATAGGTTGAGAAATGCTCTTTGGAGCACCTTAGTCCTCTTGCCTTCTATTGCCTTGATGTTTTTCTCTGTTGGGTTAGCTTAGGGAATTCTTAACTACTCCTTAGGCACACCTAAATTTTTTTGTTTCATTAATTGTTTAATATGCTAGTTTACAAATATGTTCCATGTTAAGCCCTACTTATTTGATGCTATCTAAACTCTGTCTTGAAACCTCTCTTTGAAGTACTGCTTGCTAGGTTAAATCAAAGAGGTCTTGTTTCGATCTTGCCCTTTGTCCATGCCTATTAATTTTCCTCAAAGTTCTTTATAGCTTGATTTATGATGTTTAGGAGTTCCCTCTTCATGAATTAAATTTATTTGCGATCTTAAATGTTTTCTAAAGATTGAAGGTGAAATCACTATAACTTTGTCTTGAATATTTATTGGCTTAAATATTTTCATTGAGCTTAATGGTTTTCCCTACCTCATGAGTTATATCTTTTACTTATCAGTGTTTAAGACCTCCTTGTTATAGGTATTTGACAAAGGGATATTGATTGCCCTTTGCCCTACCTTATTCACCAACTTGATGTCCATCCCACTTCACACGTAACCTGAAGGATCCATTAACCTTGCTATATTTGCCCTATAATGCACTTTGATTCATTATTGAGATATCCATGACTTACATTGAATCCATATCCCAATGATTTTAAGACCTCTCACTCCATCTATTCTACCTGTTCATCTTACCCAACCAAAACAATCAACAAACCCTACACTTAACAACTAGCCTAAAATCAACCATCTAAAGCAAATAAGAACACATCCTTTGCATATAATAGAGAGAGCCCTCTTTGTGTCTAGGAAGGCTAGGTCCTAGGACTCCAAATACTGGTCTTATGTTACCTTGTGCATTTGTTCTACCAATCTGCCAAATCACGGGACACTAACAATCTATATAAAGAACAACCTTTTATTTTATCAAGGATATTTCTAAGTTAAAAGAACCTGTTCAGAAAAATGTTCACCAGTCATCCAAATATTCAAAAAAAAAAAATATTCTAGATAATTTGGCATAATTTATCGACCTTAGGTTATCTCAAAGGAAAACAACACCACTTTGGGTTACGATGTTGACACTAGGCTCTTCTTCACACATTCTGTAGTCATCATCTGCATGTTCTGCATGGGCTGCAGAGTAATTTTCTCCTACATCTTCGCTATTATATTAGAAAATTATTCTATTACATTTTCAAAATATCTAAAATACATGCATGAGGGCGCTGTGGGACTCTGATAATACCTTGCGAAGTATCCATCTTCATCGTAGTTTTAACATATAATTTGAACTTGTCCTCAACTACTGCCTCCTCCTCTTCTTCGTCCTCAGACTTGGAATCCTTCGTGCCCTGTAGGTGAACCATATTTTTAATGTGTGTGCCCTTTAGCCTACATTCTGTATGAACCTGAAATCTTCTATAACATTAAATAATAGCTCCGACAATTTAGTTACGCATGCCCTATGGAGCTACAAAAATTACAAAAAAATTGCTTCGGGCTCTGCACATTCTTCTGCATTGAATAGCATTCTTCCATGAGATGTCAACCAAATACTTTGCATAAGTCACACCATACACTTAGTCCTGGTTTCAATGGATTAGGCCCACCATTTTTGATGTAATCGCTAAATATAGGGCAATTCTCTTTATAATGGCATTATGCCTTACATTTGATACACCATACTTCTGCGTGAATTTTTTATCAAACTTCCTTACCCTTATTTAAATCTTGCAACTCCAAGTGCATGGCTACTAATTGGTTTTGAATCTGGTGAAAAACTACTTGGGTGTCTGTGACATCTAAATCTTCCAACTTCATAGAAATTTCTAGAGCTTCAGCCTGCAATGCTAATTTATATTGTTTCAATAGAAGTGTGATATGTAGTAATAGAATAGCTATAAACCATTCCTTGTGCTACTCATCATAAATATGGAAATTCACTTGCCTTAGTAACATCTTGAACCTTTTATCTACATCCCAAACAGATTCAGTTACCATTTTATTGATCTCTTTTATCTCTGTAATACATTGTGACTGCGACTTTGGCTTCTTAAACTCAACATTCAATGTTATCTTTGTCTCATCCAACGTGGCAGCCAGATTCATTGCAGAGTATTTCATATACCAATAGAATTCTCTTTCTCGTAGTGCTCTAACAAGTTGTTCCTTCTTCATATCATCATTTTCGATCTATCGCGCTCTCCATACAGCTTTAGTGACAAACCAAAATTGTTCAGGATCCTCCGATCCCAGACCTTTGAAAATAGGCATTCTATCTTCATTAGCCATATCTCCTGGGGGAGGGGGTGGTGGAGGTGGAGGTGGAGGTAGAGGTGGAGGGACAATATGGTGATGGGGATGAAGTGGGATGGATGTTCTGGAATGGGGAAACCCAGAGGCGCCCTGATGATCTCCAAATTCTATCTGCGATGCACTTCTAAGGGTTGAGGGGATGCTTTCTCCTTCTTCGCTTTCAAATTGAAATAATGGAATGTATTATGTCTCAATGTAGTTGTCACGATATACTCTAAATATGTTACCACTTCACGTATATTTGAAGTTACCCTTTCCAGAAAATCAATTTGATTACATGTGCAGTACACCCATTTCACACAAAAGAATCTTAATCCATAGCTTTAAATAATTCAGGTACTTACCTCGCGTACCTTTGAAAAATCTACGTTCAGATTTGTTGTAGGATATGTATGTGTATATGGCGAAATATTTTATAAATCCTCCTAAAATTCTATCAATCCAGTAATAAACAACTCTTGATATCTTGTTATCAGTTTCCTTGAGTTTTTGCAATAATTCAGGGCTCCACATAGTAGGCTCGTCATGCTTAAAACAGGTCTTATTTTCAGCTAATCTTGACAACCATTCATGTATCTCATTCTCGGACGAGTAGAAGAAGATCTCGTGTTGATCTGTAAAAAGATATTTTTGCAACCTCTTTTCAATTAAGAGTTGCGGATTTCTATATTCTTTAATGGAAAATTCTCACTCCTTCAGATATACACAGTCTTAAATCTCTTTCTTAGTCGGATGCCACATCCATATATCCCTCAATATTATTACCCCAGTCCTAGCAATAGAACCATTTGTTGGCTTGAGGGGGTCTATACCCAGGTTCATAGTAGCTACGCTACCAACAAAACACTCTATTACCGGCCCTTTCGGCAACGATTTGCTGCGAAGACCAATTTATCATGCGAGGCAATATTAGATGATGCTAGAACCAGGTTTATTCATATAGAGGGACTATGGAGTGTGGCTTTAGGGCTTATCCTCACTTAAGGCTTGTTCAAATCTTCTTCCAATCAATATGATAACTATACATATGTTGTTCAATGAATCTCCTTAACTATATTGTGCATTGTTCCTTTCTATCTTAACAAGTATTATTCATCATATAAAGCAATAATATAACCTTCATGATGAAATCACAGAGATAATATACAGAAAACCCTAATCTAGTGCAGATAACTTATAAAAAAAAATAACATCAAAATACTTAGAAAATACTCAGATATGCCTTCAAGTCCTTCTTTATTAAGGAAGATCTTTCAAATACAATGCTTCTCTCCCTTCGCACACAACTGGAGACTTACCAAGGTCTCCGTGCACAGAGCCGCAGTAGCCTTCCCCATTTCCCAAAACACAAAAATATAGTGCAATTACAGACTCAATTCATTCATAGGACTTACATATCAATGTCCTTAACTCACTAATATAACTCTTTATATATATTTTCCCTTTTACAATACCATGGTTCGAAAACCATGGGTGGAGCTCAAAATACTCAAAAAAATCACATCCTTTTAAAGAATAAGGGACTTTGACCCACCCCAAATACCCTACGAATATTAAAAATTTATGAGAAGTGCGATCAATTCCTCAAAATGTGTATCTTTGATCAAACTTAGACCGAGGGGTACCCTACCCAACATAAGGTGAGGTAGCTTTGCTCTCTTTCTCTAAATAAAGAATGGATGCAAGTAAAAATAAGTAAGGTCTATGGCCCATAGGCTATTATAGTACAAAAAACCTCTCTATATTCTCTCTTCCTATCCCTCTTGGCTACTATGCTCATCCATGGAACAAATTTCCCTCTAAAAAATGGAACCCCTTTTCCTCCTAGTGGCCTGATTATAACACAACCCAATAGCATACTAATGGTTAGGTTTGACTCCTTCAACTCTTAACCAAAGCTACAATATGGATTATTTTGAATTATTATTCATCATGATTATGTGGCTAACCCATTTTCCTTGAGTAATGGGGGGCATCGTGGCATCCTCTTGAATTATGGTGCTTAAAACAATAAGGTCAACTTCTGAGTGACATAAATTTTGCATAAGCACTCCAATTGAGATGAACCTTGTGCCATTGGGAAGGAATCTATGCGTAGAATAAGAAAAAATGGTGTTTAAATAAAGAAAATTTAGAATATCCCCCAGAATTTTTTTTGGATGCCTCAAAATTCTCCTAGAAGGTTTCATACCCTAATCTGCCAAACTAGGATCCGCTAGTAAAAATGGTCTTGTGACTTTATTCCTCCACTTTTAAAACTTTGAAAGCATCGAGATGAATGAAAAAATTATAATGAAACCATCCTTATCAAATAATTTAATCATAAAGATATATTATATGTATTATATGGAGGATAAGTGTAAACTATCACAAGAGTATCAGGAAAATTCAAGGAGGTGGAAGATAGTGATAATGAGAATGATACCCTAGCCATGAATGCTAAAGTTTTTAAAGGTCAAGAAGATGCATAAAAAGTGTAATCCATAGGTAATCTAATACTATTTCATAATTGTAGAATAATATTCCATATTTATTTTAGTTTTCCACTTGCAAGTTTAGAAAATAGTAGTGATAAAGTTGAATATGAAGATGAGAAAAAATCTTATGAGCATGAGAAAAATTTTCTTTATTGATCAGAAGATAGCAATAGATATGCATCTGATAATGAGAAAAGGAATTATCTACTCATGATCATGGAGACTAAATACACTGAGTAAGAGATATGATTTTGAGGATGAAGATATTGATGGGAAAGTACATTTTGGAAGAGACCATATCACTACCTTAGAATAGATAAAGAGGCTCACAATAAAAAACAAAACGCAGAAGGAGCTATTGAAGGAGTATAAAGATAAGGATCCCAATATTTATGAAACATAGAAAATGGTTTTGATTCTTAAAACCCAACTAATAGAAGCAAGAAGAATGAAATAAGTGGTGACTAGTCAGCAATATGGAAAGGAAGAACATTGTGAGAAACTAGAAGTTGATATTGTTTCCTTGAGAAATGATCTTGAAAATTAAAATGATCAGCTAAAGTTTGGACAGCGTTATGGAATATTAGATATTATACTCAGAAGAAAAATATCCCCTTTTATTAAAACATGAATTTATTATCATGTAGTTGTCATGAAATTATTAAGTGCAAACACATCAAAGACATAAGAACCTAAGATCCATGCCAATATACATAAAGAACTAAAAAATTGTCAAACAGAGTGAGAAACAATGCCAAAGATCAACTGAGTATTGACCAAACTAGCCACGGAAATAGTGAGAAAGAAGGTATGGATTAGCTAAAGAAAAATTAGACCGATCCCACATAGAGATGGAGCAAGAAATAAACAGAAGTCTGAAATTCCTCAAGTAAGCAATAAAAGAAAGCCAACTCCTTCAAAAGGATTAGTTCCTCCAAGAAGCCCCTTTACATAAAGGTACTCAAATATATTTAATGGATTTTTTTTTACTTGTATTAAATTTTTCCACAAAGAAGATTATAATAGATCAAGACGCAGTAAAGGTCCTTATCAGACCTAACTGAGCAGTCCTCTTAAATCTAGAAATTCCTACAAGGATGGAATTAAGAACCAAAATTGAGTGCTCCCTTATTGGATCACATTGAATGTTTCAAGTGAAAAAACTTCATACACAAAGCTTATGATTGTAGTAGTATATTAAAGTCTCAATATCAAAGAAGAAAATAAGAAATAATCATCAATAGAAATAAAATAATAAATATATGGATAATAAAGTAAGAACACTATGAAGCCCATAGTTTAGATTTATGTTTTCAAGATAATTAAAACCAATGGTGTATAGTGTTGAAACATAATCCTAAGGGATTGAGTGAGATTGTATATTATTATAATTTAGTAAATAAGGAAGGCCAAGAGACATTGGGAAGTGAATCCCAATAGTGTCACCTCCATTTATAAGTACACACACAATATTCATCTAATGCATATTCAGTTTTGCAGAGTTACCCTCTGGCCTGACATGGTATCAGAGCCAACCCCTTTTTTGGCATTCCTACCCTTGGTGTAACTCCCTCTTGTCTATGTTCTAGACTGTCATTGTGCACTCACATTGTTTACTACTCCTACTGCATTCATAATTTTTTCATCATTATGGCTTCTCCTAGAAGACCTGCCTCTCAACCTCAACTCCTTCTACAATTCTGGAATAATTCTACATTCTGGTTTTTAGCAAATTCTGCTCAATTTTTCTGCACACCACTGTGCAATTTCAGCTCATTTTTTCTGCACACCACTGTGCAAATTTGGTTTTTTTTACTGTGTAAATTCAGCTCGTTTTTTACAGCTCTCATCCACTCTCCACTCCCTCACGCTGCCTCTCGCTCCACTCATCTGCACCCTCTTAGCTCTCCATGCTCACCTCACATCCATTGGCCCTCGTGATGCCCCTCGCTCCACTGACCTACACCCTCTCATCTCTCCACACCCCAACCCGTCTCCCTCATCCTGTCCACTCCCCAACCCCCGTCCCACTCTCCCCACACCCTCTCTGTGCTCCCCACACACCAACTGACCCCCGTTTCCACTCCCCTCACTCCTGCAATCTTGTTCCCCTGTTCACTGCTCACTCCTTTCACTTCGTTCCCCCTCACCCTTTATTCCCCCTTCCTCCCCTACCAACCCTTCCCCTCACCTCTACCTGCTCACCTCCCCTCAGCACTCGGCCCTCCCCTCCCATCCCTTTCCTCTTCCTGGCTCACACCACTCAACCTTCCTTAAGTGCCCCTAGGGTTCCCTCTCGTCCCCCCCCCCACCCCCCTCCCTTCGTCCCTGCCACCTCGCTCGTCTCTCTCTCCCTCCGCCCCTCTCCCTGTGTAAATTTATTTTATAGAAAATACCCCCCCCCCCCGCCCCGAAACACCTCCCCAGGCACACACACACCCCCCCCCCCGCCCCCAGAAAACACCTCCCCTAGTAAATAACACCACTGCCCCCCCCCCCCCCCAAAAAAAAAGAAAATGCCTCCCTTAGTAGGTACCACCCCCAGAAAATACCTCCCCCAAATAAACCCTCCCTCAGATAATACCTCTGTTTTTCCCCAAAAAATTTTTTACAAAAAAAAAAAATGCAGAATTTAAACTAGAATTGATTTTTTTTTTACCGTGAAAGAAAAGTATTTTTTTTCAAAAGAATGCATTCTCTCATATTTATTGTGGAATTTGTTCTCTCTGGCAAGGAGAAATATCCTGAACGGTCTCAGAAAATCAACCATACTCTCATTTTTAATGAGTTGTGGAGAGGAGTTTGTGAAGGAGAAGGAGACCATCCACCAACAAATCCCACTTTAGACAAGGAGATCGCCATTTGGGAAAAAAATAACTTCAAGGCCTATACCTTGATTGTAGCTTCCATAAATGAAGAGGTGAGTTGCCATATTACATCATTTTCAAATGCCTATGAAGCCTTTAGCAAACTAAAATCACTCTATGACTCACATTCAAAACTTGAAATTGTTCAATTAATGATTAAGTTGTTCAGTCTTGAATTGAAAAATGATGACCCTCTTGCTTTAGCTTCAGAAGTAAGATCTATCATGCATGACATTAAGAAAACTAGTGTAGAAGTTTATATACCTCTCATAGCATATGTTAATGCATTTTATCCCACTTACTCACATTACCTTGAGTCATTACAAGCAAGTGTAAACCTAATTAAAATCACCTTTGATTCCCTTGAGAAAAATTTTGCAGAAAGAGAGAAGGCTTTTGGAAATATGACATCCCCTCTGTCTTCTGAAGAGGCTCTATGTTTTTCACATAGAGAAAAGGGTCATTCTCAAGATTCTTCCAAAGGAAGAGATGGCCGAAGAGGAAGAGGAAGAATAAATTTCAGAGGAAGCGGGTGCAAACAAACTCAAACTGAAATATCTGATCTTGATTGCATACGGTGCAATAATGACTGGCATGATGCATCTACATGTAAGTTTCCTTGGGATAAAATTGAGCAGCAAATAAATCAAGAAAAAGGTAAAACACATGACAAAGGAAAAGGTAAAGCACCTGAATCCGCTCATTATGTTGTAGAACATTGTAACAATGGAGTAAATAAAAACTTGTTTGATTTTTCATTTACTTCTTGGAGAAATGATTGGTTGCTAGATTCAGAAGAAACATGTCACATGACATTTAGAAAATATTTTTTTGAATAATTTACTGACAATGTTGATGGAGCATTATACTTCACAGATAAATCCAAACTCAAGCCATCAGGGCTTGGCACAATCAGGCTTAAGTTGCTTGGTCTTCCAGATCATCTTCTACATGAGGTTCTATACCTCCCCGAGTTGAGGATAAAATTGTTTTCCTTGGTCCACATTCGCCAACAAGGACACTCCATTCACATGTTCAATGGAAAGGTTGAGGTCAGAAAAGAATAAAATCGCTCACTTATCATGGAGGGAATAGAAGAAGGAAGACTCCTGAAGCTGCAAGGTTCCTCTTCTCATGCATAAAACTTTGCATTCAGTACACATCATGATGAAGGTACATTCCCATCAAGTCTTTTATGGCATGCTAGATTTTGACACTTAAACTATAATAGCCTTCGATTGTTGAAGAAAAATGGTGCTACTGGATTGCTTACAATTCCTAGGAAACTTAAGTAATGTGATGCTTGTATTCTAGGAAAGCATAGAAAAAAACCATATAATGATTCACATTCCAGAGCACATAGAAAACTTGAGCTTATTCATTCAGATTTATGTGGCCCTATGCCTGTTGCTTCTGCAAATGGAAATAAATATATGATGACATTTATTTATGACACTAGAATGTGATGGGTTTACTTATTGAAGATAAAATCTGATGCTTTTCAAACATTCAAGAATTTTCATTCAGGAATTGAAAATGATGCACAAACTCATATTGGCTCTTTGCGCATTGATAATGTAAAATAATACACTTCAAACGAATTTGAAAATGATCTTCATCAACATGGGATCAAACATCAAACAATTGTGCCCTATAATCCCCAACGAAATGGTGTAGCTGAAAGAATGAACAGGACAATTTTAAATATGGTTTGCTCCATGATGTTTTTTAATAATGTAAAATTGATGTTTTGGTTTGATGCAGTTCTATGTGTTGTATACATAAAGAATAGGTGTCCTTCAAATTCAATCAGAAACAAAACTCCTTATGAAATGTGGCATGACCACATTCCTTCGGTAAAGCATTTCAGGGTCTTTGGTTGCACATGTTATGCTTTGATAGCTAAGGTACAAAGGAATAAACTTGGTGCTAGAAGTCGAAAATGTATCTTCTTGGGGTATTCCAATACCTCCAAAGGATATCGTCTCTATGGAAAAGTCAATAAGAAGTTTTTAGTAGCAATAGATGTCATATTCCTTGAATATTCCAAGATTGACAATGTTGTTGAGCGGCAATTTGATCGCCTAGATAGATTCACTCATGCAAAGTATTTTCAAGAATTTGATAATCAAAATCCACATCTTGAAGGGGGAATTCCTATACTGAATCAATCTATGGAATCATTTTTCGAAGCACTCTCTCCCCCACATGAAGAAACAACCATGGATGACACCTTAAACGATGTGATTGATAGAATTTAGAGATTGAATCTTGATTCAACTCCAACTTAGTCAAATGAGCATCCTAGGCCATCTCAGAAAGGTCCCCCAAAATGGATAATAAAAACACTAGAAAAATTCTGTCCCAATGAGGTTGGAAAGACAGGAACAAGAAGTTCCACCAGAAAAAATGGAGGTGACATAGATAATTCTGATTCACCTATTGGTATGGATATTTCTTATAACTGTGAATTGAATTTTTCTATAGATTGTGAACCAAATTCCTTCAAATAAGCTGCTTCTCGTGTTGAATGGAATGAAGTGATGAAAAATGAGTATGATGCCTTGATAAATAATGTCACTTGGAAGATGGCTAATCCTCCTTTAGGAACCAAACCAATTGGCTGCAAGTGGTTCTACAAGAGAAAGTACAAAGCATATGGCTCACTTGATAAGAACGAAGCTAGGCTTGTGGCAAATTTTTTTTCACAGAAAGAAGGGGTCGATTATGAAGAAAAATTTTCCCCCACAGCAAAATGGGCCACCATCCGGACACTCTTTGCCCTAGCAGCTCAGAAGGGATGGAAAGTCCATCATATGGATGTAAAAACTGCTTTTTTAAATGGAGATCTAAAGGAGAAATTTTTTATGTCCAAGCCGAAAGGATTTTTTTTGAAGGGACAAGAACACAAAGTATGCAACCTTATAAAATCCTTGTATGGCCTCAAGCAAGCACCGCGAGCCTGGTATGAGAAATTAACTGAGCATCTTCTGAAACTTGACTTCAAACATTTTGATCTTGATGATGCAACTTTGTTTTTTAAGAAAGTTAGAAAAACGATTGTATGTCTTGTGGTGTATATAGATGATCTTTTGATGACAGGGAACAATGAGAGTTATATTGCATCCATAAAGAAAGAATTGAAGAAAGGTTTTGAAATGACTGATTTGGGCTATGTTCATTACTATCTAGGTATTCGAGTAACTCAACATCCTAAATTTATATTCCCTTCTCAAAAGAAGTACATTGGAGATCTTTTGAACAAGTTTGGCATGGATGAATGCAATCCCTTAACTACTCTAATGGAACAAAAATTGAAGGTCACATCCATTGAAGGGAAGGATTTTGAGGATGCAACGAAGTATAGATAGCTTGTACGAAGTCTTATATACCTGAATACCACCAAACCAGACATCTCATTTTATGTTGGAATCCTCTCCAGGTTTATGCAAAAACCTTGTGAAGGACATTGGTCTGGTGCAAAAAGAGTTCTAAAGTATCTGAAGGAGATTCAAGACTTTGGACTCAAATAGACATAGGTAGGCGACTAGAGCTTGATTAGATAATCTGATTCAGACTTTGATGGGGAAAAAGAAACTAGGGTGTCTACTTCAGGTTATACCATGAGTCTTGGATCAGGATTTGTCTCATGGAGATCATGCAAACAATTAGTTCCAGCAGATTCTATAATCGAGGCAGGATATGTGGCAGTAGATGAAGCAAAAAATGAAATTATGTAGGTCAGGAAAATCCTAGAAGATTTGCAGATGAAACAAATGCATTCAACACCACTCATGATTGACAACACTGTTGCAATAAAGTTGGCCAATAACCCAAATTTCCATGCTCAAACAAAGCACATCAATGCAAAATACCATCTGATTCGACATCATCTTGAAGCCAAAACTATCCATCTACGTCATTGTTCCACAAATGAGCAGACTACTGACATCTACACCAAAGCTCTTGGAAGAGAAAAGTTTGAAAATTTCAGAACGATGCTTGGACTCACTAACATCCCTTCAGATTAAAGGGGGGAATTTTGACACCTAATCCTAAGGGATTGTGTGAGATTGTATATTATTGTAATTTCGTAAATAAGGAAGGCCAAGAGACATTGGGAAGTGAATCCCAATAGTCTCACCTCCATGTATTAGTACACACACAATCTCCATCTAATGCATCTTCAGTTTTGCGGAGTTACCACCTGGCCTGACATATAGATAATGGATGCTCTAGTCAAATGACAGGTGATAAAGGTAAATTTATCACTCTCAATAAATTCAAAGGAGGAAGTTTCATTCCTAGAAAGGATGATACAAAAAGGATTATTGAAAGAGGTACAATCAATCTTGATGATGAAAGGAAAAAAACTCAAATGTTTTTATTTTTGAAGGTCTTAAGCACAATTTTTTGAGTTTAGATCAAATGATTAATCAAGGCTATGATATCACATTTAATTCCAAAGGATATGAAATAAGAAAAGTAGGTTCAGGAAGATTGGTAGCAAATTCAATCACGTCTCCAAACAATGTATATGTACTCAATGGTATTAAGAGAAAATAAAAAATTTTCTATGGGGATAACATCTCTTACAAAAAATTTGTGAATGGGAGTATAGCTTCAATTGAAGCAAAAGGTGGAAGGTACCATCAAGATTATAGGAGAAGAATGATAGATATGAGCCAACTATCATATTATGAAGAAATTAAAGTGCATGATGAAATTAAAATCAATATAGAGTTTGATATCTTTTGAAAAGTAATTTATATTACAAAATGTGCAAATGATGGGAATTGCATTAGAAATAATATTTATTTTCTAGAACAACATATTTACGTATTGAAAAAATCAACAAGTTGTAGTTGTATAAATTGTAGATCCGAAAGTAGAAATCCAAAAGCAAATTTAATCTAGCACATCCTAAGACTGATAAAGAATTCTTAATCTAATGAAAGGAGCAGTAAAGACAAAATGACACATCAGACATGAAAAAATAAAGAAAGATTCATATTCTTAGCAAGGATGGGCCAAATATAAGGTTAATTATAGAGAAATATTTACTCTTCAACTAGATGAGTAAAATTGGAGTCAATGGGAGAAGGACCTTAATCTATAAGAAAATACAAGAAACATCTCATAGGAAAGAATAAATCCTTAATGGAAATCAAACATACCAAATATTTGAGATCTTACAAGAAAATAAAATGGCAAATGAGGAGAACCATATGTTTAGGGGGGAAAATTCTTAGTGACAAAATGAATAAGGTTGATAGTGGCAATTGATACAAAACACAATCTAGGGGGTAGGTCAACAATGAGAAAAAAATTAGAAATAGAAGTACTTGATGCCAAAGAGAATCATTTTGAATTCAAAGGGGTAAATTTCCAAGAAAAGAAGAGTTGTTGATTAAGATAAACACATTGAACAAAAGAAAGAATAAGCACAAGAGGGGTATAGATGTAGTCAAAGGAGAAACATGAAAAAAAGGAATTAAATGCGATGTATTTTTCAGTTAAAGAGAGTGCAATTCATCTTTTCTCACTATTATGAAAATAAGTAGACACAATGAGAATCAGATTCTGTAAGTAGCCCTAAGGATAATATGAGATATAGGAGAAGAATGATGAAAGGGAAAGTTCCAAAACATTAAAAATTGGAATCAACAACCACATTAGCAATTAGTATCAACATATCCATTGGTTTCAGACCATTAGTAGCATCAATTATTTTGTATTAAAATGAGGGGATAATTGTAAAGAGGCAACATCATTTGTTCATGGGGACTTCAACATCTGAGGTACAAATGCATAGTTGTGTAATGTCAAAATAAATTGGTCTCATCGAGAGTTGGAGTCTAGACTTGACATCAAGTTGTGTCATTGGTATTAGATATTTACTCAAAGTTGCAAACATAACCATTTTCCATTGATGTCAAAGGGGCACTTGGTGTTGGCCATTGCAATTCGATAAATTGGTGATTGATCAAAGAGATTGGTAATTGGTATAGAGAGATGAAAAATTGCAAATTGGTGTCAAAAGGTGTAGAGATTTGCAGTTGGTTGAGCACTTGGAGAAATTTTAGGTTACAAATAGTGCTATAACACCCATGGATGCTATGGTTTTCCATAAGTGAACAAGGGAGATTTTGGAAGCGTTTCTTGTCATTAATGTCAATTACATTGTTAGTGATGTCAAAGGAAGTATTAAGAAGGTTTGCAATGTCATAAATTTTAAATAAAGTGCACAAGGAAGCTCAAGTGGAACCAAACCATGATGAAGTAGTAGAGGGTGACAACAAAGGGCATAACAGGAAAATTGAACATAATTTGGTGCACAAACTGAAATTTGGTGTTTCCATAATTCGACTACATAAACAAAATTTGGTAATTTCTACATGGAGAAAAGGCAGGGTCTAGTACAAACCCTGAAGGCACGAGTCTAGTATGAGCTAAAGGCATGGTATTGGTGTAATATTCCACATAGTGTGGAAAATATAAAAACTTGATGAAACACTTATATGAAAATAAATTATTTTTCTAAAAAATCACCCAACCTTAATCACAACCACTAATCCATCATTAACAATGATTAAACTATGCTTAAGTTGCTACTAGTAAATATTAATAGTGGATAAGTATATTGAGTAACAGAGCACCAGAAATTGATGTAATAGAGAAAAAAAATTAGCTCGATATGATGGGGCAATGGTATGACATGACACTTTGATGTGGATGAAAACTCGTAGATTTTCTTATGTGGAAATAATAGTGTGTATCATGTGGTAGGCATAAATCATTTTTTTAGCCTTCTAATTGGATGATTGGAAAGTGACACATGCAAGTTACATGTAGACATTCAGACATGTGGTAATATATGATTAGTTGAAGTAGATGATATGGAAAAAGGACCACCTATAAATCTATGACATGCCCACCATGGATTGACGTCATAGACCAAAGGTCTCGGGGCTTATGTCAATACCGTGTTTGGAAAGGTTTTCCTATGTATTCTTTTTTAGTAAGTTGGGGAATTGGCAAGGAATAAGAACCCTTTAAGTAACTATATATGTATGTAAAAAAATATTATCTAGGTATCTTAGGAGCAGAGCTCAAGTGGCTTGGAGAGGGCAGCTCGTGGAGGAGCATGAGAGCCCCTTCAAACTGTGAATGTAGAATGTGTAATTCTTGTTGTTATTAATGTTAAATGAATGAAAATTGAAACTGAGTTTCTTATCAAGATAAGTTTACAAGTGATTTTATATGTATCAAGCTTGGGCTATAATTACAATTGTATCTTTGGTAATGGATTATCTCCATGGATATTAATTCTCCTTTGTAGGAACCTAGACATAAGAACTATGGGTGTAGGTTAATTTTGATTTTAGGTTTGTATCACAAGAACTAGAAACATAGTATGTCAATATAATATGAGTGTGTGCATAAAACATTCATGCCAGATTGAAACCCAATCACAAAGGTAGCACCACAAGTATCTCCACTCAAAGTAGAGTTCAAGTGATGATCATTGTATAAGCATTTTTCCAGGATGCAAGGAAAGGTTTAAGTATGGATCATTTTGTAATTTTTTAAACAGGCCCCAAGGCAGAGTTAGAAGAGCATTGAATAAATTTTCCCAACAAATGGTAGAAATCAAGCAGCCTTCTTCACATTTCACAGAACCCCCCCCTCTCCTTTGTTTATTTCATTGAAGAGACACCCCCACACTCCACATCAGCATGGGTATACCTTCACAATGGCATAATAATTTTATTTACCTATGGCCCAGGACTCTTTGTGCCCCTTGGGTCCTTTTCTTCCATCATAGGGAAAAGGTCCGCATAATCTACGTAGGATGTGGATTTTTTTCCTATTGATCATAGCCACTAAAATTGATGCGCCCTTTTTCTTTAGCCCTTTTTTCGATTTTATGTGTTGAAAACCATTTCAGGAGGATGAGAAGATAACAGGAAAAGGCATGCCATTTTTTCCAAGGTGTTACATTTCAGAAACACAGATCTTTGAATCCCTTGATTCCATTTAGGATTTTGATCATTTGGTTTAGTTTTTTATTTCATGCAAATGTCACCTACATATTTTTCTCGTGAAGAAAATGTGTGCACTATATGGAAATTTTAGGATTGGTATGTGAGCAATATTGTACATCGATCATGATTTTTTGGTAGTGTCTCCTGTGGGGTTAAAATAGAGATAAAGGTGCTTCGTCATCACAAATTCACTCCTAGCTACAAGACCTATGTCACTAATTTATTGGATTTGGTGCTTGAATAATCAATATGAAAATGATTTTTTATCATAGAGAGTTCTATTAGATGGAAATACCTTGAGCAAGGTATTTTTTCTCAGGTGATCTTGGGATTCTTGCTAGCTTGTGATAAGAGAAATGCTATCTGATGTGACAACCACATATATTGACATGGGTGTGTTTTGATACTCAAATGGAATATTTGGACACTAGTGCATGTTGATTTCAAAATTAAATAATCGTTCTTCAAAACAGTTTCTCCACCTCCACTAGAAGCACTTGTAATAGCCATGCTTTGGCAATAATTCTCATGGAGCATCTTTTCTTTAATTTGTAATACCCATGCTTCAAAAATAATGCAGATGGAGCATCTTTCCTTTAATTTTATCACAATGGGGACAATATATTTAACCTAATAAAGCTTTATGTTTTTCATAAGAGTAAATGCTCAAAGCATTAAACACCAACACAAAGGAGGTAGATGTTCCATTTTTATATATACTCCTAACGAGACCTTTAAATTTCAGCCAATAACATAGATAACCATACCCATTTAGTGAAAAGTGTCTCGTAGCTCAAAATTTTGTTATGGGCTATTTTGAACTACAATATCTAGCTCCAATTAGGGATGATGCCTAGCTAGAGGCATCAACAAATGTAGACCAGTTGCCTTCTATCATTGGGAATAGAGTCATTTTTCATTCTAAAACCAATTATTTTTTGTCAACTTTGAATATTGCAATCTCTCCTTAAACCTACTTCTATTCTTTTTATATCTAGAAGTTCAAAGTGAAACTATGAAACAACAAAATATCTACTACAAAAATGAGATGAGTGCTCAACCAAAGCTTATTTATATACAATCGTTTATCTCCTATTCCAATCATAAAAATAAAATTGGTGAAGGAAATCATATAGTTAGTGAAGCCAACAAAGTAACTCATATATCTAATTAAATTTACCATGATGTTTCATCTTTGACCAAAATAATGATATGTTTAATTTCCACCAATGTGAAGCTAAAACATTATCAACATGCTTGTGAAAAATGAATTTATATTATTTCAATAGCATGACATTTTTTCTTAAAGACTTGGTCCATTGAGTCTTCGGAAAATTCATACTTCTTTTTGTTTGCCCCAAGTAAATGAAACTGATATAAGTTCTCAACAACCAAGTAATCTTCAAACCATTAAACTGCATTGACTCCCATGAAACTATTTGGCTTCACTCCACTGAGACCATTCCAACATGCCAAGCCAATTTTCTACAAGATCTTTATCATCACCAATTAAAAGGGAGGAAAAAAACTCTATATGTTCTAATAATAACATGTTCTAATTTATTAGGAATATGACTTCTGTGATCCATAAATTAATTATCAAATATTTCGGTTAAAATCACAATGGAGAATTTTGTGTCGACGCGTTTCGAACCAGCCAGTGTGGTTCATCATCAGGACAAGATACGAAATCTGATCAACAACGCAACTTAAATAGAAAAAGAAGCTCTACATAGCCGTTGTACCATAACGGCTAGTTTGCCAATAATTATAAAAATTAAATAAATAAATCAATCAATAAAATTAAAAATATCAGAAATAAAATAAAATATAAAAAACTAAAAACTCAAAATAAATAAACACTAATAATAATAAATTATTAAATAAATCAAATAGAAATAAAAACTCCAAATAGAAAAAGAAGTTCCAAAAAGCCGTTATACAATAACCGCTAGTTTAACCATAAAAAATCAATAAATAAATAAATCAAATAAAATAAAAGAGAAGTTCCAAATGGAAAAAGCAGCTCCAAATAGAAAAAGATGCTCCTAATAGCCGTTGTCCAATAACGGCTAGTTTGGTCATCAAAATTTAAAAATAAAAATATAAAAATAAATATAACAAATATAAAAAATATGAAATAAAATATAAAAAACTAAATACTAAAAATAAAATAAATAACCAATAACACTACCGGCTAGTTTGACCAAAAAATAAATAAAAAATCAAATAAAAATAAAAATAAATATTTTAATTATTTTTTAAAATTAATTATTAATTATTTTATTCTATTTGGAGCTTCTTTTTCTATTTGGAGTTTTTATTTCTATTTGATTTATTTAATAATTTATTATTATCAGTGTTTATTTATTTTGAGTTTTGAGTTTTTTATATTTTATTTTATTTCTGATATTTTTAATTTTATTGATTTATTGATTTATTTAATTTTTATAATTATTGGCAAACTAGCCGTTATGGTACAACGGCTATGTAGAGCTTCTTTTTCTATTTAAGCTGCGTTCTTGATCAGATTTCATATCTTGTCCTGATGATGAACCACACTGGCTGGTTCGAAACGCGTCGACACAAAATTCTCCATTGTGATTTTAACCGAAAGATTTGATAATTAATGTTCTAATTTAATTTACCAATAATTATCTTCATCATTTCTTCATCTATTGTTGGTAAGTTCTTTTATTTCCAAGTCCCTTTACGAGATTATGCACTAGGTTCTTTCTATAATATACAATTGAAATTTAAAAATAATTTATGTATTTATTTATAGAGCATAAAGTCACTAAATATAAGTATTCTCACTTTCAATAATCAAATATAAAAAATACTTCAAAACGAATTGTTATGTAATCATCATATGGATGTTCTTTCTTTAACTGGGGCTAGGATTCCAAAATTTTCTAGCTTTGAAAATCAATTACAGAAGACTTTCTGTTGTGATCAATACTTTACAAACTTTGATAAACATGATACTCATCATGTGCTTCTTCAAAACACTATGAATAATGTGTTTGACTTACTTCCCTTTCCTCAAGCTCTAGACTTAGTTTTATTTCATTATTATTTACAACTCTTTGGCTTACTCTTTGAAGGGAAACTCATCTTTTCTTCATATTGAGAACTTGTATATTCTTTATTGTTGTCACAAATGTGAGATGAATAGGAATTAAAACCAACACTACCAAAAATATTAGAAAATACCATCTTGTTAGCAAGATTAGTTTACAATATTACTTCTTGGGATGCTTCTCGAACATTGTTTTATTTATCATTTTTAGAAATAGTATCTGCAAAAATATATTTATGTTGTTCATGGAAAAAACCTCCCCATAATGATATAAGTTGGAAACCTTCAACTCCAAAACACAGTCCCGTTCTCCTAAAGCAAGAGGAAAAGATTCCTCTTCTTGAAAATATTCATATTCGTTATAAACTAGTTTACTTATATAAAGACTAGAGAATGCATATTTAGAAATCATTCCCTTCCATCACAACCATTATTAATACAAAAATAAAAAATTCTTGTTGATTGAAATCTTAGATCTCAAAACAAGCCTTTAATGGATTCCATATCTCCTAACAACAAATATTTTGTATATTTAGCCATAAATTAATAGGGAATTTGAATCTCTTCACACATTTCTTGCATAGTGATGTCTTGAAGTAGATTTGACGTAGCTTTAGAAAATATCTTAAAAACTTGAAATTTTTTTGGAAGACATTTTATTCTACTGTTTTATGAGCTATATATTCTAAAACATTGAAAATTCTCTTGTGGGAAATAATTCTTATATATTTTCACAACTGATACTTTGATGTGTATCTTCTTCACCTTCAAAATTTCAAACTTCCACATTGTCAATGTTGAAGTAATCTTGTCTTTCAAATTCTATTGTGCAACAAGCTTATAATAAATTCTTAGTTCGATAAATCCTTTTACAATAGGCATTAAATTTTGAATCAAAATCCTTTGAAGATGGTATATTAATAGTAGGTAAATTACTAAACCATTATCTTGCATCTTTCTCTATGGAAACCATAAACAACTTCATTAGAGACACCTAGTTGACACATGCATAAGAAAAAATATTTCAATTCCAAGTAGGTCTCACTTATTTTTCTCCTCTAAACTTAGGAAGGAAATATTTCCTTTCCTTAATATCACACATAGGATTGGAAAAACTAGGTATATGTGAGAAATCAAGTGGAGCAAACATTGTAGCAACCAATGGAACAAATGAACCTTATAATGAAATATAGTGGAGTCATTATGTCAAAATTTTGAACTGAAATATTTTCTTGAATATTCTTGCAACAATTTTTCTGACATTGTTCACCAACAAGATATAGAACCTGATTTATAGTTATTTTCTATGGAAATAATCCTTTGAACTTTGTCCCTAGTTTTTTTTTTTCACTTCAGAGGTTGTCCCTAAATTTTATTATATGGATAAGAATAGTGACAAAACACCTTATAGAGGACAATATCCTCCCCACTTTCATCATCAATATAGCTCTTGGAATAGAACGGGAAACCCTCAAACTGTAAAACTAATGGTTGTTTGGAGTCACCTTTGAATAGGTTATGTAAGGCACCCTCAATTGCAAGATTCAAATATTCAATAATAAATAAGTGATAGAAAATTTATGTTAGTGTAAAGAAAATTCTCAAATAATTTTTAGGTTGGTATTTCACCACTTGGTACCTTTATCATGTGTTGTAGACACATAATGTTAATAATATGGAGATGTAGAAGATACAATTTAGATACCAAAGAATTTCATGGCAATCCTTGGCACTGAGAAACCATATATAAAAAGTGTTGTTGAGGGTGGAATTCTTCAACAGTTTTAGTAAGAGACAATATGCATGGAAGTTTTAAATAAGGTCAACAACTTGCAAAGGACATTGAAAATATTTATATGAACTCCACAATTTAGAAAAACCATAAACTATGAATAAGCCTGATTTATGGGCAAGTATCTCTTTATAATCAACATGCAATATTAAATACTCCACTTTTAATAAAAATATATAGAGAATATCACTCAAAACATTCAAATAATAATCAAGGACAAAGAAATGTTTATTATTGTAACAAAAAACACTCAAGGTTATAGTGACTAAGAAAAAAAATTCCAATTTCCAAGAAAGTAGTACATAAAACTAAGATAGAATAAAACAAATTGCAAGATAGTTGATGAATCCTCCAACTAGGTCTTTCATTTACAAATATAATGGCCCTTTGTGGACTCTTGGAAACTCTACCCCCTTGTTTCTCAAAAAATTCAACCCTAATGATATATTTTATTGTCCTTTTTATCCTTGTTGAAAGTTATCTTACAACTTTTGTTTTGTAATTTTTTTTCAAAAATATAAAATTAAATAAGTATTTTAGTTATTTCCTCCTCAAAGTCAGCTTCATAGGCTCATGCATACTTCTCATGAACCATGCACACTCAATATTGGTGAACACTACCTCGAGATCCCTCATTAGATCCCTTGTCATTAGATCAACCTCATATATTTTTAGATGTAGTTTATCTATATCTTTAGGAAAATATATATCTAGGAGTGTTGGCATAACAAATAAATTTTATGTTTCAAAGAACCATATAAGAACTTGATATTCAAATCTACAATTTACTCAAGCTTGATATTGAAATCATTAATAGGTTTTCCATTATCATTCAATATTATCACTTTGAATAGACCATCATATAAATAAAATATAATTACCCTACAATTATATATCACTAAATACAACCTTCCCATTTTTCCATATCCTTTTTATTCCTTCTTAAAGCAGGAAAATTTATAGTTTGTAATAAATAAGAAAAATATGGGACAACCAATCACCAACCAAGACCAATTTAAAAACCATATAAAATCACACTAAATTCCCATGATATTACTTATGTTAGCAATGTGCATTTTCATTGATGTCAAGTGCAATGCCATTGATGTCAAAGAAGTGTTGAGCAGGTCTACAGTGTCATTAATGTTAAAGGAAGTGCACAAGGAAGCTCAGGTGGAGACAAACCAAGATCATGTAGTAGAGGGAAACAAAAAAGAGAATAACAGGAAGATGGAACAAAATTTGGTCCATGGAACAAAATTTGGTGTTTCCACAGTGCACCTACAGAAATGAAATTTGGTGTTTTATAGATTGAGAAAAGGTGGGTCTAATATAAACCCCAAAGGAACGAGTCTAGTGTTGAGATTCAACAAGAAGATTCAACACCCATGCCTAGTGCATTAAGCACTTGGTTTCATTTACCAGCTGGTTGCATTAAGCACTCAAACTAGCACAAGAAAATTTGGCGCAATTTTTGACGGCCACTTCGTCGCTATTCTGACACATAGTCGTCGCAAGAGCGACAGTTAAAGGACGCGCAAAACGTGGTTTGTCATAATGTCGCAATTATGACGCACTGAAAAAGTGTTTCACTACTGACACTTTTTCCGTCGCTTCCAAACAAGCATCGCTCTTCCGACGTTTCCCAAACCGTCGCGCTTTTGACGTTTGTAAACTGTCGCAATTCCGACGAAATGTGGTCTGACGTTTTGAACGTCGCTCTTCTGATGTTTGTAAAATGTCACAATTCTGACGAAATGTGGTCCGATGTTTTGAACGTAGCTCTTCCAACGTTTTTATACTGTCGCTCTTTCGACATGTTTAAGCTGTCGCAAGACCGACACATTGCAAAAGTGTCGCAAGACCAATGTGTCCCATAGGCATCGCATTACCGACACATTCCAAAAGTGTCGCAATACCAACCCTAGGAAGAACTGTCGCAATATCTATGGACGTCACAAGAGCGACGGAAATCGTTCAAGACGTCGGAAGACCGATGCTTACAAAGCGTCGGTATACCGATAGTGGGTTCAATTTAAAAAAAAAAAAATGAAATTTTAAAACAGGACAGTAAATCTCCAATATTTGTTATGAATTGTGGGCATTCCAATGACCGTGAAATATTAATATAATAAACCACCCCGCAGTGCTTCGACTATAAACAATCATATAAACATGGCTCTGTATTTCCAAAAACAGGTTTAAAATAGAAACAGGGCAACATTTTTTTTTCCAATTGTTATGAACATAATTCGACCATGAAATATTAATATAATAAACCACCCCACAACACTTCGACTATAAACAATCATTTTTTTTTCACAAGAGAAAAAACGGTGCTTTGAATATATTATATGAAGAAAAACAGTCCACGAAGTCATTACATTTTCACATCTGAAGATTGGAACCCAAATTTCCATTCAGAAAAGTGGAAGTCCCACCCCAAACAATGATAGAAAAATACCCCATGTCACATACAGGGACATGATATAAAACCAAGTAACGGTCCACATGGAGATTATCAACAATCTGAGAAAGCATCCAAATATGCCCGAGGCATCTATAAGAAAGTGAAATAGTAGTATGTAGAATAGTAAAGCAACAGATAGAGTACCGATGTCCATTGTTCCAAATACAAATTAAAGTACCCAAAATCCTTGAACAAAGAAGAACACTAATCATGTGAGGAGTGTGATATGTCCAAAATATAAAAAGACCATCAGACTATTGCACCTTTAATTAAACTGAGAGGGGGGGGGGGTGAATCAGTTTAACACATTCCTGAACCTTTTAAAACTTTTCATTAAACTTATTTATAGATTCATTTCATACCCTATTTAATATATGAGTAATCTTAGAATGTAAGCAGCAAGCATTAATATAATATAACAATAGACTTAATATGAGAGCAGCAGGTATTAAGCAGATGATATAATTCAGATCAACATATAAATATCATGCACAGAGACACCAACTATGAGTGGAAACCCATAAAGGGAGAAAACCACATCTTATTATTGTTGTGATGCAAAGGCAAGCTCCAACTCCTTCTAGCCACTGTTTTTCTGCAAGTACCAACCTACAGGAGGCTCCAACCTCAATTCTGCAAGCTACAACTTGCAAGGAAGCACCAACTCCCTTCAGTTTTCTGCAGGCACCAACCTACAGGAGGCTCCAACCTCAATTCTGCAAGCTACAACTTGCAAGGAAGCGCCAACTCCCTTCAGTTTTCTGCAGGCACCAACCTACAGGAGGCTCCAACCTCAGTCAGCTACAAATGACAGCTATCAAGCTGCAACTTGATAGGGAAGCTCCAACTTCCTCAATTTATCAAACTGAATGTTTGCTGATTTAATCCAAATATCAGCTCTGTTCTATATCTGCTCTTCTTCTCTTAATCTTCTTTGCTTTATTCTTCTATATTCTGCATTCTCTATATTTGCTCTCTTTCATCCCTTTTTTTTTAGCTTATTAAATTGAAATTATATATAGAAATTCTCACATGACTGTTTGTATTTCACAAGGAATTTGGAGTGAACAGTCATGACTCTTTGGCTTTTGTCTTCTTATTCCTTTTTCCAACTCATTTTTAGAATTACTACAATATGTACAAATTTCCATGCTACAGTGGGATTTTGTCTTTTCCTTAGGATACTTGCCTTTGCATCACAAACAAAAAAAATAAATTACATTTACATTTTTCAGTTATATATCTCAATTTCACTCAGCTCCTTTTCTTGATTTGTCTTTTCCTGCTGCTGTCAAGAAATTGTTTTATATACTTTGGTTCATTGTTATAGTGTGCATCTGAGTATGTATATCTGTAAAACTTGTAATCTCTGTGTATCTCTGTCAGACCCATACTTTTTGTAAAGCTGTGCACCATCCTGACAATCTCGCAACGCCCAGTTCCTATCTGTTTCTTCAATTAGAGTCTTCTTAACCGTTTCTTCAATCCATTTATCGAATTCCTAGGATTTGATTGATGAATACCTTGATAATTTTCATAGGCCTAAAGGCAATCCTTATATCTCCCAATATAACAAGTCCTTTGTAAAAAATGGAACCAATTCACTCAGCCATCCACAATTCATATGACACCCATGTCGTATATTCAAACATCATACACATATAATATCTCAAGATATATGTACCGCCTCCGTTCATTTTACTGGATTTTAGAATGAATTACCAACGCTAATACGGACCTGTCCAGCCTTAAGGTAGGAGCAGCGTTTATAACGTTGACGTTCTGTCAACATACCACCATGTTCCATATTATAAAATGAGCCATATAACGCATAAATGTCATACCTTGTTTAACCCTTAGAGGACACATATGTTAAACTATATTGTATTCGATCAATGTTAAGACCCTTGGTGATATGTAATATGTTATGAACTTCAACTTTGTCGTCGACCCTTATTTTAATGATCGACGCATTAACATAAAATGTTTATAATAGTCCTTAGGCCCTGGTCCCACAAAACAATCGCGGAATGCATACACCGTACCTTTAATTAAACTTCGTGCAAATCCTGCGAGCGATCACCGTTAGATATCGAGCCTCCAGATTAACGGCTTGTATCGATTTCGCGCGGGGTCTTTGGTCGATGATTAACACGCGAAGGCACACAGTGAAAGTGGTTTTCCCCAAGCCTTTGGAGCCATGTGTCGGCCCTTCTATGGAATCGCTCCGAAATTTTCAATACCACTTTCCGTATAAGAGTGGTGCGAAAAATACCAGAAACCGCCGTTACTATTCCCCGTTCCTCCTCGTGGTTCCGTTGCTTTACTCCAGGTTCCATCCAGCTTCGCGTTTTGTCGTCATTCGTGCATTCACCATTTCCTCAGCCCAGTTGGTTCAGTCAGTTTCGAACCAATGCTGCACCAAGTTATAGTCTTGCTTCTCCTCCCATACTCGGTCGAGGAATAAGACCATTTTACTATATTCCTATATTATAAACACAGTGCCCGAACATGAATTCAACCTTACTCCGTCTATACAGAGAGTCTCCCCAATTATGCACAATACATCATTAAACCAATTACAAGGTATACGCGTTTCAATTTCCATACAGAAGCCAAATTCCAAATCTCATATGATTGCTCAAAGACGCAAGACATTCTCCACAATTAAATAAAAATTGCTCACGAGTCCTGAATTATGAACCCGTACTCCCACAGAGAGTGTTCAAACGGACTATATACACATAATCCAACCACGGATTTTTATTCAGTCTGAGCAGGTCTATACAGGTCTGTCCTAGATTCCTTTGTTGCCTCTCTACTTCAAAGTTTGCTGGTTCAGGTAATCCTCCTTTGCCATCCCTTTTGCCATCAATGACAACATTTCCAACATTCTCCCCCTTTGGCATTGATGGCAACACATCCACCAATAATCCAATGTCAAGACCCTGTCTTCTATTACCTGCTTTTCCTCCCCCTTTGACATCAATGGCAAAGGGTTGCACGTTTCTTAGTGTAGATTCTGTCTTAGCATTTCTTCTCTCTGGTGTAAAAGAGTTGTTGAGAGAACACTTTTGAGAATGTTTGAACTTGTATTCTTTCCATAATCCTTTGATCCTGAGGACCTGTTTTAAGTTTTTCTTTCTTGGCTGATCTCCCCCTGGAATGATATTTTCATTTCTGTTCTCCCCCTGAAATTGTGCTTTCCCTTTATATCAGAGAGTAGCATCTACAAATACTACCCGTAGTTTATCTCTCAAATATTGAAATGGTTTTCTGGCAAGAGGTTTGGTAAATATATCAGCTGTCTGTTCTTTTGTTGGTACATATTCCAGCCTTACTATCTTCTGAGCCACTTGTTCTCGGAGAAAATGATACTTGATTGGAATATGTTTGGTTTTTGAGTGAAGCACAAGATTTTTAGATATACTTATAGCACTTGTATTATCACATTTAATTGAGATAGGTTCATCAATGCTTACCTTCATGTCTTGAAGAGTTTTCTTCATCCACATGACTTGTGTACAACATGCTGCTATTGCTATATATTCTGCTTCAGTTGTAGACAGAGAGATAGATGTTTGTTTCTTTCTTAACCATGCCACCAGAATTTCTCCTAGATAGAAAGCACCTCCACTTGTGCTTTTCCTTTCATCTACATAGCTGGCCCAATCTGCATCTGTATATGCTATTAAAGTGAAGCTTTTTCCTTTACGATACCAAAGTCCATATTGTGTTGTTCCTTGTAGATATCTGAATATTCTTTTGATTGCAAGAAGATGATTTTGTTTAGGTGCTGCTTGATATATAGCCACTAGTCCTACTGCTAGCATGATGTCTGGTCTTGATGTTGTCAAATATAGCAGGCTACCTATCATGGATCTGTAGAGTTTTTGATCTATATCAGCAGATCCATCATCAGCACACAATTTGCATCCCGTGATCATGGGAGTTGACACAGGCTTGCAGTCCTCCATTTTGAACTTTTTAATATTTCTTTTAAGTACTTTTCTTGTGAAATGAATGTTCCTATGTTCTTTTGCTGAATTTGCAGTCCCAAGTAGAAGCTGAGATCTCCAATCATAGACATTTCAAACTTTGTTTTCATTTCATCAGCAAACCCTTTTGCTAGTTCTTCTCTGTTACTTCCAAACATAATGTCATCAACATATACTACAACAATCAGGAGTTTATTTTCATGGGCTTTTATATATAGATTTTTGTCTACTCCACCTCTCTTAAATCCTTGTTTTTGTAGATATTTATCCAGTCTTGAGTACCAAGCACGAGAATCCTGTTTCAGTCCATATAGGGCCTTTTTCACTCTGCACACATAGTCTTCTTTGTATGTTAAAGAGAAACCTTCTGGTTGTTCCATGTAGACTTATTCTTCTAGATCTCCATTCAGAAATGCAGATTTCACATCCATTTGATATAACTTGAAGTCTTGATAGCATGCAAAGGCTAGAAACATTCTAATGGCTTCCATTCTGGCTATAGGAGAAAATGTTTCATCATAATCAAGTCCTTCGATTTGTGAATATCCTTTGCAGACTAGTCTGGCTTTGTTCCTGATCACCTGTCCTTCCTCATTCATTTTATTTTTGAATACCCATTTTGAGCCTATGACATTCTTCTCAGTGGGTCTAGGAACTAATTCCCAGGTATTGTTTTTCTCAATTTGGTCCAATTCTTCATTCATAGAATTTACCCAAGACTTGTCCTTGCTGGCTTCTTCAAATCTCTTTGGCTCAAATTGTGACAACATGGATATGTATACTTCTTCAGTTTGTCCTGTTAGCTGCCTTCTTGTTTGGACCCCTACTCTCTTGTCTCTGATGATCTGATCTTCAGGATGGTTCTTCTGAGTATATCTTGAGGGAGCTTTAGAACTTAGCTCTGTATCTTCTATTGTCTTGCTTGTTTCCTCATCATCTTGGTTTTCTTCTTCATGGTTGTTTGATGGATTGCAGAAGTCAGTAGCTCTTGTATTGTCTGGAAGTTCTTCATCAAATCTCACATCAATGCTTTCTACTATTTTCCGAAGATTCTTGTTGTAGCCCCTGTACCCTTTACTTTTGGAGGCATATCCTAGAAAGATCCCTTCATCTGCTCTTGCATCAAATTTTCCAAGATTTTCATCATTATTCTTTATGTAACACTTGCTTCCAAAGATTCTGAAATGTTTGATTGAAGCTGGCTTTCCATGCCACAATTCATAAGGAGTCTTGTCACTGCTTGGCCTTAAGTGAGCTTTATTAAGGATATGTACTGCTGTGTGCACTGCTTCTACCCAGAAGGTTTGAGCAATATTATTCTCTTGCATCATGGCTTTGGCAATTTGTTGAACAGATCTATTTTGTCTTTTAGCTACTCCATTCTGCTGAGGTGTCCCTGCAATAGTAAATTGTTGTTTTATGCCATGTTCATTGCATAGGTCTGCAAATTCATAATCAGTGAATTCACCTCCTTTGTCTGATCTAATGCATTTCAGCTTGCATCCTGTCTGATTTTCTACTAATGCTTTAAATATTTTGAATTTTTCCAGATCTTCCAATTTATTCTTGAGAAAAGCAACTCATGTCATTCTGGAGAAATCATCTATTATCAGCATGAAGTAGGATTCTCCACTTGGTGTTTTAGTTCTTGCAGGTCCACACAAATCCATGTGCACAAGTTGGAGTGGTCTTCTTGTTGATGACTCCTCTTTGGCCTTAAAGGATGTGCGGGTCTGTTTACCCAATTGACAGGATTTGCATATGGTATTAGAAGGCTTCTTTATTTCTGGCATGTTTCTGACAGCGTTCTTCTTGCTTAGTTTGATGATGTGATCGAAGCTGAGATGTCCCAATCTTTTATGCTATAACCATGACTCCTCAAGTTTGCTAAGATGACATGCTTCATCTTCCTCTTTCACAATGTAAACATTGCTCTCTGTTCGAACACCTTTGAGCAGAGTCTTACCTGTGGTGCTTGATCTGACTTCACAATCTTGTGCTCTAAAAAGAACTTCACAGCCTTTGTCACACATCTAACTGACACTTAGTAAACTTGCTTTCAGCCCATCTACAAATAGTACCTCTTGGGCCTTTCCTCTGCCATTGTCTATGATGACTAAGCCTTTTCCCTTGATTTTACCTGATTTATCATTGCCAAAAGTAACATTTCCAGATTTCTTTTCATCAAGAGTTATAAACTTGCTTCTGTCTCTAGGCATGTGTTTTGAGCAGCCACTATCCAAATACCACTAGCTTTTCAGGTCTTGAGCAGTTAGAGCCAAGTCACATTTATTCACCTTCTTTATCCACTGGAGGCATCCTTTTGTTTGGTATCTTTTGTGAGTTGATGAATCACATCCTTTAAGAGGACATTCGGAAGGAATATGTCCAGCTTGATTTCATATAAAGCATTTGATCATAGTTTTTACAGTATTGTGAGTATGAACAGAATTTATTTGATTCATAAACCTCCTTGAGGTGTTGAACATCAATCTTTGTCCATACTTTCTACATTCAATAATTTTATGACCAAATTCCTTACAATAGAAACAGTAACCATAGAAACTATTTGCATACCTGATGTAAGGTTGTCTTTTCCATTTGTTTGCTTGAGGCAGTCTTTTCAATGGTTGCATCTTTTTTTGGTTTGAATTACTCCTCCTTGCATGGCAATATGTAGCAATGTGTCCCAGCTTGTGGCAGACATAACATGTGGCATTCTTCATAGGAGGGAAGAATCTCCTTTGGCGGCTTCGGAATTTGACATATTCAGAGGCGTATGATTCTTTTTCTGTTGTCTTAGTATTTATTGCATTCTTTGTTACTAGAGGTTTCTTCTGATCTCTGCCTTTCTCTTTACAAATTTCTTCTTTTGTAGGAATTGCTTGAGCTGCTTCATCATTCTTCTTGGCTTTTACAAAAAAATCTCTCTGTCAACCTTTTCTTTGCCTTTACTTGATTCTCCTTCATAGCCTATTCCAGTTTTTATCATGGGAGATCTTTGAGCACCCAGAATTTCATTCAACTTACTAGAGCTTTTTGTTTGAGAAGAATTTATGACCACTTTCCTTTGAGCATTTTCTAATTTCTTCCTGAGACATACTACTTCTTCTTCCAACTTCTCTTGTTCTTGAGATTTCTCCTTGATTTGCTTAAGTAACATTTCCTATATCTTTTTGGCTTCTTCAAGCTTTATCTTTAGCTTCTTTAAGACTTCTGAATTCTGTTCTTCTCGTACATACTTGAGGAGAATGTCATTTTGTTTTCTGCATTTCAGTTTGAGTCTGTCTATCTCTTCCAGAGCACTTCTTAGCTCCCCCTCAAGGTTGACTTCCCCTTCTTCTTCTTCATCTTCTAGCAGGAGTCCTTCAAGTTATTCTATGGCCATCAATAAGAATTCGGAGGTTCCTTCTTCACTTGAGGGTTCATCTGAATCTTCGGATGTATTGCTGTCTTGTTGAGTGTAGAAGGATTTTCTGCTGAACTTCTTTCTCTGTGTCAGTTGCCTTTGGGGCATATCCTAATTCCATAGCACCCCAGACTTCTATTCCTAGAGACATTATGTATGTCCTCATTCTGATTTTCCAGAAAGCATAATTTTCACCAGTGAAGAAAGGGGCTTTATTTGTTGAGCATTCTTCTTTATTGGCCATCTTGGGAACCTAGGATCTCCTTTCAGCTGTTAGACTGGTACAAAGGAATCTTCTCTGATACCAATTGTTGCACCTTTATTTAAACTAAGAGGGCGGGGGGGTGGTGAATTAGTTTAACACATTCCTGAACCCTTTAAAACTTTTCATTAAACTTATTTATACCTTCATTTCATATCCTATTTAATATATGAGTAATATTAGAATGTAAGCAGCAAGCATTAATATAAAATAACATTAGACTTAATATGAGAGCAGCAGGTATTAAGTAGATGATATAATTCAGATCAACACATAAATATCATGCACAGAGACACCAGATATGAGTGGAAACCCATAAAGGGAGAAAACCACATCTTATTATTGTTGTGATGCAAAGGCAAGCTCCAACTCCTTCTAAACACTGTTTTTCTGCAGGCAACAACCTACAGGAGGCTCCAACCTCAATTCTGCAAGCTACAACTTGCAATGAAGCACCAACTCCCTTTAGTTTTCTGCAGGCACCAACCTACAGGAGGCTCCAACCTCAATTCTGCAAGCTACAACTTGCAAGGAAGCACCAACTCCCTTCAGTTTTTTGCAGGCACCAACCTACAAAAGGCTCCAACCTCAGTCAGCTACAACTGACAGCTATCAAGCTGCAACTTGATAGGGAAGCTCCAACTTCCTCAATTTATCAAACTGAATGTTTGTTGATTTACTCCAGATATCATCTCTATTCTGTATCTGCTCTTCTTCTCTTAATCTTCTCTGCTTTATTCTTCTATATTCTGCATTCTCTATATTTGCTCTCTTTCATCCCTTTTTTTTTTGAGCTTATTAAATTGAAATTATATATAGAAATTCTCACATGACTGTTTGTATTTCACAAGGGATTTGGAGTGAATAGTCATGACTCTTTGGATTTTGTCTTCTTATTCCTTTTTCCAACTCATTTTTAGAATTACTACAATATGTACAAATTTCCATGCTACAGTGGGATTTTGTCTTTTCCTTAGGATACTTGCCTTTGCATCACAAAAAAAAAAAAGAACTTTACATTTACATTTTTCAGTTATATATCTCAATTTCACTCAGCTCCTTTTCTTGATTTGTCTTTTCCTGCTGCTGTCAAGAAATTGTTTTATATTCTTTGGTTCACTGTTATAGTGTGCATCTGAGTATGTATATCTGTCAAACCTGTAATCTCTGTGTATCTATGTCAGACCCATACTTTTTGTAAAGTTGTGCACCATCCTGACAATCTCGCAACACCCAGTTCCTATCTGTTTCTTCAATTAGAGTCTTCTTAACCCTTTCTTCAATCCATTTATCGAATTCCTAGGATTTGATTGATGAATACCTTGATAATTTTCATAGGCCTAAAGGAAATCCTTATATCTCCCAATATAACAAGTCCTTTGTCAAAAATGGAACCAACGCACTCATCCATCCACAATTCATATGACACCCACATCATATATTGAAACATCATACACATATAATATCTCAAGATATATGTACCGCCTCCATTCATTTTACTGGAGTTTAGAATGAATTACCAACGCTAATACGGACCTGGCCAGCCTTAAGGTAGGAGCAGCGTTTATAACGTTGACGTTCTGTCAACATACCACCATGTTTCATATTATTAAATGAGCCATATAACGCATAAATGTCATACCCTTTTTAACCCTCGGCAGACACATATGTTAAACTATATTGTATTCAATCAATGTTAAGACCCTTGGTGATATGTAATATGTTACGAACTTCAACTTTATCATCGACCCTTATTTTAATAACCGATGCATTAACATAAAATGTTTATAATAGTCCTTAGGCCCTGGGCCCACAAAACAATCGTGGAATGCATACACCGTACCTTTAAGTAAACTTCGTGCAAATCCTGCGAGCGATCATTGTTAGATATCGAGCCTCCAGATCAACAGCTTGTATCGATTTCATGCAGGGTCTTTGGTTGATGATTAACGCGCGAAGGCGCACAGTGAAAGTGGTTTTCCCCGAGCCTTTGGAGCCACGTGTCGGTGCTTCTATGGAATCGCTCCGAAATTTTCAATACTACTTTCCGTATAAGAGTGGTGCGAAAAATACCAGAAACTGACGTTACTGTTCCCCGTTCCTCCTCATGGTTCCATTGCTTTACTGCAGGTTCCATCCAGCTTCACGTTCCGTCGTCATTCGTGCATTCACCATTTCCTCAGCGCAGTTGGTTCAGTCAGTTTCGAACCAATGCTGCACCAAGTTATAGTCTCGCTTCTCCTCCCATACTCGGTCGAGGAATAGGACCATTTTACTGTATTCCTATATTATAAACACAGTGCCCGAACATGAATTCAACCTTACTCCATCTATACAGAGAGTCTCCCCAATTATGCACAGTACATCATTAAACCAATTATAGGGTATACGCGTTTCAATTTCCATACAGAAGCCAAATTCCAAATCTCATATGATTGCTCAAAGACACAAGGAATTCTCCACAATTAAATAAAAATTTCTCACGAGTCCTGAATTATGAACCCGTACTCCCACAAAGAGTGTTCAAACGGACTATATACACATAATCCAACCACGGATTTTTATTTAGTCTGAGCAGGTCTGTACAGGTCTGTCCTCAATTCCTCTGCTGCCTCTCTGCTTCAAAGTTTGCTGGTTCAGGTACTCCTCCTTTTCCATCCGTTTTTCCATCAATGACAAAATTTCCAACACAGACCATATCAATAAACCAACAACATAGACCAACATCGCTAGTTTTGAAGGCAGAGTGATAACCTGTCAACACATAAAATAGTATCATAAAGCGGATACAGGAAATGTGCAGAGACATGAATTGTTGATATACACCTCACACAGAAAGCATCCATGATAGAGAAAAAATATGTATAAGCCCAGGGTCGATTGTATGTTCTGGCTCGCTTGTTCCCGGAAATAAAAACCATCTGTAGAAACCCAGGCTCGCTTGTAAGATCAAGCTCGCTTGATTCCAAAATTGGTAACCATCTGTTGCATCCGAAATGTAAGGTTCAGGCTCGCTTGTTTCCATTAGTAGCCCGCTACAACATCCACCCTGTTCATAGAAAAAAGGTTCCCGTGGATATACAGAGAAAGATTATAATACGTAGACCATATACACATGGCTCTGTATTTCAAAAAACAGGTTTAAAATAGAAACAGGGCGAATTTTTTTTTTTCCAATTGTTATGAACATAATTCGACCGTGAAATATTAATATAATAAACCACCCCGCAGTGCTTCGACTATAAAAAATCATATAAACATGGCTCTGTATTTCAAAAAACAGGTTTAAAATAGAAACAATGCAACATTTTTTTTTCCAATTGTTATGAACATAATTCGATCATGAAATATTAATATAATAAACCACCCCGTAGTGCTTCGACTATAAAAAATCATATAAACATGGCTCTGTATTTCAAAAAACAGGTTGAAAATAGAAATAGGGCAACATTTTTTTTTCTAAGTAAAGTTAATCTATTAACAGTGGGAATAAAATTACAGCATGACCGAAGTCAAAAAAATTGCCCAGACTTATGGCAAATTTGTCATCAAAAAATCAAAAAAGAAGACTGCCCTCATATGGGGAAACCAGTCTTGAACGTTTACAGAATTCAAAAATATTACAGAGGTCTATCACAGTAATATAATCTAAAACATGCCCAATTAAGTGGGTCGCAAAGCAAGAAAACCAAATTAACCAAACTACTCCTCCGGTGGTTCCTCGATGATTCGGCACCATCGTTCGGAAGGTCCAGGATCGCCAGGTGCTATCTCCACATTCACGCCATCGCTCCCCTCCTGAAGGCCCAAATGCTGGCCGGCTTTTTCTGAGCTCAGACCCACTGGACGGGTGCATTGTTCCTCCACTTGGGCCTCCTCATGGAAAACCACGGTGATTGAAGCTGTGATTCGTGGGTGGTTCAGAGAGAAATTAAAGGAAAAAAGCGCAGTGCGCGTCGTGGGAGAAGGTGAAGCGGTGGGGAAATGAGGAGCAGGGGAGCCCATACGGTGGCCAGATCCTAGAACCCGACCCCGCCCACTTCTAGTGTTTGGATAGCGACCTGCATAATAATCACTGGATTGGCCGGAAGACGACTCGGTTGAGGGGCTGGACGGAGCGTGCAGGGGTTGACCTCTAGTGCTCCCCCTGCAGCAACGCATCCTTTGACGCAGGCGAGGCATGGGTGCAGTCTCAGCAGTGGGCACAAGACGAGACAGAGAAGCAAGATTCCAAGAAACCGAGGAAGACAGACACAGACTAGACCGAAAGAAATGCAGTTTTGCACCAAGGTCTAAGCAGCAGTTCAGCTGGCCACTTCTCCTTCTCGTCACAGTGAGCAGGAAGTGTAACCCAGCAACTGGAGAGCATCTGCAATTCAAAGGTTGCGGCTCGTCTGAAAAACCATAGCGAAACGCCATTTTATCGACCCGACTGCAATGGCATCGAAGAACACCTGTCATAATTAATCTCGCATTGATGAGAGCCAAAGACCGGATCATATTGGAGCATGCGGAATCGCTAACAGGAGTGGAGGTCCGATCTTGAACAACGTTAAAACTTAATGCGATTTTATGTAAAAACCTTGGAACTTAAATATCGGCTAATTGAACAGTGTTAAAACTTAATGCGATTGATATGAAATCGCCACATCCATGTCCCATCGCCTTAAATGCCATCGAATGCACCCGCATCCGGGAACAAGGAAAAATTTGATTGATGACACGTGGAAGAAATTGATTGGAGTGGATCTTTGTTTGGGCCGCTCGCGTAGTGGAAATCCGGACCCGAAAAATATTAGGGCGAATTTGATAAGAAATTCGCGTCACAACTCTCTCTCTGTACGCCAGCCCAAATTTGGACCCAAAAAATATTAGGGTGGAATTCATTTGGTTTTCGCGTCACAAAATTGGCCGACGCCAGCAGGCTATTTTGGAACACGAATTTGGTTTGAATTATGGTTTATCGTCGTTTGAAGTCCGTCGGGCTCCACGGCTAAAGGGTTCGTTTGAAGTTTTGACAAAGGTTTTGTTATATATTTTATTTTATATAATGCGCGACAGAATATTTTTATTTTTTGTTAAGGTCCCACACTGGTTTTGGTAATATTTTGTTTTAAATGCAACGTATATATGTTATATATATATATATATATATATATTTCATATATATATTAAAACATTTATAAATTGTGGACCCTAGGAGCATTTTAATAGATTTTTTATTTGCATAGTTTTCTTATGTTTTTAATATATGCGTTGCATATAAAAGAAAAGGGCTGTGAGCCTGTTTCAGAATGTAGTTGTAAATTTTATTACTAGCAATTTCACCAGGAGGTGCAAGGGAACACCGAAAGGAGGCAATAACATTATTTGAGCTCGCATTAGTGAGGCTCATTGACCTATTTGAGTAGAAGGATACAGAAATGGTTGTCAATCCCTCTCAAGCCTCTAGAAATGGAATTGATATTGGTTGCCACAAACTGAAGCTTTTGTTGATTAACATCACTAAAGTTTGAGGCATAATAAACCAAGATACCCAATATTAGTGCTACAAATTCAAATTGGGGATTATTGTTAATATAAAGAAAATCAATTGCCCGATTTTGATAAACCAACACTAATATCTGCACATAAGGCTACTTTAGGACTCTCGAGGGGATATGAAACTTGACATGTAGAGTAATGTCATTATGCAAAAATTCAACGCATGCCATGTTCACTGAACAAATAAAATATGGAACACTACACAATTAGAAAATAACATTGCAATAGAAAGTCAACAGAAGGTCAACACATGTGAGGACAGGTGGGTGACACTGTTCAAGATTATGTCAGTGATGACGAATCGAAACAGTGTCCTGAACATAAACCCAAAAATTTTCCATTTCCTTTTAAGAAACCAACACAAATTATGCAACACCTATACAATTGGGTAGGGATAGAATAATGTGAAAGAAATATTAAGGGAAACTTTGAATTTCCATATACACTATTCAAATAAGGAGATACTTCAAAAAAATAAATTATGAAAGCAATAACAAGAAAGCCATTCAAAAACTATCAAATTTGGAATTTTAGAAGGAATGCCCTCAATTGAAAAGTCAGATATAATCCATCTACAACTTTAAACTTCCAATATAACAAAAAAAATATCTTAAGCATATCCAAATTTAAATGTATTTAAATATGTATCAGGTGGGAAACCTAAAACAACTCTAAACTTGGTCAGTAACCTAAACTTCTTCCAGAACAGGTTCAAGTGACTCTCAAATTCAAATGCAGGATTCTACAAGATCACGGTAGTGCTTGGCATATTTTCTATGTGCAAGTCAAATAAAATAATAGACCATTTTCTTTGAACCATGCTTGAGCAACATGCTGAAAAGATGCCTTCCACAGGTTTGTATCATAGTCTCAAGGATGTAAATATTGTCAAAAACACTATCACGGTCTTGTAGGCAAAAAAGCAATGGGCCATTCTCTTTAAACCACACCTGACTAAGCAACATGCTGAAAAGGTGCCTTCCTCAGGTATGTATCTGTCTCTCAAAAACATTAATATGATAAAAAGCACAACCACGGTCTTGTATATCCCCAGAAACCTACAAAGAAACTGATATCTGCCAAGTAATGAACCATCATTAGCTAACCCAGAAGAGTGCCACAACTTACACATTAATTATTAGGATAACAACTTGTTTGAGGGCCAATCAACAAATAGCATAGTACCATTGCTTCGTTGTGAAATCACTGTAAAGATGTAAGAGGGTTACATGAGTATTGGTTGACACCTGAAAGGCATTATATATGTGTAACAGGAGAACGAAAAACATAGAAAGAAAAAGAAAGGCAGAACAAAAACTAAGAATGTATTTTCACCTTTTTTTTGTGTTGTTTTATAACAATGACGAATGGATTTGAATTTTATGAAAATAAGAGAAAAGAAGGAAATATTAAGGATAAGATAAAAGAATGTGACAGAAAATGAAAGATTTAGGTTGATCAAACCTGATCACCCACCTTGGATACACTACATAAGAGAGAGAGACGAGCAAAAGGACCTCCTAAATGAGACAACAGAAATAGGAACAAAAGAACTCAACGAGGATGACATGAGCTAAGTAGATATAAATAGTAATATATTTCCATCCTAAAATCAAATACAAGTTCTGCTTATTAAAGCATATCATGAAGATGAGTATTTATAATGAGATCTCCACACCGAAAACTCCACGAGTGAATTCTATGAAAATTGGAAACTATTGGCTTGCCACTAACTGCCAAAACAAAAACACTTACAACCCATGACTTAACATGTTATATTACCTAGAACAAATGGAGGGTTGTGAAGTATCACAACACAGTGATTTACTCAATGACTTAAACAACAAAAGTCTAACCAAAATGCTAATGAATCTGGCATACATGTAGTCAATGACCTTTGAGGATAATATATTATAGATTCAACATGTTAAAGTTTTCATTGTCTGCTAGACAAGGGCATGAAATAAAAACTACAAAACAATGTAAAAAATATCCCCTAGGCATTTATAGATATGTTTAACAAAAGAAAAGGGAGAAACACATCAGTCAAGGTTACCCTTTAGGTTGATGCCTTACGAAAAGGTTAAATGAAAAATTCGTACAACTTTGTAAGACTGCCTCTTGAAAAGTAATGTTGGTATAATGCATTAGGTGAGCTTTACAGAGTCTGTATCATGGAAAGTCCAAAGCCTTCCAAGCCATATTTTTCAAGAAAATTCTAAATATGCTCACGGGCATGAAATATTCATCGGATTTTAGTTAAGCTGTTATAAAAAAATAGACAGTAGAACTTGGCTTGAAGAGATCTCTGCACCTTAGAAATGATATATTAACTCTATTACCAGAAAAAAAAAAATTTCTATTTTCTGAAAGTGCAATCCGAGATCGAGAATGTGGTTTAAATAATGAAGAAAAAGAGGTTAACTCATGTATAGGATATCCAAAAGGAAAATTTAGTTTTAATGCTAAGAAGAACAATACCAGATGTTAATATTTACAGCCAAATGATTATAACCACTGTTGTAACTCACCATCTGTTTATAATTAGAGGACTGCTTCACACTGCTTGATATGTCCTCAATAACTTCAATTAAGACTTTTCTATCAAAGTCACTTAAAATAAATCATAGTAATTTGCTTATTGTAGGTTGTGTGCTAGTTCATAGTTAGCAAGACCTTGGTTGATATATATATGCTTATTTTAAGCAACGATTAGACAGATATCAGTCCAAAAACCAGAATCTATGGATTTGTTCCTAATTTATTTCAGCCTAATGCATAAATTAATCTAGAAGTGAAAAATGGCCTTTAATCTATAAATTTTCATTCTAAGTCTTATTAAAAACTCAACATAAAGACAACATTGTAGAAACGTAGTATAAAAGAGAAATCCAAAAAATGATGAGAATGATACAGAGAATTACCGTGCAATATACAAGGTTTCCTTAAACCTTAAACCTTCCATATCCTTACGCTGAATGTTCGGTCATTTCACATATAGCTAAAGAAAATCAACCATGCACTCAGGGTGTTAGAACTGTACAAAATACATAATCACCAATAGTTTCTATACTAAAGAAAAATAATTTTTGATTATTTGCTGCATCAGTTTGGAGATATTCTGGTTATATCGAGGTGATAAACTCTGCAAGGACAACATTAAAATTGGATTACTATGGAAATTCTCTATTGTGGGAACAAATACAGACCTTGATCTATTTAACATCCGTTTCACTTTACTTATCATGATTCATGGTGTAGACATTTAGGAAATGAATGATTGTATTGTGAGATATTCAATCCACAGGGGGATAACTCAGGTTGGGAAATAGAAACATTATGTTGTAACAGAGGTATTGGGCATAGAACAGGGGACTTGGGTTTTTTGGAATAAAAAATCAGGTTAAGATGCTCATCTAAAGAATGGCACAGTGAGCCTTAGCATGGAGTTGGGAGTACCAATTTGAAGTACAGGTAGGGCATTGTACAATAGACCAGTTAGATTTCTGGACCATAATACAAAAGTTTCTTCTTCTTTCAAAACGTGTTTCTCGTTTTATGTAACCAATGTGGGACCTGTTCTTGTTTCAATTGGGGATGGATCAACATTTGTTATTTCTCCAAATGATCACACTCTGGGTAGCCCTAGAGGCTATTTGGGGGTGATGATTCCAATAGGTCTCAATGAACTATTGCCCTCACTGGGGAATACTATTGCAGTGGAATTTGATACTATTTTGGATGTTGAATTCCACGATCCTAATGAAAACCAGTACCTTCATCTCCAATACCTGTTCACAAAAGAGGGTGCCATAGTCATTCATGCGTGCAGAGAGGGTGAATTGCAGGCATTGCAACAGGAGGTGTTGTTGTTGTTGCATTTGCCACTAGATTGTTTGTCTGGTTCTGTTACAAGCACAGAGTATTGAAAAGGACAGACAAATTTAGTTCAGATATTGTGAAATTTCCTCGGAAATTCACCTACAAAGAGCTCAACAATGCTACGAAAGACTTTTTTTGAATGTGATTGATAATCGATAATTGCAAGCAAGGGTAATCCCCTTGTGAAACCCAAATTTCTGAGCATTTTCTAAAACCTGATGACAGAGTCATTGTAATGAACAAGCGCCTAGGTCCATATTACATCCAAATCTACCAAGCACCAAGATCTATAAAAAAAATCCACAGTATCTGCGAACTAAGAAGAAGAGGTAGAAAATGTATTCTGCTTACCTATTCGAATAGTGGTTGGGGTTTACCACGGCAAAAATTTGACAGAGCCCATGTAGCATTTCTTATCATTGAAATTCTGGCAGTATCATTCAACTGGGCAAGCACCTGCCTCAGAGGTCCATGACTGAGGGAAAGATCCCTAAATGTTGCAGAGTCTCCAGCAATATTTCCCAAAGCCCAAACAACCTTATACGAACACCAGTTGAACTCAAAGTTGGGTACTAGTTTTTTAAATCAAATTCCAAAATTACAGACATATAAAGATAGTTGGGAAGAATAATTTTATGCCTCTAAAATAAACGTGCTACCTGTTCTCAAACATTATCATTCCCAGAGGTAAGAAGTTCCACAAATATAGGTAGTGCCCCGTAATCAATCACAACCTTCGTATTCTCAGAGGTTCCTGAGACTATATTAGTCAAAGCCAAAGCTGCTTCAAACTGCATTATCAATCACAAGGTATCACCATCAAAGCTATAATTTTAAGATAACAATTTATCTACCATTGAAACTATAATTTTAAAATAGATACACCTAGTGAGAGTAGAGGTTAGGAAATTATAATAAGAATTATTACAAGATATCACTCACATTGCAGTTGATTTTTCATTGTCTGCTGTAACTATAATTTTAAAGAAGACACAATTAGTGATATAGACACCACCAAGTGAGAGCAGAGGTTATGAAATTATAATGAGAATTATTTCAAGATATCATATTACTCATAGTATAGTTAATTGTTTATTGTTTGGTGTAATAAATGTTTACTATTTATGAACACAATCAAACATATTATGAGGGACAGTGATGAAATTGACAACGATCTCATAACAAACCATAATGGGCACATCCCTTGGCAAGATAGACTCTAAATAAGAAAGAAAGAAAAACAAAGTGATTACCTACAGGATCATAGGCTTCCTGAAGAACAAGATCTAGAGCAGCATCTGTAACCCCTAAAGCAACACCTCTCTCTGTAAGACGAATCGCTACATATTTTATATGTAGTCTAGCAAATTTTCTGAGCTCATCACGAGAAAGAGGATCAAATACAACTATCTCATCAAGTCTATTCAATAGCTCTGGCCTGAAATGTCTTCTAACCTGCAAAAATATTCAAAGGCATGTTAAAGCACTGCAACCAACTTCGTGATAAAATTATATGAAAAATATGCATACACAGAGTCCAGGAGAATGAAACAACAGGTGTATTGGCAGCTGCCGAAATGCAGCAACTAAAACGACAGGTGTATTGGCAGTTGTGGAAATGCAGCTACTAAAACGGTAGGCCTGTCGATGGTTGCAGGTGTCAGTTGTGGAAATGCAGCTACTAAAACGGTAGGCCTGTCGATGGTTGCAGGTGTGTGGATTGTTGCTAGTATTTTTAGACCGATTCCATGGAAATATACCAGAAACTAGTGGTATGTCAAACCTAGAAGGTAACCCGAGAGACTGTGACCGTCAGATTAAAAAAGTAACAGGTGTCGTGCCTAGATAAGAAGTGTTGACGAAAAAAAAAATTGATCTCTTTCATAACAGAAGGCCTATTGGCCTAAATATCTAGGATATGTGGCACTCCATGATAAAGAAACATGGTGTGTGGATTTGAGTGTTTCAGGTGGTCAAGTGGGCCAAAAATAGGTGAAATGTGGCACCACTCAGAGATTGACATGTGCCAATTGGTACAAGTGGTAGACAATTGGCATGCTCAAACAACGAGGTGATGCAGGAATGACATGAGGGAGAAAATATTAGAAAAGCCCCAAATCTGGAGAACTAAAGCTCATCACCAACCCGAGATTGACAACTTTACATGATGTAACCTATGAAATCGTAAATGGAGAAATAATAGTAACAATAAAGTAACCTATGTAACAATAAAGTCGGATTCATCCTGGGAGTGGTAATGGGAGAAATCATAGTGAACAACAGGAAACATGCAGAGTTGCTTACAATCAAATAGATGAAAAAACATATACAAAAAACCTAGATAATAATCATGAACAAGCTTAATATTGAATTATGAACTGTAAAGGAACTTACAAAATGTGACATTACGAACCTGGTCAAGCGCACAAGCAAAAATATCCTGGACATGACCCTGGTTGACAAGTTGTATTGCTCATGATACAAGAGGATTTGTACCTGCACTGCCAAGTCAATCAAAATCCATCATTATCTATACAATAAATACAAGTAATTGATGTATTATTTTTTACTCTAAGATGCATTCTTATGATAATGTTAGAACATATGTTGAAAATGTCAAAACATACCTGAATAAGCTCCTCTTCGTTTCAAGAACAATTTAATGGAGTCGCATGAACTTGGAACAAGCCTCCCACGATCTGAAAGAGTAGAAACTAAGTCAACAGTGACTTTTTTGTTGCTACGCTGGATCGAGGGAGGTTTGCTCCAAGATTAAATCGCTCCAATAAATTTTTCTCTACTAAGTAGGGCTAACCACGTGAAGGTGGAAGCTCTTATGGTCCCTCCCCTCCCCCCCCCCCCCTCACATCACTCTCAATTCTCCAATACCCAATCTATATTTCATTTTTTAGTTTCATGAGCATAAAAAAAAATATTCAATAACTAATAAAAAAACAATTCAACAAAAAGTACGCAAGGAAACATTGCAATTAATGCTTGACATAAAAATAGTATGATAAATGAGTTTTTTATATAACGCAAAAAAAGTTCCAAGTATGGTAACATTTGTCTTATAATAATACAATATTTTACATTATCAAATTTTATTTTTCTTCTTCCTATTTCTAAATCTCCTAATTACATCATCAATATCATCGTGCTCTGCTCCTGTTTCGTGCCTTTCGACTCGCACTGCTGACCCAGTTGCGTAGTCACGATGTCTGGTCTCATCCAGTGACGGGGCATCGCCTACAAAAACAAATAATATTAAATTTTAATTGTCAGTTTTTAAATATCATTGAACTAGTTCGGTAATATTAATAAAAAAAATGCAATGAGATTATTTACCTGGTGCACTAGTTGTCGCCGTTGGGATTGTTGCCCTGTCTTCCTCTCTGGTGGTAAGATCCTCAAGGGAAACATTCTCTGTCATTTAAACAAAAAACGTTATAAGGACAACCATCAAGGTATAATTAGAAAAAATTATAAGTGGAAATTAATTACCGTCATGGCCCTCACTGATAGTAGCATTGTCGGCCTGGTCCCCACTACAATGATCAGGTTGCACGTGAGGAGCATCTACATCTGGCTCTAAAACTGGGTTATTTGCCTCGTCGGTAGTGTTGCTCCCCTGATTTAAACAAAGTTGTTAGACATTAAATTTATGGACGAAAACAAACATATTGAAAGTTTAATGTTTTACCTTATCAGGCATTCTAGATCTTGGGACCTGCCCCAAGCTTCTGCGACGTTCAACTACGGCTTGATAGCCGAAATGGAAAGCGATATTTTTATCTTCCTCTGTAGTTTTTGCTCCAAAGTCATCACCCTACATTACATATGATTGTGTATTTTTAATCATATTTGATAGGATTACAAAAACGTTGGAAGGCGATACAATTAATTATAAGATGTTTAGCTACTTAATTACAATTCTTGCAGCTAATTTCAAGTAGCCACCCTCGCCAAGCTTGTGATGGCCCTTTTTCTCAATCCTAGCTTTGGTTGCCTTTGAGGTGTCAAGCAACCTAGCATCAAAAGATTGAAGTCAGATATGACGTAGCACACTTTTATTTTAGACATAAAGAAAATTAAAGATATTGAATTAAAGTTGTAATTTACCTTGCGGGTCCAGTTGGCATTTTTCCTTCTTTCTTTGCCCTTTTCTCTTTTCCGTCATGGATGAGTGCTCTCCACTCACTCTCTGGAACTGTGAGAGGATGCTCGTATCTAGGGTTAAATTTCAATTGCGTCCTATAGGTGTCCCTGGTATATTTCAAATATTTGTCGGCTACCCGAGCCATCGTTGTTCTATCAAATGTGCCGACCCCAAAAAGGGCTTCTAGATAATCTAGAAGTTCTTTTTTCAGGTTGGAATTCTAGGAATTCCACCTTGTGCGTATGGTTGGGCCAAAAATTACCAACGCATGGCTCTCCAAAAACCTGTAGAACTCATTGTTTCCTACACAGAAAAAAAATATATTATCATTAATTTAAAAATAAAAATCATGATAAATATATTTTAGATAGAGTACATGAAATAGTTAAAATATTAAAATTTACCTGGGAGTTGTATGTGATTTATAGGGACACCTTCATCGTTCACCAACAACATGCCATTAATGGTCCCTGTGGAGCTGACACGTGTAGCTCCAGGAAACGCAATAATGTAGTTGGCCATATCAGCCTCATCATTGCCAACACGTTCAGCGGTTGGCTGGGTGTCTGCTTGGGCAGGGTGTGTTTCTTGGCTGGAACCTAAAGGAGTAGAAGGTGTACGAGAGGGTTGTTGGGAAATATCTTGCCCTTGTGTCCCACTACCACCAACACGGGGTTCAAAAAGTGCCAGAAAATGCTACATACAAAAGAAATTTTTGTTAGTTTAGTCAATGTAAAAATTAAAAATCAAACTATCACAATTCATCTCATGCAGAACAAAAAAAATATCCTTTTGAATTTTTATTATTACCTGATATGTTTCTAGCTGGGTCATAATTTTTTTTATCCTCTCTTCTATTTCAGGTGTTTGAGGCGCGTCTATCAAAGTATTAAATTCCGACCTTGCATCTCATGCCTTTTTTTGCAACAAGAGCGCTGGAGATAGGGATGAAGAAAGCTCTTCCTCGAAGAGGGAATCATCAGGCGTACCATGGCTAGGTGTCTGCATATTTGAACAAAATTAATATTATTTCAATTATGTAAATAACTAAAATACCTGAAGATAGAGCAATTTTGGCACTTTACATGTTCTTCCGCTGGCCTCTTTCCGTGATCATCCCGTCTCGGGGTTGTTCCTGTACTGCCCTGATCAATCTGCGACATTGCAATAAAATTATAAATGTAAAAACTTGAAAACAATATCTAACTTGAAAACACAAAATGAAAACTGAAATAATTTCTAATAAGACACCGGAAGAAAGAGTTAGAGTTTCAAATATGCCTTGCATTGAATTCAGTCCTGGAAACATGTCATTGCACATTAAGGCACCCAAACAAGAGACGAGTTGACAATGAAGACCTTATTGAATATATTGTTGGAGAAACTTCTAGAAAACTTGTTTTGAAGACCTTGAGGACATTTTAGGAGCAAAATTGTTGAATCTGATGGTATAGCATTGTTGGAGACGATCTTGAAGGGCCTTGAAGTGAAGCTTTTGGAGCAACTATTGAAAAATCCTTAGAGCATTTAAGTAAGGCACTTTCTATCTTCCATCACCTTTTTCCTTTCAATATCCTTTAAACAATTTTGTTGATATTTAATGTTTGAAATCATGTTATAATTCCTTGATTATATGTTTTTGGGGAATTTCCCTTTGAAATTACCCAAAAATACCCTGGCAATTTTATCTTCAGGATGCATGTCTGACCCTATTGTTCAATATTTTGATTTATAGTAGTAAACATAGAGAGTTAGGGGGCTCTTGAATTGGTTTGGTTGGGCCATTAGATCCCTAACATCTACTAAGGAGAACCCCCCTTGAGTTGGAGGAGAGCTAGCCCGAAGTGAAAAGAGGTTGGTGAGGTGACAATGGGGATATTGAATTACACATGGTATCACACTTTAGCTTTAGGACTTTATCTTGAGAAGTGAGAGATTTTGCTATATCAATTCTCAAATTGTTTACAACACTATTGTTAAGAACAAATAAGAAGTGATGTTGAGGGGTTTTTGGGTATAAGAAACAATACCATTTAAAAACTAGGGTTCTCAGTCCTTGGCATTCCTTCACCTGGGCCTAGGGGCACACTAGAATAATTTCACACTAAACCATGAAAACTTAAAATTAACTTAACAGATCCATAAAGTAATAATAATCATAATTCCTAATTTCCTATTGTACGATATGATGCAAATTATTCAAACATGAAGCAATGAAGACATGCAATGTCTGAATTTCAAAATTGATGAACCAATACAAGAAGTTAGAAACTACAACTTTGATTCAATACTCTGTGTCCTAACTCCAGGAAGGAATCTAGTTTGTAGTACAGAACATGCATCGTGTATTATCAATTCTTAATCGACAACAACTAAAGGTCATCTACCTCATCAATTCCTTCCCATTTTGTGTTTTTATGTTATATTCCTTATAAAAGTGTCAAATTTCTCTCAAAGTAAGCAACCACTGAATAAAATAAAAATTAGTTGAGATATGATTGAGAAATGGTCATTTATTTCTTGAAAGGATCTTCACAATTTCTTTGGTTGTTTTTCATCTCAAGAAACAAGAAATTACCTAAGAAACTATCGTGATGTAATATAAGAAACAACACGGTGCAATGGCCATTTTCAAAGCCAAATGATGTCCATTGAGGACATGGCCTTTATTTGGTTCCTGTTTCATAGGATTTTTGGGTAGAAATGGAACTTTGTTGTACCATTTCTAGTAGTAAAAAGGGAAAACCTTCGTTTTCCATGGGAAATAATTTACCTTTCCTTTTTCAAGATAATCTAAATCACAAAAAATATGAACTATACTGCACACATTCTTGGATAATGTGAAAGTGGAAAAGGAATACCCTACACAAGTGATGCACACATGTACATTTGAACACTAATATATTTTTGTAGTTGAAATGCATGCTTTTTTTCATTTAAATGTAGGGTTTTTAAAGCAGGGAGAAATAATGGTTGCCAAATTAATAAGCGTTTCTTTGGAAAAAAATTAAATCTTGTATTGGGTGATGAAGATAATAGAGGGTATTGAATCTTGATTCTTGACATTGTGTTTAACTTTAATAACTCAAATTATTATAAATATCAGTGGATGAGTTCTTTTTTTCAAGTATGTCACTCAAAACTCTTATGTCAAAGCATTGTATGATGGCTAGCATTTGCTTGTTTCCCTTTCTTCAGTTCAATGTAAAAAGTATATTAATATATTGGAGCACGAATGATAACTACAATTGTTTGCTCTATAGTATATCTAGCCCCAAGATTATGAAAAGTTTTCTCAAGTGGAGCTATTGGTTATTGATGAAGCAGCTACAATTCCATTGCCTGTTGTAAAGGCTCTGCTCGGGCCATATTTAGTGTTTTTGTGCTCTACTGTAAATGGGTAATAATTATAAATGAGCCAACCACAATCACAGATTTTGTAACCATTCGGTTTCCATGGATAGTGATGATGATATTAACCCCATATATCAGTGACCTATATCTATATGAGAATGATCTCAACATTGACCTTGATATGGTTGTATGGATGTGACCTTTGGTATGTCATCAGAAAATCCCCAAATCTGGAGAACTAAAGCTCATCACTTTTGATCTGGAGTACTACCCTTGTGATAAAATTGATGAATTTCGATCTCCCATTCTCTACCACTTTGCACTTCACCTTCAATATAGATCAGCCCAAGGGAAATTCGTTACTGGGTGTTGAGATGGATGAGTTTATCGAACTAAAATCCATAGCTTAAACTTCATGAAACTGGTGGAGTCAAATTCATGCAAGCACAAACACATCTTACACATCCTCTTTGAAACTCATCCGAAAGAACATTGGAAGACATCTAGAGAGAACCCTATAGCCTAACCCAATCCAATGGAATTGACCAAAAAAACCAAAATAGAGTCAACCCTACTATAGGAGGAAGGGCCTGCAGTAAGAACTTACCATTTTGCAAGAGCTGAGGGTGAATACTGTTCTGCAAGAGCTGAGGGCGAATTATGTTCTGCAAGCGCTGAGGGTGAATGCTGAGGGCGAATGTTTTTCTGCAAGAGCTGAGGGCGAATGCTAAGGGCAAATATTGTTCTACAAGAGCTGAGGGTGAATGCTGTTCTACAAGAGCAGAGGGCGAATGCTGTTCTGCAAGAGCTGAGGGTGAACGCTGAGGGCAAATGCAGGGCGAATGCTGTTCTGCAAGAGCTGAGGGAGAATGCTGAGGGAGAATGTTGTTCTGCAAGAGCTGAGGGTGAATGATGTTCTGTAAGAGTTGAGGGAGAATGCTGAGGGCGAATGCTGTTCTGCAAGAGCTGAGGGCGAATGCGCACGTGATATCAGACGTTAATGTAGTTTTTAATAAATTCATTTTTATGTATCGCGCATTTAAGTGTCGTAGTTTTTAATAAAATCATTTTTATGTAGCGCGCATATAAGTTTCATTATACTGACGGTGGCCAAAGCATCGCTATTGCGACGACTGCCTCCAAACGTCGCAATTGTGACACTTATACATTGTGTCGTACTTGCGACGTTTGGAGGCAGCCATCGCAATAGTGACGCTTTGGGGCATAGTGTCCCAATTGCGACACTTTGTCTAAGTGTCGGTATTTCGACACTTTTGTCTAAACGTTGGTATAGCGACGGTTTCAGGCGAGATTGAAAAAATTTGCGGAAATTTCTGACATTTGGTAAAAAGCGTCGGAACCAAGTGTCGGAATTTCCCCCAAATGTACTTTATTTTGTGATCAATACTTTATAAAATTTGATAAACATGATACTCATCATGTGCTTCTTCAAAACACTATGAATAATGTGTTTGACTTACTTCCCTTTCCTCAAGCTCTAGACTTAGTTTTATTTCATTATTATTCCTAACTCTTTGGCTTACTCTTTGAAGGGAAACTCATCTTTTCTTCATATTGAGAACTTGTATATTCTTTATTGTTGTCACAAATGTGAGATGAATAGGAATTAAAACCAACACTACCAAAAATATTAGCAAATACCGTCTTGTTAGCAAGATTAGTTTACAATATTACTTCTTGGGATGCTTCTCGAACATTGTTTTATTTATCATTTTTAGAAATAGTATCTGCAAAAATATATTTATGTTGTTCATGGAAAAAACCTCCCCATAATGATATAAGTTGGAAACCTTCTCCTCCAAAACACAATCCCTTTCTCCTAAAGCAAGAGGAAAATATTCCTCTTCTTGAAAATATTCATATTCATTATAAACTAGCTTACTTATAGAAAGACTAGAGAATGCATATTTAGAAATCATTCCCTTCCATCACAACCATTATTAATACAAAAATAAAAAAAATTTGTTGATTGAAATCTTAGATCTCAAAATAAGCCTTTAATGGATTCCATATCTCCTAACAACAAATATTTTGTATATTTAGCCATAAATTAATAGGGAATTTGAATCTCTTCACACATTTCTTGCATAGTGATGTCTTGAGGTAGATTTGACGTAGCTTTAGCAAATATTTTAAAAACTTGAAAGTTTTTTGGAAGACATTTTATTCTACTGTTTTATGAGCTATATATTCTAAAACATTGAACATTCTCTTGTGGAAAATAATTCTTATATATTTGCACAACTATTACTTTGATGTGTATCTTCTTCACCTTCAAGATTTCAAACTTCTACATCGTCAATGTTGAAGTAATCTTGTCTTTCAAATTCTATTGTGCAACAAGCTTCCAATAAATTCTTATTTCAATAAATCCTTTTACAATAGGCATTAAATTTTGAATCAAAATCCTTTGAAGACGGTATATTAATAGTAGGTAAATTACTAAACCATTATCTTGCATCTTTCTCTATGGAAACCATAAACAACTTCATTAACACATCTTCATTAGAGACACCTAGTTGACACATGCATAAGAAAAAATATTTCAATTCCAAGTAGGTCTAACTTATTTTTCTTCTCTAAAATTAGGAAGGAAATATTTCCTTTCCTTAATATCACACATAGGATTGGAAAAACTAGGTATACGTGAGAAATCAAGTGGAGCAAACATTGTAGCAACGAATGGAACAATTGAACCTTATAATGAAATATAGTGGAGTCATTATGTCAAAATTTTGAACTGAAATATTTTCTTGAATATTCTTGCAACAATTTTTCTGACATTGTTCACCAACAAGATATAGAACCTGATTTATAGTTATTTTCTATGGAAATAATCCTTTGAACTTTGTCCCTAGTTTTTTTTTTTTCACTTCAAAGGTTGTCCCTAAATGTTATTATATGGATAAGAATAGTGACAAAACACCTTATAGAGGACAATATCCTCCCCACTTTCATAATCAAGATAGCTCTTGGAATAGAACAGGAAACCCTCAAACTATAAAACTAATGGTTGTTTGGAGTCACCTTTGAATAGGTTATGTAAGGAACCCTCAATTGCAAGATTCAAAGATTCAATAATAAATAAGTGATAGAAAATTTATGTTAGTGTAAAGAAAATGCTCAAATAATTTTTAGGTTGGTATTTCACCACTTAGTACCTTTATCATGTGTTGTAGACACATAATGTTAATAATATGGAGATGTAGAAGATACAATTTAGATACCAAAGAATTTCATGAAAATCCTTGGCACTGAGAAACCATATATAAAAAGTGTTGTTGAGGGTGGAATTCTTCAACAGTTCTAGTAAGAGACAATATGCATGGAAGTTTCAAATAAGGTCAACAACTTGCAAAGAACATTGAAAATATTTATATGAACTCCACAATTCAGAAAAACCATAAACTATGAATAAGCCTGATTTATGGGAAACTATCTCTTTATAATCAACATGCAACATTAAATACTCCTATTTTAATAAAAATCTATAGAGAAATATCACTCAAAACATTCAAATAATAATCAAAGACAAATAAATTTTTATTATTGTAACAAAAAACACTCAAGGTTATAGTGACTAAGAAAGAAAAAAATTCCAATTTCCAAGAAAGTAGTACATAAAACTAAGATAGAATAAAACAAATTACAAGATAGGTGATGAATCCTCCAACTAGGTCTCTCATTTACGAATATAATGGCCCTTTGTGGACAGTTGGAAACTCTACCCCCTTGTTTCTCAAAAAATGCAACCCTAATGATATATTTTATTGTCCTTTTAATCCTTGTTGAAATTTATCTTCCAACTTTTGTTTTGTAATTTTTTTTCAAAAATATAAAATTATATAAGTATTTTAGTTATTTCCTCCTTCTCGAATTCATCTTCATAGGATCATGCATACTTCTCATGAACCATGCACACTCAATATTGGTGAACACTACCTCAAGATCCCTCATTAGATCCCTTGTCATTAGATCAACCTCATATATTTTTAGATGTATTTTATCTATATCTTTAGGAAAATATTTATCTAGGAGCGTTGGCATAACAAATAAATTTTATGTTTCAAAGAACCATATAAGAACTTGATATTCAAATCTACAATTTACTCAAGCTTGATATTGAAATCATTAATAGGTTTTCCATTATCATTCAATATTATCACTTTGAATAGACCATCATATAAATAGAATATAATTACCCTACAATATATATCACTAAATACAACCTTCCCATTTTTCCATATCCTTTTTATTCATTCTTAATGCAGGAAAATTTATAGTTTGTAATAAATAAGAAAAATGTGGGACAACCAATCACCAACCAAGACCAATTTAAAAACCATATAAAATCACATTAAATTCCCATGATATGACTTATGTTATTAATGTGCATTGTCATTGATGTCAAGTGCAATGCCATTGATGTCAAAGAAGTGTTGAGCAGGTCTACAGTGTCATTAATGTTAAAGGAAGTGCACAAGGAAGCTCAAGTGGAGCCAAACCAAGATCATGTAGTAGAGGGCAACAAAAAAGAGAATAACAGGAAGATGGAGCAAAATTTGGTCCATGGAGAAAAATTTGGTGTTTCCACAGTGCACCTATAGAAATTAAATTTGGTGTTTTATACATTGAGAAAAGGCGGGTCCAATATAAACCCCAAAGGAACGAGTCTAGTGTTGAGATTCAACAAGAAGATTCAGCACCCATGCCTAGTGCATTAAGCACCTAGTTTCATTTACCACCTTGTTGCATTAAGCACTCAAAATAGTGTGGGGCCCACAGTGCTATTTTTGGGTGCATGTCTATTTTTATTATCCCTTAATTTAGATGGACATTAAACTGTACAATATTCTCAATGTGGACTTGAAATAGTTGACTAAAGTGGAAAATTCAATTAGCTAGTGAATTTTGAGTTAGAGGTTGATGGGTGGGACATGCAAAGTAATTCTAGTTGTAACAAAGTTCAAAGTGGAGTGGTGCATTGGTTAATGCAAGTTGTAAATAATTTAACTCAGTTAATTGAGTTTAACTTAGTTGTGCTAGTTGTAATTGAAGATACAAGTAGTGAGAGATCAAGTGAATTAAATATTAATTAATTCACATGTAGTGATCTCACATGCAACTAAGGATTTACTATTATTAGCTGCATGCATGTCAGATCTAGTGGATACCCAGTTGAGTTCTAGGTGAAAGAGAAGTTGACTATCAGTTGTGACATTATCCGCTTGTACACATGCAGGAAAACATCCATTGGATGTGCTAATGATACTTGTGCAGCCAAGGAAGGTAGGATTGCATCAATTCAGGGATTGCATTCAGTAGGGATTGCGCAAGCAAGGCAGGCTATCAGGAGGCTGGAAATTGATTAAGTATTGTTCAGTTTTTGTATGACAGTGTGAGACAATTAGTTGATGTACTGAGGGCTCTAGGTGAAAGGGAAGTTGAGTTCTAAGTGAAAGGGAAGTTGACTTTCAATTGTGACATTATATTCTTGCACACATGCAAGAAAAAATCCATTGGATGTGCTAATGATACTTTTGCAGTCAAGGAAGGTAGGATTGCATCAATTAAGGGATTACATTCAACAGGGATTGCGCAAACAAGGTAGGCTATTAGGAGGCTGGAAATTGACTAAGTATTGGTCAGTTTTTGTATGACAGTGTGAGACAATTAGATGATGTACTGAGGGCTCTTGTGAGAAGAGTTTTCTATGTAATTGTTTCATGAGCCATGATATAATATACAATAGAAGATAGTAAGGAAATTATTTGTGTTGTGGTTTGATTGATATTTCTTCATGTTCATGTGATTAGTGATTGTGTTTTTAATTCCACAAAATATTTGTAGAAGAGATTCAGTATTTAACTTTAGTACAATTTTATATCGAGTGAATCCAAGATATACATGCTTTTTGTATAATTTCTACATGGTATCAGAGCATAGGAAATTGCAGAAGTGAAGAAGGAGCTGATTTTGTGACTAGATAGAATTCGAATTTGCAGAAATACTTTCTTGGTGCTACAGCTGATTCAATATTGAAATGGCTTTCAATGGCTTCAGGTTATAGTATGCACTCGAGGACAAATCAAACTACATTGTTTGGAATGATAGGATGGAGGCAATACTCGAAGACAATGGCTTGAAGGAATTCATTGAAAAATATGTTCCTAAGCCAGATGCTACAGATGCTACCAATCTTGATGCATGGAAAAATAAAGTGGCAAAGGCGAGGAGGATCCCGTTGGAGGGAGTACGAGACCACATTGTCTCAAGCCTCCATGGGAAAGCCACGCCATATGCTATGTGGAAGGCTTTGATGGATCTATTCCAAAGTAGCAGCGACCATAGGAAATGGGCGCTCAACGATAAACTCAGGAAGCTCAATATGGAAAAGGGCGACACCATTCCAAAATATCTCATGAAGTTTTTCCAATGTCGGGATGAACTGGGGAGTGTGGGAATAACAGTAGTTCATTATGATTTGGTGAGTTTGGCTCTCCTAGGACTTCCTAAGAGTTGGCACATTTATGAAGACCCTGTCAACGAATGGGAAAAATTTCCAGATCGGGAATGACTGTGGTCGGATTTGGTGCAGGAGGAGTTCAGACGAAACACCAGAGATGGCTCTTCGTCTAAGCATGATGATGAAGAGGATTTTGATTTGGCTACTAAGGCGAAGAAGGGGAAGGGGAATAAATTCCATTCTAAATCTGAGTCTAAAGGCAAGAAGCAAGACATGTCCAAGGTGAAGTTTTTTCACTGTCACAAACATAGGCATTTTTCTACTATCTGTCCACAAAAGAAGAAGAAAAAGAAGGTTGTTAGATGTGCAGCTAGTGAGGCCCTTTCCTCGCAATTTGATATTGACTTCTCCTTTATTGCATGAATGATGTCAAGTGCATTGGGATCGATGTGGTACTTGGATAGTGGCGCTTCTTTTCACATGACGGGAGATAAGGAAATTTTCAGTGACTTGGAGGAGAAAGATCTCCAGATGCATATTAATATGGGTGACGATGAACGGTACAGTGCTACCGAGATTGGTACCATTACCTTTCAGAGGGATTTAGGTAAACCGTTTCAATTAAAAGATGTAATGCATGTACAAGGTAGGTCTGAAGAAAAATTTGGTCTCAGTCGCAATGTTGAAGGACAGAGGCTATGACGTTGTGTTTAGTGATGGAAAGCTTTCTTGCGACATAAAACAGCGGGTCAAGCCAAGACGATAGGGATTCTATTTAATAATATCTACAAGCTAGAGGTAGATGGTTGCTCTGCCATGATGGGAAAGGCAGAAAAAATGGTGAGCCGGGATGAGGGCGAATTATGGCAGAGGCGATTGGGGCATCTTCATCATGGAGCCATGAAAATCATGCAGCAAATATCTACTATACTTCCAATGGGAACACTTTCTCAGTTAGATCAGTGCAAGGGTTGCACCATGGGGAAGTATTTAAAGTCCACCTTTCATGAGAAGGAGAACCGAGCTTCGAGGATCCTTGAGAGAGTTCACACAGACGTGTGTGGACCATTCTCAGTTGCTTCAACATAAAAACATAAGTACTATGCAATATTTTTTGATGAATTTTCTTGTAAATTTTGGATCTTCTTCATGCAGAAGAAATATCAAACATTCTCTAAGTTATGTGAGTTTAAGGCATTGGTGGAGAAAGAGTCGAGGAAGCAAGTGAAGGCTCTTAGGAGTGATAATGGTGGAGAATACATCTCTAACGAATTAAATAACTTCTATAGCAAAGAAGGAATTCGAAGAGAACTCATAGCGCCTAATAACCCACAACAAAATAGGGTCGTGGAGAGGAAGAACAGAATGATCATGGGTGCAACACGAGCGATGTTGCATGATTAGGGCCTACTAATGCATTTGTGGGTGAAAGCATGCAACACTGCAGTTTATGTGCAGAACCGTTGTCCTCATAGAGTACTTAGCATGAGTATACCTAAAGAAGCTTTCATTGGTAAGAAACCTAATGTTTCACACTTTAAGATTTTTGGCTCATCTATTTATGTGCATGTGACCAAAGATGCCAGGAAGAAGCTAGAACCGACTGCTGAATTTGGGATTTTTTTGGGGTACACAAAAACACCCCATAATTATCGTGTGTATTTTCCAAACAGAAGAATGAATGTTGTGCGATGGGATATAAAATTTGATGAGGGGAAAGCTATGTAGTTGTCCCTTGAGAGGGAGCCAGACTTGCATGCAAAGGAGGAATTGTTGGTTCCCAAGGATGAGTCTCAATATGTGGATAAAAACATGAGGAGGTTCATGGAGTGGAGTAAATCACTCATGTAGAGCCATCCATCATAAATGGTAGAAGGCACACCACAGAAGCTGATAGTCTGAGACTTGATGCTGCACAGAATGTAGGAGCCCCTAATTCACAACGCAAAAAAAAACAGTCTCCTGACCAATTTACTAGATACATGGCTCTCATGAGAAAATGTATTGTGACTGAACCATCTTCAGTTCAATAAGTAGTGCATCAGCCTACTTGGGTTGATGCAATGGTGGAGGAGTATGACTCCATTTTCAAAAACAATGCATGGGAAATTGTCCCAAGACCAGTCAACAAATCAGTGGTAGGTTCGAGATGGATCTATAGGGTAAAGAAAGTTTTTAATGGGAGTGTGGAGAAATAAAAGGCCATATTTGTGGCCTGAGGCTTCTTACATATCGAGGGGATAGATTATGATGAGACCTTTGTAGCTATCACAAGGTACTCTTCCATAAGATCCATCCTTGCACTCTTAGTGCAGATGGGCTGGCGCATTCAACAGATGGATGTGAAAAATTCGTTTCTTAATGGGATCATTGAGGAAGAGGTGTACATAGAGAAACCTAAAGGTTTCCAAATCTTCAACAGCGAGTCGCATGTGTGCAGAATCAAAAAAGCGTTGTATGGGCTGAAGCAAGCATGTCGTGCTTGGTACACTCGGATAGAAATCTATTTCACCGGACTGGCCTTCACCAAAAGTGAAGTAGATGAAAACATGTACCAGATTGTGGTTGAGGGTAAGCTATTGATCATTTTTCTTTATTTTGATGATTTAATTTTGACTGGTGATGAGCACCTGATACACTCATGCAAGGAGGATCTTACAAGGGAGTTTGATATGAAGGACATGGGACTCCTTCATTATTTCCTTGGATTGGAAATATGGCAGTGGGATGTTGAAATTTTTGTGTCTCAAGGAAATTATGTAAAGGAGATACTGGGTAATTTTAACATGGAGAGCTGCAAACCCATGGATACTCCTCATCCAGGAAATTGGAGGAAAGAGGATGCTACTTCTAGAGAGTTAGTGGATGCTACTGTCTATCGACAGTTAGTGGGTTTGCTAATGTATCTAGTGAACACGAGACTGGACATTTGCTACGCATTTAACCAACTGATTCAAGCTATGGTTAAGCCTACCAAGCTATTTTGGAAGGCGGGGAAGCATGTCCTGAGATACCTGAGGGGCACATCTAAGTATATTCTATGGTATATACAAAAGGATGGATTGAAGTTGCATGGCTTCAAGGATGCAAATTGGGTTGGCAGTCCATCGAATAGAAAGTGCACACAACGGGGGATATTTAGCATTGGGTCGACAACAATTTCCTGGTACAGTAGGAAACAACGACCCATGGCACTCTATTCAGTGGAGCGAAATACGTGGAAGAAATTCAAGCTGGATGTGAGGTTATCTGGATGAGAAAGATCTTGGTTGGTTTGTTTGGTTCTTAGATGGATCCGACAGTGATTCATTATGATAATCAGAGTTGCATTAAACTCTTGATTAATATTGTGCTTCATGATAGGTCCAAGAATACAAATATCTGGTACCATCATCTTATAGATTGTGTGCAGAGAAAAATCATGTTGCTTCAGTACATTCTCACGGAAGATCAAGATGTAGATATTCTGACGAAGGCGCTCACTAGGAGAAAATTTGAATACCATAGAGACATTATCGGGGTGAAGGATAATCCATTTCTTGTTGATAGGGAGTGTTGAGATTCAACAAGAATATTCAACACCCACGCCTAGTTCATTAAGCACCTAGTTGCATTTACCACTTGGTTGCATTAAGCACCCAAACTAGGGTGGGGCCCACAATGCTAATTTTGGTTGCATGTCTATTTTTATTATCCCTTAATTTAGATGGACATTAAACTATAATATATTCTCAATGTGGACTTGAAATACTTAACTGAAGTGGAAAATTCAGTTAGCTAGTGAATTTTGAGTTAGAGGTTGGTTGGTGGGACATGTAGAGTAATTCTAGCTATAACAGAGTTTGAAGTGCAGTGGTGCATTAGTTAATGCAAGTTGTAAACGGTTTAACTCAGTTAAGTGATTTAAACTCAGTTATGCAAGTTGTAACTGAATATACAAGTAGTGAGAGATGTAGTGAATAAAATATTAATTAATTCACATGCAGTGATCCCACATGCAACTGAGGATTTACTATTATTAGCTGCATGCATGTCAGATCCAGTGGAGACCCAGTTGAGTTCTTGGTGAAGGGGAAGTTGAGTATCAGTTGTGGCATTATCCTCTTTCACACATGAAGGAAAACATCTGTTGGATGTGCCAATGATACTTGCACAATCAAGGAAGGAAGGATTGCATCAATTCAATGATTGCATTCAACATGGATTGTGCAAGCAAGGCAGGCTGTCAGGAGGTTGGAAATTGACTAAGTATTGATCTGTTTTTGTATGATAGTGTGAGACAATTAGCTGATGTATTGAGGGCTCTTGTGAGAAGAGTTTTGTATGTAATTGTTTCATGATCTATGATATGATATACAATAGAAGATAGTGGGGTTTTGAGTAGAAAGCTTTCCCTGGAAATTATCTGTGTTGTGGTTTGATTGATCTTTCTTCATGTTCATGTGATTAGTGATTGTGGTTTTAATACCACAAAATATTTGTAGAAGAGATTCAATATTTAACTTTAGTACATTGTTAGATCGGGTGAATCCAATATATACATGCTTGTTGTATAATTTCTACATCTAGTATGAGCTAAAGATGTCATACTACTATATTGATAACACATCTAGTGTGGAAAATATTAAAACTTGGTGAAACACTTATAACAAAAATAAACATTTTTCCATAAAATTTCCCATCCTTAACCATCGTCACTAATCCATCATTAACAATGATTAAAACATGCTTAAGTGGCTACGAGACAACAATAACAATGCTTAAGTATATCGGGATACCGAAGCACTGGGCACTAATTGTAACAAAGAATAACATTAGGCTAGTATGGCATGGTAACAGTATGATGTGGCACTTCCATGTGGAAAATCCATTAACATGACAATAGTAGTGAGTGACATGTGGTGGGAATATATGTTTTTTATATCCCACCAATTGGACGATTAGGAGGTGGCATGTGGCAAGTACATGTCAACACTCTGACATGTGGCAGGCTTTGATTGGTTGAAGAAAATGACATGAAAAAAGGAACAAATGGAAATCTATAATTTCATTATCATGGACTGACATGGTAGACCTAAAGGTCTCGGTACTTGTTCTCAGAATTTCTTTGGTGAGGTTTTCCTATGCATTTTGTTTCAGCTAAAATGTCTAAAAAAAACGTTTTGCACCAAAAATTAGCACATACAAATGTTCACCCCCAGTGGGGCGCATACCAGGATATCGGAGTACTAGGGTATTAGAATGGACACATATTAGAGTATTTTCATATGGCATAGTCTTGTGTTATGGGAAATAACCATTAATTTTTTCCAAGGAAGAAAAAATATATCGTTTATGGTTATATCTACTGGGTTCAGGGAACATACCAATACCAATATGGTTGAAAATGGAGTATACTAAAGTGGTATCCAGTATGGGGACAAGGACAAGGTCGTATCCCGCGGTATTGGGAGCTCATACTTCAAGAACTTGGAGCTAAATCTTTCGTAGGGTCTCTAGTATTTGATATATAATCACTAAGTCACAATAATAGGTTGCAAGGTGTCGAATCCTAGGACTTAAGGGCTATGATTCTAGGAACAAATCCAATATAGTGCAACCTATTATGTAAATTTCGCAGTTCGAATCATTAAAATTATACCAAAGGACTTGGTCCTACAAGGTATGGTTGTGTAGCATTAAAAGCATCAAGCACCTATGGTTTTATTGGTTTGAAAAAAGGGAGATAATAGTGAAGTGTTTAGCTCTAAAAGGAACTAAGGAAGAGAAAAAATGACTTAACAAAACCATAGCTAAAACATGATACACACTGCTAAAGTTGAGACAGATGAACTTGATGTGAATAGGAAGAGAGTCGTTTGTAAGAACTTGGGAAAATGAGATAATAATATGTGTGAACAAAGTGTGACATATTGAAGTGGTCAAAAGATCAAAAATACCATGGATTGACACCCATGATAAAGAAATGTCATAAACTATAAAATCAAAGAAAATAAGTTGAAACATAGGCTAAACCTGTGCATATGTGAAGAGAATAATTACTCACGAAGAATAGAAAAATCCATAGTGGAACAATTGAAGAAGGGTATTCCAAATGAAGAAATGAAACCTACGCAAATTGCATTGCAGAGTGAAGCATGATTACAGTTCTAAGTGTGCATAAACAAAGAATAGAAGATATCATAATAAAAATATGAGTTGTAGTTGAATATCAAGCTAAGATGAGAGCTTAAGAGAGCATGAGAAGGGGATGAGTAGTAGAAGATATAGGCTAGTAAAGAGAATAATAGATATGAAGGAATTTGAATGAATAAAATTAAATGGAAATCCTATGGATATATTTTGAAAATGTGATGAAAAAGGGACCTTTTAGGAAAATCAAGTTGGTGCCTATAAATCAGATGGGATATGTGTCTCCTTTAGGTTTTTTCCTACAAATAAGAGGGGATAAGTGTCTCCTTCCAGTTGGTGCTTCTAAATAAGAGGTGATAAGTGTCTCATTTAGTTTTCTTCCTATAGATTGGAGGGGATAAGTGTCTCCTTCAAGTTGCTTCTTGTAAATTAGAGGGGATTAGTGTCTCCTTTGGGTTGGTGCCTATAAATCATAGGGGATGGGTGTCTCCTTCTAGTTGGTGCCAATAAATTAATTTGACATTACGTTGGTGCCTACAATGATATTTATAAAAATACACTTTGTGGCTTTCTCCCTTGAAGGTTTTTCAAGTACATCCGTTGTTCTTATGTGTTCCTTACGTGATTAATTTGTTGAATAGTTTGAATTGTATTATATTGTTAAAATTTTCAAATTGGCCATTATATGATTCACCACCACTCTCAATATAATCATGATTCCAAAAATTGGTATCGAATAAAGTTCCTTTTGAAGCAGTCTAACCACTGAAAGTCAGATCTCAAAGGGGTCAAAAAGGTTGGATTTTACACAGGCAAAGAACTATTCTTGAATGGATAAAATTATGTAATCTAGAAGGTAAGAATTAACTATTATATTATGCATCTTGACTTGGATGTATGGAAATATATAATGGATGTAAAGAAGAACAATAATTATAATACAGAAGCCATGAATTTCATCTTGGGTGGGCTTCCAAAATTAGATTATGATAAGGTGATTTATTATGAAAAAATAAAATAAATGTTGGATAAGTTGTAATGTATTATAAGTGAGATCATATGCACACTACATGTTAGCACTCCACCAGTTCTCTGAAGGATGAAAAGGAGACCAACAAAGGTAACCACCGACCACTTTACCTAGTAGCTAGCCCTATCAGGCTGAGAGGGCTCTCTGAATGTGATCACAACCAAGGATTAACTATGACATGAAGAATATTAGGCTAGATATGATATGCTCAGGTAGGGTTTAAGAAATTTATGTTTTGATGTTGGATCAGGGATGAAACCAAGTAACTAGGTCTAGGGATCAAAGGGTTTACATCTACAAAAATATAAAGGAGAAAAGTAGAAATGGATTTATGATGGCTTTAGAGTTTTGTAGGTATAGTGGTGAGTCTGAAAAGGTATATGGATTTAACGAGCATGTTCATTCATGAATTCATTAAATTAGAAGTATAAAACACAAGATGAAATTTCCATATAAACAGAGCTAACTCAATAGAATTCTTCTTATAAATTATAAGGAAAGCCACTTAAGATACAAGATATGAAAGAGGAGCTATAAATAATTAAATAAAGAATATAAAATAGAAAATACACATTCATAATGATGCAACAAAATTGCATATTTTCAAAATTCGTGGATCTGTGGGTTATGGGCCCATGATCTTAAAGTAATAGTTCACTACGCAGCCATAAAATCCTTCTTTGTGCACCTGGTATTAACTCTGGATCATATTGTATTTACACAGCGAACATGTAGCCTTAATTAGTAGCCATTTGTAGATGCATATACAATGTAAATGATGGCTACAAGGAAGCTTCTGTAATTTAACACTGTCATCATATTAGACAGATAAATGCAGCACTCTGCATCCTCTGCAAAAAGAACCCATTCACTAGATGATTCTCCAGTGCACAAACTCAAAACTAATGTCAGGACCCTCAGAAATTTACAAATATATTTTTTTATCTACGTGTCAAATCCATCATCTAATTTGTTGTTTCAATCCAATACTATCACATTAGAGTGTTTCAAATCATTTCAATCTAGCACCAGGAACCCACATTTGTGGCTTATTAAGGAAGATGTCCATCTCCATCAGAGTTTAAGGCAAAGTAAACTTTTCAGCAATGCTGTGAATGTCCCATGGCAATGATATCCACTTAAACACATCAAATGTGCATCTACATTTACTGGAAAAGGATTGTATGATAACATCCTTTAATATTCCAACTGAAATCATGACCTTTAGCTAGAAGAAACCTTATGCATCACTATAACAAGTGCCGAGGAGGAAAATCATGGCCTTAGGCCAGGGGAAAAAAACCTTATACACAATGTAACTAATTTCACATGGATTCAAGCTTGTACAAAACATAAACTGAATGTTCGATCTATCAAAAAAAAAAACGCACAGTCTCATAGAAATTAAACAACCAATACAGCTTGTTTACACAATGACAAAATTCATGCTAATAAACACCATATTTATATTAATCTCGAATTCGAGTTACAACATGCATATACGAGCCAGGTCGCCCTCTCGACGATTGATGTTACCTCATGTCTAGCCTCCCTTCACTATACCTAAGTCTATAATTTATATTAAATAAAATACATCGAATGGATCATTTTAGATCCATTCATTTCTCTTATAATCTCGTAATAATTTGCTAAAATCATGCCCTTCCCTATTTTTAAAATAGGTTGACCATAAAAATAGTAACTTCATTTATAAAAATTTAACAAACTCAATAAAAAGTGAGTAATATCGTCCTCATGCTATGCTTCCTTCTTTCGCACCATTGGATTCCAATTTTAATGAAGGGTGCTCGGATGCTCCTGCATCACATAAAATTGCTAGACATGAATTCCAAAATAATAGCTGCAACTGCATCCTCTGATTTTTGAATATGAAGCGAAAGTACATGCTACAAGATTACAATCCACTGATGTCCAACCCATCAAATGACTTTGAAAATGATAGATATAGACCAAAGAAATCTCTCCCCTCTCTCAGGGGTTGAATTTCCTCCAAATAAAACTAAATTCATGCACCTATTCAATGTCTACTACAAGCAAGGGAGGTTACCAAACTGACTTTGTCATGTTTTGAACCACTTGAGTTAATTCCTCAAAGCCTTTAATACATGATAAGGCACTTATATAACTGAAATTTACCACAATTACCTTTACATTTTACAGTTTACCCTATCTCATTCACCTCTCAACTTTTCATCACATTAAATTTACAAATTACAGAATTATAGTGTGAATTCTGGAAATTTAGCAAGTTGTTTGCCTATGCGTAGCGAGCTATTGGAGGAGGTTTTTTAGTGCCTTCCTGAAGTCCAAATCTGAGACTGAGACATGTTCTGAATAGATTATATAGTTTAGTTGTCTTTAGCCTATTTAATCATTATAAATGACCCTTTATAGGCTAGATATGCTCATTTTCCCAAGACTACTCCCAGTGTGCAGCGAGGGGTTCAAAACAATGGAAAAAACCTGTTTTTTGGGCACTTTTTGCATTTTTCTTGAAATATGTGAAGGAGATCAGAAAACCAATGACATGGGTCTGAATTAGAGGTAATTATATTTTTAGAAAATGTTGATTTTTGGTCATTTGGATGCTCTGAGGAAATTTGTAGCGTGAGCTCGTTGCACATATGGGATGACCAAAACTGCCCAAAATACTCAAAAATTCACAAAATCCAAAATTTTCTCTGAAACTCCTCAAAATTGGTCCAGATATGCTTGGAAAGGTTTATTATGCCACTAGTGAAGCATCAACAAGTATTTCCAATTTTTCCTTCTCCTTTTGACTTTTTAGGGTTTCCTCTAGCTTTGCTTGCAATTGTTTGACTTTGACATTACAAATATGATTTCTTGCATAGTAGTGGTTAGCCATGTGTTTTTACTATTGGCTTTCTCAAGGAGATTCTCCAAATGAATATTGACTTTCTCAAGCAAAAACTGCATGTTTTCATTGATTTCCATGGCTATCTTGTCCTCAAAACTCAACTCTTCATCTGATTGATTTTTCTCTCTTTCCTTCTACAATGCTCTTTTGAGACCCATGGTCCTTGGCCTCTTCCTTGTCACCTGCTCTTCATGCTTCTTTGACTCTTAATTGACAACAATTTCTTTTCACATCCTGCTTACTAGCTTCAAACTGACTTTTCTCTAAATCCAATTGTTTTTCCTTCAACTGATTGTTTTCTTTCTCTAGGAAGTAAATTATGAAATTAGCCCTTTCCAAGTTGTGTTGGAGCTCTTTTGTTGGGAAAGATACTGAGGGGGGGGGGGGGGGGTGAATCAGTATCTAGATCTTTCAATTAACATTTTTACTTTTCTTTTCTCAAAAACCCATACGCTACTTTACATACCAAAACTCGCGTATATACGCGGATATCCTTAAGGAAACTCACGTATTCTCGTATCTCTTATTATGTATAATTTATCCCGTATTATCGCATCATTCACTTATTGATAGTGTTGGTGAAACATGTACAAAAGAGAAGAACAGAATAAATCAACACACATAAGCATCACACATGAACACCAAGATTTTAGGTGGAAACCCAATTCGGGAGAAAACCACCGCTGCCGTCGTCTCAGTCTTCAATATTTATTATAAGGAAAACATCTTACAACTATGTACTGGCGCAGACTCATACCAGCACGCAGGCACCCACATGCAGAAGGCTACAACCTTCTCTCATTTACCAGCCTCTCCTGGAAGGGAGCCACTACCCCCTGCTCTCGTTTACCAGCCTCTCCTGGAAGGGAGCCACTACCCCCTGCTCTCGTTTACCAGCCTCTCCTGGAAGGGAGCCACTACCCCCTACACTTGTTTACCAGCTACCACTGGAAGGGAGCTACTACCCCCTTACTGAAGGCTTCGACCCTCAGCACCATTGCAGACCACGTTTCATCAATTTTCAAACTAGATCAAGCAGCTTCAACTCAACCCTTCATTTTTCAACAAACATGCTTTGCCCAATGCTTCAAACAGAACAGTGAAACCACTGTAACCAGAATATCAGAGATTACCCAGACTTCAGAATAGATATGCAGAAACACATTCAACCATGAGCAACCATTAGTTCAAATAACATACACACTTTTTGTTAATCAGACCCACGTATAAACGCGCTTTTCATCAAACGAACCTGCGTATACATCTGTGCACTTTTCAATAAACACTAACTTCCCATATGCGCTTTCATTAGATCAGAGCCATGTATACACGCGCTTTTCCACAACAAGCTCGCGTATAGATCTGTAAATGAAAGCTTTGCAGAACAGACCAGATCTATAAACTTACCCAGATTTCTTCATTACCTTCAGCAAAATTTGTGCCAGATCTTCATCAGTTCTTCTTCTGCAGATCATCTTAGAGATTCATCATTATCAGATCTAAGGATACATGGGTGCATCATAGATTCAGATTTATCAATCAAGAACAAAGTTCAATCATGCAGATATACTTCAAAGTGAAGTATTCATTCAATACCCAGACACATGCACACCTTTGCACAATGATCTTGTTCTCCTTATACAGGTTTAGCCTTTATCAATACCATGAGTCAAAACCACACCACTTCTTATGGTATTCCTGGAAGTGACCAAAAAGATAATCAAGTGCTAAATACAATGGGTCAATACCATGGTAACACCCCTTGGTATTCTAAATTTGGAGAGCAAAAGGGCATACGCGACTTGGCACGTACTTTTCCGCGTGCATACACAACTTCGCCTTAACAAACCCGCGTATGCTTTGTGACACATCATATTTATAATTTTTTTGGCACTTCCTTTCTTCTGTTCCTTCTGAGCTGATCTGTAGATACATCATCCTTCCTTTTAACACACAGATACATCATCCTTACATATTTAACACACATGTTGCTTATCAAGAACAACTTCATCAAATAGGTTGCCAACAGGTTGCTTATCAAGAACAACTTCATCAAATAGGTTGCCATCAAGGACAACACATTGTAGCATATCGCCGACAGTCTTATTTCATCAAGTAGGTTGCCATCAAGGACGACACATGCCAACAATCTCCCCCTTTGGACTTGATGGCAACCATGATGGTGTTTGATCACCACAACAACAGATAGATACATTCATTATAACCATTATGCAAACACCATGATATTCTCCCCCTATTCAAACACCATGCTACTCTCCCCCTTTGAAATCAAGGGCAAAGGGCGGATCAAAGCCAAGAGAATTTTTTTCTCCACATGTAGAAAGAAGAGCTCTGTAGATCTGATGTGCATTGAAGTTACCATGCTCCCCCTGAGTTCATGCTGAGTCTTCAACATAATATTCAATGAAGTACATGACTCTATGACCTTTCCTATCACCAAGGACTCATAATTACATCAATGATCCAACCAAGTGGATTTACATATGTGACACAAGTACCCAACCAAGTGGGTTTACATATTTTGACTCAACTACCCAACCAAGTGGGTTTACAAATTTGAACAAGCCCTTTACAAGACTGAATATTACAATTTACATCATAGGTCTCAACATAACCTTTTCATAAAATTACAAATATGAATTTTTATAACCAAGACCAAAAAGACCTCAAGAGAGATCATATTTTAGAACCATCATAATGCCAACAATGCATTACATTTAGCAATGCTAATGCTCCCCCTGAAACTGTGCATCCAATGCATCCTTTCCACATGACCAGTGCTCCCCCTTTGCTTGTGCATCCTGAACACTTTCAACAGCAATTCATCAAGGCATATTTATCAAGAGACATCAGAGAATGTAATAGAATTATGAAAAATGGAACACCACCAGAGATACCAAACAGCATCAGAGATACCAAACAGCACTGCAGCTGTGCTGAAGAATGCTGACCCCAAGTAAAATTTTTCAGCAACTAACCATACGCAGTTTTCTTTGCATAAACTCGCGTATATATGCGACTTTCATTCAGGAAACCCATGTATCCAATTTAATATTCTGAATTTAAGCAGTTCTGATTTTCTGCAAGGCAGAGACTACTCCCAGCTTCTGTCTGAGTTATTCGAACACTTCCCTGGGCAAAGGTTTGGTAAATATATAAGCAACTTGTTCTTTGGAGGGAACATACTCCAACTTCACCTTTTGTTCAAGCACTTGTTCACGTAAGAAGTGATACTTGATGGGAATGTGCTTGGTCTTGGAATGCATAACAAGATTCTTTGAAATATTGATGGCACTTGTATTATCACACATAATGGAAACAGGAGGTGTGCACTTGATTTGAAAGTCTTGTAAGGTTTGCATCATCCAAAGAAGTTGTGTGCAACATGACGCGGCAGCCACATATTATGCTTCTGTTATAGATAAGGAAATAGAGTTTTTCTTCTTGCTGAACCAAGATACTAACCGAGGCCCCATATAGAATTCTCCACCACTAGTGCTTTTCCGATCATCAACATTTCCAGGCCAATCTGCATCAGTGTAAGCATGAAGAGTAAGATCAGCATTCTTTGGATACCATAGTCCAAAGTCTTGAGTTCCTTGTATATATTTGAATATTATTTTGACAGCCTGAAGATGAGACTCTTTTGGATTAGCTTGGAATTGTCCAACAATCCCAACAACATGCATAATGTCCGGTCTAGTCCCAGTGAGATAAAGTAGACTTCCTATCATAGATCTGTATTCTGGTTGATTCACCATGGGGGAATCATCATGAGAACTGAGATTACATCCGGTTATCATTGGTGTACTTACAGGTTTGCATTCTTCCATGCCATACTTCTTCAAAATTTGCTTAAGGTACTTTGCTTGTGATAAGAATATACCATTAGTAGTTTGATGCACTTGCAAACCAAGAAAGAATGTTAGTTCCCAAAGTAAAGACATTTCAAATTCTTGCTGCATGACAGAAGCAAATTTCTGACTCATAGATTCTTCATTACTTCCAAAAATGATATCATCAACATATACAACCACAATCAAAAGTTTATCATTTTCAATTTTTGTGTATAAGTTGCTATCAGCAAACCCCTTTGAAAATCCTTGTTGGTGAAGATATTTGTCAAGACGATAATACCATGCCCTTGGAGCTTGTTTGAGACCATATAGAGCCTTTTTAAGTCTACAAACAACATTTTCATTATTTCCCAAAATGAATCATTCTAGTTGTTCTATATACACTTCTTCTTCTAGATCACCATTGAGAAATGCAAATTTAACATCCATTTGATAAACTTTGATTTGTTGAAAGCTTGAAAAGGCAAGAAACATTCTTATGGCTTCAAGTCTAGCTACAGGAGAAAAAGTTTCTTCAAAGTCTATACCTTCTTGTTGAGTATACCCTGTTAGAGTCGGTCCGGTCATCCCTCCGTCAGAGATCATTTCTCTTTTTGCATTTCATTTTTAGGTGTCTCGCTCGATTCACTTCATTGCATTCCACTAGGGGCATGCCATAATCTGACGGAAGGGTCTCTTCACTTGTTCCCCTCATGCCTTGTACCTGCTGGTCTAATTCAGTTCATCAAAACCATTTTCAAGTCATTTACAGTCATGATTGGTCTCTTACTTGCCAAAGAGTCATTTTAGGGTTTCTAGGTCATATTAGGTCTAGGGTTTTGTCAATTTAGTCTTCAAATGTCCAAAAATAGTTAGCAGGCGCATGAGGGAGGTTTGACATTAGTTTTCACAGCAAATCATTTCATCATCATATGCTTGATCATGATTTTGAAGAAATATAGTGTAGTTCATCTTTATGCAAACCCAATGTAATTTTCAAATTTCTTCATATGTAAATAGCTTCAAAGGCAGCCCTGTCACCTTACCATCTTCAGTAGTTCCAGCAATCCTGCAGCAGATTGACAAAAAATTCATCATTTAGCCAAAAAAAAATCACAGTGGAAGCAAAAAGGAGCCAAAGCAGAGCTTGAAAAGGAAGTGCCAATGGAAACATTATAAAAGTGAGTTTTTATGAGTGGAAATTCAAAGTCTTTTGTACATATATAATTATAATGTTTCAACACTCCATATGCACACCAAAGACATCAGCAAAAGCCAAGACACATCAAGGAAGTGAAAAAAATGAGTTTTGAAGCCAAATTGTGTGTTGGATCAGCGCGCGGCGCGTTGGGCTGACGCGCGGCGCATTGAGCAATTTACTGCAGTGTAAAAATACACTGGCGCGGCGCGTTGGGTTGGCGCGCGGCGCGTAGAGCTGAGACTCAAATTTTTTCCATTGTTTCCAGTTTTTTGTATTGGTTTCGTCAATTTTGCTCCGAGTAAGTTTGACTCACCTTGCAATTGCCCATAAACTTGTGAATGTTGTGGGTATATGATGGATTATAAGAGAGTGAATGTCAAAGACTTAAACCCTCTCATTTTGTAAAAAATGTCTCCCTTAGGGTTTGAAGTTTGAGTGTTGAAGTTTGATTTTCGTGTCAAATAGTTTAAAAACCATTCCTCATCTGTGACTCTGTTCCCCTTCATTGTAATATCATCATTATACCATCCCTACCCTATTCCCTAATCAAACCACTCATATCACTTATTCCTATTTGTCTCTATTATCCCTCAAATGCTTTCATGCCGTATCATTATTATTTTCCTCATATCACTTATAAAATTCCCTAAATCCCAAGCATTCAAGTAGCTGCCCTATTGTCTCTACATTGTCAAAACAGAGATTTTAAAGGGACGAAATTTCACTTGACCAACTCCACAGTCCACTTTTCCCACTGTCCCTTTTTCTCACAATCCCTCATTCCCTTTTGGCACACATTTGGCACTTGGGGCCAAAGACACCAAGTCTTCATTTATCATTTTCAACAAGCCAAACATACACTTGGCATAGACTTTCAACACCATGGAGGTGGGCATCGATACATTATATGACCAAGACAGTGGCTCTACAGCTGAAACTGCATGCACCAGGAGGGCACTGAAACGTCGTGAAACTCATGATCCACTCAGAATCTTGGTCGAAGCTTCCTTGGCTAGGCATGAGACATGATGGTATACCTTCACTCCAAATTTCAGCAAATTTGGAGAAGATTTTGTCATTTTGAAAATTTTGGTCACAAAACAGGTTTTTCCGCCCAACGCGTAGCGCGTCCCGACGCGCGCTTATGATTGGGGCACTTTCTGGAGGAAAAATTTGTATTTTTGGATGTGTCATGGTAAGTTATGCATGTTCAGAAATGGCTGAAGCATTTCATTAAATTCTGGATGATCAAAAGGGCCAAAAACACCATGAAAATCACCTTTCTGCCACCTTTTGCACCAGCAGGAAGTAGTCTTGGGAGAATGAAGTTTTGGAGGGGAAAATGAGCTCCAAATTAAAAAATTCCACTTGGGTTGGATAACAGACATCCAGGGCTTTCCAACGAGCTATCATGAGATCAATTTGGATTTCGTGAAGTGTTCCAAAATCAGGTCCAAAGTGGCACGACGCACAGAGTTTCAGTGCGCGGCGCATAGAGGATTTTGACCAAATTTTTGCCTTCCAGCTCAGAAATTCGGCCAGTTTTGACTAGTTTCATCTCTTGATGTAATTTTTGGTTTTTCTTGATGTAATTTGATGTACATGATGTAACTTTGGCACTTATTTACTTGTTCTAGAGGATTCATTCACAAAAAAGTGAAAATTGAATGAATGAATCAGTTTCCCTCCTTTTAGAGGCAAGTTGTTTGGATGCCTAGATTTCAGTTCCATGTTTAGAATTGGTTGAAACTGCTCCTAGAAGGATGAATTCGACCCCTAGAGGTGGGGAAGGGGTTAGGATGGTCTATATTATGTATTTTCTGAGACACTTTCAGGGTTGGACTGGTTGGACTCTTGGAAAAAGTTTGGCACACTATTGTACATATTTTCTGCATTTTTGGCTAAGGAAAGATCAGAGGTTTTGTATCACTTGTTGGGATTCTTGTGGCTTTCAGTTTTGATGGTGTGTTCTCTCAGTTATTTTTAAGTTCTTTAATGTTTAATGTATGCCATTCCCTTCTTTTGCTTCTGAAACTAAATGAATGAGTAAATGAGGTAGAATCCATTGATTCCAGTGCTCTGCCTTTGAATTTGTTTAGTTTTATATGTTTTCGCCAGTTTGGAGAGGATCCTTGTTCTCCCTTTCCCTCTTCAGCTCCTTTTCATTCTAATCCATCCATACACATAATAAAAAAGAATCAAGACTACTGCCTACCTTGCCCCAACTCGAATTCTGCAAAGATTTGGCCTCATCCCCGAGCCCAAAATTGTTTTTCCCATTTTTCCAACGAAAACCCAAAAAATTAAAATCAAACCCTTCCATTTGTTTACCTAGCCTAAAATCAGTATCTATTATAGGTCATCTCAGCCCCTTTGAAGACCTTTTGCTGAGATAGACCCGGAGAGAGCCCTCTCCTGTCCTTGTAGGGCTAGCTACGAGGCTGAACGTGGTTTGATGTTGCCTTGAGTTTTACCTTATTTCAGCCTAAGGTAGATTCGAGCGCTAACATACCCCTTGCAAACAAGTCTAGCCTTGTTTCTTACAACATCCCCATTCTCATTTAACTTGTTTTTGAATATCCATTTAGTTCCAATGACATTTTTGTTATGAGGTTTTGGTACTAATTCCCAAGTGTGATTCTTTTCAATTTGATCAAGCTCTTCATTCATGGCTTGAACCCAACATTCATCTTTGCTAGCTTGATTGACATTGTGAGGTTCAATAGTAGATAGAAATGCCAGATAGCTAGAAGATCCCACAAGAGTCCTTCTTGTTTGTACACTTGATCCCTTATCTCCCAAAATTTGAGATTCTGGATGATTCTTTTGAACATATATGGATGGAGCCTTTTCAGATAAATCATCTTCAGGTTCTTCATTGGGTTCACTGTCTATATCATTGCTATTTGATGTAGAAGGACATAAGTCACCATCGTCTTCATTTGTTATCTGTTTTTCTTCCTTTGGGGCTGCAGGAGACTCATCAATAACAACATCAATACATTCAACAATCTTCCGAATTATTTTATTGTAACATTTATATGCTCTACTCGTAGAGGAGTAACCAAGAAGTATTCCTTCATATGCTCTAGGTTCAAACTTTCCAAGTTTTTCATCATTATTTTTGATAAAGCATTTACTTCCAAAAACTCTAAAATGCTTCACAGATGGAGAATTACCATACCAGAGTTCATATGGAGTTTTGTCACTATTTACACGAACATGTGCCTTGTTGAGAATGTTTACCGCTGTAAGTGCTACTTCTCCCCAAAATGTGTCAGGTGTTCCAGAATCATCAAGCATAGCTCTAGCCATTTGTTGAACTGTTCTATTCATTCTTTCTGCTACGCCATTTTGTTGTGGAGTTCCAGCTACAGAAAATTGTCTTTTTATGCCATGTTGTTCACAAAATTCAAGAAATTCATTTGAAGTATATTCTCCTCCTCTATCAAATCTAAGACATTTGAGTTTTAGATCTACTTCATTTTCAACCAGCGCCTTGAAGATCTGAAATTTCTCAAATTCTTCATCTTTGTGCTTCAGCAACCCAATCCAACACATTCTAGAGAAATCATCAATAAATAAGATATAGTATTGTTCACCACGAGGTGAATTTTTCCTCATAGGTACACATATGTCAGTATGAATGAGTTCAAGAGGCCTACTTGATGATCCTTCCTTGGCATTAAATTGCACTCTGGTTTGCTTGCCGAATTGGCAAGATTTGCATATGATACTTTCAGGCAGAGTAATATTGGGAAGACCACGAACAGCATTAAGTCTACTTGATTTGTTGATTTGAGAGAAGCTTAGATGTCCCAACCTTCTATGCCATAGCCATTTTTCTGAAGATTTACTCAAGTAACATTGTTCTTTGTAGTTCTTCAATACATATAGGTTGCTTGGAGTTCTTTTTCCTTTTATGATTGTTTTACCTGTATCAAGATCTCGAACCACACATTCTTTTGAACTAAAGACAACTTCAGTTCCTTGATCACACATTTGACTTACACTTAACAAGTTATGCCTTAATCCATCCACATACATGACATCATTAGCCTTCACCTTATCTTTTAGAAACACAGATCCTTTTCCTTTAATTACAGCAGGAGTATCATTTCCAAAAGTAACTTTATTTTCCTTTTCTAATGTACTATATGCATGAAGTTTGGTTTTGTCACCTGTCATGTGTCTTGAGCATCCGCTATCAATGTACCATTGATTTTCTTCTCCTTCTGAAAATAACGATATGCCACAATTTTCAACCTGTAAATCCTTCTTTTTCCATACTTTTGAACTTGAAGGAAAATGCTCTTTTGGCTGAACTTTGCTCCTGCATTTAGATTCTTCATGCCCAAAGTTATTGCAATAAGCACATTCAACTTCATTTAGAAGAGGAGAAAAATTGTTATAGGTATTCTTCTTTGTTTCAATATCAATCATTTTCTTTCTCACTTCTCTTGTCATGATGGTTTTATATGCAACACATTGAACAACTTTGTGACCAAAATTGTGACATGAGAAACATTGTCCATTGAAGAAGAAATTTCTGCGATCATGAAATCTTCTACTTGAATTTACATGTTCATTGGTGTTTCTTTGAAAGATATTCCTGTGAGTGTTCTTTGAATTGAGATGATCATGCTTTACCTGTAAAGATTATTTATTCCCTTGCTGAGTGGTAGAATTTTGTAAACCAGCTGTAACTGCTTTTAGATAATTTGGTGCTGAAGCCTGAGAAGATTCCCCGGTATATCCAAGACCTATCTTTACAAGAGGAGAGTGTTGTACCTTGATAATCTCATTTAAGGTTTCTGATCCTTTAGTAAATCTAAGATTCAGAGTCTTTTCTTTCTCAAAATATTTTCTTAGACTTACCACTTCACATTCTAATTTCTCAATGTGTTTCTTTGCTTCTTCAAACTGCCTTTTCATAGTCTCTATGGTTATTTTCCTTTCTTCTAAGAGTATTTAACATTCTTCTAAGTGTATTTTGAGTTGATTGTTTTCTTCAAGAAAATCATTTTCCTCTAGAGAATCCACAAAAGTATCATTTTCTTCTCTAGATTCAAATGCCATGAGAAGTCTAAGATCTTGTTCACATTCTTCCTCACTATCAGATAACCCATCACTATCTTCATGAGTATAGTAACTTTTTCTAGTGCTAGACCGGTTCTTATTCCTTCTTGCTACTTCTTTCCCTTTTGCATATATTTCTTTATAAGGACACTTAGCAGCATAATGACCAACTCTTCCACAATCAAAACATTTGAAAGGAAGCTTACCTCTGAACCGTCCTGTGCCAGGTTGAAGTTTCTTTACAAAATTTACCTCATCTTCTTCTGAGATATATACTAATCCTTCTACTTCTTGCACTTCTTTCCCTTTTGTAGAAGCTCTAAAGATGGCTTCTTTGACTTCAGATGGTCCTCCTCTTCTCATTTCATATGCAGTTAGTATCCCATGAAGTTGCACCACAGTAAGATTTTGAAGATCCTGTTTTTCTTCAAGAGAAGAAACTTTTGACTCAAATTTTGTCGTTAGAGATCTTAAAATTTTCTCAACCAAAGTAGATTCGGTTATTGTTTCTCCCAGATTTCTCATACGATTTACAACATCATCAAGATGTAAAAAGAAACTGGCAATACTCTCATCACTATGCATTTTTAAATTTTCATATTCAATTCTGAGAGTTTGGAGTTTTGCACTCTTTACCTTTGCATCACCTTCATAACTTAGAATGATTTTGTCCCACATTTCCTTTGCTGTATTTAGCTACATAACTTTGACAATTTCAGATTCAGTCAGAATTCCCGTTATAGCATTGACCGCCTTTGCATTTTATTCATAATTCTTCTTTTCAGTCGGATTTGTTGGTATTGTAGCAGGATATTGATATCCTTGTTGAACAATGGCCCATACATATGTTCCCATAGACTGAATATAGGATCTCATCCTTGTTTTCCAGAAGATTAAATTGCTTCCATTAAAGAGGGGAGGCTTGATAGATGCTGTTCCATCTTGATTGCTCATCTTGCTTGATCTTCCTTCTAGCGGCTAAGCTTTTTCAGAATGACCTCCTCTGATACCAATTGTTGGGAAAGATACTGAGGGGGCGGGGGGGGGGGGTGAATCAGTATCTAGATCTGTCAATTAAAATTTTTACTTTTCTTTTCTCAAAAACCCATACGCTACTTTACAGACCAAAACTCGCGTATATACGCGGATATCTTTAAGGAAACTCGCGTATTCTCAGATCTCTTATTATGCAGATAATTCTTATCCCAGATTATTGCATCATTCACTTATTGGATGTTAGTAAGTAGTAAAAATGTACAGTAAGAATAGAATAAATCAACACACATAAGCATCACACATGAACACTAGGATTTTAGGTGGAAACCCAATTCGGGAGAAAACCACCGCTGCCGTCGTCTCAATCTTCAATATTTATTATAAGGAAAACATCTTAAAACTATGTACTGGCGCAAACTCATACTAGCACGCAAGCACCCACCTGCAGAAGGCTATAACCTTCTCTCGTTTACCAGCCTCTCCTGCAAGGGAGCCACTACCCCCTGCTCTCGTTTACCAACCTCTCTTGGAAGGGAGCCACTACCCCCTGCACTCGTTTACCAGCTACCACTGGAAGGGAGCTACTACTCCCTTACTGAAGGCTTCGACCCTCAGCACCACTGCAGACCACGTTCCATCAATTTTCAAATTGGATCAAGCAGCTTCAACTCAACCCTTCATTTTTCAACAAACATGCTTTGCCCAATGCTTCAAACAGAACAGTGAAACCACTGTAACCAGAATATCAGAGATTACCCAGACTTCGGAATAGATATGCAGAAACACATTCAACCATGAGCAACCATTAGTTCAAATACCATATGCGCCTTTTGTTAATCAGACCCGCGTATACACGCGCTTTTCATCAAACAAACCCGCGTATACATCTGTGCACTTTTCAATAAACCCTAACTTCCCATACGCGCTTTTATTAGATCAGAGCCGCATATACACGCGCTTTTTCCACAACAAGATCGCGTATATATCTGTAAATGAAAGCTTTGTAGAAAAGACCAGATCTATAAACTTACCCAGATTTCTTCATTACCTTCAACAAACTTTGCGTCAAATCTTCATCAGTTCTTCTTCTGCAGATTATCTTAGAGATTCATCATTATCAGATCTAAGGATCCATGGGTGCATCATAGATTCAGATTTATCAATCAAGAACAAAGTTCAATCATGCATATATACTTCAAAGTGAAGTATTCATTCAATACCCAGACACATGCACACCTTTGCACAATGATCTTCTTCTCCTTATATAGGTTTAGCCTTTATCAATACCATAGTCAAAACCACACCACTTCCAATGGTATTCCTAGACGGGACCAAAAACATAATCAAGCGCTCAATACAATGGGTCAATACCATGGTAACACCCCTTGGTATTCTAAATTTGGAGCGCAAAAGGGCATACACGACTTGGCACGTACTTTTCCACGTGCATACGCAACTTTGCCTTAACAAACCCGTGTATGCTTTGTGACACATCATATTTATCATTTTTCTGGCACTTCCTTTATTTTGTTCCTTCTGAGCTGATCTGTATATACATCATCCTTCCTTTTAACACACAGATACATCATCCTTACATATTTAACACACAGGTTGCTTATCAAGAACAAATTCATCAAATAGGTTGCCAACAGGTTGCTTATCAAGAACAACTTCATCAAATAGGTTGCCATCAAGGACAACACATTGCAGCATATCGCCGACAATCTTATTTCATCAAGTAGGTTGCCATCAAGGACAACACATGCCAACATATTTGATATGTGCATATTTTTCTTTGATGATCATCTCTAGGTTTTCATGCTCTTCACTGGCCTCCAAGTCCACTATGTCAAAATCATGCTCCTCCTCACACATAGATGTATCATGCTATGAATGTAATCCCTACTCTGTTGATTTGGGCTTGGCCCCTTCCTCAATCTGAGGAGAAAACACAAGCCTTATGCCTATTTTCTATGTTTTGTTCACTGCTACTTTGATTTTATCTGTAACTTATTCCTTTGGTGATTGAGCTTCCAACCTGCTTGATGAACCCACCTCTTCACATGTTGGTGATAGGATTTGTTGCTTGTTAGGTGGACTAACATCAGGCATGAGCAAGGCTACCTCAATGAAAGTATCCCATGTCATGTTATTTTCTGCCAGCTGATGGAGAACTGTGACCTTTATCAAACTATGATGAAAAAGGCTAGGAAGATGTTTTCCTTTCAACTACACTTTTTCAGACATTTTTTGATTGAAATCTGGATTAGGGGCAAAATTTTCCCAAAATTCAAATTTCTCATAATTGCACCAAACTAGAATGACAGTGATCGGCACATTTCTAGGAATCCAACGCAACTCATTTCATCCAAAACTAAGTTCAGATGAAGAATTTATAGCATGTTGACCGTCATTCAGAACAAGCAATTTAAAAAAAAAAATTGCAGAATAGGGACAAGTTGATGACATGGCAGCCTAGTCAGCACGCAGGGAATATTCTTTAATTTTCCCTATTGGGAATGTAACAAGTGTCACTGTAGGATTCGCCAGTTTGGGTTTGAGAAGGTGAAATTTTCCCAATGTTCTCCAAGGTTGAATTTGGGTTCATGAATTTTTATATGTTGGAATTTTTTTTTTTGTATTAAGGTTGGATATATATATATATATATATATATATATATAAACCTTATAATTAAATGTCCACATATTTTAAACCAATGTTTGCATATTTTATGTTAGCCAAAGTCTGGTGCAAAGGTTTTGGTTATATGTATTAAATAGTGGTATATATAATTGGCGCGCAAAAATTTATGCCACTTTCTAGGCGGAGGTCGGGGCTTGACCCCACGACCTCCCCCAAACCACCGGCGCTCTGTGCCAATAGACCACAGGATGAGACTTAACATGTTATGGCGACCAGTTATATATGAATCCAAATAGAATCTGATGGCGGGGGTTGGAGGGGGCCAACCCCCTCCCCATACAACCATGCCACTAAAAACACAAGAGAGTGGAAAAGTTATGTGTTGATTATGTTGATAATTGTGGATTAATTCAAAGCTAATTCGCATTTCTTTATCACTAAACCATATCTAATCCAAGATTAATGTAAATCCACGCTTATAACACTAGTCACACTTATCCTATTTTTAAATGTGTTTTATTTAATTAACTGTAGTTTAAAGTTTAACTCAGCACTTAAGTTGGTAGAAACTTTGGCAGCGCCACCATTTTTGGAGGATTTTCTAATTTGGCGGAGTTATCTAGAGACTTCTCCAGATTTGGAGGAGGAATCTAGGGGGAAATTTAATGAACCATATTTTGAGCAATTTTCAACCAATTTTGGATCAATAAGAGTCATTCCTCGTAGATTGGCATGCTATGAATCCATTGGTACAGATTGCAAAGGCAGAGGAGAAATTTTACAAGTTGTTTTGGCACTTTGAAGAAAACTAAAGCCCAGGGCCACCAGGAGTGAAGGCCATGCCTCGATTAGCTGAAGACCAATATTAGCTCAATAAGAGTCATTTTTAAATTATTTTAATTCTTTGAACACAATGGAATAGTTTGTACAGGTGTTGGAGCACTTTTGAAGGTGTTGTCACTTTGGAGATTAAACAAACTAAGGGCCACTAAGATGAGATATCAAGCCTAGATCAGCTGGAAACCAATTTCAGAGATTGAATAGTCATTTTTGAGGTTTTTTGGTCTTATGAAGCTAATGGAGTAGGTTTCAAAGCCATTGGAGCACTACATGTGCATGTAATCAAACATTTGAATCTTAATCCCAAGAGGGCCTAGCCAGTTGAAGCAGGTCCATAGAGATGTAGCCCAGGAGGGGTGAACTCCGTTATCAGCCATTGTATTATGTGTATGTTATGTTTTATTTCTATACATTTAATTTGTTGTGTATGACATTTTAACAACTAATTAACTCATAATTTGATTATCAAAGACACATAAAACTTGAGACATAAATCGCTTCACAATCGGTTAACTTGAGACAATCCTAAACACATCATTTTAATAATAATGAGGGAGCTAGCACATCAAAACTATTTTTCCCATATTTATATCAAGTTGGTATCAGAGGAAATTTTAGCTCATTTTAGCCAAGGTTAGCTAGAAGAATTAGCTATTGGTTTTTGAATTTGCGCAAGGAGAATTTAACTGTGTAAGTTTATGTGTGAAGGAGAAGGTGAATATTGAGAGCTCAGTTTTCAAATCATAGCAAAGAAGCTCTGTATTCATTGCAGGTGTGATGACAACTTCATTAAGAAATGTTTCTAATTCATCTTCCTTATAAAAACTTTTTTATAAAGACATGTTAAAGAAGCTCTACATTGTGAGTGATATGGTGCAAGAGATGTATGAAGATAAGAGGGAGAGAATTACACTTCAAGAGCAGTTGATTGCCATGAAGGAGGAAAAGCAAGAGCTTCTTGAAAAGATGAATGAGATGGAGACTCAGCTCCATATTGCAAATAAGAACCTAGAAAGGATGCATGAGATGGAGACTTAGCTCCATGATGCCAAGGAAGCCTTACCTATGTATGTGTAATATCCCTATTTTTCTGCTTTTATTTAGACATTTTAGAATCCTAAAGGTTAAGTGGACCTAAAGAAAAATTGTATGTGGAGATATTATTTTTAAAATTTAATAAATGTGGAATTTAATTATTGTGCAAATACTAGAGTAAATTTGAGACTAGGATTTCAAATCCATGAGGATGGAATAAAATCCAAAGACTTTCCCCAAATCTCAAAAAATCCTTGGAGAAAAAAATAAAATAAAAAATATTAAATGGGAGATAATAATCTAATATATACCTCAGTAAAGTAGAAAGTTACTGAGAAGAAGTGAAATAAAACTAGAAATATGAAAAAGCTAGTTTTAAAGAGCTTTTGTTGAAAAAACAAAAGTAAAGCCTAGGATAAATGAAAACAACATCCTAAATTAACTGGACGCAGTTATGGAAACATACTGAGGGAAATTAAGCTTAAATAAGCTATTCCTAGGTAGACAAGAGGTTGTCTACACTTAGGAGGAATTTTTCTCTACTCGAGGGGAGTTGTGGATGAAAGTTCAAGGTTGGGTGGCAAATAGTCTTTACCAAGATTTGGTATGCACAATTGTTAATATTGTCTTATGATTTCTGTTATAATTATGATATTCTGTGGTATTCATATGTGATTAAGTTATGATAGTTCAGTTGAAAGAGTTTTATCTAGAACTATAAATCCTTTTAATAGTCTGATGTATTCTTAGAAAGAAATTGTCATATGTATTTAACATAAGTTTAACTATAGCAGGTATAGAAAATTAATCTGTATAGTTACATAGACTGGAATAATTAGTGGACCAACACACAGAATCTCTAAACCTAAAGAGGAGGGTTTAAATTTGTTATTAGGGCTATATTAAATCTTTTAATTCAGATACAAAGGATACCAATTAGATCAAGTATAATTATAACTGTACTGAGAAAAAAATAGAGAGTGATATTAAAAATACATAGTTTATTTCAGTAAACTGATATTGGAAGTATCTATGTATAGAGTTGAGTGAATAACTATAATTACATCATGAAAGTATAAATTTTTATCATTAACATACTTCAGATTTAAACTATATAATTTCCTATTTTAGGAACATTCATACATATAGATGCAATATATGTATGAAAAGGAACCATAAAAACATTTATATAACTATTCAAAGTATTTGAAACTCCTCTGATATATGTAAATAGAAAAACATACTATAATTCAATTAAAATATCAGTTACAATAGTCCATTTCATATTGACTAAAAGCCATCCCTTTACTAAAATTAATTACAGTATGTACAGTTTATTTGATAAAGATCATTAGAGTCGGATGGCTGAAATCCGTACATTAGGAAAACCGACCTAGAGGCAAATGAAACTTGTTGTCAGCACTTCTGATAACAATGTGAAGGAACTGTGAGGGAATTATCGGAAATAGAATTTACCTATATGTAAACACATATAATTTTGTTAGACTAAAATCAACCATGATAAAATTAGTAAGAAATGCAATTTCTATAATAAGCAATAGTTCAAACTTTGTCTATTTAAATTGCAAGAAGGGATTCTTCCTGTACAAGAAAATAACACAATATTACGTTCAGAAAATACATGAAATAAAATAAGTGTGATACCTAAAATCAATTAAATTACATAGTGATATTTATAATTTAATTACAAAATTGAATATGCAAAGTACCTGTGTTAAAGACTAAATCAGAGTATAGGGTGGTTGAGTATACTTTGGAAATTAAATTTGGAAAAGAGGTTTTTTCCTGAATCAGAAAAGAATATATTATTATAAGAAAATATAAATCTAATTTATACTCTGGATGAGTTATGAAAGTTAAAATATTATTTTCATAATCCTAGAAACATGGGATATATATAGATACATATGAACTAAAGTAAAAATGGAATCAATTAGAAAAATTGGTATACCTCTGCATTCACGAAATACCAAGTTGGACATCAAGTGTCGAATTTTGTATTTATAAGGTTGAAAAGAGGAATATGGTATAGACAATACATATATAGGATATTCCATTCAATTGAACAACTTCAGTACTATGTAAATGATAATCTTAAATCTCAGTTAAATCTACAGAGTTAAATTAAATGAAAAAAAAAATAGAACGTAGAATACGAGTTGAAATAAATTAGAAACCCAAAATAAAGTATTGTGAATGTAAAATCGAAATAAAATAATAATTAAGCAAAAAATGGTTCTCTGTTATTACCACCATAAATTGAAATTACGAATACATAGAAGATGAAGTATCAGAATTTCCATTAAGGTTCAGTACGAGGGTACTAAAATGAGAAATTAAATTTTGTATAAGTTACACCGATTTTGGTTAAATAGAATCATATGCCTTGAGGGAAGAATTGGTTTCATGTTGATCTCATTGAAAATTAATTAATTTAAAATACTAAAACCAGCAGAGAAATGAGTATTGGGAATTTTCCAATTCACCTACAAGTAATTGGGGAATGGTGCCTTAAATTAGAAACAAGGTGACTGTGTAATAAAAACAAATTAAATGGTCATGTTGAATGACCCAATAACCCTGAGAGTATGGTAGTTATAAAAAAAATAGTGATGGCACAGTGGGAGCTTCATATCAAATTTCATATTAAGGTAATAAGGAAAACGAAAATATGTAAAACCATTAGAGACCCATTATAGTTCGACCAATATGAATTGTTTAAAAATCTTAGACATAGGAAATGTGGAATGACTCCATTCGTATTTAAGAAACAAAAAGAGTATATGATACGTTAAAGGCATAAAAATGTTAAACTATGTTCTAGCAAATTAAATTCAAAGGGAAGTGGAAATTCACTACAATTTTCTAGAAGGGAAAGATAGTAAATTTTAACATAAATACGTAATTCCTTTTCAGTAATTTGGTAAATGGATTTGGGAAAAATCCATTACTATTCCCAACCAAAAATATGCACCAATAATAATAAAAATCTGCGTTCTTATGAGGAGAAGAAAAAATCAATTTGTGGTAAAGTCATTTAGTAAATGATAAACCTGGCAAACAGAGATGGTGGTATGAAGTTAAATTCTACAACTTACCAAAAGGCTAAGAGGTACTGAAACCTCGGGTGCGTAGGTAAAAATAAAACTTCTGTGGTTAGAATTTGAATTCGGAGGAAATGGTTTACAAAGACTAAAATCATGCAACAAAACCATCGATTAATAATATAAATTGAAAACGAGAATATGAAGTATGGAATACACTCATAGAACGAGCAGAGTTCCAAAATAAATTCGATGAGTAGGAAAAGTACCAAATACAATAATAATATACCAAAATTGGAAAAACGAATCTTATGGTAAACCAAAGCTTACCAGAGTATACTCCCATTGTAGATGTAATACAAAGTGGCCATATGCCTTCGGCTCCAATGGGTTCTCCTCATGGAAAACCAAAGAAACGACAGAAAATCAATAAGATAGTCTCAGATACCAAAATTTCACAAATGAAATTGATAAACGTAAACTCGTAAACGCTAACCCTCATCATTTTGACTTGGAGGGAATATGAATAGATCTGAACCGTCGAGTTCACAAACCATCTACCATACAACTGTCCTCAACATAAACATAGCCGATGTGATGAGCAATACCAAAAGTACAAAGAATTAATGAGGGTTAAAATCAAAACGATAAGGGATAGATGGTATAGCCATCAAGTTAATGGAGCTAACAGAGGAATTAAAGGCATAATAAATTTCATTCACCAAAACGATAATTAAACGTTATGTCAATCATCCTTTACATTACGTTGTCAGCTAATTATATGGTTATGCCAGTGAATATGATATCTCATTTAAGTAGAAATTACAAAGAGGGTTAGTTGGAATGGATATACATGAAAACGATGAGGGAACATATGGTCCCAAACCTTGGACATAAGAGACATATATTATAAATTCGGTTTTTAATATAGAAAATCGGTTTGTGCATAGAATGGAAATGAAAATTATAGCGATAGGGATATAAGGATAAGGTAATATATACATTCGAAAACCATTAACAATATGGGTCATTCTTTATGTCGAATTAAGATAGGATACATGGGGTTAATGTGTCTATTTTTACATGATATTCATAAGTATATATATATATATATATATATATATATATATATATATATATATATATATATATATATATATTGAGATAATTTGATATATTATATTATACTATACTATAATGTTATGTAGTAATACTTGAATTTGTACATTTGTTAAGGTTAAACTAACATATGTGTCATAGGTTAAAGATAATTCCTTGGTGAAGTATAAGGATTAAATATCCTTAGAATCAATTAGGAGTAATGGAAAAGGAAAAATTGGTCTGATAAGATAAGAACTGTGATAAAATTCTTTAGTAACAATATGAAATATTGTACTAATGTGATAAAAATAAAATAAGTAAAGGACAAAAAAGAAGTATTAGTGATATAAATAGGAAACAAAATTGGTTAAGTAGAGTTGTTACAAATGGTATTAGAGCCCATGTTGAAAAAACTGGGCCTATGTGTCCTCACACAGAAAAATCCAAAATTATGCTGTTGTGAAAAATAAGAAAATATGTTTTTTCTTGTCAGTATTTGATGTACTAATTAAATGCTATGTATAGTGATTGAAGTGTACAAACAATACAACTACTATTATGAATGATGAAGGAGAGCTTTATGTGGATCTGGGGGGTGCGAGAAACCCACCAGATCAAAATGCTCAATTGTTGGACATGATAAGAAATATGCAGCGTGAAATGGTTCAGCTAAGGACTAACAATGAATGATTGTTGCAAGCCAGTCAAGAGCAAGAGAGGTTGATACGGGAATTAACCTCCCGGTTTAGTCATGAAAGTGAAGACTATGGAAGAAAAACAAAAGAATAAGAAACCAACTCAGAAGGGTCTGAGGGTGGGAAAGCATCTGGACATAATTCCAGAAAGAAAAAGGAGTTGCAAGGGGAATTCCACAAAATTAAACCTCAAAATTTTGATGGTGAAAAGGAGGAGGATGTGGAAGCTTGGCTCCTGAACATGGTTAAATACTTCCAGGTATATGAATACATAAGTAATTTGAAATCCAGAATAGAAATTTACCAACTACAGGGTAAAACCACAATTTTGTGCGAAGAAACAAAAATGGTACATGTGCTGGATGAAAAAATTGTTACCTGGGAAGACTTTCAAGCCAGATTCAAGTATAAATACCTGAATGAGAGGTATTATGATGATAAAGAGAAAAAATTTCATGAGTTTAGATTGGGACAACTCACAATTGATGAGTTTGTTACCAAATTTACGAATTTTCTTCTGTATGTGCCTTATATCAGAGAAGAAAAGGCCAAAGTACATCGATTTTTGAACGGCCCACCTACTCTCTATAAAAAAATAATTGAATTTGATAATCCAAAAACAATGGATGAAGCTATTCAAAAAGCAAGCTTATGCTATGAGAATTTTAAAGGCAAAAATGATAAGCTGAAAATTTGGAAAAATAAAGAGAAAGGGAAGGGTGACTCAAACGTAAAAAGAATAAAACCATCATATCTGAAAATTTTTGGGGAAACCCACCAAAGAAACAAATTTAATAAGAGTGGAGAAAACCAACCAGCACAATAACATACTCGGTCTAAAAAAATTGATACAAACAACAAAAGGGAAAGTGCTATAAAAATGAAAGAACCATTAAAGTGTTGGGGATGTGGAGAACCTCACCTGTTATGTGACTTCCCACACATAACAATCCAGAGCATTCAAGCAGTATGGGAGGCAACTACAGTAAATGACATTGCTCAAAACATTCCTAAGATCAGTGTTGCATTAGAATACCGACAGGCTGAACATCAATCAACCATGATAGAAATCGAGGGTATGATTGATGAACAACCTGTTTCTGTTTTAATATATCCAGGAGAACATTTAATTTATGTTAGTCCATAGATAGTGGAAAAGTGTAATCTAAAGTCAAAAAAATTTCAGCAAGCATGGTTAGTGCAGTTAACTACAGGAACAAAGAGAAAAGTGACCCATAAACTTCCAAAATTTGTTGTAAATTTAAATGGATATGAAATTGAACTTCATTTAAATATTGTGCCTCTAGGATGTTATGATATGTTAGTAGGAATGGACTGGTTATAGAAATTGAAAGCAATAGTAAATTTCTTAGACAAAACATTACATTGTGTAGATGAGGAAGGAAAAGTTGTAATAGTAAAAGGAAAACCAAAACCAATATCTGTCAGACAAATTTCTGCATTACAATTAAAAAGGACAACAAGAAAAGGCTACCAAGTGTATGATGTACAAGTGGAAGAGTTGGGACATAAACCATAAAAATAGATTTTAGAAAACCTACCAGTGGTCAGAGATTTGAAGGATGTATTTCCAGAAGAAATCTCCCATCTACCCCCTAAAAGATACAAGGATTTTTTAATTGAACTATCACCAGGTGCTACACCTGTTTCTAGAGCACCCTATAGAATGAGTACTCTTGAACTAATAGAACCGAAACTTCAATTGCAAGAGTTACTAGACAGAGGGTACATCAGACCAAGTGTGTCTCCATGGGGAGCACCAGTGGTGTTTTTAAAAAATAAATATGGCACATTCAGAATGTGTATAGATTACAGACAAATGAATAAGTTAACTATTAAGAATAGATATCATCTTCCAAGGATAGATTATTTATTTCACCAAGTGAGATGAGATACCATCTTCTCTAAAATTGATTTGAGAACAGGATATCACCAACTCAGAATTGAATATGAAGACATCAACACAACATCATTCAGAATTAGATATGGACATTATGAATTTGTAGTCCTACACTTTCGACTTACAAATGCCCCCACTACATTCATGTGTTAAATGAATAGTATTCTGCATAAATATCTAGACAAGTTTGCAGTAGTGTTCATTGATGACATTTTAGTGTACTCCAAAAAGGAAGAAGAACAAAAATAACATCTTAGGATAGTACTACAAACACTTAGAGAACATCAAATATATGCAAAATTCAACAAATGTGAATTTTACAAGGATAAAATTCAGTATCTGGGTCATGTGATTTCAAAGGATGGATTAGTAGTAGATCCAGAAAAAATACAAGAAATAATGAATTGGCATGTACCCACATATGTACAAGCCATACGGTCCTTTATGGGTATTGTTGGATACTGCCGTAGTTTTGTTGAGTGATTTTCAGCATTAGTCTATCCTATTACTTCATTGCAGAAAAAAGGAGTAAATTTTGGGTGGAGAACAAAGTGTCAAAGTAGTTTTGAGAAACTAAAACTAAAATTAACTACTGATCCAAACAAGGAATTTGTAGTGTGTACATATGCTTATGTAGAAGAGTTAGGAGGAGTATTACTGCAAGATAATTCAGTAATAGCATATGAGTCAAGAAAATTGAAAAAGAATGAACATAATTATGTTATGTATGATTTAGAACTAGTTGTTGTTATACATGCATTAAATATGTGGAGACATTATTTGTTGGAGAAGAAGTTTGGATTAATGACAGATCACATAAACCTAAAATACTTCTTTACTCAACCCGATCTAAATGATAAACAAGTTAAATTGTTAGCTTTCCTTAGTGAATTCGATATGGAAATCAAACACATTAAATGAAAGGAAAATAAAATTGTTGATGCTTTGAGTAGGAATGCTTGTCAAATTTTGACACATGTAGGAAGTAGTGTGAAATTTGATATAGAAGAACATATTCATGAAGTGTTGATGCAAGATCAACAGTATGTAAAATTACAAGAGAAATTGCAGCAAATTGAAGTTGTGAGATATACCAAAAACAAGAAAGTATTGATTTATTATAAACAAAGGTTGTATATTCCAAATGTGACAGCTCTAAAACAAGAAATTTTAGATGAATACCACAAGAGACCTTATGCAGGTCATCCCAGTTATCAAAAACTGATTTCAACATTAAGGAAGAACATGTTTTGGCCAGGTATGAAAAAATATGTAGTTGATTACCTAGCAAGGTGTTTAGAATGTCAACAGGTGAAAGTAGAACATCATCATCCTGCAGGACAATTGAATCCTCTCCCTATTTCAGAATGGAAGTGGGAAGTGGTTTCCATAGATTTCATTACTGGATTGCCTAGAACCAAGTATCAATATGACTCTATAATGGTGGTAGTAGACACTTTAAATAAGGCAACACACTTTTACCATTACAATCTACTTTTTGCACAACTCAGGTAGCCAATGTGTTTAAGAAAGAAATTGTGAAATTACATGGAATTCCAAAAATGATTATATTTGACAGAGATGCAAAATTTACTTCAGTCTTTTGGAAAACTTGGTTTGAAGGTATGGGTACTAAGTTGAATTTTAGTACCACTTACCATCCTCAAACAGATGGATAGATGGAAAGAACCACTCAGATTTTAGAAGACGTTGCGCATGTATGTGATGGAGAGAACCACAAAGTTGGAAGATTTTCTACACTTGGAAAAATTTGCTTATAATAATAGTTATCAAGATTCTAGTAAAATGCGTCATTTTGAAGCTTTGTATGGCATAAAATTCCACACTCCGCTTAGTTGGAGTCAACCAGAGGATAAGTTGATTCTTGGACCAGATGCGCTACAGGAAATGGAAATAATTGTGAAGAAGATTCAACAAAACATTAAAAAAATTGAAGATCGTCAAAAGAGTTATGCAAACAAGAAAAGAATTCACAGATAAGTCAAAGTAGGAGATCATGTTTATTTGAGGATTAAGCCTCACAAAATTACATTATATGATGGTAGTTGTGCTAAGTTAGCACCACACTACTGTGGAACATTTGAAGTTAGAAAGAGTGGTGCCAGTAGCTTATAGATTGGCTCTACCTAGTCATAGTAAGGTTCACAATGTTTTTCATGTTTCCTTATTGAAAAAGTATGTACATGACCCTACTCATGTAATTGATTGGACTGTGATACAGGTGGAAACAGAAGGATAATTTATTCCAGAGCCCCTTCGTATACTGGAACGGGAATAAATCAAACTTCGGAATAGAATCGTAGCTAGGGTGAAAGTGCATTAGAGGAACTTTACACCTGAGGAAGCTACTTGGGAGTGAGAACATGAGATGAAAGAGAAATATCCATCATTGTTTGAGAAGTGAAATGATATATTTGCAACACCGAGGAAGGTGTTTTGTTTTAGATGGAGAATATGTAATATCCCTATTGTTCTTCTTTTATTTAGATAGTTGAGAATCCTAAAGGTTAAGTGGACCTAAAGGAAAACTATATGTGGACATATTATTTTCAAAATTTAATAAATGTGGAATTTAATTATTGTGCAAAAACTAGATTAAATTTGAGACCGGGATTTCAAGTCCATGAGGATGGAATAAAATCCAAAGACTTTCCAAAAATCTCCAAAAAATAATTGAGAAAAAAATAAAATAAAAATATCAGATGGGAGATAAGAATCTAATAAATACCTCAGTATAGTGGAAAATTACTGAGAAGAGGTGAAATAAAACTAAAAAGAGGGAAAATATTTTGTAGAAAAAACAAAAGTAAAGCCTGGGCTAAAGAAAAACATCATCCTAAATTAACTGGACGCAGTTATGGAAACATGTTGAGGAGAAGAAAGCTTAAATAATCCATTCCTAGGTAGACAAGAGGTTGTCTACACTTAGGAGGAATTGGTCACTGCTCGGGGGGCGAGGGGGCTATGGATGAAATCTCAAGGTTGGATAGCAAATAGTCTTTACCAAGATTTGGTATGCATAGTTGTTAAATCTTGTCTTATGATTCTGTTATAATTATGATATTCTATGGTAGTCAGATGTGATTAAGTTATGAGAGTTCAGTTGAAAGAATTTTATCTAGAACTATAAATCCTTTTAATAGTCTATTGTATTCTTAGAAAGAAACTGTAATATGTATTTAATGGAAGTTTAACTATAGCAGGTATAGTTAATTAATCTGTATAGTTACATAGACTAGAATAATTAGTGGACCAACACACAGAATCTCTAAACCCAAAGAGAAGGGTCTAAATCTGTTGTTAGGTATATATTAAATATTTTAATTCAGATACAAAGGATACCAACTAGATCAAGTATAATTATAATTGTACTAAGAGAAAAATAGAGAGTGATATTAAAAATAAATAGTTTATTTCAATAAACTGATATTGGAAGCATCTATGTATACATTTGATTGAATAACTATAATTACATCATGAAAGTATAAATATGTATCACTACCATACTTCAGATTTAAACAATAATTTCCTATTTTAAGAACATTCATACATATAGATGCAAAATGTGCATTAAAAAGGAACCATAAAACATTTATATAACTATTCAGAGTATCTGAAACTCCTTTGATAGAGGTAACTAGAAAAACATATTATAATTAAATTAAAATACTAGTTACAACAATCCATTTCATATTGACTGAAAGTCGCCCCTTTACTAAAATTAATTACATGATGTACATTTTATACTGATAAAGATCATTAGAGCTAGATGGTTGAAACCTGTACATTGGGATGAACGACCTGGAGGCACATGAAAATTGTCATCGGAGCTTTTGATAACAATGTGAAGGAACTGTGAAGGAATTCTGGGAAATAGAATTTACCTGTATATAAAGACATAAAATTGTGTTAGACTAAAATCAACCATGATAAAATAAGTATGAAATGAAATTGTTATAATAGGAAATAGTTCAAACTGTACTTGTTTAGAGTACCAGAAGGGATTCTTCCTGTACAAGAAAATAACACGATATTACTTTCATAAAATACATGAAATAAAATAAGTCTAATACCTAAAATCAATTAAATTACATAGTGATATTTCTAATTTAATTAAAAAGTTGAATATGTAAAGTACCTATGTTAAAGACTAAAACAGAGTATAGGGTGGCTAAGTATATTATGGAAATTAAATTTGGAAAATAGGTTTTTTCCTGAATCAGGAAATAATAGATTATTATAAGAAAACATGAATTTGAGTTATACTTTGGATGAGTTATGAAAGTTAAAATATTATTTTCATAATCCTAGAAACAGGGGATATATATATAGATACATATGAACTAAAGTAAAAATGGAATTAATTAGAAAAATTGATATACCTTTGCGTTCACAAAATACCAAGTTGGATATCAAGTGTCAAATTTTGTATTTAAAATGATCAGGAGATCATGTCCAAGTTAAAAAATTGCTCAAAAATGGAAATTCTTAGAAGTGGTTGCAATATAAATGACTGGAAAGGCCTCGTCGCTGCGATCCTAGTGCCATGAACGGTTCTTAAAACCGAGGTCGTATGTGAAAGTTACTAAGGTTTGAAATCGTCCAATGAACTCCAAAACAAGACTTTTTAATTAAATTGACTTAGCCATTTTTTCAAAAAAAATATATATGGGAAAATTTGATTTTTATTATTAAATCTTGGGTCTATTAGTGTGTGCCACGTGCCCTGCCTAGAGGCTTCCACGTGGCCCCAGGCCATTGGTTGAACAGGCATACATAAAAGTTTGGTGGGTATGGGTCTTGAACCCCCAACTCGATTGTTTGGGCAGAAGGACCTGACTAGCACGTTATAGGCAGGTTTTTGAGCATTCGAGCAGGTGTGAATGCACTTTCAAGTCAGCGTGTTGAAAGAGCGGAAGTGTTGGGTTAGCCCTTAGGGCTAAACCCCGTAGCGATGTGACCAGGCTCAAAGAATCGTGGGCGTAAACAAATGAAATGACAGAGTTGGAAGGGGGATAGCCCCAGTGCTAAGCTGACCCATGTGACTTATGGCAGAGACCGGGGGCTATCACCTGGAAGTTACGGTGGCAGTTAATTCCACCTATGTGACCACCCCAAAGATGTTAATGTGGTCGTTCAAACCTTATCCACCCACCAAACAGTTTCCACAATCTTCACATGTGAACACTTACACCAAACATTTAACTTAACTATCAGTTTGATCTGGTGGTTATGCTGGTGGTCCACCTAATCAGGCGGAAATTGCCAAAACAGTGGACTTAACTGGAGTTCTCCCACTTTTAGTGGGGTTTTTGGGGGACATTGGGCATTTTTGTTGCAGAAGTCATAACTCTCTCATTTTTCGACCAAACAAGATGAAATTTTAGTCAATTTTGGGTCTCTTCGACCTTCTGGAGAGTTTGGAATAGGTTTCAAAGCAAACAAAGGTGATCTACAATATATTTTTCTTCATGGAAGAGGAAGGAGCCATAAGGGCCATCATGGAGGAGGCACTATTTTGGGTTGTATTTCACTGCTTAAGGTGAAAGAAAAGCCATTTCTAGCCATTTTCTATCTTCTGAAGTCGAATTTATGGTTGGTTTTTCCTGTTAGGCATATTTTTCACTGTGTAACCATTTTGAGAAAATTAATAGAGCAAGGACATGCCATTGGGGAGCCTTGTACTAGCAGATGTAGCCCAGGAGGGGTGAACTGCCTCAACATTTTTTTGTGTTATGTTATGGTTAATTTTACTTGCTGTGTATTTTTGTTGTGATATGTTAAATAGTAAATTTGATTAACAAATCCTCACACATAAAACTCAGAAACATTACCAAAACTACTTTGTTTAACCTGCAAGTCATGGAGAACACTTTGCACACTAAATTATATGAAAATGGATACTTTTCATAGCATTAAAAATAGTTCAATTTTTAGATCAGTTGGTATCATAGCTAGAGTTTTACTCAACATTTTTTCTTGTGCAAAGATATAGTTGACTGTTTGCAAGTTTTGATGCTTACTAGGCTTAAGCTCAAGAGAGGGGAAGGAAATTTGGTTAGAGAAAAAAGTAATCCTCAACCAAGGAGGGCCAGAGAGCCATTAACTCCACCTTCTAATTCACCTCCAAGAGCCACAGAAAAATCCTCAAGCATGTCTTCAAGAGAAGGAGAAGTTATTGAAGACATTGGTCCCAAAGAAGAAGAATAGGTGTTCTGAAAGGCTTTCCTAGACATAACAGAGATGGTGAGGATAATCTACCAAGAAAGGAATGACAGGCTTGTAGGAGAAGGGTCTAAACATCAGAAAGAAGGAGAGTGTTCTTCAAGATGAAAGAAAAGTGATGACAAGTCAAAGAAAGGACATGGAGGAAATGTTGATCCACCATCCCCATCTTCATCCTCTTCCTCTACTTTGGTAAATCAATCTCGCAAGTCTAAAACCACTTGTAAAAGTCCATTTTTAAAGCTTGATGTTAAATTTGAGTTTCCTATTTTTAATGGATAAGTCAATGCAGAGAAACTTGACATTTGGATAAGGAAGCTGGAGGTTTACTTGAGGATACATAACCTTCATGATGATGATACCAAGATTCAGTTAGCCTCTTTGAGAATGGATGGAGAAGCATTGGTATGGTGGGAAGCTAAGACCAACGATGAAATTAAAAAACATGGTAAGATCACTTTATCATGGGATGAATTTATTACTTCAATTAAAAATCAATTTTATCCATTATCTCATTTACAAAAGGCTATCATGAATTGGCAAAACTTCAGACAACTTAAGGGACAAAATGTACAAGACTACACCCAAGATTTTAGGACAAGAGCACTCTTATTAGGGGTAGACTTACAATTTCGAGACACTTTGCTAAAATATATAGGTGGTTTGCACAACTACCTTAGACATACTATCCTTATGTTCAATCCTACTAGTCTAGATGAGGTTTGTGTACAAGCCACGCATTTAGAGGTTAGAGGGAAACATACTTTTGATGAGGGTAGAAACAAGCCTTTTAAGGGGAAAAAAAAAGAATGCATCTGTCAAAAAAGAGGGTGAGAAAGTGATATGTAAAAATTGTTCAAGATAAGGCCATGAAGAAAAAAAATGTTGGAAACTTCATCCTGAAAAACCTCTAAGGGAAAGGGAAAAAAGAATGCATCTGTCAAAAAAGAGGGTGAGAAAGTGATATGTAAACATTGTTCAAGATAAGGCCATGAAGAAAAAAAATGTTGGAAACTTCATCCTGAAAAAAGAACTCAGTTTAACAAAAACAAAGGAAAGAAGAAAATTGCAGCTACTAGAACTACACAACAAGACTTAGGAGATGATTCAAGTGACGAAACCAAAATTACAGCCATGGGTTTGAAGAGTATGAAGGGTAAAGAAACTTAAACCAAGCCAAGCACTAGTACTTCAAACTTTCATGTACAAGCTCCAAATGAGGAAGAAAGAATTGAATTGTTCCATGTGAGGGTAATCTCAAAACATACAAAAATTGACACACGTTTGACAGTGGGTCACAAGAAAATCTCATATCAGAAGACTTGGTCAAACAGCTAAAAATTGAGACCATTCCACATCCAAAGCCATATCCAATTGGACGGATATGCAAGGATGCAAACTTACAAGTCTCAAGGAAGTGCATATTGCGTTTTGCAATTACTGCACACTTTATTGACATAGTTGAACTTGATGTAGTGCCACTTGACATATCAAGAATTATTTTGGGAAGTCCTTACTTATTTGACAGGAAAGCGATCTTCCATCTCCATGAAAATAAGTATCATATTTTCAAAGATGGCAAGGAGTTTATTGTCAGAGCACATCGCAAAAAGACAAATATAGCGATGGTAAATACGGGACAAGTAAAAAGGCTATTGAATTATAGTATGATTTTTGTACTTCTTATGGTTAAGCCTAAGGTTGATGTGATCACGAGTCATCTGAAAATTGTGATTCCAAGTTAAAATCAGATTTATATGATGTAGTTGATGCACATAATGAGAAGTTTCAGAAACCAATAGGTTTTCCTCCTAAAATGGAGATTCAACATGAAATATAGTTGCAACAAGATTGTCCTCTTCCTAACATAGGCATGTACTACATGTCTATCATGGAGAATGCTGAAATAAAGAGGCAAATTAAGAACTTATTGGACAAAGGTTTCATAAGACCAAGCACTTCGCCATGTGGGTCACCGATAGTGTTGATTCTAAAGAAAGATGGAACTTGGCGCATGTGCATGGACTTCAGGGCATTGAACAAAATAACGGTAAATAATCGTTACCCACTCCCAAGGATAGATGATTTGTTAGATCAGCTGAAAGATGCTAAATTTTTCACTAAGTTAGACTTACGTAGTGGTTATCATCAAGTTAGAATTGCAGAAAGTGACATTTGGAAGACAACATTTAAAACCAAACAGGGACTCTTTGAGTGGCTTGTTATGCCGTTTGGTTTATGAAATGCACCTGCAACTTTCATGCGGGTAATGGATGATGTCTTACGTCCTTTTCTTGATGATTTCGTTATTGTCTACTTATATGAAATCTTAATTTTTAGCAAGACTAGAGAAGAGCATGTCATGCATGTTAAGACAGTACTTGATATTTTGAAGAAAAATCAGTTATTTCTTAAAATGTCAAAGTGTGAATTTGGAAAGACTTTTTGGTTTATTTGGGACACATAGTAGGAGGAGGTGCTTTGAGAATTTATTCTTCTAAAGTAGAAGCCATTGTGAATTGGCCTACTCCCAAATCCATTACAGAGGTAAGAATTTTTTTGGGTGCAGCTCAGTATTGGAGGAAGTTTATTTCTAACTTCTCTGCCATAGCAGCTCCTATGCATGCAGTGACAAGTGTAAAGCATGCTTTCCATTGGGGAGGCAAGAAAAAAAAATCTTTCGATTCTTTGAAAAAGAAGATAAGTTCAGCTCCATTCCTTGCATTACCATACTTGAGACGGCCATTCGAGATTCAGACTGATGCTAGTGATTATGCCATGGGTGCAGTTCTCTTATAGCATGGTAAGCCTATCACATTTCATTATGAGACATTTAATGGTGCTGTTGTGAATTATCATACATATGATAAGGATTTGTATGCATTGGTACAAAGCATCAAAAAGTGGAAACAATATTTTATGTGCAAAGAAACAGTTGTTTATATCAACCATCAGCCTTTATAGTACTTGCAGTCGCAAAGTAAATTACAACAGTCACGACATTTCATATGGATGGGTTTCCTACAACAATTTCACTTGGTAATAAGGTACAAGAAAGGTATTTTCAATAAATTTGTTGATATGATTTCAATGCCTATTATTAGTGCTACTACTTTACTTAAGAATGATTCTATTGTACATGAGAGTTACATAGAATAGTATGCATCAGATGTTGATATTAAGGATGTGTATGCTAACTTGAGTGAAGGGAATCATGTTGAGGAGAATGAATATCATTTGCATAATAATTTTTTGTTTCATATGGGAAAGTTATGTATACCACAGGAGGAGAGACTAAGTGTCATGAGAGAATCTCATTCTTCTCTTATTGCTAGACATTTCAGGGTAAGCAAAATGGTGGCACATTTACAGAGGTATTGTTATTGGCCTCGCATGGTAGATAACGTTTCACGTTTCATTAGAGGTTGTTCATTATGTGCTGCAAGCAAGCCTAGAAATAGGAAGCTTGGTTTATATACGCCATTTCCGGTACCTTCTAGACCATGGGAAAGTGTTTCTATGGATTTTGTTGGAGGTCTACCATTGTCTAGAAAGTAGCATGATTATCTTTATGTAGTAGTTGATAGATTCAGCAAGATGTGTATTCTTTTGCCATGTAAGAAATCTATAATTGCTGAAAAAACTGCTGATTTATATTTTGAACATGTATGGGTTCATTATGGCTTCCCTACTTCTATTGTTAGTGACAGGGATTCCAGATTTGTTGGGAATTTTTGGTCCAATTTATGGAAGATGATGGACACCAAGTTGAAGAAGAGTATTTCTTTCCATCCGCAAATAGATGGCTGGAAAGAGGAAGTGAAAAAAACCATTGTATATCTTTTGAGAGGTTATTGCATCAAGCATCCCAAGTTTTGGTATGAGCACTTGCACTACATTCAACATGCTTACAACCGGGCCAAGCACTCTTCTATGAATACTTCATCTTTTGAAGCTTTTTTTGGGTATTTTCCTAAGTCACCTTTAGATTTCATTCTTGAGAAGGATGTTGCCATTGATGAGCATAGTGACATTGAAAAAGCTTGCATGTTCATTGAAATAATTCAGCTCATACATCAGCAGGTTCAATAACAGCTTGAAAAAGTCAAGGCAAGTACAAGGAGAGGCATGAAAAACACATAATTGAGCATAAGTTTCAAGAAGGAGATGAGGTATGGTTGCATATTAGTAAGGAAAGAAGGCAAGGATAAGGTAAAAAGATGAAGCCTATTCATTATGGTCCATTCAAGATTCTTAAACAAGTTGGAAATAATGCTTTTCATCTAGATTTTCCTTCATATATGCAAATGTATTCCGTTGTGAATGTGGAAAATTTATGTTTGTATGAACCTCCTTTAATAGTTGATCATGAAAGTGACATTCATCTGCCATCCATAGAGGATTTCTCGCCAGAATATTTAGATGAGTTGAAAGAGGATGTTATCCTTGATAGAAGGACATGCACTTCGAGGAGGGGACGTGTCGATTATCTTCGGATTGGTCTTAAAGGCAGAAAACCCAGTAAGGAAAAATGGATGGAGGTGGAAAATGTGAGGGGTATGTAACTTCATCTTTTGAACATGTAATTGAAGGATTTTGGGGTCCAAAAGCTTCCCAATGGGGAGGTGTGATCAAGATCATGTCTAAGTTAAAAAAATTGCTCAAAAATGGAAATGCTCAGAAATGGTTGTAATCTGAACGAATAAAAATGCCTCATCACTGTAATTCTGGTGCCGTGAATGGTTCTCAAAACCGAGGTCATATGTGAAAGTTACTGAGGTTTGAAATAGTCCAATGAACTCCAAAATAGGAATTTTAATTAAATTGACTTAGCCATTTTTTCAAAAAAAATTATGTGGGCAAAGTTAATTTTTATTATTAAATTGTGGGCCTATCAGTGGGTGCCATGTGGCCTACCCAGAGGCTTCCACGTGGCCCCATGCCATTGGTTGAAAAGGCATACATAAAAGTTCGGTGGGTATGGGTCTTGAACCCCCAACCCGACTATTCGGGCAGAAGGACCCGACCGACACGTTATAGGCAGCTTGTTGAACGTTTGGGCAGGTGTGAATGCACATTACGGTCGGCGTGTTGAACGGGGCGGAAGTGTTGGGTTAGCCCTTAGGGCTAAACCTCGTAGTGATGTGACCAGGATCGAAGAACCGTGGGTGTAAACAAATGAAATGGAAGAGTTTGGAAGGGGGCTAGCCCCAGTGCTAAGCTGACCCATGTGACTTATGGCAGAGACCAGGGGCTACTGTCCAACGGTTATGGTGGCGGTTAATGCCACAGATGTGACCACCCCGAAGATGTTAATGCGGCGGTTCAAACCTTATTTTCCCACCAAACAGTTTCCGCAATATTCGCATGTGAACACTTACACCAAACATTTAACTTAACTATCAGTTTGATATAGTGGTTCCACTGGCGGTCCACCTAATCAGGTGAAAATTTCCAAAATAATGGAGTTAACTGGAGTTCTCCCACTTTTAGTGGGGTTTTTTGGGGACATTGGGAATTTTTGTTGCAGAAGTCATAACTCTCTCATTTTTCGACCAAACGAGATGAAATTTTAGTCAATTTTGGGTCTCTTCAACCTTCTGGAGAGTCTGGAATAGGTTTCAGAGTGACTAGAGGCGATCTACAGAATATTTTTCTTCAGGGAAGAGGAAGGAGCCATAAGGGCCATCATGGAGGAGGCACTCTTTTGGGTTGTATTTCACTGTTTAAGGTGAAACAAAAGCCATTTATAGCAATTTTCTATCTTCTGAAGTTGAATTTATAGTTTTTTTTTCATTTTTAGGCATATTTTTCAATGTGTAACCATTTTGAGCAAATTAATAGAGCAAGGACATGCAATTTGGGAGCCTTGGACTAGCAGATGTAGCCCAGGAGGGGTGAACTGCCTCAACATTTTGTTGTGTTATTTTATGGTGAATTTTACTTGCTGTGTATTTCTATTGTGATATGTTAAACAGTAAATTTAATTAACAAATCCTCGCACATAAAACTCATAAACATTACCAAAACTACTTTGTTTAACTTGCAAGTCATGGAGAACACTTTGCACACTAAATCATATGAAAATGGATAGTTTGAATACCATTACAAATAGTTCCATTTTCAGATCATAAAAGGATGAAAAGAAGAATCTGGTATAGACAATATATCTATAGGATATTCCATTCAATTTAACATCTTCAGTACTATGTAAACGATAATCTTAAATCTCTGTTAAATCTACGGAGAGTTAAATAAAATGAAAAAAAAGAGTAGAATAGAGAATACGAGTTGAAATAAATTAGAAACACCAAATTAATTATTGCGAATGTAAAATTGAAACACAGTAATAATCAAGCCAAAAAATATTCTCTGTTATTACCACCAAAAATAAAAAATTACGAATACATAGAAGATGGTATCAAAATTTCCCTTAAGGTTTAGTATGAGGGTACTGAAATGAGAAATTAAATTTCGGATAAGTTACACCAATTTTGGTTAAATAGAATCATATGTCATGAGGGAAGAACTGGTTTCCAGTTGATCTCATTGAAAATTAATTAATTTAAAATACTCAAACCAACAGAGAAATGAGTGTTGGGAATTTTCCAATTCGCCTACAAGTAATTGGGGAAATGATGCCTTAAATTAGAAACAAGGTGATTGTGTAATAAAAAAAAATTAAATGGTCAATTCGAATGACCCATTAACCCTACGAGTATGGTAGTTATAAAAAAAAATTAGTGATGGCACAATGGGAGTTGCATATCGAATTTCATATTAAGGTAATAAGGAAAACTAAAATCTATAAAACCATTAGAGACCCATTACAGTTCAACCAATATGAATTGATAAAAAATCTCAGACAGAGGAAACGTGGAATTACTCCATTCGTATTTAAGAAAAAAAAGAGTAGATGATAGGTTAGACGCAGAAAAATGTTAAACTATTTTCCAACAAATTAAATTCGAAGGAAATTGGAAATTCACTGTAGTTTTCTATAAGGGAACTATAGTAAAATTTACCATAAATACATAATTACTGTTCAGGAATTTGGTTAATGGATTTGGGGAGAATTCATTACTATTGCAAACCGAAAAAGTGCATGGATAATAATAAAAATATGTTCTCTTCTGAGGAGAAGAAAAAATCAATTTGTGGTAAAGCCATTCAGTAAATGATAAACCTAGCAAACAGAGATGGTGGTATGAAGTTAAATTATGAAACTTACCAAAATGTTGATAAGTACTGAAACATCCAGTACATAGTGCAAAATAATACTTCTGTGGCCGGAATGTGAATTAGGAGGAAATGTTTTCCAAAGACCAAAAACTTGCAACAAAACCATCGATTAATTATATAAATTGAAAATGATAATACACTGTATGGAATACACCCATAGAATGATCAGAGTTCTAAAATCAATTTGATGAGTATGAAAATTACCAAATATAATAATAATATAGTAAAATTTAAAAAACAAATGTTGTGGTAAACCAGAGCTTACCAGAGTATACTCCCAGCATAGATGTATTACGAAGTGGCCATATTCCTTCGGCTCTGATGAGTTCTCCTCATGAAAAACCTGAGAAATGGAAAACAACCAATAATATTGTCTCAGATACCAAAATTTCAGAAATGAAATTGACAAAGGTAGACTCGTAAACCCTAACCCTCATAATTTGGACTTGGAAGGAATACGAATAGATCTGAATCGTCGAGTTCACAAACCTCCACCATAAAATTTTCCTCAACATAAACATAGCCCATTTGATGAGCAGTACCAGAAGTCGAAGAGTTTATGAAGGTTAAAATAGAAACGATAAGGGATAGCTAGTATAGCCGTCAAGTTAATGGAGCTGAGAGAAGAATTAAAGGCATAATAAATTTCATTCACCAAAACGATAAATTAAGCGTTATGTCAATCATCCATGACATTATGATGTCGGCTAATTATATGGTTATGCAAGTGAATATGATATATCATTTAAGTAGCAATTACAAAGAGGGTTAGTGGGAATGGATATACGTGAAAATGATGAGGGAATGTATGGTCCCAAACCTTGGACATAAGAGATATAGTTATAAATTCAATTTTTAATATAGCATATGGGTTTTTGCATAGAATGGAAATGAAAATTATAGTGATATGGATATAAGGATAAGGTAATATATATATATATATATATATTTTAAAACCATTAACAATATGGGTCATTCCTTAGGGGGAATTAAGATAGGATACATGGGTTAATGTGTCTGTTTGTACCGAATATTCAAAAGAGTATATATATATATATATATATATATATATATATATATATATTGAGGTAATTTGATATATTATACTATACTATATTATTATATAGTAATACTTGAATTTTTACATTCGTTAAGGTTAAACTAACATATGTGTCATAGGTTAAAGATAATTCCTTGGTTAATTATAAGGATTAAATATCCTTAGAATCAATTAGGAGTAATGGAAAAGGAAAAATTGGTCCGATAAGATAAGAACTGAGATAAGTTTCTTTAATAATCTGAAAGATTGTACTAATGCAATAAAAATAAAATAAGTAAAGGATGGAAAAGAAGTAGCAGTGATATAAATAGAAAAAAAAATAGGGTAAGTAGAGTTGTTACAGTATGTGCGTGGAAAAGAGGTATGCAATTCAATTTTATCTTCAATTTCCTCTCAAAATGAATGTGTAGGTGCTTTTGAAAGACACACTAGAGGAATAGGGTCCAAATTATTGATGAAGATGGGTTATGAAGGTAAAGGATTGCGCAAACATGCACAAGGCATAGTTGAGACAACTATTGTTGAGGAAAGGCCTAAGTATTTGGGTCTTGGTTATAGAAAACATGATGGAGAAATATCTAAAGCCAAGGAGGCACATGAGGGTCTTCCAAGAAGGAATTTCATTGCATGTTCATTACCTCCAGCTTGTGAATATTATGTTCATGAGGAATGCAAAATTTTTACACCCACTTTGCAAGAAGGTGCTCATAAGCATGCAGCTAATGAGAATGGGGAACAAGAGGATGTTGAAAGCTCTAAAGTCATTGAATGCATTGTTTTTATTCCGAATAGAGCCACTACCTCATCAAATTCACCTCCTCAAGAAGGCGACAAAGGTGAAAGTTCAAGGTAGAAATATGCTTTTAATCAAGTTTCTTTTGATTATGATAAACATGGTAAACTTTAACATAAGATTTGGAGAATTTTTTCATGTTCCTTTTGTGGTTTGGATAACCATAATGTTTCAAGATGTTGGAAGAAGATAGGCATGCACAAGAAAATTTCAAAGCAAAGGAGGCAGGAATCCAAAGGTCCATTGGACAATGCAAACCATGTTGAAAAGAAGATGCAATTATTTTTCACTCGTTGCCATAATCAAGGTCATATTGTAGACAAGTGTTGGAATTTGTATCCAAAAATTCATCCACGAAATTTGAAGAATGTGGAGAAAGATAATGGAAATAATGGAAAACAATATTCCATAATTGATGTGGGTTAGGATGATTCACATGATGAAGTGCATCTGAAAGAAGCGCCATTGAAATGGTTTGTTATTTTGTCTCTACAATGCATGTTTCATGTTTACGCCAAGAAGGTGTTTGAAAGTAGAGTATGTTGACTCACTTTATTGCAGAAAAATTTGTTCCTTTAAGCTCTTTAAGTACAAGTACATATGAATGGGGTTCTTGTACTTATGATTGTACTTGTGAGAGATTTGAAGAATTGTATATATGCATGAGATTTTGTGTGTATGAGTAGTGGAATTTTGATGTTTCATTGTACTTGAACATGCATGAGTAATTGAATTTTGTTGTTTGATTGTTTTTTTTAACCATGGAAAATTTTAGGGGCTAATATTCGCAGATGGGCTAATTTTCCATGGTTTTTCCAAAAAAAAAAGATTCGCCAATTTCCATTTTTTTTTTAAAATGATTCGCCCAAATTTTACAATATAAAATTATTTTACCTTAAAAATCGCCAACATTATATAGACAATATATAAAATATCATTATAAATTTGAATAATTTTACAAATATATCAATAAACATTTTATAGTTTGCATATTAGGGACTACTAAGATTCGCCAATTTTTTAAACTTCAAAATAACTTTCCATCCTTAAAATTTTCCCTGTGTTTAACATGTATGTTTTCAACTTGAGAGTGTTGATCATTTGCACAGCATGAGTGTCAACTTTTGTTGGTATATTATGTGTTACATACATTTCATATTGACTTGGAAGATTTGATTTTGTCCCCAAAGATGAAAGAAGATGGTGATGAAGTGTTTCATGAAATGTGAAATTCATTTTGTTTTGGGAAAATAATCGTCGAATTATTGCACATGCTTATGCTTGACTTGAGAGTTAGTCGTTTGAAGAGGCATGTTTTGTCGACTTGTGTTTGGTCGATGATTTTTGATACCAAGATGTAAGAGTACATGGTGATTGATGAGCTCCATCATTAGACATGTTTGGAGGGGTTAATGGTCACATTTTTTCCTTCTTAAATCTCTTTTTCTTGAATTTTAATTGTTATTTGGTTTTGTGATGCTAGTATAGGTGGTGATTAAGACTAACATACTCTAAGTTCCTAATATGAGGTTGAGTGTAGAAGATCATGAGTAATTGGCATTATTTTTGAAGATTTTATCATAAAGAATTTAAGGAGACAACAAGGGTAAATTATAGGAGGATTTTTCACCCTACTTAACTCTCGAAGGCAACCAAAGGGTCCCCAAGGATTCTCTCCAACAATTCGAATTTCGGAGGCAACCAAGCCACTCAAAGACCAAAGTGCACTCAATCTATGTTTACTTGTAGTCAAGTGGACTCAATCACTATTTTCAAGGGATCTGTTGGTAGCTTCCCTATAGAATAAATAGAGCAGAGCTAGAGCTAGGAAGGATTTGATTCTATTGGGATCTTTGCTTCAAGCTATTGAGATTTCGATTATTGTACTCAACGATTAAACTTTGAGAAATGTATGATACTATTATTTCATGAAATGAGCAGACTGATTTCATTTTACATTTTTAAGTTTTAGAGAGCTAGGCATGTGGGTTAGGGCCCAATCCATGTGCCTCAGCCTCTCTGTTGTACTTGTTATTTTCTTTCTACCATTTAGTTAGTTTTGCTTCTGATAGTTTCATCGTTGCTTATTTTTTTCTTTCAATGTGCTATTGTAGGTTAAAAAATCTAAAAGTTGTGGATCAAGACCTCCCTTATCATCTCTTTCAATAGAGCTCAAGGAGGGTAAACCTTCCCATAGACCCAAAAATTGATTTCTGTTCACTATTTTTGAGATTAGAGTAGAGTTTCATTACCATTTTCAACCTTCCTTTTGTACTGCATTTTCACGCATTTTTTTGTTTCTTTGTGCATAAGTTAGTAGGGTTGATTGCAGGAATTAGTGTTAAAGGCAGCTCCGTGGTGCCTTCCCGCTTCATTTTCCATATCTGTCTTCACAACCTGGGCATTGTTTTTATGCCCTCCATTCCATCCTTTTCCTCGTCTTTGAAAACACTGCCCTTATCATTCCCATAAACACTTACAAATGCATTAGAATTTGACCTCTGCCCTTTCTCCTTGAAACTCCTACTACCATACTTTGCTCTATCGCAAATCGTAAATCCTTGTTCCACTTGGTCTTCGTTAACACTTACCACTCCCAACCACCGATTGCAACATTATTGTAGCACTATGCCACGTCATCCCTATCACAAATCGCATTTCACAGTTTCTATCCCCATCACATATCGTATTTCACAGTTTCTATCCCCATCGCATATCGCATTTCGCTCCCGCTCCATTAACACTTACCGCTTCCAACCATTGATTGTGACATTACTGTAGCACTCCTCCATATTATCCCTATCGCATATAAAATTTCATAGCTTCTATCCCCATCTCATATTGCATTTCACATTTTCTATCCTCATCGCATTTCGCATTTCGCTCCCACTCCCGAACAACACTTCCACTACTCCTCCAGCTTTGTGATATTGTGAATTGCAATATCACATATCGCATATCGCACTTTTGTCCTCCCATTGCAATTCCTCCATCACACTTTTTAAAGCCTCCCACCCCAAATAATTTTTGTGATATTAAAAGTTTTAAAAAAGTTTTAAACCCATTTTTCACTCCCCTAAGATTTGTTTCATGTGGTTAAGCCCTCCATTAGCACCTTTATCCCTTTCTTCTCCAAACTGCAAGAAACACCTCTTCAAATTAGAATTAGGTCATGAATAGTTGCATAGATAGGAGCATGATATATAGATCAGGGTTTTTTTAGCTGATTGGCCAAGTTAAGTGCAATTTAAATTAGTTTCCATTTTTCCATTTCCTTTATGAAAATTTAATTATTTTCATTTCTTCCATTTCCTTTCTGTAAATTAAATTAGTTTCATTTCTTCCATTTTATTTCTGCAAATTAAATTAGTTTCATTTCCATCATTTCCTTTCTGTAAATTAAATTAGTTTCATTTCCGTAATTTCCTTTCTGCAAATTAAATTAGCTTAATTTCCTTCATTTCCTTTCTGCAAATTAAATCAGTTTCATTTTCGTCATTTCCTTTCTGAAATTCAAGTCAGTTTCCTTTCTTTCATTTCCTTCCAACAATTTACATTCCAGTTCTTATCATAGTTTAATAAATAGCACCCTTTCGTAAAGCAGAAGAGGATTACATGAGGAAAATGCATCTGCTATGTATATAACACTATCACCTCCAATTTTATATGAACCCTGAGTTGATAAAGTAAAGTAGGGCAGCCCCTAAGAGTTGCAGCACTATTGGTGCAATACCGCTCACCACTTTTTGGCGTCGTTGTCGGGGAGGTGTCTAGTAGATGCTTTGATTTTTTTTTAGCATTATTTTCTGTTTTCCTTTCTTTTCATGTTATTTTAGAAATATTGAAAAAATACAAAAAAATATATAATTTTTATGCCTCGTATGAGTAGGAATATTCAAAGACAAATCTTACCCAAAACCCCCACATCACCTCTTAGCCACCCTTCACTCTACTTCAATGGCAGTGAGATTGAACTCCCTATAAGAGAGTCTTCTAAATATTTTTAGGAACTTATTAGGGAAGAAGAAGAAGACCTTGGTCCAACTGAGGGACCTGCTTCACCTATCTTAATGATGACTGGGATCTAGAGAACCTTTCCCATAAGAGAGGCAAATGGGGAAACTAAGATTGAAAACATTAGCTCCTCAGTTCTTCCACACTTGCATGGAATTACCTCTGAGGATCCTAACACATTCATGTTTGAATTTGATGATGTCTGTAGGACTTATGACTACACGTCTGATGATTAGAATTTTAAGTTATTCCCATCCATCCTTAAGGATGCAACCTAGCACTGGTTCATGGGTCTGCTTTGGGACATCATCACCACATGGGCACAGATGCAATATACCTTCAACAACAAGTACAGAGACTACTGTAGGTCCAAGGAAAATAAGGATGATATATTTAGGATGATTCTAGGGCCTGATGAATCCCTAGAGGACTATGAAGAGAGGTTTCAATTAAACTATAAGAGAACCAACTGTACTCTTGATCTTGCATCACTTAAACTTGTACTTATTTGAGGGATTAGAGAAGATGTGATAGAAACCTTGAATATGAAATCAGGAGGATATATCTACCAACTTCCTTATGAAACAATCAAAATTATCTTCTAGAACCATTCTAGGGCATGTAGGAAGACAGGCAGAGCTGGACAAAACACATCCAATACCCCTTCCTCTTCCACCTCCATAAAACATGAGATTGGAAACATGATATAAGACTTCAAGAGTGACATGATGCACACCCTTTCTTTGAAAATGGTCATAATGCGGGTCAAAAGGAAGCAAGAGGAAGCATAGAGAGCCCTCGCCATATTTTGTCCTAGATGTACCCGGAAGCACCCAATAAATGAATGTCCACTAAATGTCTTAGAGGTTTTCTTACTTTGTGAGGAGAATCATGCCACAGACAAGTGTCCCTCCTTTCCTGGAATTAAGGCTGTATATCAAGGTGGGGAAGTAAGTCTAGAGCAACTCTATTTCATCAACCAGAGAAGGCCTCAATGCCCTCGGTCATATCAACAAGGTATGCAAGGTGCACCTTACTCTTACTATCACAATAATCATAGTGCACCCATGCAACCTTGGTACACCCCCACTCCTCCATCCTGGTATACACCTCCTACATGGCTTTACAACCCTCCATATCATCCTCAGCCAGGGAATCAACAATTTCAGTAGTATGTTCCACAAAAACCTCAATGGAACAATCCATCCCAAGGGTGGAGGCCTCAACACAATCAACCAACTCCTATATTTCCTCCACCCCAACCTCAAAATCAACTTACTCATGTTGCTCCACCTAGGCTACCTCAAATACCTGCACAGCCCAATCCAAACCCGAACAACAGACAGGCACAACATGCTCCAGTGGAGAAAAATCCTATCCAGCTCATGTTGTGGAGATACAAGAGGTTAATATTAGGTCAAGAAGAGTACTCCCAGACAACCATCCTCGAACTCTGCCTGTAGAGGTTGAGGAGGAAAATGAAGAAGGTAACACTCAAATCCAACAACCTCCTTTTCCTGAGCGCTTGATCCACCCTAGTTAGCACACCCCAGAGGAGATTGAACTTCTTAGAGAATTGGAAAATTTGTGTGTAAATATACCACTTCTCTAGGCCATTAAGGATCTCCCTATCTACAATAGTCACATCAAATAAAAGTGCTTCAAGAGACCTGGGAGAAAGAAGAGAGATACCCCTACCATCAATGTGGTAGGACAACTATCCGACCTAATGTTGGAAAGGGTGATCTTTGCAAAGTACCTGGACCCTGGTAGTCTAGTTGTTGAAGTGCACATCGATGGTGTCATATTATCCAACACTTTTATTGATCTAGGGGCTTCTATCAATGTCATGACCAAGGAAACTATTTTGAAACTTAAACTCCAAGGGACTTTGAGGAAAACCACATCAGTTCTGCAACTTACAAATCGGTCCATAGTAAGTCCGGAAGGAATTTTTGAGGATTTTATGTTTACCATCGACTCTTGGGAGTATCCTATAGATTTCCTAGTCCTGCAACGAAAAACCAAGTTTAATGGTTATCCTCTCATCTTAGGGAGACCTCGGTTAGCCACTACAGATGCTTATATTAGTTGTCGATCCAAAAACATGACTATCAAAAATGGGAATTTTTCCAAAGAGCTAGTGTTATAACCTCAAGCCTAGCCTTCCATTGATCATGATCTACCTATTGTTATGCAGAATTGTGATCTACGGATAAATCAAACTCCCTAAGTGTGGTGCTAGGCACTTAGAAAAACATATGAAATACTTTGCTATCAATTTCTCTAAAGTAAGCAGATACACAGAATGATAGAAGAACCTACTTGTGGTCCAAGTGCTTCTTCTTCTCCTTCTGTCATTGTTGCTATCGTGCTTAATCCAACTTCGATCACCGGGTCAATTCCTGCAAATACAAACAAAGAACAATAAACAACATGCATATATAGATATCTACTTATATTAATCATTCAAATCGATTAGATGTGAAACATATATATCATTCAAGAATCCATTGCATGATAAATAGAAACATAAAGAGATACATATATGGTAAATTAAACAACAATATTTATTAAAGAGTAGAAGGGGGTGGTTACAACCAATGTTCGATTTGATGCCACCTGCTCCAGCTTCATCCTAACCTCATCACATCCAACATCAAACCAATAAAATATCAATACTTTCACTCTCTCAAATGAGAATCCCACAACATTTATTTACCAAAATTCTTCCTTCCCTAGCACTAGGATCTATGCTCAATTTATAGGGAAACTGATGGTATTTTCTCAATGAATTAATTTCTAATAATAGGCAAGACATGTTCCCAAGTTCATAGGTATTAGATGGACACATGGATTCAAAGTTTGGCACATATGGACTCTTCTAGAAGGCACTGGCCATGTGGATATTCCCGGAACAATGATAATTCTGCTCCCAGGTGACCAATGCACTCTTGAATGTTGGGAAGTTCATTAAAGTGCACCCTTGAATGGAGGATGCTACATATGCAATGCAGTTAGTCCCTTTAGAGGCAACGTTGGTGATTTCATAAGTGATATAACATATACTTCAAACCTTGGAAATCTCACAATAGAATCCATGAATGAATTTTTATTCTCTTAAGGAATATAGCAATTGAAATGTAAGGGTATGATAGACCCTATTTCATTGGTCTTGGGGATGATTTCCAGTTTGACCAAGTCATGGGGGATGATGCCAAAATTCACCTATAACAACTACCCCCTAAATCATGAAGTCAGAATAATAATAATATATTTGAATGAGATGCTTTACGATGTGATGAGCTGAAACTAAAGCAGAGTGGCGACTTGCATCAACATTACAATACATTACATCATGATATTTTCATCTTGATCATGAATTTCTGAGGGAGGCATTCCCATGCTCAACACATAAACTATCTAATAACATGTACATAGTGCAGAAAGTTGTCTACACTGGAATGTTGCCCAATACAGACATGCCTACAGATACAGGCCCATGTTCGAAGGGCGATATGTATGTAAGGTCACCATATAGATGATGCGCACAAAAATCCTAAAATCATAGCTCGGATGGCTGAAACTAGATCTGGGGCCTTCTTATCACGTTCACTTGATCGTTCAGGTACAATTCTAGCAATGTGAATAAATGATTTGTAGTCGAACATGGTAATACATCGTTTGATTACTAGCCAATGATGTGAGTTTTTAACAAATGCGAGAGAACCACCATTGATGTTAATGGATCTCGAGGTACTACATTACATTTTTCGAGGCTTGAATAGATGATTTGATGTCGAACGCCAAACAAAGTCTTTCGGTCAAAGGTCCGAAAGTGAGGATCTTGTTGATGTTGTAACAAGCCTCATGGTACTCGAAGATGATGTTTCTATGTAAACTTCCTGGATGATGATTTGAAGTCGACAGGAAGCCACTTTATCACGAAATGGGAGTTACTAATTTCGGAGACAAAATGTGACTTGATATGGCAATTTTTAGGGATGACTGTCATAAAAATGAAGGTTTATGAGTATTGCAGAAGGATGAGTATTCACTGGATGACTTCTCTTGAACATATCAGTGACACTGAGATTAGTTGGCAACATTGACCCAAAATCGAAGTGAAGGTATGATGAACCATAGGAATGAATGACTCGTCAAGAATATTACCCAACCCAAACAGCTACAATGATGGAGTGAATTGTCATGTTCAAGAGTGATCTGCTACCATAAAATTTCTGTTCACTTTCCCAATTTTTCCCTAGTCATTTTTTGACAAGTACCTCTTTATTTTTTAACAAGCTTGAGGAGGATAACATATGCTTGATCTATAATTCAACCCTTCAGGCAAATACGCATCACTATTTAATAATTTAATGAGTCTAGCGATAAGTGAAACTCAATTCTTGCCATGATCGACAAGCCTGTCGTTATTTTATGTTTTAACGAGCCTAACGACAATGAAAACCCAATCCTTTTTCATATTTAGAGAGTTTGAAAAAGAGTACAAAAGAAAACTCCATGAGTCCTTATTCATAAATTTGTTGCTCAGATCCAAAAAATTATAAAATAATATCTAAGAGAGCATCCTAGCCATGTTCGACTAAGGTTTTCTTTTTTCGTAATTAATCTATCTCAGTCTAGAAAAGGATTAAACTTATACTAAGTAGTTGTTGTTTCATTTACTTTTACGAGATCGAAAAGAAAAGTGCTTGGAAATATTTTCACATTATCAGAGTCTTAAAAGAGCTAAAAGAAGACTCCAGGTGTTCCTTTTTCATCATTATCAAAACTCGAAAAAGAGATAAAAGTGTGCTTCAAGTCCTTTTTTGTTTTTATCAAAGCTCGAAAAATAAAGATAAAAGTATGCTTTGTGGTCAAATCATTCTTGGATAAGTGTGAATGAATAATCTGCTATGTCAGTTGTAAGCCTGTTCAGAAAAAAATCAAATGGATTAAAAATACTTGTTTCATGATAAAAAAATGAATAAAAACCATAGTCACAATAATAAATATGATTTGAAAATAATCAAATGACTAATTAAAAAAAAATTATTGTTCATTTTTACCATTTGAAAGTTACCATTTGCATTTTGGAGCTCTAAACCTGTTTTTTCCCCTGAACTTCAGCCATTGATTGCGATCGATTCTGTGGATGGTTTTCCTCGCCGTTCAATCCAAGTTGGAGTTATAAACCTCCTCTTTCCTTCAGTAGTCCTTATGTTTCATTTCATTGCAATTTTTTAGGGATTTTGGCCCCTTAGGATAAATTTATTTTGCACATAGGTCAACACACCCTTAAATGTCGAAAGTTTCGTTGCAGCGCACTGGAATTGAAGTCCAAGTGCACTTGTAACACACTGTCCCTTGAACAGGAGTGCGTTGGACACAATTTATATTTGTGTTATTTGCAGTGTGCCCAAATTTTGCCTAGTTTTTTGCATGAAATGGGTCCTTATGAGTCTTATGATTGTGTTTCATGGATTCAATGGACCAAAATGATGATTACATGGAGGGAAAGAGAACATGAAGAACAAAATATTATTTCCCTAAATGATTCGGGTACTGTAAGAGACCTTAGATACTGTGGGTTGTTGAAGTACTTCAAACTATCAGGTATGAGGCAATAGATGGAACTGTTGGAGTTCCTTGTTCATTCATGGGATCCAGCAATTGAGGCATTTCATTTTGGGGACAAATTGGTCCCAATTTTAGTGGAGGATATCTATTTTCTCACAGGATTATTGAGGAGAGGCCTGCCTATTTCTCTCTTAGGGTCTGCTCTTGGAGGAGAGACAGTGAGAGACTATATATTGCAGTATTTTCAATCCAAGGGAAGAACCTAGAAAGGAGGGGAAAATAAACATCTGTGATGTTCGTGATTTTCCACTGAGAACAATCTTATTTATGATTTCAAAGCTTGTTGGTACTGCTACACTACATATAGAAAATATATCTTACATGTAGTATGCACTAGAGTGCTTGGAACCAACAGTTTTCAACTGGGATGAAGTTATACTCTCTCAAATGAAAGAACAGCTGAGCAAGGAAAAGGGAGGAAGCAAAAAAATTTCAACTATGGTTCGATGCTCATTTCTTTTGCCTTAGAGCGGATTCCTTTGATGCAGCCCCAACATGTGATGTTGGGTATATCTAACCCTAGAGATCGAAGGATACAGACATGGGTAGAACTGATGGCTAGACATGCTAGTCAATTGACCATTATCTTCTCGACTGCATTCTTCGCTTGGTTCAGGCGAGAGATGATCGCCATCGATGATTATGCATATGCACGCGTTGACTTCCGAGGAGATCCAGATTTAGCTTTACCAGAAGGTGCTCAATGGGGTGAAATTGGTAAGAATAAGTTTAGACCATGTTTTTTTATTTTTCTAAGGTTTATACATGTTTTTGTATTTTGATGTTTTCCCAAGAATAAACTAAAGTTTTGATGCATGCATATGTTGGTCGATTTTGACCACTAGGACAACCAGAGCAGGGAGCCGATGAGCCAGTAGAGAGGGCTATCTGGAGAGTAGTCCTTCAGGATTTGGATATGGCTGAGACTCCTGCTGAGCTTCAGCAGCACGTACATGGGTTGACCTTTAGGATTCTTGATTTATAGATCGAAGAGTTACCCATGCGACTCTAGTGCCATACTATTGGGGTTCCTAACTATTGGATGCAGTTACTGCATAAGATAGCTAGATCAGTAGCATGTTATCATGAGCACCACTAGTTTATTTTTGACATATTGCATACATTTTGAGGTCAGATGACCAATGTGTCTTGGGCACAAATTTTGTAAAAACCTATAACTATCTATCTATTTTTTTCAATGTTTTTCCTATATTTATTACGCAATCATATTCAATTATGTGATTTGAATTGAAAATAGTCTTTACATGTGTTGAAAATGTCTGTTTATAACTTAATTCGCTAAGGAATCAGTTAATGTGTTCAAGTTTATGGAAATGTGTTGATATTGAATGAAATCAAAATGTCTTTCCAAAAGTCAAACTCTTAGGAACATATGATGCAGTGTTGGATTTCTAATAGTATAAACACTAGTAAGTTGCAGTACCACAAGTTGTGAGTCTAACCTAATGATGATGTAGTTAATACCTAATGAAATGGCATCAGAGAGAAGTTTGATCAATGCGTTATACTCAGCGATATTGTTTGTAGATTGATCAATGGCCCACGCTGCAGAGGATATATTTTTCGTACTACGACTAGCACCATCAGCATACCCAATGAATGGTTCCAAATATTCATACATCTGCGATGAAATGTAAAGCAGATTAATAACTTCAAGAAAATTCTAGAAAAACAAACTAAGATAGTAAATTAAAATCAACATCATATATAAAATATAATACAACAGGTCACTATGCTCATGTTTAAGCATAGTAACATTTCAGATATAACCCATTTCAGGGATGCACCAATGGAATTCCATTGTAATCTACCAACTCGTAGGCACCCTTAGCAAGAAATATTTTCACAAGATAGGGGCCATGCCATAACGGCTCAAATTTCCCTGTACCTATTACATCGGCTTCCTGATCATAAAGAAGTACCAGGTCACCCTTTGAGAAGATGTGAGGCTAGACTTGCTTGTCATATTACACCTTTATATGTCTCTTATGCACTTCGTTGGCCAATGTGGCTTCACAAAATTTTTCATCAAGATGGATGAGGTTAAGAAGACGTGCTTCTTCCGAAGAGGTGTCAAATAACAAGTCAATTGTGAGTTTTAATGGCGGTATTTCACATTGGATAGGCAAGATAGCTTCTAGACCATACACCAATTGAAAGGGGGTAAATCTGGTTTCATTTCTCACCGAGGTTAAGAACGCCCATAAAGCCGAGTACAGGATCAAACGCCAACTATTTTTATGAACTCATATCATTTGTTGAAGCATTTGTTTAATAATATTGTTAATAGCCTCAACTTGTCCATTTGATTATGGATAATAAGGAGTAGAACTATCATGGGACAATCCTAATTTGGCAGTCAACTCATTCATCATATGATTGTGAAAATGCGAACCATGATCTGTGACTATAGCCTATGGAACACCAAACTGTGAAATGACATGATTAAAGAAAAACAATGTAGTTGTTTGTCCCGTGTTGTTGAATGTAGGCATCGCTTCAGCCCACTTGTTAAAGTAGTCTACTGTGACAATAATATAACCATGCTCCTCGGACAAACGAGGGTTACAGGTCATGAATTCAATGCCCCATTTTGCAAATGGTCCCACAGAGACAACAGGATGCATTTGTGCTGGTAGTTTGCGGATTTTACGATAAAATATCTAGCACACATGACAACTTCTGACCACGAGGATGAAGTTGCAAACATGGTAGGTCAAAAGTAACTAGTGCAGAGTATCTTCTGCATGGTAGCATATCCACATAATTTTCCACCACAAGCCCCAACATGACAATCATTTAAAAACCTTTTTGGCCTCCTCATGAGTGAGGCACCATCTTAAAATTGTATCGACACCATGACGATAAAGTGTATCATCGACGATCAGATAATCTTTGGCTTGGTGTCGAATACTTCGCTGGTCAGAGTGAGAGGTATCAGGCCAAAAAGTTTGGGTCTGGAGATAAATTATAAAATCCCCATACCAAGGATCATATGATCTGATCAGAAACGGAGACTCATCAGGAATAGATGGTTCCAATGTAGTAGGAGTAATATCAAAGGGAAGGTCATAGAGAAGCTCAACCAAAACTAAATACTTCTTTAACTCGGATTTGATGAATTCCAAATCAAACTCCTGCAAAATGATAATCCATTTTGAATAATTTCCCCCCAGAAATTTACGTGATATGATGTAAGTCATGGGGTTGCAATCCAAAATTACAATGGTCTTCCGGAACAGGATATAGTGGTGAAATATTTGGACAACTTGAACATCTGCCAAGGCAAGATTTTCTACATATGAATACTTCACTTTCGTATCACTGAGATTATGACTCAAATAATAGATTAGATGTTCTATCATGTTTTCTACTTGGACCAATACCATAGAAATGGTCGTATCAACCACGGTGATATATAAGAAATAATCACTCTGATAATTGGGGGGATACATTAGTGATGCCCAGACAAGTGTATCCTTGACAGCATCAAAAGAAGCTTGCACAACCTTATCTCAATGGAAGGGAATCCCATTTTTCAAGAGCGAGTAAATCCTTTAGCCATTTCGACGTAGTTGGGTATGAACCTCCTTTGGAAGTTAGCCTTTCCCTGAAGTTTTTGGAACTGAAGCAAAGATTATGGCACAGGAAAATCAAGAATGGCCTTGATCTTTAGTGGGTCAATTCGAATTCCTTATTTTGAGAAGACAAATCCTAGAAAACGACCAGAACCAACACAACACACATTTATGTGGATTGAGGCGTGGTAGCATAGAAAGATAGCTCTCAAATGCATTGGGTGATCAGTTCATTTTCGTGAGAGTGCGGGTAGATCATCTAGATAGGGTTGAACAATGTGCTTGACGTCATTGAAAGAATAATACATTGCTCTCAGAAAAGTTTCCCCAACATTCTTTAAACCAAATGGGAGTTTCCAATAAGCGAATGTGCCCTAGGGACAGATGAATGTTGTCTTATATTTGTCCTTTGGGAAGATATTGATTTGATTATAGCCAGAAAATCCATCCATGAATGAAAATATTTCGCATCCAACACAATCATAAATAATATAGTCGATAAAGGGAGTAGGATAGTTGCCTTTTGGACAAGCAAGATTGACATCCCGATAATCGAAACACACTCTGATGGTTCCTTTTTTTTTCATAATAGGAACAATGTTGGAAACCAACTCAGTAAGCGGAATAGGGTAAATGAAACTAGCACACAAATTTTTTTCAACTTATGCTTTAATGGCAGTGGCCTTCTTTGGATGAAAAAGACGAAGGCATTGACATATCAGTTTTACATGAGGGTACATTTTAATGGTGTATTCAATGATATTAGTATCTATGCTTGGAATTTCCTTGTAATATCAAGCAAATACATCATGAAATTCACAAAAGAGAGAGTGATATGTTTCGAATTCTGATGAAGAACAAGACACGCTGACATGAATGCTTTCTACAATGTTGGGTTTAGTTAAAATATCGATATAAATGGTTTCTTAAATATTTGATAAATTTTGTTCGAATTCGATTGCATTAATGGGAAAAGAATTTGAAAATAATGTTTTGATCGATGGGTGATATAGTTCACTGAGACTATATTTTTCGCAATGTTGAAGATGGGAGTGATGATGATGATCTTCCAATTGTTCTCCTTCTGGCATCATGGATTCCAAAATATTCTCATCTCTCAAGAAAGTGGATGAAAAAGGATCAGATGGAGTACCAAAATCTAATGAACGATCAACCCAAACAACCAGCGACAATGATTTCAGATTCATCACCCAAGACATGTTGATTGATTTCTATGCCAGCTCAATTAGGCTAGGCGATATAAATTCATCCAACGTAACAACTTCAGAATCACCCGGAATCTTCCTTAAGCCAAATGGAGTGGAAGATATCATGTCGTAGGTCTCTATGTTTGTGATTTCTGTCGACATCGCAAGCGGCGGTAATGCAAAGTTTTCCATGAGGGTAGAATCCTTTAAGATTCCCACACCAATGTTTTGAACTGCTAGTTGGGGTGCGTGAACTAATGGAATTCTTATAGTTACTTGGTAACTAGAGGTAAATAAGGATAGTTGATTAATGACTGTGATAACACCTTTATGTTGAAAGGCGATCATTCTAAAATATGTAGAAATGATCGCAGTCATAGCATATACCCATGGAATTCCAAGTAAAATGTTTTAATCAAGGGGTCCGTCAATGACCTCAACTTCAAAATTTATTTATTTTCCCCCAAGTTCAATATGCAGGTTATTGATGATACCGCAAGGCTTATATGTACATACGTCGAAAGTTTTCAATGTCGTATGCGATTGAGATAGGCGAGGCGAGCCAAGTGACTTCCAGTAGTTTAGAGACATAATGCACATAGATGCTCCCTCATCAATAATAGTACGATGAACAAGGTGATTGAGAACATTTACTTGGATGGAGAATTCCAATTCTATTGGTAATTGCGGCACATAGCCCATATGATTAAAGACTACAAGATTGGAATCTGTCAGATCGATTCCACCAATTGCTGAAACAAAGTCTGCTTCTGGGAGGGACAATTTTGAAGCACCTCAAGTGCTAACATAGCTGAAGGGGATTGAGCCAAATATTCATCTATATTATAATTTTGAGCATCTCGGGCTCAAGGATTAAATGTCAATTTATAAACGACTCCCTTTGGTGGCTTTATTGTCAATTCAGGAATAGCCGTTGGTGGTCTCAATTCCGTAGAATAATTCGTGGTCGAGGTAGTAGGTTGATCAGTAGCCTGACTACCATAATATTTATTATGCGTTGACACCAAAACATCAGTTGATGGCTTCGTGATAGACAACATAAGCACTTTGGAACTAGAAGCTGGATACGTAGCAACCAAATTTATGTTTGGATTTGAGAATGGATCTGACAACACTGCGGATGCATGCAAGGTATTAATCAATTTTGAGACTTTGGCACAGTGAGTAAAGTCTTGAACGAAGTGTTCCTCATTACAAATTATGCAAGGGTAACGAGGTTTCTGATTTCCAGTCGATTGATCAAATGATCTTTCCTGCGGAGTAGAAGTTTGTTTTTTCTTTGATTTCCCCTTTTTCTTACTTTCGGGTTGCTTGTCACTTTTTCCCTTTTCAGATGACATGGCATGGATTTTGGAAGAAGGTGCAGGATCATATGCAGTAGAGTGATATGTGCTTGCGGTACCGATCATACCGTCTCCGGCATGATATTCCTTAGATGGAGGAGGAAAAGTAAAATTAGATTGTGACGCATTGGGAATTTTCTCATAGAGCGTGCCAAACTGAGTATAAATCAAGTCTAAGTACGGGGCAAGAGAAATGACTTTCTCTTCATTGACGATGCCACCCTTAGCCACATCCTCAGTTATAGATGGTAACAGGGACTTAATGAACCACTCAACAAGGAGATGATCAGGAACAAATGTCTCAACCATTCTATGATGATGACGCCACTCATGAAAATTATCATAAATGTGAGTAGCATCAGTATATTTAAAATTATTCAAGAGTTATGTTCTAGTTTCATATCATATGGGTAGCTAGAAGTGGGTTAACAAGACAGTAGCTAGGGCAATTAAATTATCGAATGAAGCTCTTGGTAACTCAATGTACCATTTCACGGCCGGACCAGTGAGCGTACACTAGAAAAGACGTAGTCGAGCGGAGTCATCATTTAGGCCGTTAGATGAACACCGAAAATGATAATTCATAGCATGCATCGACGGGTCTTCCCCAGGGTTTCCACTGAACTTAGGAATATCCGAAGGTAATTTATGAGGTATCATCGGCCACCAAGGAACGTAATTGATTGGATCATTGGTGAGCCGATTTAAATCCAGTAACTCTAAAGTTGGAACAAAGGGCAACTGTCGATTTAATTTGGGTTGTGCATAGCCAGGGTATGATGCAATTTCTTGGGCAATAGGCCTTTGACCACTAGCATAATAAATATGTTGCTGGTAACCTGTTGTACGGTACAACAACCCTCCCCATTTCAAATTTTTAAGATAAATTTCATTTAGAAATAGGTCCCCTTTATTTTTAGATAGGAATAAAATACTTAGAGAAAATCCGATTATTTTTTAATAAAACAATAAAGTTTCATTGTTAGAAAAGGACTATATCGCATATCTTTAATTAGCAAGTGTATATAAACAAATGCAACATTGAAAAATTTCCGATCCGATGAGATATAATTTTTTTTTTATCACATTAACATAATACATAAAAGTATTCAATTGGAACAAATTCCGATGTGATACAATAATCACAATCGCAAATCACAGATATCTTTAAGTTGTATATTTGTTTTGAAGAGCTCCGATGCGATTGAAACAATCGCAATCGCAAATCGCAAATGTTTTAAGTTTTCACATTTTTTCTATAAAACTTCGATGCGATGTGATTGATCACAATCGCATTTCGAAAGAGTAATGTAATATGCATTTTTTTTATAAACTCTGATGTGATGCGATTGATCGCAATCGTATTTCGGAGTAACAAACATTATATTCACTCATAATATTAATAATCCCGATGCGATGAACCCCACTGTAATCCCAAGTGGAATTTGGCGGAGATCATGAAATCTTATTTGTTATCCCTTTTGAAAATTCCCGATGCGATTAATGTTTAAATCTTTATTTTTTACATTGCGCATATATTATTTATTCATCGAAATCGCAAGGTTCAAAAGGAAAAGTTTTATGTTCTCATTTCAAAACTGCCGATCTCTAATTGTACGTTTACTATTAATTAGGAAATCAAACAATTAATGATAATTGATTCTATTTTGAATGCGTGAGTGTGACTCTTTAGAGGGCATTTAAGTTTTAAAACGGAGTTAATAAATGAAAATCAATGAACAAATATTTTCATACAGTTGTTCCCATTACTTCATTTTTACCACGTCTGAAAGATTTTTCTCCATTGCAGAACCACAGAACACTCAATCCTTTCATTCGCCGAGTAAGAGAAACGTTGCTAGACAATGACATGTCTAAGATATCTAGGAAAGAAAAGGTCATTGTTGCTACAAAGACCGCTATTTTCACCATGGTACCTGTTAGACTCCTATACCAATAGGTATCATATATCATTATTGACTTGATAAGCTATGTAATATGTTCATACCTTTTCTTGTTGCAAAGGTTTTCCATATTGTCAAAAAATAAAAAAATTTAAAAAATGTAAAGAGGGTATACTCTAAAAGAAAAATTAAAGGGTGAAAAGAATAAAATGGCCAAAAAAGTGAAAGAAAATGAACCCCACCAAAATAAAGGCCAAGGAAAGTGTGCAAGCCTAAATGCCACTACTTTTTTTTCTCTTATGTAATAAATAAAATTGTGTGCAACTTGTATTTTATGCCACAATTTATGAACAATCAAACAGTTTAAGCTTGGCTAGTTCATCTTTCAATTTTATGTTTTAGAGATAGAGAATAAAATCTAACCAAACTGTTTAATCTTGGCAGATAAGTAGATAGGTAGAGTAAATAAAAGGAGTTCAACAGTTTAATTTAGGCCCTTAGATGTAATAAGGTTAGAATTAGATATATTTTCACATGTAAAAGAAAAAGTGTGATGAGGGTTTGCCAGTCTAAGTGCACCCTAATAAAGAAGAAGAAATGGTAGGGTAAAGTAGGTAGGGTAGGTAGATGTTGTTGCAGAATTACATGTGATGGATAATGACTCTAGATGTGTTAAATTTTTACTTTCATCACAAGTGCAAAGGCAGACACTACACTGGAAGAATTTCAAGCAAAGCAAAGTAAGATTATTAACTTCCCTGCTCATTTTTCCCTAAAAATTTCACTAATTTCCCCTAAGTATTAAGGCATTTGAAAATTAAAGGGGCTCAAGGCATTTCCATGACTTTTGGAGGGACCAAACCCTCGGCCCAGTAATTGGAAAGGCCTAAGTACTTAAAATCATTCATCATGACATTCATTCACTTCTAAAAAATCTTTCCCTAAGTAAAATCATGCAATATTTCATAAAAACCCTATTCATAAAAGCATAATTTAAATACATTACTTTGATTTTTTACACTTAGCGCTTCTGTTCATTTCCATATTAATTTCTAACTTATTATTTAAATCCCTAGGTAAATTTTCCTTTTTCCCGTATTATTTTAAAATTCCCAATTAATATAATATCCCGCCCCGTTGGTTGAAAAATAACCATATAAATTTAATTAATTGGTTGAATTTCCAATTAATAAAAAAAATTGATACTCTACTATATAAAGGGATTAATTAACCCTCACGGTTAATTAATAACCTAATCCACCAATCAAAATGCCGGGGATGCGATCATGGAAAATTTTAGGGGCTAATATTTGCAAGTGGGCTAATTTTCCATGGTTTTTCCAAAAAAAAGATTCTCCAATTTCCATTTTTTTATAAATATGAGTCGCCCAATTTTTAAACTATAAAATTATTTTACGTTAAAATTTGCCAACATTATATATACAATATATATAATATTATTATAAATTTGAATGATTTTCCAAATACATCAGTAAAATTTTTATAGTTTTCATATTAGGGACTAGTGAGATTCGCCAATTTTTTAAACTTCAAAATAATTTTCCATCCTTAAAATTATCCCTGGATGCGATTATTTCATAATAAATTACATTGGGCCAGCCATATTAATTCCCCATCATCTTCCTTTCCCGAGGACCGTCCGATCGACTAATTTCAGATCTACGGTTATTATCAATATCGCTGCGCATCCGCGTTCGAACGATAACACGCGATGGTGAAGCGGTTTTCTGAACAGTGCCGCGCCACGCATCGTCCATCGTATGGAATCGCTCGCCCTCTGTTGAAAACCACTCTTCCCCAAAATCTGTGCGATGGAAACCGCTTACCGCTTGCCTCCTGTGACGAAGCCCCCGTACTTGCTGACATCATCCATTAAAAAAAAATTAAAAACCCGCCAACCTTTGAATTTGTGAATAAAACAAATAACCCACGTCATTTTCACTCTCTCATGTAGTGACCAGTGTCCCATGCAAACGAATTTCAAAATCAACTGTTGAAATTTGACAACCGCTACTTTGTTGAAGAAAATTGCAGTCGAGCATCCAGAATTCACCCGCCATTTCCAGCACCTGTTTTCATCACTTTTTATTTCCCGGAAAACAGGTAACTACCTAAATTCCCACTGAAATCTGTAAAAATCCTGGTTTTGTTTTAAATTCCACACGAAAAACTGAAACAGGGTTCTAGATTGGTCTTTAGTTCATTCCTCAATTCCCAAAATTACATTTTGCATTCCCATACCTGTGATTGTGCCCGTTTTTCATTAAAACCTGAATTCATTTCTGAATCCACAAGAAACAGAATACCGGAAGATAAATGGTGGGAAGAAATGTTAGAAATTTTGTAAAAAAATATCCTTACATGAATTTTTGATCATTGACTACAGTAAAGTGATAGTAAGAAGGATATAAGGGTAGACAGAGGTTAAGGAGTATCAGTGAAGATAAAGAGTATCAGTAAAACAGAGCAGCCAGCACAGAAGTACTAAAGAGGACAGCAACGAGCCAAATCTTAGGGCCTGCATCCAGCACATTCTCAAAAGAAGGAAACAGCACAACATCAGTTATCATTTTTCTTATCTACGAGACCATCTGTCTCTAGTTTATTGTAACATACTTATGACTCATCCTAGATTATATCTCAATTTGTTAGGAGATATTTTTATAATTTTTTGTATAAATACTCCCTCAATCGGAGTATTGATGGGGGTGGATTCTTAGACTTTGCTGTAACATTGACTATTTTGGAATAAAGTGATGTTGGAAAAATCTCGTATGGCTAGCTGGACGAGGAATTGACGGAAAAGAATTTTTACAGGATTCTTGTGTCAGACAACGGATCAATAAGTCATCTATCTCTTATGTTTTGAAGTTTTATACTTGTTTATTATATCATTTGTGTCTCATATCTGAATAATTAATGAAAAGGAATAAATCAGAAAGTGCTTAAGTGCAATCTGTTTTTAATCGTTGTTATTCTAAATATTTTCTTCTGAACTGGTTTAAACAGTGAATTCTTAATTGCTCCTGTTTTTCTAGTTTATGCATTTTGATTATTTGATAAAGAATTCTTAATTTCTCTTTGTTAATAATCATTCAAATTTCCCCTTTTTTTGAATATGTTGAAGGATTCTTAATTTCCCTTCACCTATTTCAAGTTCATTCCATTCACTTTAGATCTATAATTGTTCCCTTATTTGATTACACCTTGCCATGAAACCATCTTTTGTTAAGAAACTTAATCCAGTTAAGCCATCTTCTTTGACTCCATTAGCCCAATGGCCTGAAATACTCAGTCTTACCCTCTGCTATAGAATTTCACCACCCAAACTCAATCAAAATATTTGGACTTTATAACTAGCATAATATCTTTCAAAACAAAGCTAAATGTTACAGAGAGAGCCCTCTCTGGGTACAGATTGGCTAGATTCTGTACCTAAAAGCTGGTTTGTGGTTACCTCGGACCCCTTTCCTCTTCCCAACAACTTCAAGGAAAATCTGAGTGATAACATAATGGCGACTCCACTGGGGATCCTGAATAATTTTATTGTTACTATTGTTTACTTTATATACTGCAGACGAAGCCTAAAGTTAGCCAGGTAGCCTTTGAACTGATTTTTCTCTACAATTGCGTAAGTAAAAAAATGTTGCTTCAGTCTATCTCCAGTCAAGTTTATGAACTGAACTTTGGTTTCAAACATTTGATCAGTTCCTCCAGTCAAATAAATCTTTAAGAAAATTTAAACCCAATATCTGAAACTTCTTAAAGAGATTGTTGAAGTTGTATTATTCATTCCATTTAGACAAAAAACCAAAAAAAAAATATCACCTAGAAAACTGGCTTCAGAAAGGACTCGTTACACTAGGGCTAATCCTGATCCAAATCCACCGCCTGTGTTTGAAAATCCGAATTTGATCCCCAGAATTCTTAGGAGACAAGATAGTCAAGAAAGATTTGGTAGTTCTCGACCTCTCTATAGATCAATATCCTGTCCTTTTAAGTGGATTTATTTTGAGGGTGAACCTTTTGATGAGCAGTTTGAAACATCTCTATTTGTAAATTTTTCTGAATCTGAGTTGTCCAATTTGGTTCCAGACCCAATATTTCTTGAAGATTTACAACTTGAATTTGTTACTTCACATCCTGATAAACATTTGCAAAATTATATACAATCCGAGCTTACCTTTGAAGGAACATCAAATATTTCCATAATCACTTCAGCCTCTCCAAGTTCATCAACATTTCCTCAAACATCTCAACCTCAAACTACCCCTTCTACTCCTCCATCCACCACTCACAGACCAACCTCACCTGTTATTTCATCACTACCTCTTCCAATGGCAAAACGATATGCTCCTTTGGTATTACCAGCCAATCTAGGGGCTATGCCTCAAGATTACCAAAGTAAAATCACTCTTTTTGATGCTTCTGGTACTTACACTGCACAACAACATACTAAAAAGATGACCGATTATTTTGAAATTTATGAAATAGATGCTGATGATGTAAGAATGAGAATTTTTGTCCAAATTCTTACTAGAGAAGTTAGAACCTAGTTTAGAGCCCTTCCTGCAAACAGTGTTACCGAATTACAAGCTCTTTATATATTATTTTTAAACATATGGGAAAAGAATAAAGATCCTCTTCAAATCTTATCAGACTTTGGAAAACTAAAGAGAGGACCAAATGAGACTGTGCAAGATTACATCACCAAGTTCAATGAGGCTTACAATGCTATTCCCAAAAATCTTAGACCTCCTTCAGATTCAGTATAAATCAAATTCCCTGATGGATTGGATTCTGATATGGCGTATCATCTTAGGGAAAGAGCTCCTCAAACTTTAGAAGAGATGGAAAGTATAGTTCTTAGTGTTGAAGCCAACCTGATAGAGAAACGAGCTAGAGCCAGAGCTGAAAGGAGAATGCCTTTAAATGAAGAACCCAAAACTTTTGAAAAGAAACTGGATGCTATTATTAAAGGAATGGAAAGGCTAGGAGATAGAGTAGAAACAATTGAGAATAAATCTCCTTGGGATGGTCAACCGAATAATACTGTGAGAAATCCAAATTTCAGAAGGAACCAAAATCAAAACACTAGAAAAAATGGTCTTGACCAAAGTATTAGGCCCCCATTCCAGGAAAATTATATTGAAGCCTCAACTTCTGAGGAACCAACTGAAGATGTTCAAATAAACAACTTTAATAAATGCAAGAATGACCCAGAAGTTTTCTTGACCCAAGAGGATCAAAAAGATCATATTCTTAAGCAATTTCAAACCCATTCAGGAGAATCATTTGATTTTAAGGAAGGATATGATACAGCCATTTACAAAGTTCATAAGCAATATAATTTGAGGAGCAGAAGAATTGATGTTCTGGAAACAAGTAAACAGAAAGCTACAAAACAGCCCCTCAAAGGTAAAACCAATACTAACCCTGTACATATTCTTTCTAGATCAGATCCTAATCCTGCCAACACAATAATTTAAGATGTATCCGATACTCAACTGAATAACAGAAAACTTTCCAATACTCTTCCTCCCAAAGGAAATGTAGAGGAACCTCCAGAAGTTGATTCGGAAACAACTTCAACCCACAACCCTATTCCTGAGAAGGAGAAAAATATCGAAAACACAAAAGATAAAGAAAATCCAACTGTTCGAAATACAAGAGATCAGACTGAAAAACCTTTTAATCTGGAAGCTGAAGTAGGCAAAATAAAAATAGTTGTTCCATTGTCTGAATTAGCTAAACATGATGTATACCGAAGTCAAATCAATAGATCACTTAATATTACTGGAAGTGATGACTCAGTAAATGTTTTTGATGACCAACCTAGATTATTATTTGGCCCTAAAGTAAATGGAAAACCAGGAAGTGGAGGAACTCCTCCATTTTATGTGAGTTTGAACATACATGATAAAATACTTCATAATTCCATGCTCGATTCTGGGGCATCTCACAATCTAATGCCAAAGGCTGTAATGGAGAGATTAAACCTAGATATCACCAGACCATATAAATATCTCTTTTCTTTTGATTCAAATTAGGTGAGATGTTTAGGATTAATCAAAGACTTGTGTGTTTCATTGGTTCAATACCCTGCAAAAACAATTTTGATGGATATAGGAGTAGCAGACATTCCTCCAAAATATGGTATGCTATTGTCCAGATCTTGGGGTGCAAAGCTCAGAGGATCTCTTCAATTAGATATGTCATATGCTACTATTTCAGTGTTCGGACAACCTAAGAGACTATAAAAAGAAACTTTAATGAAATATGTGGTCAGTAGTCAGGAGAAACCTGAAAATTTCCCCATCTACTCAGTACACTCTGATATGGATTCATTTATTCTTTATAATGCTGAATCTGATCCTCCCATTGAATTAGAAGTACCTGCAACAAAACCAAAAGAAATTTCAAATAAAAAATCTAATGTTCAAATCCAGGAAATCTCTGAGGGAAAAGAAACATTAGATACCCAAGAGAAACCAGAAGAAATTAACAAACCAGATCTCACTATTAAGAAAATTCCTGAAACTCCTGACACCAATTATGAACATGAAATTCTTTGGCACTTAGAATTTGATGGTTCCATTAATAAATTAGGAGCACGAGCTGGAATTTGGATACACAACCTTGAAAATGATCATGCTAAAGGCCATGCTTACAGATTAAACTTTAAGTGCACTAATAATATGGAAGAATATGAAGCTCTTTTGCTAGGATTGAAACTTGTCAAAAGATTAGGGGCAATTAGAGTATCTGTTATAGGAGATTCTGATTTAATCATTCAATAGATCAAAGGTCACTTCTTGACAAACGATCCCAGACTGAGAGAATATAGAGGAACAGTTGTAGAGATTCTCAATACCTTTCTGCAGACTCAGCTTGCTAAAATCCCAAGAAAACAAAATTTGCATGCTCATAGTCTTGCAATGTTTGCTAGCACTTGTAAATTACCATTTGAACCTAATCATCAGTTCACAGCTGAGATTAGACATAGACCATCTATACTAGACAATTTTAAGAATTGGCAAGTGTTTGCAAATGACAATCAGATTAACAATTTTCTGACTCTAGAGAATGAATTTTCTAACAGTAACATAGATGAAGATACAGTCATAGAATCTGATCAAATAAATGAACAAGAAACAGACTTTTCAAAAGAGAATGCAATTCAAATGCTTCATCCAACGAAGTTCACCAAAAAAGAAATGCAGGACCTTAAACAAATGGAGGTTGATGAGGTTATAGAAGATGAATCCGAAATCATTAATTTGAAAGATAATCATTTGCCTAAAGGATTAACTCCTTTGGAAGATCTTTTTGACTCTAATGATATTCCAAAGAAACCCAAAATGGAACCATTGAAAGCTGATATTGAGGAATATAATTTGGGGACTGAATAAAATCCTAAAATAATAAAGTTATATAAATCTTTGCCTCCTGATAAAAAATTAAAATATGTTGAACTAATAAGAGAATTCCAGGATGTCTTTTCCTGGAGTTATGAAGACTTGAAAGCATATGATACTTCTATAATTCAACATACAATACCTCTGAAAGAAAAGAAGAAACCATTCAAATAGAAACTCAGAAGAATTAACCCTATACTGTTGCCTTTAATTGAAAAAGAAATCAAACGAATGTATGAAGCAGGGATAACTGCTCCCATTAGGTTTTCAAAGTGGGTGTCTAATTTAGTACCTACTAGGAAGAAAACTGGAGAGATCAGATTATGTGTTGATTTAAGAAATGTAAATAAGGTTTCTTTGAAGGATAATTACCATTTGCCCAAAATGGATCGCATTTTACAAAGCGTAGTAGGTGCTTCAAGGATTTCTCTTTTAGATGGGTTCTCAGGATATAACCAGATTCTGGTTCATCCTGATGACCAGGAAAAAACAACTTTTACAACACCATGGGATACATTCAAGTACGTTAAAATTCCATTTGGACTTAAAAATGCTGGAGCAACCTTCCAAAGAGCAATGGACATTGCATTTGCAAAAGAAATTCATGACTTTCTTGTTATATATCTAGATGATTTAACTATTTTTCTAAATCAGATCAGCAGCATTTAGACCATCTCAGACAAGTATTCATAAAATGTAGAAAGTATGGTATCTCTTTGAATCCAAAAAAGTCCTTGTTTGGTCTTGAAGAAGGTAAAATTTTGGGCCATATCATTTCCAAAGATGGTATTAGAATCAATCCTGCCAGAATAGAAGCTATATTGTAGATACCTCACCCTAGAAATGTTAAAGAACTTCAAGCTTTCGTAGGAAAAATCAATTTTTTGAGAAGATTCATATCTAGCTTAGCTGAACTAATTAGATTGCTTACTAACATGTTAAGAAAGGATTCAAGTATTAAATGGACAGTAGAAGCCAAACAAGCATTTGAAGAAATTAAAATGGCTTTGACTAGAACACTAGTTCTTACGAGTCCACAATTTGATAGAGACTTCATAATATTTTCATTTGCATCAAAACATACTGTAGCATTTGTTTTATTACAAAAGGATGATCAAGGATGTGAAAAACCTATAGCCTTTTTTAGTAAAGCACTGAGAGATGCATCATTAAAATACAACATCATGGAAAAGCAAGCCTTTGCACTTGTAAAAGCCATTAAATATTTTAGAATCTATATATTGTATTCCCATGTGATAGCCTATGTACCAAATGTTGTTGTCAAAGAAATTTTAACTCAAGATGGAATTGAGGGAAAAAGAGGTAAATGGATTGCTACCATATTAGAATATGATATTGAGATAAAGCCTACAAAGCTTATAAAGGGACAGGGATTGGCTCAACTCATGACAGAAACAAATTGCCAAGCCCTGGATATTAATGAACTGGATGACGAACAGGAGATGGCAACTCCACAAATCAGCCAGGCCTTCTTAGATTCACCATGGTATGCTGATATAATTTATGTATTGTTAAACCTGCAAGCTCCTCCAGGGTTATCCAGAACAAAAAAGAGGTTTTTAAAGATGACATATTTAAAGTTTTGTATTTTAGATAATGTTCTCTTTTGGAAAAATCATGATGGTATTCTATTGAATTGTTTGTTAAAAGATGAAGCTGACAAGGCTCTCAATGAATTCCATGCAGGAGACTGTGGTGGACACCTTTATTGGAAATCAACTACAGATAAGATCCTAAGAGCTAGATTTTATTGGCCAACCTTGTTCTCTGATGTAAAGAAATTTGTTACTACTTGCCATAAATGTCAAATTTTTGAAGGCAAGAGAAAACTATTACCTTTACCCCTGAAACCAATTTCCACTGAAAAACCTTTCCAACAATGGGGCCTGGATTTCATTGGAGAAATCCATCCTCCTTCTTCTGGCCAACACAAATGGATCCTCACTGCCACAGATTATTTCACCAAATAGATAGAAACAATTCCTTCCAGACAAGCCAATGACACTGTGATCATAGGATTCCTAGAAACCAATATATTGTCAAGATTTGGCTATCCTGAGAAAATCATAACTGATAATGCTGTTGCCTTCAAATCTAAGAAAATTATAAGTTTTTGTAACAAATATCATATCACCTTGAGCCATTCCACAGCTTATTACCCCCAGGGTAATGGACTGGCTGAATCTTCCAACAAGAGTCTCATTAATATTATTAAGAAATTATTGGAGGAAAACAAGAAAAATTGGTACAAGAAACTTACAAATGCACTATGGGCAGAAAGACTCACCACCAAAAAATCTATTGGGACCAGTCCTTATGAGTTAGTCTATGGTATTGAGGCTGTATTTCCTTCATCTTTAGGAGTTCCTGTAATGAAATTACTTCAAGAAGCTTAGGTTGAACCTAATGACTTTCAAAGGAGAATAAATCAGACTATCAATTTGCAGCAGACCAGAGAGGAAGTTTATCAAAGATCCCAAGTATTGCAAGAAAAACTAAAGAAGATATTTGATAAAAGGACCAAGGCAGAAGATTTCCAATTGGGAAACAAAGTTTTAAGATGGGATTCCAGAAGAGAGGATAAGGGAAAACATGGGAAGTTTGACTTCTTGTGGAAAGGACCTTATATTATTCATGCTTTACAAGGAAATAATACATATTTTCTGAAAAACTTGGATGGTACAGAAACTGAAGAAGGACCAGTTAATGGTCGAATGTTGAAACATTACTTTGATCCTATTTATTAGGATATCCTGATTTTTAACATGTACATACTATATCCTTTGTAATGTATCAGTTTGGAGTGGATAGTAACTTACTGAAGTTGAAGCCCGAGGAGAAGGCCCTAAGCTTCAGAAGTATTACTGTCATAAATATAATAAAGTAACAAGCAGAAGAAGATTCCATGGTTTAGTCAAAATCATTCTGAGGACAACTAACCTGTTGTTCTTGACTTTTCACCAGGAAAATCCATCCCCAAGTGGAGCCAGTGTTAGACTCCTATACCAATAGGTGTCATATATCATGATTGACTTGATAAGCTATGTAATATGTTCATACCTTTTCTTGTTGCAAAGGTTTTCCATATTGTCAAAAAATCAAAAAAATTTAAAAATGTAAAGAGGGTATACCCTAAAAGAAAAATCAAAGGGTGAAAAGAATAAAATGGCCAAAAAAGTGAAAGAAAATGAACCCCACCAAAAGAAAGGCCAAGGAAAGTGTGCAAGCCTAAATGCCACTACTTTTTTGCTCTTATGTAACAAATAAAATTGTGTGCAACTTGTATTTTATGCCACAATTTATGAACAATCAAACAGTTTAAGCTTGGCTAGTTCATCTCTCAATTTTATGTTTTAGAGATAGAGAATAAAATCTGACCAAACTGTTTAATCTTGGCAGATAAGTAGATAGGTAGAGTAAATAAAAGGAGCTCAACAGTTTAATCTGAGCCCTTGGATGTAATAAGGATAGAATTAGATAGATTTCCAGATGTAAAAGAAAAAGTGTGATGAGGGTTTGCCAGTCTAAGTGCACCCTAATAAAGAAGAAAAAATGGTAGGGTAAAGTAGGTAGGGTAGGTAGATGTTGTTGCAAAATTACATGTGATGGATAATGAATCTAGATGTGTTAAATTTTTACTTTCATCACAAGTGCAAAGGCAGACACTACACTGGAAGAATTTCAAGCAAAGCAAAGTAAGATTATTAACTTCCCTGCTCATTTTTTCTAAAAATTTCACTAATTTCCCCTAAGTACTAAGGCATTTGAAAATTAAAGGGGCTCAAGGCATTTCCTTGACTTTTGGATGGGCCGGACCCTCGGCCCAATAATTGGAAAAGCCTAATTACTTAAAATCATTCATCATGACATTCATTCACTTCTAAAAAATCTTTCCTTAAGTAAAATCCTATTTTACTTAGGAAAATCATGCAATATTTCATAAAAACCCTATTCATAAAAGCATAATTTAAATACATTACTTTGATGTATTACACTTAGCGCTTCTGTTCATTTCCATATTAATTTCTAACTTATTATTTAAATCCCTATGTAAATTTCCCTTTTTCCTGTATTATTTTAAAATTCCCAATTAATATAATATCCCGCCCCGTTGGTTGAAAAATAACCATATAAATTTAATTAATTGGGTGAATTTCCAATTAATAAAAAAAATCGATACTCCGCCATATAAAGGGATTAATTAACTCTCATGGTTAATTAATAACCTAATCCACCAATCAAAATGCCCCCGATGTGATTATTTCATAATAAATTACATTGGGCCTGCCATATTAATTCCCCGTCATCTTCCTTTCCCGAGGACCGTCCGATCGACTAATCTCAGATCTACAGTTATTATCAATATCGCTACACATCCGCGTCCGAACGATAACGCGCGATGGCGAAGCAGTTTTCTGAACAGTGTCGCACCACGCGTCGTCCATCGTATGGAATCGCTCACCCTCCGCTAAAAACCACTCTTCCCCAAAAGCTGTACAATGGAAACCGCTTACCGCTTGCCTCCCGTGATGAAGACCCCGTACTTGCTAATGTCATCCATTAAAAAAAAATTAAAAACCCGCCAACCTTTGACTTTGTGAATAAAACAAATAACCCGCGTCATTTTCACTATCTCATGCAGTGACCAGTGTCCCATGCAAACTAATTTCAAAATCAACTGTCAAAATTTGACAACCGCTACTTTGCTGAAGAAAATTGCAGTCGAGCATCCAGAATTCACCCGCCATTGCCAGCACCTGTTTTCATCACTGTTTATTTCCCAGAAAATAGGTATTTACCTAAATTCCCGCTGAACTCTGTAAAAATCCTAGTTTTGTTTTAAATTCCACATGAAAAACTGAAACAAGGTTCTAGATTGGTCTTTAGTTCATTCCTCAATTCCCAAAATTACATTTTGCATTCCCATACCTGTGATTGTGCCCGTTTTTCATTAAAACCCAAATTCATTTCTAAATCCACAAGAATCAGAATACCGGAAGATAAATGGTGGGAAGAAATGTTATAAATTTTGTAAAAATTATCCTTACATGATTTTTTTATCATTGACTACAATAAAGTGATAGTAAGAAGGATATAAGGGTAGGCAGAGGTTAAAGAGTATCAGTAAAACGGAGCAGCCAGCACAGAATTACTAAAGACGGCAACAACGAGCCAAATCTTAGGGCCTGCATCCAGCACATTCTCAAAAGAAGGAAACAACACAACATCAGTTATCATTTTTCTTATCTACGAGACCATCTGTCTCTAGTTTGTTGTAACATACTTATGAGTCATCCTAGATTATATCTCAATTTGTTAGGAGATATTTTTTATAAATTTTTGTATAAATACTCCCTCAATCAGAGTATTGATGGGGGTGGATTCTTAGAATTTGTTGTAACATTGAATATTTTTGAATAAAGTGTTGTTGGACAAATCTCGTATGGCTAGCTGGACGAGGAATTGATGTAAAAGACTTTTTATAGGATTCTTGTCTCAGACAACGGATCAATAAGTCATCTATCTCTTATGTTTTGAAGTTTTATACTTGTTTATTATATCATTTGTGTCTCATATTTGAATAATTAACGAAAAGAATAAATTAGAAAGTGCTTAAGTGCAATCTGTTTTTAATCGTTGTTATTCTAAATGCTTTCTTCTGAACTGGTTTAAACAGTGAATTCTTAATTTCTCTTGTTTTTCTATTTTATGCATTTTGATTATTTGATAAAGAATTCTTAATTGCTCTTTGTTAATAATAATTCAAATTTCCCCCTTTTTTGAATATGTTGAAGGATTCTTAATTTCCCTTCACCTATTTCAAGTTCATTCCATTCACTTTATATCTATAATTGTTCCCTATTTGATTACCTTGCCCTGTGAAACCATCTTTTGTTAAGAAACTTAATCCAGTTAAGCCATCTTCTTTGAATCCATTAGCCCAATGGCCTGAAATACTCAGTCTTACCCTCTGCTATAGAATTTCACCACCCAAACTCAATCAAAATCTTTGGACTTTATAACTAGCCTAATATCTTTCAAAACAAAGCTAAATTTTACAGAGAGAGCCCTCTCTGGGTACAGATTGGCTAGATTCTGTACCTAAAAGTTGGTTTGTGGTTACCTCGGACCCCTTTCCTCTTCCCAACAACTTCAAGGAAAATCTGAGTGATAACAATACCAAAAGAAAAACCAGCAAAATTTAAGTTGGTTACAGATACTTCATGCCAGGGACTTGGAAAAATGACTTGGGAAAATGTATATAATCTAATTGAAAGAGAAAATCCTAAGGTTACTGAATTAAGGGTGACAGTCCCTTATGTAGATGACTCAGACTCTGATTCTGAGACTCCTCTTAAATCCCTTGCAAATTCATTTCTCCACATAATTGCAGCTCGGGCAAACATTTTCCCTTACTATGATGTAATCCGGTGGGTGATAGATAATGTCACCATCCAAAACAGGACATTTGTTTCTTCCAAACCTGCAAAAGGTCTACAACAAAGCCTTTGTTAAAGATTTTGCTGCAAGTAATGAAACTCAGTCTGTGCCAATCAGGGAATGGAGGAAAGCTCCATAGAAGCATAAAAATGAATCATAGGGTATGTACTCCATGGAGTCCCTTTCACCTCCATATTGTTATGCCGCTACAATTATGTGTAGGCTATTTGGAAATGATAATTCAGCTAGATTTTCGATACAAATGGTACCTTTAATCCATTCTGCTGTAAATTCTGAAATCATGGATTGGGCAGTCATCCTTTCAGATAAGATAGCCAATAGAATCCTCGAGTATAGAAAGGACAAGGACACAAGAAACACAACCCCATTTTACTTTTGTGCCTACATTTTAGATGCCCTATGTTTCAACTCTGAATTTCCCATGTTAGGATGGAAATGGACCCCCAAAGATTCTGCTCCCATACATATATATCATAAATTCTTGTGGAAGGTTCATTTTAAAAAACATGTTTATAGAATTTGTCATGGTTTCCTCATCCATGTTTATCAAACCATTTTTAATTGATTCCCTCCCAGGCTTTTTGAAAAAGCTGAGAATGATATATCCCTGATTGGTGACTGGTTCGGAGAAGAGAAATTTACCTATATCAGAGTATTTGGGAGTATAGTGGAGCCCCATATTTTACCGTTGTATATCCCAGATAAATTGTTAGCACAAGAAATCTCCTACCAGTTAACAGTAGAAGGCATGTCAAGATCTCTCAAGAATAACAAGAAATTGATGTGGCCTACGTTTCCATTTCACTGTGGGCATTATACACTCAATAACTTCACACATGCTAAGAAGGAGGTCATCAAAATAAGGGATCTTAAGCTCTCTACATTTCCAAGAAGGCAGTATGACCCAAATAAGGTGGCATTTGATTTCACCACTTCAGTTTCAATCGCTCAGTTTGAGCATGAACTAGATGAGTTCGATGATTTTTTTATTTCTGTTGATAATTTTTCCCAAGTCTATAACTTGGCCAATTCTAAGTTTCAGACTGAAGATATGAATAAATTCATGCTATTTAGAAGCCAAAGACTGCTAAAAGCTCCTCTAGATCAGTTAATAATTCCTTTGCAAGAGTCTGAAACACAGCAAAAGGAAAAAGAAGATGCAGCCAACAAAGCTGGAAAAGAAACCTCTACCAGCAAGGGGAACATACAGACTGAAAATCTAAGCACAAGTAGCAAGCCTAATGTGCAAAAGGAGAATACTGGCAGTAAAACAGATGAAACTATTGGAAAAGAAACTACAGTTCAGACAAGAAAGGAAAACACAGATATTGAAACCAATGTGCATGTTGAGAAAGGAAATACAGGCAACAAGGCTGATGTTCAAACAGAAAAAGAAAATATTGGTGATAAGCCAGATAATCAACTTGAAAGAGAAAATACCACGGAAAAAATGGTGGATTCTACAGAAGTTATTATTTCTTCCTATTTGCTAAATCAATACGAACAATTTGTTCAGCAAATAGGATCACAAATTAATCCTCAAGTTGAAACATTGAAAGATCAAGATATGGAAATCATTCTTGAGCATCCTACAGGAGAGATTATGTTGAAAGTAGAAGAAATTCCTCCTCTAGACATATTTTACAGTACTAAGCATAGGGTTTTTGTCAGAAAGTAGAGGAAGAGGAGAAGAACTGACCAGGATGCACTTTCAACATCACAAGTGGAATTTATGAACATTGTTTGGAAAAATGCTGAGGTGAATCCGTCAGAGGATCTCACCAAATTATCTCAATATGCAGGTGCCTATAGTGCTGCAACTATAGACAAAGCTTATGAAGTCTCCCAATTGATGAAACAAAAGGACTTACAGATAGCTATGCTGGAGGAATAGGCCACAGAGAATCAGCAAAATATTGTTCAGTTGGAACAACAATTGCAAGATGAGGAGCTCAGATCTAAACAGCTGGAAGAGAAACTTGGCATTGAAAAGAAGGAAATTGATGAACAAGCATTGAACAAGCAGCAGCAGTTAAGTCAAGAAGTGGCAAAGTTACAAAATCTACTGCAAAATGAGAAAACTGCAAAGATTGAACAAGAGAAAATATTCCAATAAGCATTGGACAAATTTAGGGATTACCCTAAATTAGATCAATTCAAAACTGAAGCTCTTGAAATGAATAAAATTATATCTCAACAGTTGAATGAATTTTGTCTAAAGATGGCACAAGTTGAGCCCTTGTGCGAAATAACATCATCTTTAATAGATGAAGCAGTCACTCTCGGGCAAGAAATTTATGATGCTGATGAGAAAATTTTTGAATTCCTTTCATGGAAAGATACAGAGCAAGGAAGAAAAGATAATTTTCCCAGAATTGAGGAGAGACACAAGGAAATTTTATTTGTGGAATGGGAACAACAACTAATGAAAGCAAAAAGAGCCACGTCAAGAGCTAAAATGATGATGAATAATATAACGCAGTTGATTAATGACAGCTTGTATGCCACTAATTTGATCTCAGATTGCACCCCAGGCAAATTACCAAAAGTAAAAGAGGTCGATTCCAGGTGGAAGGAAGAGATAATCAATAAGAATAAAAAAATTAGCAAACTTCAAGGAATTTCATGGGATATTATGTGGACTTATCTAATCAAGCCACACAGTCAACAAATGGCCATCAGATGCCTTTCCAATGCCATTCATTGTATCATTCCAAAGTTTTCTAATGCCACGTACACTGGTCAGTTACATACAAGGTTAAGTCATCCAACAGAAGTCAAAGATATGCTCAAAATTTTCCTTCAGGGCACCTTGAGCGCAGGAGATAATCAATGAATCGGTTTCACTCCAATATTGCAATTATGTTTACAGATTTCCAATGAGATAGATTGTAGCAGCAGTTTTAGTTTTTTCTTTTTATTTTAAGTTCCTATTTAAACCCCTTTCATGCATTTAGAAAGGGGTCCTGAATTTGTAATATTTTTGACTTGGATGTTACATTTTTGTACTCCATTGATTATTATATTTTTATAAAGGATCACATCTGGTGGTTTTATGGAAAATTGTCTTTAATAATTGCATTTTAGTATCTTGGAGTCTGTTTTACATTGAAGTGCTGGATTTGGATATCGAATTGCATTGGGAAAAGCTATCAAGATGAATATGGTATTTCTATCTATTCACTGCTAATTTTCTTATGTTATGAGATATTCTCTTTAAAAATTTCTATCATTTATATGTACTTGTTTTACAATATTTCTTTATACATATCATTTCTGAGTGTGTAGAACTATTCATCTCTTACAGCATATGCAAATGATATATAAAATGATGAATACAATATGTTAGTATAACTCTGTTTAATTTCTTAAACATAGTTATCTTTATTTGTTACTGCATATTTAAATTAAATTATAATACATTTTCATGGTTATTGATTTAGTTGAAACAATTTTAAAGTTGTATTCATATTTGATACCCGGGTTTAATTCTAGATTTATTTATAAGTTATAGATTAGATTAAATATTTTATTTCAGTCATTTAGTTTCATTTTTCACTCATGCAAATCAATCCATCACCAACCCATTTAAGTTATTAGGAAACTGGTCCTATCAATCACGTCGGAGCCACCACACCAAACGGAAAAGGAGTTTTCCTAAGGTCCCAACCGGGTGGTTTTCCCCCAATGTTTGTGTTGGTCACTTTAATTGCTTATTAATTTAAACAACCAAGTGCTACATAAATTCTCAACCCAGGGAAGTATGTTTATTTCAAAGGCAATCACACACTGTGTATGCTTAATCTCAAAAGCAATGAAATGTTGTAGTAAAAATTACACTAATCACACCTTATTTCAATCAAATTGAAGTTATACTTGAGTTACAACAAAGGAAATATTTCTATTGTAGACAATCACCCAAAGAATCCTGGATTACATTAAAAATATAACAATCTAGGAAAGGAAACCAATTTGCAGAAGAAAAGACCAATTATGCTATAAAAGAGAACATGACCCTATTCCCCAAGTAGGAATCTTCAGCACCTGTTTCTGATTACCAAGCTTTCACAAACTCATTCTATAAACAATATTACCAATTAAAATAATCCACAATTACCTAGGAATGAATTTTATGAAAACAATGCAACAAGTAATGGAGACAAAGTTTTAGCAATAGATAACAGAGTTCCAATACTGCATAAATGATTTCAGCAAACAGATTTTAACAAGGCATAAATGAAAAGAAAAGTTAACAAACTACGGAAATAAATGGGTGAATCTTCTGAAGAAAGTGGGCCCTTTCCTTCTCACAAGATTCCCTAGAAGAAGGAATTAGAATGAAATGCTCAGAACAAGATTTTATTCATCTGTCGAAAGTAACATATTACAAAGGATTCACGTTCCTTCTCTGTAAGTCTGTTTCAAGATAAACCTCCCATAGTCTCCAATGTTCTCTAATGATGATGTTTCCTCTTTTTAAAGAGGAGACATCTATTACAATTGATTACATTATAGAAATCCTATTTTTAACCCAATTTGATCTTCTATACTGGAATATGACATTTCTGTTCTTCCATAGCAAAATGTTGTTACAATGGTTACGATGGTACTAGCTTCAAGGTGCAGTTGTTATGGCCAGTGTAACAACTTCCTTACTTATCTTTTCCTGTTGCTGTTGTGCCTGAAATATTGCTTCAAAATCGCAAATCACAGGCTGTTTCAGCAACGGGATTTGCGTACTATCCTGACTATTTTAGCAACGCGGTCTTCAGAAAGCCATGATGGATTAACTTTAGTCTTCAAACGGTTTCAAAAACATGGTTCAAATAGTCATGATGAATTAACTGCAGTCTTTAAACTGTTTCAGCAACTATATATTTTTGATTAATGGTTAAATATGAAAGTAATGTAAAATTACATGTAAAACAAGTTAAACATATAGTAAAGAGAAGAATGTTATATACCTTTGGAATAATGGATGAAAGTGATAATATAGGCTTTAAATATAAACTGGAAAAGAGTGGAATGATAGCAAAATGTATGGTCAAAAAGGTACATTATAGAGTCCTAAAATCCCCCCCAACTAAAAAGGTTGCATGTCCTCAGGAAAATTTAATCTGAATCAAAGTTCGGATACTGGCTTTTGGCTTGCAAGTTACTTAGGCAGTAGCTATGGAAGGTACTGTCTGTTAAGGCTCTGAACCCTTGCGAATTTTGCAATCTTTTCCAAGCTGTTGCTTCATCCTTGTTGGCCAACCTATGATGAGCATGATATTCCTCTACTGGCATCCATAAAATAGGAAAATGAAAGTGGTACCCTATCCACTTTTCAATGGATTGCTGAACACATCTGATGTAATTGGGTACTCTAGAGAATTCGGTTTCAAGATTAGTAGGACAGAAAGGATTGTACTCCTGCTTTTCCTTAGAATATTGTTGCCAAAACATATTATTTTCTCTTAAAGCAGCAGTTTCTTTGGCCTGAATAAAATGTTGGCAGTCCTCAAGTACTAAAGCCTGTAATTGCCGTATATGTTCAGTCATCCATGGTTTCTTCAAAAATTGATAATACTCTGCCACAAAGATGGCGGGGTTCTCTGGTTTTGGGCTTATCGAGAGAAGACGGTTGTCTTCATTATGCCTAGTTGCAATAAAATCAGTCTTCCATGGAATCTGATTAGCAAGGAAAGAGGCAAATGCCCTGATCTGAATGTCGCCAACATGAGGGTTAAGATTAAACCTTTTGTTTTCAGGAATGGATTCATTATGAAGGTACAACTCACATAGTAAGTGTTGATCACTGGTGGAGGCTTTTGCAAATGTTTTCACAAATTGTTCGGATGTAAGCACCTCATGGGGTCTTCCATCTTTGATTTCTTTCAACTGAAAGTAAACAAGGCGTTCTGTGAGGAATAGAGAGTAATTTAGAGATGGTTTCCTAGTAGCCAATAATTTTTGTACCAGTTCAAACATTAGGAGCAGTTTGCCTTTTAGCTCTTTATTCTCCTTCTTATAAACTCTAGATTGCTGGAGTGTTTGTTCCAAGATCTCCCAGTTTGAATATCTATGATTCTGTCATACTAATTTGTGCTGATGCAAGATTTTATCTTGTGAAATGGCATACTCTTTCTTCCATTTATTCATTATTTGCGGCTCATTCCATGATTCAGTTTGTGTTTTAGTATTGCAAGTAGTAGGCCGAGGTATAGTCGAAGTAGAAATAACAACAGGAACTTCAGATTTAACAATTACAGTAGGCTGGGGTACTTGTAAATTAACTTCTTTTTCTGAAATTTTGGAAGGCCCCACTGGTTCTTGTGTAACAATGGGGTGTTCCTCTTTGACTGCAGAAGATGTAGATGCTCCTGGAATTGGGACTTGAACTATCTTATAGCCTACTTGCTGATAATTGTTTCCACATCGGCTGCACATATATTCCTTATATGGATCATTTTCTGTGTGTTTGTCTGCCATGGATGCTGCATGGGCCAGGATATACAAATTGAGCTCCTTGTCATAGGCTTCCTTTGTTGTCGCCAATGATTTCTTATAGGTTTCCAGTTCTGATCTTATAAAATCATTTTCCTGTAGAAGGGAAGCCAAAGTGACTGAGCTTTGTGTATCAGTCGCATTCTCAGGAACTGGTTGTTGTGTTTCAGCTGTAGCTGGTTCTTATGTGGCAGCTAGAGTTGGTTCCTTTGTGAAAGCTACTGAATAAGTAGCATCATGGGTGTCTAGTTCTTGTACATCGGCAGCTGGTTCTTGTGTTTCAGCTACTGACTGAGTAGCTGGTTCTTGTGGGATAGCTACTGACTGAGTAGTTGGTTCTTGTGTGACAGCTACTTGTTCTGTAGAAAATGATGTCACATTACCCTGGGCATCTAGTTCTTGTGTTTCAGTGCCACTGCGTGAGACAGGTAATAATTTTGGTGTTTGGGAGGGTGGTGGTGTGTGGAGTTTTAACAAAATGGTTGCGGGTTTAGGGGTAGTAGGAATGGTTGTTGCTTCAGTAGACGTCCTCATTCATCTCCTAGGTAAGAAGGTAGAAAAAGAAATAGTTTGCTTTTTCCTTTTATGAGAGGGTTTTTCCCAAGGAGAAGGGCTATCAAAGGAGGTAGCTGCTTTAGTTGTGGCCCTTGTTTGTCTTTTTGGTAGGGAGGCGGTTGTGATTCTCCTTTTCCTTTTACGAATAGAGAAGGATGGTGGTGTATCGACCTGAGAATCATCATTGGGAATATGGACAGTAGGATCAGATTATTCTGCTAAGTGGTGGGATGGACTTGAAGAAAGGTTAATTGGATTAGTTGGTTCTGTGGATGGAATTGGTGGAGGGTTAGGGATGTCCTCTGATTGCTGCTCATCGGGATTTTCAGGAATTTCTTGAGGATTTTCAACAACTTCTTTAGAAATTTCAGAAGCTTGCTCAGGGTCTAGGGGTGGATTATTTAGAGGAGGGTTTTGTTGAGCAAAACCCCTCTGAATCAATATTTTAACAAGATGGTGATGGGTGAGGGAAAGGAGTGGGAATTTTACCTATCTGCAATAATGTGACATATTTCTAATACACCCAAGTAAAAAATAAGGAATATTTAGCAGTTGACCATGTTGTCAATGATTCAACAAGACAAAATCATGCTTGTAGACTACCTGGTAGCGAACTTCACAAGTGAGGTAATGTTTGACGAAATCAGTGACTTTTGGCCAAGGAGGTGGTAATGAGTGAAGTCGGACACCCCGGCCTTTTGGCTCGACCTGTTCTCCTGGCAGAAGAAAATCTTGTTGTGCATTCAAAATGATATGCTTTCGACTAAACCATCGAGTGCCAGTGACCGACAGACCTGAAACTTGTGCTATGTCACCCTCTGAGACTGGAATTCGAACTCCTTGGATAGTAGAATGATCTTCCTGAAGATTTTGTGCAAATTCAAGGACCTGTTGTGGATCAAACTCTTGAAGCCTCTGAAAATATCCTACCCAGCCTGCATGCTGAAAAATTTGATACACCTTTGGGTATAATTCAAGCAGAGCTATCGATCCGAGCTCATGTCGAATAGCAGGTCCTCCCATAGTTAACCAGCTTTGGTAAAATGCACAGTCAAAATCCAAGTTATCGCACTATGAACAGAGTAAATTTTGCGAATGAGAACATGGAATAACGATGAAAGAGCGAGGTAATGGGTAAGAAATATGACGGTAATTGGCATGTTGTGAAATGATGGCATATAATTTCGATATTCCCCCCCAACAATGGCTGAAATAATGACTTTAAATGTATGGGGATTTGTGAAATCTTCTCATTTAACCATATTTTAATTGTACTTACATATAAAATTTACATACCTCATGGTTACCTTTGATTTGTAGTTCGAAAAATATAGTGCTTGCTTATAATGGCTCAATAGTCATGGAAGAACTTTAAAAGATTTTTGAAATATAAGGGAGATTATATTAGAGGTATGTTTAATCATAGGAGAAGGCTGTGAAAGGATAGGAGTAGCATGAGCAATAAGAGAAGTGAGAATGAAAGAACTGAAGAAGATGGTTTCATGATAGAAAATGCTGCATAGTCATATCTTTGGAGAAAGAAATGGTGTTTCAGAAACGGGAAAAATGGATGAAATACTGTTGAAGAGTGTTGTTTCAGCAATGGGAAAATAAGGAAAGTGTTGCTAAGGAGTGGTGTTTTAACAGTGGGAAAATGGGGAAAATGTTCGCTGAAGAATGGTGTTTCAGCAATGTGAAAAATGGGGAAAGTATTTGCTGAAGAATGGTGTTTCAGCAATGTGAAAAATAGGGAAAATGACAGGAAAAGGGAAAAAGGAATGAAATGTTACTGGAAGATGGGGAAGTGAACTATGAATGAGTTGAAGTGGGGGGAGAAATGCTTCTCAAAATGAAGCTTGGATCTGCTTGTGGTGAAATTGTCCTTCCTTGGTAAGTCTTTCCTTAATCAAGAATCTGCAAAATAATGAATTGTAACATGTCGGCCCTTGACAGGGATTATTATTTTAAGAAATATAATCTAATACTAAAAATAAAATGCAGAAAAATAAAATGAAATGAGGAGCAGAAGGCTCCCCTAAAAAGAGATAATCTGCATCTACCATGCAAGTGGCCTTAAAATCTTTTTTGGAAATAGGGCACTAGTACAAACGAAGCTGATGACCATTTACTAATAGTGGTGTTTTAGAGTCATCAATTGTTAAGAGCCTCACTGTTCCATTGGGAAAAACAATATCTATTTCGTAAGGTCCCAGCCATCTTGTACGTAGTTTCCCTTGAAAATTTTCAAACCAAGAATCATACAATAAAGCCCAATTACCTTTTTGGAACTACTTATGCTTGATGATTTTATCATGCCACTTTGTTCTTTGTTGTTGGATCATAGTTGTTTGATGAATGGCATATAATATTTTTTCATCCAATTCATGAAGATGTTGCAACCTAGCTGCCTGTGCATTAGTCAAATAAAGGTTAGCAGCTAAAGCAGTCCTTAAGGTTTTAATTTCAAATTCCACAAGAAAAAGAGCACTTTTACCATAAACCAATTCATAGGGAGAAAATCCTGTAGTATTTCTCCAAGTAGTTCTATAAGCTCATAGTGCTTCAGGGAGCCTTTGAGACCAATCCTTCCGGTTTTCCTTCACTTTTTTTGTTAGAATGGCTTCTATTACTTTTTTTGTACTCTCCACCTGCCCATTGGCTTGGGGGTGGTATGGTGTAGTCATTCTATGATGAATGTGATATTTCTGAAGGGTGGCTTTAAAACCATGAGAAGTGAAAGGAGGTCCTCCATCTGTAACTAGCTATATAGGGACTCCAAATCTAACAAAGATTTCTTCAAATAGGAAAGCTAGGATAGCTTCTTCATTAGCTCTAAGGAGTGCTTTATCCTCCACCCATTTAGTCATATAATCTGTGCAGACTAATATATAAACTCTTTGGTTGGATAGAGGATTAATGGGTCCTATAAATTCTAAGGCCCATCTTTCAAATGGTTCAAGTATTACCTGGGGATTTAATGGCATTTCATCTCTATGATTAGGTTGACCCATTCTCTGACAGCTATCACAAGCCCGGACATATTTCTTTGCATCCTTAAAGAGTGAGGGCCAATAATAACCCATCCTAAGAATTTTATGTGTTGTTCTCTTATCAGAAAAAATGCCCTCCACAAGGGCCATCATGACAAGCTTTTAGTATATCATACACCTCATCTTCTCTAATGCATCTTCGGATTTCATGATCAAGTCCTATATAGAAAAGACACCCACTTATCCAGCTATACCGAGCACTTTGTTGAATGATTTTTCTTTTCTCTTGATGTGATAGGTGTGATGGTAACTTCCCTGCAACCAGATAACTGGCAATGTCTGCATACCATGGTGAGTGAGAAGAAACTACAAATAAATATTCATCAAGAAAGGAATCATCTACTGGAGTATTATCATTAGCTTTTAACCGAGAAAGGAAATCAGCAACAACATTTTCTTTACCTGGTCGATCTACAATTGTAATATCAAAATCTTGTAATAACAATAACCATCTGGTGACTCGAGCATTTGTGACAGATTTGCTCATTAAATACTTGATAGTCCTGTGGTTAGTATGGAAAAAAGTAGAGTAACCAGTAATGTAATGTTGAAATTTATTAATAGCATAAATCACTGTTAAAAATTCCTTTTTGGTAACTGTATAATTAAGCTCAGCAGGAGTCATATTCTTACTAATAAATTAGATAGCATAAGGAAGATGGTTTTCCTCTTGTCCCAAGATAGCTCCAATTGCAGTATCTGAAGCATCAGAAGATATATGAAAGGGAAGTGCCCAATCAGGTCCCCTTAAAATAGGAGCTGTGGATAGCTGATGTTTGAGTTCTACAAAGGCCTCTTGGAAAAGATTAGTCCACTTGAATTCGAAATTTTTCATGAGTAACACAAACAAAGGAGAAGCTATTTTTGAATTTTTTTTATTAAATCTCCTGTAATATCTTGCATGTCCTAAGAAACTTCTCACATCTGTTCATGTTTTAGGAATGGGAAGGTTCTTAATGAATTGTATTTTGGATGGATCCACCTGAATTCCTTGAAATGAAATAAAATTTCCAAGCACTACTCCTTCACTCATCATCATATGACATTTTTCGGTGCTTAAGGAGAGGTGAGCTTGTATACATCGTTTAAGTACTTTCTCAAGGTTATGTAATGCATCTTCAAAAGACACACCATAAGGGGTAAATTCATCCATAAATATTTTCATAGAGTCATTAAGCATATCAGAAAAGATTCCTATAACTACTCTTTGAAAGGTTGTTGGTGCATTACATAGTCCAAATGGGAGAAATCTATAGGAAAAGTTCCCTAAGGACTAGTAAAAGTGGTCTTATCTTGGTCTTGGGGTGCAATTCTGATTTTATTATACCCACTAAATCCATATAAAAAGGAGAATAATTTATGACTTGACAAACTATCTAATACCTAATCAATGAACGGTAAAGGAAAGTGATCCTTTTTAGTGGCTTTATTTAAGGCTCTATAATCTACACACACTCTCCATTTCCCATTTTTCTTAGGAACTATTACCAATGGGGAAACCCATTCACTGTCAGATATAGGATATATAAACCCTGCATTAAGCAATTTTTGAAGTTCCTCTTTGACAATTTCTCTTAAATTAGGGTTCATTCATCGTTGGGGTTGACAGATTGGTCGACAACCTTCCTTGATAAAGATCCGGTGAGTACATAATTCAGGAGATATTCCCTTCATATCTGTATAGTCCCATGCAAATGCTTCCTTATTTTAAAGCAGTAACTTCATTAATTGTTGTGTTTCAGCAACTGTCAAGTCAAGGTTTATGTTTAATGTTTTGCCAGGTTCGATTTCTACTGTTATACTTTTAGAAGAGATGGTGGTTGATGTTTGAGGTAGATCTTCAGATTTAAGCTTTTCCTCGATATATGATTTCAAAAGTGCAGCCAGATGATTATGTGTTTCAGGAGTCACAAAGGAGGGTTCACAGATAAAATTATTAATTACCTCATCCTCAGTGGTATATTTAAGACTTAAGGCCTATCCGATAGTCAAAATAGGTTGAATAGCATGATCATCATAGTCCATCCATACAGAATTATCATTATTAATCATGGGTGTAGCATGAGGGTAGAGAGTAAGCTACTTAGTTTCATATCCATTGGAAATTGTCATTCAACCAGATCTGTAGCTGATAAAGGCATCGGCTGTAGCTAACCAAGGCCTTCCCAGAATTAGAGGATGTCCCCCCAACTTTTTTTTAGTATGTAACACCACAAAGTCAGCTGGGTAATTCCAGGATTCAACTGAGATGACTAGGTCTTCAATAAATCCTTCTGGTTTGATTGTAGAATGGTCAGCTAACTCTAGAATGGTTGGTGTATCTCTGATTATGTTCTTTAGCTATAATAGTTGTGAAGTTTCAAGAGTCATAATGTTTATAGCAGCACCTAAATCTACCAGAACTTGAGGGATTATTGTTTTACTGATTTGGACTATCATAGTAGGATGGCCGGGGTCACCATATTTAACTGGAGGAGCTTTACCGGACATTAATGCAGATAGATCACCCATAACATGGACTGTAAGGGGATCTTTAGTTTTCCTACCAAGTTTCTTAACACAAATATCTCTCATCATTCTGGCATAAATTGGTACATCTCTTAGTGCCTGTAAAAGTGGAATTTTAACATACATATTCTGCAATTCCCTTAGAAGATTAAAAGCAGGTGGCTCAGGCATTTTAGTTAAAACTAAATGCTCAAGGAATGGTGGTTCTGCTATTTCAGCACCCTTATTAGAGGGTGGTTGTACCTCTTTATGTGAATCACATTTTTCAGTTTCTTCTTTATCAAAATTAGAAGAGGTAACATCATCGATAATGGGTTCAACTATTTTCCCAGATTGTAAATGAATGGCATTACATTGTGTAGGGAAAACAGGAAGTATACGCTGGTTCTGGATATCAATAACTTGCACAGCTTTATTATTGGGGTTAGGATTTGGTTGTACAGGTAGCTGGGGTCTTATAATTTGATTATTCGGTGGAGAACGTGATGGTAGAGGAAGTGGTTGCTGAAATTGAGGAAATTGATTTGGAAATGGGAGTTGTTGACCCCTCCAATTCGGATTCCATTGGTTAAATTAAGATTGTTGTTGTGGAGGCCAAGGAGTCCACATTGTTGGATCTACAAAGGGATGGTTTGTTTGTTGCATGGGTGGGTAATTCATTTGATTGAAGGGCGGGTATTACATTTGGTTAAAGGGAGGGTAATTTGCTTGACTAAAAGAAGGATAATTGTTATAGCAATTAGAAGATGTAAATGGCATATTAGAGTTCATACCTTGTCCTTGTGGTTTCCATTTCCTTCTCTGTGTCAGCAGATAGACTACTTCAGCTTCTTCTTCGGTTGGTTACAATGCTGCTTTTATTCCTGGTAAAGAAGGGCATTGTTGCGTTTCATGATCTTTCTCACAAAGGGTGAAAATTTCCACCTTGTCCAATGGGAATTCCCTTAGTGGGTGTTTATCTCTGCATTTGGGACAAAAGACAGCCAAGGCTGCTTTTCCTTCGGCTTGTTTCTTCTTAACCTGCAAGGTGTCAATCTGTGAAGCAAAAGAACTTAACATTTCAATTTTAAATTCCTCAAGTAAATTACCTATTTCAGCTCGTGTTGCTCCTCCACTGGCTGATTTTTGAACTCTTTAATATGTGGTATCCCTGTTGTTTGATCTATTCCTTGCAGCTCCTCTTGAACATCTTTTATAGAGGTTAACAATTTCATCATATGGTTCTTTATATATGTCCCCTTTACCAAGCATATTTAGGATATCGAAACAGTCATCCCTTACCCCTTTCAGTAATATTGTTTTAAGAATATCCTTACTTACATCGGGATGATTGGATCTCTGCAGGTTGTATTATAGTCTTTCCACAAAGTCCTCCAGATTCTCATCCTCCTTTTGCACCATCTTAAATATCTCCTCTCTTTTCTCTCTCATCCGGAAGTAATCTTGATATTTAAGAAGAAACTTCTGTTTCATCTGTTCCCATGTTGTGATTACATGGCCTCCCAGACTCATAAACCATCGTAGTGAATTTCCTTTTAGTGTTGCTGGAAATAGCTTCAGTTTTTTAGCATTAGTAATGTAATCATAACTTCTGCATAATATATCAAACTTGAAAAGAAACTCATCAGGATCTTCAGAAGATAAACCATGAAAGTTAGGTAAAGCTGAAAGTGGGATATTCTTCATGGGAGTTGCTCCTCTAGGGAGATCACCAATAGGAAACCCCAAGGTAGAGAGAGAATTCTCATCTTTTCCTCCTCCTTCAGGATCTACTGGTCCTCCTCTGAAGAATTCGTCATTGTTCCCTTCCATTGCTTGATCTCCTACTGTGCTTGCTCGATCCTCAATGTTTTCTACTGGCTCCTCAATGTTTTCTGCTGGTTCCTCAACGTTTTTTGTTGGCTCTTCAACGCTTTCTACTGGCTCTTCAACGCTTTCTGCTGGTTCTTCAATTTTTTTAGGGCTCACAATTTCTTCTATTTCATAATTCGATTGGGGAGAATGTTGAGGCTTGGGCCTTAGAGAGATTAGCCTCTGAGAAGATTCAGCTTTTGATACAATATTTTCAATAAAGGTCTTTCTTCCTCCCCTTCCTTTGCCCTTACCACCTGTAGGGTTAGTTTTTTTCGGGGCTCCACGTCCTCTCATGTAATCTGCACATATGAAATAAAAACATCAATGCTTTTGAAATCTATAATTGCCTTCCCCGGAAACGGCACCAAAATGTTGGTCACTTTAATTGCTTATTAATTTAAACAACCAAGTGCTACATAAATTGTCAACCCAGGGAAGTATGTTTATTTAAAAGGAAATCACACACTATGTATTCTCAATCTCAAAAGCAACGAAATATTGTAGTAAAAATTACACTAATCACACCTTGTTTCAAACAAACTAAATTTCTACTTGAGTTACAGCAAAGGCAATCTTTCTATTGCAGAAAATCACCAAAAGAATCCTGGACTACATTAAAAAGATAACAATCTAGGAAAGGAAACCAATCTGCAGAAGAAGAGACCAATTATGCTATAACAGAGAACAAGACCCTATTCCCCAAGTAGGAATCTTCAGCACCTGTTTCTGATTACCAAGCTTTCACAAACTCATTCTGTAAACAAGATTACCAATTAAATAATCCATAATTACCTAGGAATGAATTGTATGAAAAAAATGCAACAAGTAATGGAGACAGAGTTTCAGCAATAGATAACAGAGTTCCAGTACTGCATAAATTATTTTTGAAAACATAGTTTAACAAGGCATAAATGAAAAGAAAAGTTAACAAACTACAAAAATAAATGGTGAATCTTGTGAAGAAGGTGGGCCCTTTCCTTCTCACAAGATTCCCCAGAAGAAGGAATTATAATGAAATGCTCAGAACAAGCTTTTATTCATCTGTCGAAAGTAACATATTACAAAGGATTCACGTTCCTTCTCTGTAAGTCTGTTTCAAGATAAAATTCCTGTAGTCTCCAATGTTCTCTAATGCTGATGTCTCCTCTTTTTAAAGAGGAAACATCTATTACAATTGATTACATTATAGAAATCCTATTTTTAACCCAATCTGATCTTCTATACTAGAATAGGACCTTTATGTTCTTCCATATAAAAATGTTGTTACAATGGTTACGATGGTACTGGCTTCAAGGTGTAGTTTTTACGGCCAATGTAACAACTTCCTTACTTATATTTTCCTGTTGCCGTCGTGCCTGAAATACTGCTTCAAAATTGAAAATCATGGGTTGTTTCAGCAACGGGATTTGCGTACTATCCTGACTGTTTCAGCAATGCGGTCTTCAGATAGCCATGATGGATTAACTTTAGTCTTCAAACAGTTTCAACAACGCGGTTCAAACATTCATGATGAATTAACTGCAGTCTTTAAACTATTTCAGAAACTATATATTTTTGATTAATGGTTAAATATGAAAGTAATGTAAAATTGCATGTAAAACAAGTTAAACATATAGTAAAGAGAATAATGTTATATACCTTTGGAAGAATGGATGAAAGTGATAGTATAGGCTTTAAATATGGACTGGAAAAGAGTGGAATGATAGCAAAATGTATGGTCAAAAAGGTACATTATAGAGTCCTAACAGTTTGAAGCAATGATTTTCGAGGCTTCAACATAACCCAGATAGGGGTTGTTTTGATAAGAAAACGCTTGAGGATTATGTTGACCAAAACTTGGGTACGCTACATGTTGAAGTGAAGGTTGTGGAATTTGCGCTTGTGGTTTCCAAGGGGTTTGTCCACCAATATTATAACCCAAAATAGGATATCTTGGATTCGGTTGTGGATAGGTATAACCTGTTGTGGCTACAAAATCCCATAATATGATAATCTAGCTTGTGAATAAATAATTTTGGATACAGTGTATAAATTTTCTGAATAATGATTAATTATCCACCGAGACTATCCTGATCACATATCAATTCGAATTCATATGCAACACATAATCTCTTCCACTCAGATCATCACACATGCGGAATTAAAACAAGTGATAGCACATCAAATCATCATACACATTAACACAGTATGTATGGGGAAAGCCTATAGCTGAAAACCCCACAGCTATTGTGTATATTATAATGGAGAAATCATGTAACAAACTCAGTACAATACTCCTCACAAGTACTCAGTACTTTCTCATAAAGTTACACACAAACTAGCTCAGTTTTGAACAGGTTACTGGTTCAAAACTCACCACTAATTTCCTTGCCTCTATTGCGCAATCATGGCCTGTCTAAATAGAGATCCAAGGTTCGAATCTCCTTGGCTTGACAACGCAATCATCATGGGCAATTCCTCCAAGTGTGGTGCAAATCTCATGCACAACTGATGTCGCCACTGATAGCTAACTCCACCCTTTCATCTACCTCTTTCACCGGTCTCCACTGAACTGATCATGCACTGTAGTGAACTGATGTGTTCTTGAGTTGAATAATGAGTTACTAATTAATGAATTAAATAATATTTAATTCACTCCACTCTTTACTAGTTGATTAGCTAGTTAAACTAATCTCAACTAGTTCAACTAAGTTAAACCGAACACAACTCCACCAACTGTCTCATCAACTCCACCAAACTTCTACCACTGAAGTCCTAACTAAATTCAACCATGCATGAGCTCACCAAACCCCTAGGAATAGCGTAATTCCTCTGTCAGATGCATGAGCCACTTCTGTAGCTCGAACTGAAGTGCTCCAAGAGAGTAAACTGAAGTTTAGAGTCCAAATATTATTAAGGGAAAATAATATTTGACTTCCCTATTTTTAGGATAGGCAGTCTAAAAATAGACTTCGACCTATAGGTCCAAAAATAGAGGTCCATCTATTTTTACCAACATGACCAATACTCCAAGAATAACATACTGCAACCCCTGGACCATGCTCCATATGTCTAAAAATAGACATAGTCTAAAAATAGACTTTTGCGCCAGAATTTGCCTGCGGGCCCACTTAGTGAAGGCGACTTCATTTCACTAAGCTCCATCATCTTGCTGCATTTTCAACACTCCCTCTCAGCAAGATATGGATTATCTGCAACCCCTATCCTGCCTCCGTGGAATTCGAACTTGCTCCTGGTGAGCGCCTTCGTCAGGATGTCGGCATCCTGATCCTCCGTGGGAACATATGAAAGCATCATGATTCTCCGCTGAACACAATCTCTGATATGATGGTACCTGATGTCGATGTGTTTGGATCTATCATGAAATAATGGATTAGCCGAGAGTTTAATGCAACTCTGGTTATCACAGTAGATCACTGTAGACTCCAAATGCAACCTGAACAATCCAACGAGGATCTTCCTCATCCAAATAGCCTCGCATGCAGCCAAGCTTGCTGCCATGTACTCGGCCTCTGCTGAACTGAGTGCCACGGATCTCTACTTCCTGCTGTACCAGGAAACTGCTGTCGACCCAATGTTGAAAACTCCTCCAGATGTGCTCTTCCGGTCCGTTGGGCTCCTTGCCCAATCTGCATCAGTGAAGCCAGAAAGCTTCGCTCCATCCTCCTGTCTGTACCATAGACCATATCTCGATGTGCCACTAAGATAACGCAATACATGCTTGCCTGCCTTCCAGAAGAGCTTGGTAGGCTTAACCATAGCTTGCGAAAGCTGGTTAACAGCATAGCATATATCGGGTCGTGTATTGACCATATACATAAGCGACCCCACCAACTGTCGATAGACAGTGGCATCCACTACCTCCGCTGAAGTAGCATCCTCCTTCCTCCAACCACCAGGAAGAGGAGTGTCAACAGGCTTGCAGCCTTGCATGTTGAACCTCTCCAGAATCTCCCGGGCATACTTGCCCCGAGAAACAAACAGTCCTCCGCTGCGCTGCCAAATCTCCAATCCCAGGAAATAATGAAGGATGCCCAAGTCCTTCATCTCAAACTCTTGTGCAAGATCCTCCTTGCATGAAAGTATCAACTGCTCATCGCCAGTCAAAATCAGATCATCTACATACAGTACGATGATCAACAGCTTCCCCTCCACCACAATCTGGTACAGGTTTAGATCCGCCTCACTCTTGGAGAATCCAAGCCCGGTGAAGTAGCTGTCTATCCGAGTGTACCAAGCACGAGGTGCTTGCTTCAGCCCGTACAGTGCCCTCTTGAGTCGGCACACATGCGACTCACTGCTGAAGATCTCAAAACCTTCAGGCTGCTCTATGTACACCTCTTCCTCAATAACTCCATTGAGGAACGCAGTCTTCACATCCATCTGATGAATGTGCCACCCCATCTGCGCTGAGAGAGCAAGGATCGTCCGTATGGAAGAGTACCTTGCGACATGTGCAAAGGTCTCCTCATAATCGATCCCCTCGATCTGTGAAAAGCCACGGGCGACAAATCTCGCCTTGTACTTCTCCACACTCCCGTCAGCCGCCTGCTTCACTTTGTAGATCCATCGCGAACCCACCACTGATTTTCCCTCCGGTCTTGGGACAATCTCCCATGCACTGTTCCTGACGATCGAATCATATTCTTCGATCATGGCATCAACCCATGCGGGTTCCTCCACAGCTTCCTCAAAAGAGGATGGCTCTGTCATGACACATTGACTCACAAGAGCCATGTATCCAGTGTACCGATCCGGTGACTGTCTCTGTCTGCGCTGTGCTGTAGGTGGTCCTACAACCTTCTCTGCATCTCGAGCCAGTCGCTCAGCTTCTGTAGTGCGCATGCTCCCTCTGATGGTTGGCGCTGCATGGGTGGTTTCTTCCACCTCCCGAACTTCCTCTTGTGGCTGATCCACATCCGGAAGCTCCTCCTTAGGAACTAACAGCTCCTCATCTGCATGCAAGTGTAGCTCCCTCTCAAGCGAACACTGCATGGCTTTCTCCTCCCGAAATTTTATATCCCGTCGCACAACAGTCTTGCGACTGTCTGACAAATACACCCGATAGTTGTGAGGTGTATCAGTGTACCCCACAAATATTCCAACCTCAGCGGTTGGATCCAGCTTCCTTCTTGCATCCTTCGTCACATGCATGTAGATAGGAGAGCCAAAGATCCGCAAATGGGAAATGTCAGGCCTCTTGCCAGAATAAGCCTCCTCCGGTGTACTCATGCCAAGAACCTTGTGAGGACAACGGTTCTGCACATACACTGCTGTATTGCATGCCTCAGCCCACAAGTGAAGGGGTAGGCCCCGATCATGCAACATCGCCCGTGCAGCACCCACGATCGTTCTGTTCTTCCGCACAGCCACCCCGTTCTGCTGTGGGTTATGGGGTGCGATGAGCTCTCTCCGAATCCCTTCTGCACTGCAGAACTCCTTGAATTCAGCCGAGATGAATTCACCACCATTGTCACTCCTTAGAGCAATCACCTTCTTCCCCGACTCCTTCTCGACCAGTGCCTTAAACTCACAGAACTTCGCGAATGTATCGCTCTTCTTCTGCATGAAGAAGATCCAGCACTTTCGAGAGAAATCATCAACAAAGATCACATACTACCTGTGCTTTGCTGTCGAAGCAACTGAGAAAGGACCACACACGTCTGTGTGAACTCTCTCAAGGATCGTCGTGGCGCGACTATCCTTCTCGTGAAAGGTGGCTTTCACATACTTCCTAAAGTACACCCCTTGCACTGATCTGACTGCGCAAGAGTGCCCTTAGGAAGCCCAGTAGAAATCTGCTGCAGAATCTTCAAAGCTCCATGGTGAAGGTGGCCCAATCTCCTGTGCCACAGTTCGCCCTCATCATCCCGGCTCACCACTTCTCTCGCCTTGCATGCCATAGCTGCGCAGTCATCTACCTGCAACTGATAAAGGTTCTGAGTTCGAACCCCTATCTTCCGGGTCTCTCCAGTAGTCTTACTGCGCAGGAAAGCTTTTCCTTCGCTGAAGACCACATCATAACCCTTATCCTCCAACATCGCTACTGAAATCAGGTTCTTCTTCAATCCAGGCACATGCATGACATCCTTTAAGACAAAGGGTTTACCAGAATCCCTCTGAAAGGATACGGTACCGATACCAGTCGCACTGTATCTACCGTCATCGCCCATCTCGATGTGCATACCCAAATCCTTGTCCTCCAGATCTGAGAACAACTCACGATCTCCCGTCATATGAAATGACGCACCGCTGTCCAAGAACCACACCGATCCCATCACACTTGAAACCAAGCATGCAATCAGTGAAAAGTCAAGCTCGAACCGTGAAGCCAAAGCTTCTCCATCTGCAGATCTTCCCGCTTGCTTGTTCTTCTTCTTCTTTGGACAATTGGTAGCATAATGTCCGTGATCATGGTAGTGAAAACACTTCACTTTCGCCATATCCTGCTTCTTGCCCTTAGCACCAGAATGAGAGGTTTTCTTACCCTTCCTCTTCTTTGCTTTGGACACCAAAGCGCAATTTTCTTCATCAACTCCCTTTGATGAAGATCCATCCCGAGTAGTCCTCCTTATCTCCTCCTGCATGAGATCTGTCCAAAGGCGCTCCCATCCTGGAAACTTCTCCCGACCATTGACACTATCTTGATATGAGTGCCAAGCCTTCGGAAGACCAAGGAGATCCAGGTCAACCATGTCCTCATCTTCGACAGTCACCCCCACACTTCCCAGCTCATCTCTGCATTGAGTGAACTTCGTGAGGTATTTGGCGATACTGTCGCCTTTCTCCATCTTGATGTTCCTGAGCTTATCTTTGAGCGCCAGCTTCCTTTGGTCGCTCTTACTTTGGAATAGATTCGTCAAAGCTTTCCACATTAAATATGGAGAAGCCTTTCCATGCAGGCTGGATACAATATGATCCTTGACGCCCTCCAACAGGATCCTTCGACATTTCGCCATCTTCTTTTGCCATGCTTCGACTTCAGCAGGATCAGTGGGCCTTTGGACATCCATATCCACGAACTCCTTCAGTCCATTATCTTCTAATACTGCCTCCATGTGATCCTTCCATGCAACATAATTTGAACTGCCTTCAAGAGCATATTCGAGTCGCAAACCGTTGAAAGACATTTTCAACTCCGGCACCAAGAAAACAAAACTGTTGCAAAATTCGAATTCCAAGCTCAAAGCTCAACCGCTCTTGATCTGTGAGAACAAATTATTTCTAGCACAGAGATCGACTGCAGGGGCATTTATTGGATATATCACCTTTCAAAGGAAAGGATGGATCCAGAGGCTACCTGGCCCGCATGCAGACTCTGTCTACCGAAATAAGTTTGTAATCACTGTGATGATCAATCTCTGCTTCAATAGCTCCGAAACCATGTAGAAATTTGTTGAATAATGATTAATTATCCACTGAGACTATCCTGATCACATACAATTCGAATTTATATGCAACACATAATCTCTTCCACTTAGATCATCACACATGCGGAAATAAAACAAGCGATAGCACATCAATTCATCATACACATTAACACAGTATGTATGGGGAAAGCTTATAGCTGAAAACCCCACAGCTATTTTGTATATTATAATGGAGAAATCATGTAACAAAATCAGTACAATACTCCTCACAAGTACTCGGTACTTTCTCATGAAGTTACACACAAACTAGCTTGGTTTTGAACAGGTTACTGGTTCAAAACTCACCACTAATTGCCTTGCCTCTGTTGCGCAATCATGGCCTGTCTATATAGAGATCCAAGGTTCGAATCTCCTTGGATTGACAGCGCAATCATCATGGGAAATTCCTCCAAGTGTGGTGCAAATCTCATGCACAACTGATGTCGCCACTGATAGCTAACTCCACCCTTTCATCTACCTCTTTCACTGGTCTCCACTGAACTGTTCATGCACTGTAGTGAAACGATGTGTTCTTGAGTTGAATAATGAGTTACTAATTAATGAATTAAATAATATTTAATTCACTCCACTCATAACTAATTGATTAGCTAGTTAAACTAATCTCAACTAGTTCAACTAAAATAAACAGAACACAACTCCACTAGCTGTCTCATTAACTCCACCAAACCTCTGCCACTGAAGTCCTAACTGAAGTCAACCATGCATGATGCCATCAAACCCTTGGGAATAGCGTAATTCCTCTGTCAGATGCATGAGCCACTTCCAAGGCTCGAACTGAAGTGCTCCAAGAGAGTAAACTGAAGTTTATAGTCCAAATATTATTAAGGGTAAATAATATTTGACTTCCCTATTTTTAGGATAGGTAGTCTAAATATAGACTTCGACCTATAGGTCAAAAAATAGAGGTGCATCTATTTTTACCAACATGACCAATACTCCAAGAATAACATACTGCAATCCCTGGACCATGCTCCATATGTCTAAAAATAGACTTTGCGCCAGAATTTGCCTGCGGGCCCACTTAGTGAAGGCGACTTCATTTCACTAAGCTCCATCATCTTGCTACATTTTCAACATACAGGTGGTTGTTGCAAATGAGTAAAAGGATTTAGAGTCTGAGGGCCTAATACTTGAGGGTATTGGGTTGAAGGACCCATTTGAAATGATTGAGGTACAACAGTTTGAGTCTGTAACAGGGATAAGGATGTATTAACAAGTGGATTAGATGTGGGTGCAACAGGTTGAACCGGTTGATACGATTATAAAACCGTTTGTGGGTCGATGGGTAGAGTGAGCTACCACTGACAAACATTCATTCCAACATTAGGATGACCAAATAACGACGGAGTACTGTCAAAATTGGTGACCATAGGTTTCCCCCCAGCATGAGGAGTGTAATAAAATTATTCTCCAAATTCAGGGATTCTAGTTGAAATTGTACTGGATGGAATATACCCAGATGGACCAACTTGATATTGCCCTGATGATGTATATAAAGGATCAATTCATTCATTACTCACTATAGATTTACCAGTTAGAATACCAGATGATGACATTGGTGAATTCCATGGGTTTGAGGATGCACTAGAGAAGGTTCCACATAAATATTGGTAACCAGGTGGGATGGAAGGGCCACCATATAGATTTGAATCTGGTGAAGTTGTGAACATCGACAGGGTAGCAAGAGCAGGTGTTATCGTAACTAGAGTAGATGATCCAACCAAAGAATTTGGCTAAGGCATGTTTCTTCAAACAAATGTATACCCTATTATATCTACAGGAACTCGAATAGACATGGGATAAACAAAAGCAGAGGAAGGTGATTGATGAAAATACTCGTACAAGTAAAGCTCCGCCCAAAAATGATTTGGAGTTAAAGATATTTTGTCTTGTGGTATTTCTTCAATCGAAATTAAACCAGGTGGAAGGATTTCATCGTCAGGCCCAAAGTATATTTCAAGAGATTTGCTGCGCGATATGGGAGACTCAATGGCTATAATAGATTGTGGGGCGACCGATACAAGAAAAAATTTCGGTCGTTTGACTTCGAGATTCAGATGTTCTAGCAAAAAAGTGACTGGATCTGTATCAACTTCCAATTGAACAGTGTTAGGTTCGAGAGGTATGGTCTCACTGATTGGAATGGATCGTGAACATGGGTAGTTGTGAGGACTCCGTCTCGACAACCATAGAGGAACCAATATTTGTAGAAATAACTTGTGCCGACTCTAGTATATGTGAGGATGAGGTACTAATGGTACTAGTTTCGGTAGAGCGATGTCACCTTCGCCGACCAGAAATGGATTCCAGTGGTAAAGGTGGTTTCAATGCTATTCTACGCGAAGAATAGGGAAAGGGATGTTCTTCTTCCACGATGAATGATTTATTTTATGATAAAAAAAACAAAAAAAAATGGTAATTCTAGGCAAAACGTTTACCAAGTAATTGTGAACTTCAAAATACCTCCTAGCAAATGAAGAAGTACGGGCAAGAAATCTCCCTAAATGTTGTGTTCGGTGTATCACAAGTTACAAGGTGGCTAACTCGATTCACTATAGATGGATAGCAACCTAAATTTGTCCTCCCAAATATACCCGAAGGTACGTGGAGGCCCAAGTCCGTATTAGCATTGTCTAATGCGAAACCGCACAATGACAGCACCCCCTTATACTTTTCATACTAGAACACCACCCTATATACCTAAAGGTACATGGACGAGCTTCGATATACTTATGTACGTGGAGTGAGGTATCACACTCAGAATGTATCGTAGCCAAGTTAACGATAGCTGCTATGTTTAACGACGCCAGAACAAATCTCTAACCTAGACCTTCTAAATGTTATCGTTATGGTTCCAATGCTTTCTTAGGTAAATTGATGTAAATTTTAAGTTGATATTATTTAGAAATTTGTCTTTGAGGTTCACCACGTGATGTGATGGAAATTCCTAAAAATGTAAACTAAAATTATAAGAAAACTTTTCAATCTTAGCTTTTTCAATGAAAATCCTAGCTACTAAGGGAAAGAGCAATCAGTTTTAGAAAAAACAACAAAGAGCACAAACTAAAATGCAACTTTCCTAACTTGTTCCTATGCAACACACACAATTTACTATATGTGAATGCATGTTTTTCTTTTCATCTCCTTTAATTTGAATGCAAGAAAGGAAACTATATGCATCAAATCAAATAAAACAAATGTTTTCTTCTTTGAGAAACGAGGAATTTAACAACAATTACTCTTTTAGGAAAAATTAAGAATGGAACTACAATTTTTCCTACATGAAACGAAGAATGAAACGACAAATTCCTTTACAAAATTAAATGGATCTAATGCAGAAATAAAATACTTTGAATTTGATTTCCCAATGATAAAGAAAAACACTAAAGATACATTGAACAAAATTACTTTTCATAGGAGGAAGAATCAGGTAAGTGCACTGGTCTCTAAGAGGTATCAGAGAGTTGAGAATAAAGTAAAAAAATGGATGAGAATGATAGCAATGAAAATTTTGAATTGAATTTGGTTGGCTAAGGGGGAAATGCAGGCTCTAAGGGGAGACAGTGTGTTGCAGTGCACCCTTTAGTGGGAGACAGTGCACTGCAGTGCACTGTGTCTTGACCAACAGTGCATTGGGCACAACAGTGATTGAAAATGAAAGGTACAGAACACTTCTAATGCAATTCTTTCATTAAAAAGTATAATAACTGAAAGTATATGCTACTGATGAGGATTAGCAGAGGAAAAAACACCAGGAATGATAGGAAACTCCCCAGTGGAGTCCTCAATTTGTTATGCAGAATTGTGATCTACGGATAAATCAAATTCCCTAAGTGTGGTGCTAGGCACTTAGAACAATATATGAAATACTTTGCTATCAATTTATCTAAAATAAGAAGATACACAAAATGATAGAATAACCTACTTTTGATCCAAGCGCTTCTTCTTCTCCTTTTGTCGTTTTTTTCGTCACGCTCAATCTAACTTCGATTGTCAGATCAATTCCTGCAAATGAAAACAAATAATAGAAAAAAACATGCATATATAGATGTCTACTTACCTTAATCACTCAAATTGATTATATTTGAAAAAAATATATCATTCAAGGATCCATTGCATGAGAAATAGAAACATAAAGAGATACATATATGGGAAATTGAACAACGATCTTTATTAAAGAGTAGAAGGGGGAGGTTACAACCAATGATCTATTTGATGCCACCAGCTCCAGCTTCATCCCAGCCTCTTCACATCAAACATCACACCAGCAACATATCAGTACTTTCACTATCTCAAATGACAATCCAACAACATTTCTTTACCAAAATTCTTCCTTCCCTAGCACTAGGATCTGTGCTTAATTTACAGGGAAACTAATGGTATTTTCTCAATGAATGACTTTCTAAGAATAGGAAATACATGCTCCCAAGTTTAGATGTGTTATGTGGACACATGGATTCGAATTTTGACACATATGGACTCTTCTAGAAGGCATTGGCCATGTGGAGATTCTCGAAACAATGAGAATTACACTCCCAGGTGACCAACACACTCTTGAATGTCGAGAAGTGCATTGCAATGCACCCTTGAATGGAGGATGCTACATATGCAACGCAGTTAGTCCCTTTAGAGGCAGCATTGGTGAGTTCATAAGTGATATAACATATAATTCAAACCTTGTAAATCTCACAATAGAAGCCATGAATGAATTTTTATTCTCTTAGGGCATATAGCAACTGAATCTAAGGGGATGATAGACCCTATTTCATTGGTTCTGGGGATGATTTCTAGATTAACCAGGTCATCGGGGATGATGGAGATGAGTTATATAACACTGCCCCTATGTGCACCATAGATGTTATTCTTAGAACGAGGCAACTTGATGAAGATGAACTCATCGATCATGCCATTCAAAACCAGACCTCCACTAACATTCCTCTCGAAAACTTAGTCAAATAGTCTGAAAGCCAACCTTGGATGGAAGCACACTTAGTTGAGCCAACCTCTAAAACCACCAAGGTTATCGATTTTGGCCCATCCATATCTCTAAAAATCAACCCAAACCTCTCGAATGAGGAATAGAAGCAGTTATGTCAGCTTTTGAAAGAGAATCTAGATGCATTTGATTGGGATTACAAGGACAAGAAATGGGTGCATCCTTCAGTATGTAGACATCATATTTACATCAAAGAAGGATGTAAGCCTGTGAGATAACCCCAAAGAAGGATGAACTCGGCCCTAAAGTACATAGTCAAATAAGAGTTGTAGAAATTATTGGATGCAGGATTCATATATCCTATATCCAGCAGTGAGTGGGTATCCCCTCTTGTACTAGTCCCAAAGAATAATGGGAAGTAGCGAATTTTTGTTGATTATCGAGAACTTAACATAGCCACCAAGAAAGACCATTTTCCTTTTCCCTTTATAGACCATGTCCTAGATGGCCTTGAAGGGAAGAAGTTATTTTTCTTCTTAGATGGGTTCAGTGGGTACAATCACATTCAAATCAGCCCTAAAGACCAGGATAAGACTAATTTCACCTACCCTTAGGGTACCTTCCCTTATCAAGTCCTACCCTTTGGGTTGTGCAATGCCCCAGCCACCTTCCAAAGAGTTGTCTTGAACATTTTTTCCAAGTTAGTCCATGACTCTATTGATATCTACATGGATGATTTCACACCATATGGGGATGACTTACAGGAAGCTCTCTCTAATTTGGGTAAAGTATTAATAATTTGCATTGAGATACATCTCTCCCTGAGCCCAGAAAAGTGTGAATTCCTGAAGAAAATAGTAGTTGTGTTAGGGCACTTCATCTCCCAAGCAGGAATACAGGTAGACCCAAACAAAATCACTATCATCAAAAGGGTACCTGCTCCTCAAAAGCAGAATGATGGCAGGAGTTTCTTAGGCTTAGCTGGTTATTATAGAAGGTTCATCAAATATTTCAGCAAGATGGCTTCACCATTATTTGGGTTATTGGCCAAATATTCCAAGTTTATTTGGTCTGGTCCTTATCCAGAGGCTTTTGAGCTCATCAAGGAAAAGTTGACTATTGCCCCATTCTCCAAGTCCAAATTGGAATCTTCCTTTCCACATCCACACTGATGCATCCGATAAAGCTGTAGGAACAGCATTAGGACAATTAGAGGAAAAAATCCCTTATGTCATCTATTTCATCAGCAATAACTTGTCTAAGGCCGAGCTGAATTATATTGTTGCTGAGAAGGAAATGTTAGGCATTGTCCATGCTTTGAACAAATTCAGACATTATGTAACTAGATATCATACCTTTTTCACACTAACCATGCAACCATCAACTATTTAATGAACAAACCGGATGTTAATGCTAGGATAGTTAGATGTTTGTTGCTTTTACAACAATTTGATTTGACTATTGTTGATAAACTTGGAAAGGAGAATGTTGTTACAGATTTTTTGTCCAGGTTGGTTCTCCGTGCAGGTGAAGAAGGAATGATGGATGACCAGCTGCCAGATGGGTATCTCTTTGCTATATTGGCACTCTCACCGTGGTTTATTGATATAGCCAACTAATTTGTTGCTAAGAAACTCCCTAATAATCTTTCATTCGGGGAGAAGAGAAGAATCACCAAAAAAAGCACCCCCTTCACATTGATTGGGGGAAATATTTTCAAGCTAGGCCCTTATCAAATCCTTAAGCGATGTGTGAGGGAGGAAGAATTTTTTATATCCTCTCTGCATTTCATGACAATCCATGTGGAGGGCACTTTTCTGCAAAGATAAATGCTTACAAAGTTTTGCAGGTAGGATACTACTGGCGTACCCTTCACCAAAATTCTAGAAGATACATTAGTAGGTGTGACCAGTGCCAAAGGATGGGGAAACCCACACAAAGGGATGAGATTCCTTTACACCCTCAGGTGGCTCTTCAGCCATTTGAAAAGTGGGGCATGGACTTTGTTGGAAAAATTGATCCACCATTCAGACAAAAGAAGTATATCATAGTTTTCCTTGATTACCTGACAAAGTGGGTTGTAACAAAAACAGTGAATGTAGAAACTAAGGATAAAGTAGCATAATTTTTTAGGGAGAATGTGTTTTACATGTTTGGGTACCCAAAATAAATATTTACTGATCAGGGAGCACAATTCACTTCTAACCTCATTGGAAATATTTTGAGGAAGCACAAGATTAAGCATAGAACTTCTACTGCCTATCATCCTAAGGTGAATGGCTAAGTAGAAGTAACTGACAGAGCTTTAGAGAGCATCCTCACCAAGGTTGTGAGCAGAACCAGAAAATATTGGGCAGACAGATTGGTAGAAGCTACCTGGGCCTACAACACTACTTGGAAGACAACAACAAGATTCACTCCCTATGAACTAGTTTATGGTAAGAAAGCTCTACTTTCAGTTGAGTTTGAATTCAATACTTTAAGAATGGCAACTGAATTAAATATAGATCTATAAAATTCCCAAAAAGAGAGGTTGTTGCAACTAAATAGATTGATGAGTTCAGAATGCAATCACTTCTTCACACAAAGGTAGTTCAGTTGCAAAGGAAGGTATGGCATGACAAGAACATTAAGGAGAAGGCCTTCCAAGAAGGAGATTGGGCATTGTTTTATGATTCAAGGTTTATATACTTTAAGGGAAAATTGATGTCAAGATGGTTGGGACCATACACAGTGGAATTTTTTTTTGAAAATGGCACAGTTCAAATCAGGACCATAGATGAGGAATGAATCCCCTTGCTTTTCAATGGTCACGGAATTAAAATTTACAAGAAGCACTTATCTAGGGTAGAGTTCATAAATTCAATAAGCAGAGAGGTGTATGTAATGGGAAACTCCATAGTTTCGAGCACCTCCTAATAAAATAAAATAAAATTAAAAGAAAAAAAAAAAGAATAAAGATCCATCAGTGAAAACCTCTCTGAGACGCTCAAGGCAAGATTGTGCGTTGAAAACCTCGATGGAGGAGGCCCACTTACTTTCAAAAAAAAATAAAAAGAGAAATAAATCTGCATCTTTGTGTTTTCTGTGTTTGTTGTTTTGCCGGTTATTAATGGTTTCTGGAAACACAGGGAAGCAGTCATCCTGTTCTCTCCCCTTCTATTTTACCATCCATCCCATCATTCACTCCATTAATTTCCATAACTCCTTCCATCACCTCCATACACCACATTACTACATTCCTGAGCACAATGTAGGAAAATAAAGCAAGCCACAAACTCCTACAAACATCAGGAAGTTCCTTCAAAAACAAAGTTACTCATGGACTGCAAAGAAAATAAAAAGGGAAGCTACATAACAGACTCCATGAGAACAAGAATGCCACCCATGGTATCTCAAGAACGCCACACAACATCTATAGCAGGAAGAAGTAGCAAGAAAATATCAGCAGCTCACTCAGAGAACTGCTCATTTAGCAAGTTTCTCACTTAGAAAACAGGAAAGTAGGGAATAACACAACATCTAAAAATCTCGTCTCCTCAAACCAGCTCCTGCAAACACCTTGACAACAACAGGTAAGCTCAGGTATAGCCTTTCACCCCTCACTGTGCATTCATAATAGCCAGAAATAATTAAATGGAAAGATTTTGAATTTAGAAGGCAGAAAAAGTGTCCAGTTAGCTTGGCCACCATCATGATGTATGACTGGGGAGAACTACAAGTTCACGCCATCTGGGTATGAAAAAAAAAGAAATAAAATTGAATCAATTGAAGTAGAGGAGAATGAGAGTATGAAACATGCACTCCATCATGAATTAATAGAGAGAAGGAAACAATGGTCTCTAACTGAAATTGGAGTTGAGCCCGAGTTACATAAGCGCTCCAAAATTAGTTGCGTAATCTAATAAAAAGAGATATCATCTAATCCAAACTAGTGAATTGAGAATTTTTTTGGGAAGAGACCAAAGGGAGCCTGCAACACAACAGTACCGAGTTTGGGCTACGTATTTGAACAACGTGCAACATTTGTAGCATAACAACATCACCAATAGAAGGGCTAGCTTTCGAAGTATACCACATATCGGACACAGTAGCAAGGTACCAACGGAAGCTTTTATAGCAACCCAAACAAGGAATAATTCTACTCCTAGCCTTAGAGATGAAGGGAAAGAAGAGCCATAAGAAGAACTAGAAGAAGAAGAATCAGAAGAAGAGCAAGAAGAACAACAAAAGAAGAAGAACCAGAATAAGAAGAGGAAGAGATAGAGGGCCAAGGAGAAATGGAAGAAATGGAAATGGAGACAAAATTCATAAAGGTAGTAGAAAGTGAGCAACAAGAAGACTCACAACACCACCCAACATCCTCTGAAAACCAAGAGGAAGTTTCCACCTTAACTTCTTTGAGTATAGAGAGAAAAGGCAGAACTCTATGTATTTCAGAACTAAAAATACTCAGAGGGTAAGTTAGAAAGAGACAGAAACTCCTCCCAAGAACCCCATAATCATTGAAGAATCACCAAGGGAGGAGGAAAGAATCAGAGAGAAATTTTTGAAGGAGCGGCTACAGATGACACAAGCAGATAATATAGCACTAAAGGAGAAATTGCAGCAAAAAGGGCAACAAGTAGCCACCATGCCAGAATTGTGCATAGAAGCCCTTTAGCACAAATTCCCTGCTTACTCATATGTTGTGTGTCAAGGAGAAACGGCTAATATTTGAAATCAAAACTCTAGCCTCCCATGGATCCCTACATTTCCAATATTGTAGGAAATTCATGGATTTCTACAATCAAGCTAACATGGCTGATCAAGCAAATATGGCATATTTTTATGTGCATAACCTTGTGTTGACAAATATGGATACTTGGGACCCCAATTCTACAATGGGGGATATGCAGTTGATGACTCTAGTATCTTGGATGATGAATGAGGACACTAGAGAAAAACATATATGGAGGGTCATGAGAAGAATAAATAGAGAACACTTACATATCATACCAGAATTTTTCAACCCAAGAGGGGTCATCCTTAATCATTGAGAGATTTAAAAGGACCCAGCACTAGTTGAAAGCTACCTCCAGACTGAAACACAGGTAATAGGCCACTTTGATGATGTTTCTAGGAAGATAGAAGATGAGTGCATTATTTCCAGCCAGAGGAGATGGAACAGCCTCCCTCACAGCCTCAAGAATAGGGAGTACCATACTCCACAAATACTGAGGGGTGACTTGGAAAAAGTACCATTATACAAGAGGGCCATGCAAGCCAAGGAGATCCAATGGTTTTGTCTCACACTTAGTCCACCTTTGCTGCTGGAGCTGAATGATGAAAGGGACATAGATGCACACGATAGAGAATGGGAGAATGAAAAAATGAGTAATGGGTTTTACACCCCTAAGGGGGCTCCCACACTTCTTCCTCAGGAAGTCAGGGGGGATGTCAAAGCCTTGAAAAATGCAGGAGGAGGATTAGTTGCTAAGAGGATGAGAAACCATTCATTAGGGGGGTGATGATGAGCTCCATCATTAGACACATTTGGAAGGGTTAATGGTCACCTTTTTTCCTTCTTAAATCTATTTTTCTTGCATTTTTGTTTTTATTTGGTTTTATGATGCTATTATAGGTGGTGATTAAGACTAACATATTCAGAGTGCCTAATATGAGGTTGAGTGCAGAAAATAATGAGTAATTGGCATTATTTTTGAAGATTTTATCATAAATAATTGAAGGAGACAGCAAGGATAAATTATAGGAGGATTTTCCACCCTCCTTAACTCTTGAAGGCAGCCAAAGGATCCCCAAGGATTCTCTCCAACAATTCGAATTTTGGAGGCATCCAAGCAAATCAAAGACCATAGTGCACTCAATATATGTTTACTTGGATTCAATTAGACTCAATCACTATTTTCAAGGGAGCTATTGGTCATTACCCTGTAGAATAAATAGAGCAGAGCTAGAGCCAGAGCTAGGAGGGATTTGATTCTATTGGGAAATTTGCTGCAAGCTATTGAGCTTTTGATTATTGTACTCTGCGATTAAACTTTGAGAAATGTATGAGACTATTCTTTCATGAAATGATCAGACTAATTAAATTTTACTGATTTAAGTTTCAGAGATCTAGGCGTGTGGGTTAGGGCCAAATCCATGTGCCTGAGCCTCCTTTTTGTACTTGTTCTTCGCATTCTTCCATTCAGTTAGTTTTGCATCTCATAGTTTCATCGCTGCTTAGTTTTTGCTTTTGGTGTGATATTGTAGGTTCCATTTGCTTATGAGTAATAGATTAGAGTAGAAAACTCTAAAATATGTGGATCAAGACCTCCCTTCTCATCTCTGTCAATAGAGCTTGAGGAGGGTGAACCTTCCTACAAACCCAAAAATTGATTTTTTTTCACTATTATGAGATTAGAGTAGAGTTCCATTACCATTTTCATCCTTCCTTTTGTATGTATTTTCATGCATTTGTCTGTTTCTTTGTTCATAAGTTAGCAGGGTTTATTGCAAGAATTAGTGTTAAAGCCCTAGAGCAGCTCTGTGGTGCCTTCCCACTTCATTTTCCATCTCTGTCTTCACAACTTGAGCACTGCTGTTATGCCCTCCTTTTCCTCTTTTTTGTAGCCTTTGCCCTTCTCATTCCCAAAAACACTTACAAATGCATTATAATTCGACCTCTGCCCTTTCTCCTCGAAACTCCCGCTACCGTACTTCTATTTATCACAAAGCGTAAATCCTTGTTCCACTTGGCCTTCATTAATACTTACCACTCCCAACCACTGATTGTGACATTACTGTAGCTCTCTGCCATGTCATCCCTATCACAAATCGCTTTTTGCAGTTTCTATCCCCATTGCATATCGCATTTTGCAGTTTCTATCCCCATCACATTTCGCATTGCACATTTCGCTCCCGCTCTCAAACAACACTTCCGCTACTCCTCCAGCTTTGCGATATTGCGAATTCTAATATCGCATATCACATATTGCACTTTCGTCCTCCCAATGCAATTCCACCATAGCACTTTTCAAATACTCCCACTGCAAAGCATTTTTGCGATATTAAAAGTTTTAATAAAGTTTTAAACCCATTTTTCACTCCCCTATGCATTTTTTCATGTGGTTAAGCCCTCCATTAGCACCTTTACCCCTTTCTTCTCAAAACTGAAAGCAACACCTCTTCAAATTAGAATTATGTTATAAATGGCTTCATAGATAGGAGCATGATAGATAGAGTAGGGTGTGTTTCGCCGATTGGCCAAGTTAAGTGAAATTTAAATTATTTTACCTTCTCCCATTTCATTTCTGAAAATTAAATTATTTTAATTTTTGTCATTTCCTTTCTGCAAATTAAATTAGTTTCATTTCTGCCATTTCCTTTCTGCAAATTAAATTAGTTTCATTTCCGTCATTTCATTTCTGCAAATTGAATTAGTTTCATTTCCATCATTTATTTTCTGCAAATTAAATTAGTTTCATTTCTGTCATTTCCTTTTTGCAAATTAAATTAGTTTCATTTCCTTCATTTCATTTCTTCAATTTAATTTAGTTTCCTTTCTTTCATTTCCTTCCAGCAATTTACTTTCCAGTTCTTATCATTGTTTAAGAAATAGCACCCTTTCGTAAAGCAAAAGAGGATGACATGAGAAAAAATCATATGTTGTGTATATAGCACTGTCACCTTCAAGTTTGTATGAACCTCGGGTTGAGAAAGTAAAGTAGGGTAGCCCCTAGGAGTTGTAGCACTCTTGGTGCAATAATAGGTCTCACCAGCGATGTCCACATGATGTGAAATTTGCTTCTTTGAAGGAGCAAGAGGATATGTCTTCAATTTATGTTTCTTGCATGATGTGTTTTTCAGATTGATGGTTGTGTTTGTGACAAGATGTCAAAAAACATTGTAGCCATTGTAGACCATTTTATGTGTTGACCCCAAGAAGAGAAGGATATGGTGAATGCATTCTTCCAGATTTGAAATTTGGAACCGTGAAGGTAAAAGAATGGTCATTTATTTTATTGTTATTACTGATGTTGGAACTCATTTCTTTAGTTCACTCAAATAGGCTTAATTTGGAAAATTGGTTTCCAAGGAGAAGCTTGCATCAAATGCATGTTTGTGCAAAGGAGGAACATGATTCTCAGTGGGAAGGAAATCAGGTAGTTTTCTGAGCATTGAGGAGTCAATTTGGTACAACAAAGTGTTATATCAGTCAGTAAGTAGCCAGCAAGTGTTGGATTGGGTCAACAACAAAGGGATAACATTGGTTGAAGAGCTAAGCCATTTGCAAGACAAGGCATGTTAGTGAACCCAAGTGGTTGTCATGGTGATTTTTCCAAGTAGGATCAAGATTATATAACTTGGAAAACAGAAGAGTATTCAACTCTCATGAGATAACCAGCGTTTTTGGGTCCAAAAGCATGTCAGTGCGAAGGAGTGATCAGAATATGGATTAGGCACAAAAATTTGCCCAAAATTCAAATTGCTTAGAATTGCACCAAACCAGAATGAAAACGATTGGCTCGTCACTAGGAATCCAACACAACTCATTTCGTTGAAAACCGAGTTCAGATGAACAAGTTAATATCATGTTAACCATCGTTCATAACACGCAAATGTTTTTAAAAAAATTGCAGAATAGGTACAGGTTGATGACATGGCAAGCCAGTCAGCATGCATGGACTATTCTTCAGTTTTTTTCCCAATGGGACTGTGACAACTGTCACTGCGGGACAGTTTGGGTTTGAGAAGGTGAAATTTGCCCAATGTCCTCTAAGGTTGAATTTGGGTTCATGAATTTTTATGTGTTGGAAATTATTTTTTTTGTATTAAGGTTGGATTAATATATATATATATATATTAATCTTAATGTCCAAACCTTATAATTAAAATTCCACATATTTTAAACCATTGTCTGCATATTTTATGTTAGTCAATGTCCAGTGCAAAGGTTTTCGTTATATGTATTAAACAGTGGTATATATAATTGGCGTGAAAAATTTTATGCCACTTTCTAGGCAGAGGTCGGGGCTCAACTCCGCGACCTCCCCCAAACCATCGGCGCTTTGTGCCAATAGACCACAGAATGAGACTTAACATCTTACGACGACCAGTTATATTTGAATTCAAATGGAATCCGATGGTGGGGCTTGGAGGGGGCTAGCCCCCTCCCCATACAATCATGCTGCAAAAACCATAGGTGAGCAGAAAATTTATGTGTGGATTATGGTGATAATTGTGGATTAATTAAAAGCTAATCTGTATTTTTTTAGCGCTAAACCATATCTAATCCATGATTAATGTAAATCTGCACTTATAGCGCTAATCACACTTATCCTGTTTTTAACTACGTTTTATTTAATTAACTACAGTTTAACTCAACGCTTAATTTGGTGGAAAATTTGGCAGCGCCACTATTTTTGGCGGATTTGCTAATTTGGCAAAGTTATCTGGAGACTTTTCCAAATTTGGAGGAGGAATCTAGGGGAAAATTTAATGAACCATATCTTGAGAAATTTTCAACCAATTTTGGCTCAGGAAGAGTCATTCCTAGTAGATTGGCATGCTATGAATCCATTGGTACAAGATATAGAGGCAGAGGAGCAATTTTACGAGTGTTTTTGGCACTTTGAAGAAAATTGAAGCCTATGGCCACCAGGAGGGAAGGTCATGCCTAGATCAGTTGAAGACCAATATTGGCTCAAGAAGAGTAATTTTTAGATGATTTTTATGCTCTGAACACAATGGAACATTTTTCAAAGGTGTTGGAGAACTTCTGAAAGTGTTTTTGTCACTTTAGAGATTAAACAAGCCAAGGGCCACCAGGATGGGAGGTCAATCCTAGATCAGTTGGAAACCAATTTCAGATATTGAATAGTCAATTTTAAGGTTTTTGGGTCTTCTAAAGCCAATGGAGCAGGTTGAAAATACATTGGAGCACTACAGGTGCATGTAATCATACATTTGACTCTTAATCCCAAGAGGGCCTAGCTAGTTGAATCAGGGCCATGGAGATGTAACCCAGGAAGGGTGAACTTCGTTATCAGCCATTGTATTATGTGTATGTTGTGTGTTATTTCTCTGCATTTCATTTTTTGTGTATGAGTTTTTAACAGCTAATTAACTCATAATTTGATCATCAAATACACAAAAATCCCGTTCACAAATGGTTAACTTGAGACGATCGTAAACTCATCATTTTAATACTGATGAGGGTGCTAGCACAATAAAACTAGTTTGCCCCTATTCAAATCATTTTACATATGCTCCTATACAAGAAATTGCATAAATTTAGAAATTTAGCAGTTGTGAAGTGCATAAGCAGTCTTATGTGGAATTGGCTGAGCCTTGAAAACCTTCCTTCACATGTGAAGTATTATATGATCACTTTCATCAATGGAGCATAATTTTCAAGCAAGTATCTAAATGGAAAAACTTATGAAGGATCATTTCTGTATGGATATTTTAGGTATGGTTTATACTCCTCAATATCTGAATCCATGTGCTTGAACCAGTTATCTTCATGATTAGGTATGCTTTTGGCTCGAGAGATGGCATCCACTGAAACTGTAAAGTCTACCCCTGCTAAGGTAGTTTTGTCTCTCTTCAATGCAATGACAAAAAGTCTAGTGAGTTTCTCATGATAGCCAACCTCTTAGATCTTCTTGAAAAACTCTAAAAAATTCACAACTTCAAAAAATTTCTTGATGAAGGGAGAAGAAATAAAATTTGTGATATTTGAAGGTTCAAATATCAAAACCATGCCTCCCTTGTTATATTTTTTCTTCTCTAAAGGTGAGGTATCAGTCAAAATGATGTAACCCTAGATGATAGAAGGGAAAAACAAGAGAAAGGATTAAAGGAATAAAATGAAGAGGTTAGGAAAGGAAGATGGGAGTAGGAAAATTATGGAGATGGGTAGTGATAGGGAGCTTTAGGAAGTGAAATGGAGTGAAATGAGTGAGGGAAATGAGCTAGGAAATTTAAACACAGTCCTAGCTAGGAAAAATACCCAAATTGGTAGAATTGAGTTAGGTTTTATGTTTGTGACTTATAAATTGGGAATGAAGGGATGTGAAGGCTATGGGGGATGATTTTGGGTGTGATGGAGGGTAAAAAATCTATGGGAGAGTGTATTTACCTTGGCACATGAAGTGTGGTGACTATGAGACTAAAAAAACAAGAGAAACCCTAGAGAAGGTATTAGCTTCAATATTAGGAAAATTTGATGCAAGGGCTGAGATAAATGATAGTACTTACTTATTTTTAGTTGATAGAACCTTCCTCAAGAGAAGAAAACCTTTGGAAATGGTTGTGCTTCACCCCATAGGAAGATGCGTTTTTCAGCCAAATGCATAGCGTAGGCTTCCTGTGCACAGCGAAAATGTGCAGTGTCGACTCATGTGTGTAGAGAAGATCATCCAAATGCATAGCACATTTGTGCTATGCATAGCATCGTGCCCCTGTGTGTAGTGCCTTATATGTATGTGCAGCGAAATGATGGAAATTTCCAATGAGAGGCAAAACACCAAATTTCTTGGCAATGGGAGAGGAGAGTTCGATTGTAGGAGTATAGGTAAGTGCAAATGAAATATCCCCTTTGTCTTTTTTTCCTTTTTATAAACTTAATTGACTTATTTTGAGTGAGGATGGGCCCCACATGTCAATTTCCTAGCATGATTTGCATTTTTGAACATTATAGCTTTGGACCTTTGTAACCTTTGGAACTTTGTAGGTTTTTTGGAAACTTCAATTGCAGCTTTAGAATATTAGGAACTTATTACATATTAGAAACATAAATTACAATTTGAAACCGAATTTCATTTAACAACTTTACCTATTACTATTCCTCCTTTGCCGGATTTATTCATGGAATGATAGATTTTGGTGACCTTAACCCTAATGACCTAATGGTGATGTTGAGATGAATGAAAACCATCATGATTTTTATTGAAATGATAATTATGATATTTCATTTGATGGTACATTCAATTGAATGATGAAAAGGACTGACATGTAATTTTTTTTAAAGGAGTGGAAATATCCCTAAACACACTATCCAATGACCAGTTTTTTTTTTTGAAAACCTAATGAAATGACAAAAATTTGAATTTGAGAACCTAACTAGACATGGTAAGAGCATATTTGATCACTCATCACATGTTGTACAAACTGACACTAACACTACATATGAAACAAAGATATAAAATTCGTCTCAGAAGGAAGAATTACACAAAGACTTAAAGAAGATCAAAGATCATGACAGATCAAGTGATGAATTTGACAGGATGAAGCCAAAATCAAGAGGATGCTACAAAATGGATTAGGAAAAGAAAAAAGAAATACATTTTCTTCTTATACATGGAAGAAAAAGTGATCTATAATTTTATGTGGATATTCCACTAGATACTTTGTCTCAACAAATATGAAAAATTATACTTAAAAAACCAAAATCTACAATGAGGATTTATTTTTCTTTAGATTTTTGGATATGTAAATTACTATTTTTTATGCATGAAAATTAAAATTATGTAGAAAATAGAGCATGGGGATATAAAAATTCACAAACTACAATTGGCACAAGAGTCATCCTGGAAAACCTTTTTGGGAGAAAACCCAACTGGAAGGTGAGGTCAGCATACTCTCTTTCTCTGAATAATGAATGGATTCAAGTAGAAAGAACTAATTTCTATGGCCCATAGGATAATATAGTATAAAAAACCTCTCTATGTGCTCTCTTCCTATCCCACTTGTCTACTATGCTCATCTATGGAACAAAGTTCCCTTCAAAACAATGGAACCTATTTTCCTCCTAGTGGCCCTATTATAACACAACCCAATCACCTACTAATGGTTAGGTTTGACTCCTTCAACTCTTAACCAAAGTTAAAATATGGACTCTTTTGAAGCCTTATTCATCATGATTATATGGCTAACCCATTTTCCCTGGGTAATGGTGGACATCATTGCATCATCTCGAATTATGGTCCTCAAACTTATGAGTGAGATAAAGTTTTCATAAGGACTCCAATTGAGGTGAATCTTGTGCCATTGGGAAGGAATATATGTGTAGAATAAGAAAAAATGGTGTTCCACTAAAGAAAAAAAATTATCCCCCTGAAATTATGTTTGATGCCTCAAAATTCTCCCAGAAGGTTTCATACCCCAATCTACCAAACTAGGCCCCGCCAGTAAAAATGTTCTTGTGACTTTATTCCTCCACTTTTTCCACTTTGAAAGAATTGAGATGAATTAAAAAATTATAATGAACCAATCATTATGGAGAATTTAATCATAAAGAGAGATTATATGTATTATATGCAGGATAAGTGTAAGCTATCTCAAGAGGATCAAGAAAATTCAAGGAAGTGGAAGATGGTGATAATGAAAAATATCCCCTAGCCATTTATTTTCAAGTTGTTGAAGGTGAAGAAGATGCAAAAAAATTGTAATCCACAGGTAAGATACTAATATTTCCTAATTGTAGAATAATACACCATATTGCTTTTATATTTCCACGTGCAAGTTTAGAAAATAGTAGTGATAAAGAACATGAAGATGAGAGAAAATATTATGAGCATGAAAAAAAAATTCTTTGTTGATCAGAAGATAGAAATAGATATGCAATTGATAATGAAAAAATGAATTATCTACTCATGACCATGGAGACTCAATACACTAAGCAAGAGATATGATTTGGAGGATGAAGATATTGATGGGAAGGTACCTTTTGGAAGAGAACATATCATTGCCTTAAAATAGATAAATAGGCTCACAATAACAAACAAAAGGTAGAAGGAGATATTGTAGGAGTATATAGATAAGGATCCTAATATTTATGAAACATAGAAAATGGTTTTCATTCTTAAAACTCAACCAAAAGAATCAAGAAGAATGAAAGAAGTGGTGACCACCCAACGAAATGGAAAGGAAGGACATTGTGAGAAACTAGAAGTTGATATTGTTTCATTGAGAAATGATCTTGAAGAGGAAAAATATCAATTGAAGTTTGGACGAAGTTATGAAATATTATATATTATACTCAGAAGAAAAATATCCCCTTTTATTAAAACATGAATTGATTATCATAAAGTTTTCATGGAAGAATTAAGTGCAAACACATCAAAGACATAAGAACCTAAGAGCCATTCCAACATACTTAAAGGAAATAGTAATTAGTCAAACGGAGTGAGAAACAAAACCAAATATCAACAAAGTATTGAAAAAATAAACCACTCAAATAGTGGCAAAGAATTTTAGGATTAGCTAAATAAAAATTAGACCAATCCCACATAGAGATGGAGCAAGAAAGAAACACAAGTCTAAAATTCCTCAAGCAAGCTACAAAATAAAGCCAACTCCTTCAAAAGGATTAATTCCTCCAAGAATACCCTTCAGATCAAGGTACTCAAATATCTTTAATGGATATTTTTTTACTTGTCTTAACTTTGGCCACAAAGAAGACTATTATAGATCAAGAAACAATAAAGGTATGTATCAGACCTCAATGAGTAGTCCTCTTAGATCTAGAAATTCCTACAATGATGGAATTAAGAACCAAAATTTAGTTTCTCCCTTATTGGATCACATTGAATGTTTCAAGTCAAACAAATTCATACACAAAACTCATGATTGTATAAGTAGTATACTAATGTCTCAAGATCAAAGAAGAAAATAAGAAATAATCATCGATAGAAATAAAAGAACAAAGATATGGAGAAGAAAGAAAGAACACTATGAAGCCTACAGTTTAGATCTTTGTGTTCAAGATAAGAAAAGCCAATGGTGTATAAGATAGTAGATACTATAGTCAAATGACGGGTGATAAAGGCAAATTTCTCTCTCTCAAGAAATTCAAAGGGGGAAGTTTCATTCCTAGACAAGATGATACAAGAAGGATTATTGAAAGAGGTACAATCAATATTGATGATGGATGGACAAAAACCCCCCAATGTTTTTCTTTTTGAATGCCTAAAGCACAATTTTTTGAGTTTATATCAAATTATTAATTAAGGTTATGATATCACATTTAATTCCAAAATATATTAATTAAGAAAAGTAGGTTTAGGAATATTCTTAGCAAATGCAATTAGGTCTCCAGACAATGTATATGTCCTCAATGATATTGAGAGAAAATAAAATTTTCTATGGGGATAACATCTCTAACAACACATTTTTGAAAGGAAGTATAGCTTCAATTGAAGAAAGATGTGGAAGGTACTATCAAGATTATAGGAGAATAATGATAGATATGAGCCAACTTTCATGATGTGAAGAAAGTAAAGTGAATGAAGAAATTAAAATCAATATAGAGTCTGATATCTTTTGAAAATTAATCTATATCATAAAATGTGCAAATGATGGGAATTTCATTTAGCAATAATATTTGTTTCCTAGAACAATAGAGTTGGATATTGAATAAATCAATAAGTTGTAGTTGTAACAACTTTTATATCAGAAAGTGGAAATCCAAAAGCAAAGTTGATTGTTACAATGAAAATTTTCATCCTGACATTCTGCTATGTGTATGAGCTCATTATTACTCATACTTCTCCCTTTGCAAGTCTAACATATCAGTTCCTCATGTCAAGCCTTGAAAATCAGAGAAAAGTTCCTAAAAGTCTCCTAAACTTTGGTATCGCACTTTCTCGATATCTTGCTTGCAGTCCCACACCCAATGTTCAGTTATCCTGCGTACCTAAATGCACTTCATCTGTGTTAAAAGTGCGGACCCCTGTAAGATCAAAAAGGCGCATGTAATTTCCAAAAATCTCAATAAAAGTGAATTCTAGAAGCTTCCAGAAAATATCTTGTGGTGATAGAACCGCTCTTATGAGTTGCATGTATCCCTTACCTTATGGAGCTAACCCCTTGATGTGAGGAGCTTATCCCTTTGAAGGATGATTCTATCCCTTCATATTTGGAACAGAAAACCTCCTCTGTTCTACTATAAAAAGAGGCATTGGGTAGCCTCAAAGGGAGTTGAAGCCTTAGAATATTTGAAGTTAAGTGCTGTTGAGATTCAGACTCAGTTAATTAAGACTTTTGTGAGGAAAGATTACATACCTCTATTTCGCCTTGATTGGAGGAGTGCAGAGCTTATCAAAGTAAAGGAGATTCCTGCTTCGGACCCCGGAAAGTCCTGTGCAACATCAAGGCTCAGGTTGTAAGGATTTTCTTCTTTTGAAATTAATACAAATATACTCATTTTTCTCAATAAGCTTTCAATCAATGGTTTATTTCATAGATTCCTTGATCACTATGATAATCATGATTTATGATGATTTCTATACAGGTGCTATGTAATATTTTGCTTGTTTGTGACTGCAGGTTTACGAGGAAAACTCCTTCAAGCACGCGAGGGACAACAACGACTTCAAACAAGCACTGGACAAACGGTAAGTCCTTAACACCTCCATAAGGCTTTTCATAGATCATATATGCTTAGAGAAAGATTATTTTATTTGGCTGTTTGTTTCTAGATACTTTTAGTGCTAGGGAGATCGGTCTTGTCCGCAAGACGGATTAATCCTCCAACAAATTGGCGACTCCACTGGGGAAGAACTTGTTGTTTTTGGTTCTCTTTTATTTTGATTTGAGGAAACGTTTTCCTAGTTTTTGATTGATAGACATCTGCCTAGGTAGCTTAGGTTTTCTCTGTTTTTGAAAATTTTGAGATCTTTTATGTTTTTCTCTAATTTTTCTTGGGACCACACTTTGTCTTCTTTGCACAGTGCGGGCTGTTTCACATATTTGCTTTAGTAAACAGTGTGGTACCACACCTGTTACTTCTGCAACCCTGCAGACCCTATTAAAATTTTGAAAAACCTTTGGATTTCTTCCTTTAGTTTATCTTTATTGTGATTTAGAGTTTTTGGTTTCTGCCTAGATTGATGATTGTTTCTGTCAAAAGCTTTTTGTGAATGAATCTTAGCAGTATGATGTTTTGATGATTTTCTAGAAGTTTTGCGTGTTGGATTGTTTTTCACTTGGTCTTTGTAGCGATTCGAAGCATTGACTGTTGGAAGTACCTAATATTACATTGGTCTTTTGTCTTTTGCTGAATCTAGCCTGATTGTGAAATCATCCTTTATTAAGAAATAGAGTTACCTGTTTCTTTGCAAATCTTCGACACGAAACTTTGTTATTGGTTTTTGAATTTCATTTTTTATAAAAACATAATTGAGTGTTTTTGATCTGTTTGTTATTCTGAACGAATAGATCCTTAGTTTACTAAATAGCTAAGTAAAACCTTCTTCAAAAAAAAAAAATTTCTTAAAGCTTTAATTCAATTAGATTGTTAAAACTTGTAGGTCTCAAAATTAGTTTGGTAGTTTTGAGTGTTTTTCATAGAATTTTTTAGATCTCTTTTGAAGAAAACTTATTTTGTAGCTTCAAGTTTCTAAAAGTGAAAGGATTTTTCTTATGAGCTTTGATAGTTTGTTGCATTTTGAGTTATTGTCAAAAAGACAAAAATATTTTCTGTCAATTGATCTTAATGTTTAAAGAAGGAATTGTTCATTAAAAGAATTGCATTCTCCAACTTTTCCTTAATTAGAACTTCATTGAAAGGAAACGATCTGATTATCATTTTTAGGTGCATTTTTAGTGCTTTTGGAAGTCGAGTCTTCACACCATCAGAGTTTCATTTCCGCACCCATTGACTTAAGAAACAGCTCTTAAAAGTAACACTTAATTAAAATTTATCTAGCAATCTTTTTATTTTCTAGGGCTCTTATCACCAACATAACTTAGGCTAGTATCTTGGAGTAGGGAGTAATTAACTCTCCAAGGTAGTAAAACAAACAAGTAGACAAATCTTGCGGTAGGAAATAAACCCAATCGTAATTTGTATAATCTGGGAAGCTTCTCTTAAAGAAGTCAATCATGAGATCATGTCCGAACCTTTGAGACAATCAATTCTGTTTCATTGGGGAAGATAGAAGATTTTGCGCGTATTACAAACGGTAAGCCTCGGATTAACCATTTTCGAGGAGCCTGGGGTCACTTGTCGGTAAACCTCGGATTAACCATGTCGAGGAACCTTCAAGGGGATTGAGCTTTGTTACTCTGCCCTTGCGCGTGGGATTGGATCGTAGATTGTTCCCCCAGTTATATTTGTTGCTATTGGTAACCTTAGTGTCCACAAACTTAAGATTATTTCCTAAGGTGACGGTGAAGGAAAGATCTCACTGTACCTAGAGCAGACGTCGACTAGACTCACTTGGACTCTCTAGGGGGTTCTCTTCACACGAGATGGTTTTGTGAGGAAAATTGTGCCAGTCTGTTTCATTAAGCAGGTTGTCGGGGTAACTGTTCCAACCACCCTTTCTGTATTAAATTTCTACTAAGTTGGATTTCATCACCAACTAGTGTTTTTGGTACGGGAAGTTATTGTTTGTGTGTGGTTTGAACTCCTAGATTTTTAAGCGTGTGATTCAGCTATTTGTTTTTTAGAAGCCTTAGGTGTTTTCATTGAAATTTTCTTTGTTTGCGTGTGATAAGTTAAATATTTAATCGTGGTGGAATTTCCAAGACAATCCCAGAGACTACAAGGGAAACCCCCTGAATATTCACCATGTCAGCTTGAAGGGCTTCGTGCTCTGGTATCGTCTAGTAGCGGTAGGATTAAATCAACAGAAGTTGGAACTTCATCCATAGTGGTTCATCCTGATTATCAAACACCCATAACAGAACACATTCAAGAGCCGATTTCAGTTTCTGAAGTTACTGGTAGTATTTCTCCTACTAGTGAATGGGCTGAAAAACCTGAAATCTCTGAACCTGAAACTGAACCTTCTATTTTGGAAACATCTTCGGGATTTATTTCACCAACTTCTAGCAATATTGGTTCACCTAGGGTAAGAAATATTGTCACTGACGATCTTCCATCTGGACTAATTTCTATTGAAGAACTTACTAATCCAGACGAAGAGTTATCTCATCCCAATTCCCCTCAGTCGTTAAATCTTAGGGAGCGTGAATCAATTTTCTACAGCCCTATTCGAACTACTGCTTGGTAATTATCCTTAACAAATTTTTTAGAGAATCTGGGTCTTGCTTTTTCTCCACCTCGAGTTTCATTTCATCCAACACCCAGAGGTTATTATCCATCATCCATTATGGCAGGAGAATCATCCATGTTTTCCCAGACACTGGAATCATTTTTACATGGTGGTCCTTCTGTTCCTTTGAGATATCAGGCTCTGTCTGGTACTTTCTCGGGGGCAGCTCCTCAACCGATTGAAAGCATGTTATCATCTGGTTTAAGTGGAATTAAAACTGAAACATCGAACGAAGGGAAAATTTTTATGATGTCTGGTAATATTCGGACTCTGCAGCCTCAAGGCAATCAGGTACCGCCTGGAGGGCAATCTCAGGGAAATCAGTTACCGCCTGGGGGGCAACCTCAAGGTAGTCAGTTACCACCTAGGGGGCAACCTTCAGGAAGTCAGTTACCACCTGGGGGTCAACCTCAAAGTAGCTTTTTCCTAGGACAAACTGTGGAATCATATTATTTTGGGGGACAACCCCAAGGACAGTACATACCTCAAGGATATCAACCTTCAGGACAGTACACACCCCAGGGTCAACCCCAAGCTAAATATGTTCCTCAGGGTCCTTATCAACCCCAGCTTCAGTACACGCCTCAGGGTTATCAACCTCAAGGTTAGTACCTAATTCAAGGTTACCAACAACCTTTTGGTCAGTCATCTCTTCAAGGAGCCAGAAATTTACCACTTACTTATCAACCCTACGTTCAACCAGGTTATGGTCCTTATGTTCAACCTTCTGCGGGAAAATACCCTGGAATGAATATGGTGTGGGATCCATTCCAATATCAACAGCCTATGTAGCCTAATGTGCAGTTGCCTTTTCAACCTGGACAGCCTTTAGTTTCTGGTCCAACCCAGCAGCCTCTCCAGCCTACTATTCAAACCCCTGCACCTAGTTCTGTTCAGCAGTCTGCGCCTAGTACACCCCAAACTCTGCCTCAAACTGCTGCTGCGTCTATCCAACCTGTAACACCTATTTCTAGAGTATCTGTAATGCCGAGTTCGTCTATCCCTGCATCCATGCAAATCCCTCAAGTCTCTGTACTCCAGTCAGGGCCTTTCATTCAGACTTCGGTTCAGATGCCTGGAGGACAAGCCGGTACGAGTACAGTTGTCACAATTCAACCGCAATTCATGTATCAACCATACCAGGGATATCCTCAATTCGGTCTCGGTTCACAAAATCCAAATTATCAGTATCAACCGTACCCTGGCTACACTTATCAGCAGCCTCAACAACTCCAGTTTGGTCCGGTTAATCCTGTTTTTCCGGGAGGTTATAAAATTCCTAACGCAACTCCGATTCCCAGTTATCCTGGGTATCCACCTCCTGGAACTACTTTGGCTACTCAAGGTTTTCGTGACCCTAACCGTTAGTTACCATTTATTGCAACTTTGGATTTACCTGATTTGACGCACCTTACGAATGATCCGATTTTCTATTATCCGTACTGGCCGCCAATGCCACATAAGTTACCCAGTGATATACCGAAATTCAAAGGTAATTTAGGAGAGGATCCATCAAATCACGTCATGAATTATCACCTCTGGTGTGCGTCTAATTCAATTATTGATGATTCGATTCGCTTATGTCTTTTCCAAAGAACTCTTATTGGTCTTGCAGCCAAATGGTACATTGAGTTACCACGAGGCTCGTTTCATAATTTCAGTCAGTTAGCGACGGCCTTCTTGACTCATTTTCAGTTGCCTGTCAAATACGAAAATGGCACGGAATTATTAACTTCACTTAAGCAATCTACGTCTACGTATATTTCTGATCATATTCATGAATGGCGACGTAGAAGGCGTTTGGTGAAAGTTTACATTCCAGATCAAATTTTGGCAGAATGGTTTGTTAAATCATTGTTACCCAAGATTACTGAAGATGTAGCCAAGGCCGGTGTTGTTACTGAAGAGCAAGTGATTTCGCAAGCTCAGTACCTTGACCTCGTTTACACGCAGTCAGGTACTTTACACGAAAAAATCCCTGACCTTCCAAAACAAGGTCAGATAGCTGCTGCTCCTTCAGGGTCTCATGCTGCTGATGGCATGATTGGTACAGTCAATACTAAAAGTAAGAAGAAATCTTCAAAGAATTCTTCTCCTATTATCACTTTACCAAATTCTCCGAAAGGAGAATCTTCCCTCGAAATTTCTGCCGACATTCATGTTGTAGAGACATCTACGGCTAAATCTAAATCCGGTGGTAAAAATAAAGTGAAGAGTAAAAACAAGAAAAATTCGAATGAGAAAACTGATAAAAATGAATCCAATGACGAAAAGCGCAAACCTCGTTACCCTTGTTACATTTGTGACGAGGAACACTTCACTAAGGAATGCCCACATCGAGCAAAGGTTGCAAAATTCGTTAAAGGTTCACAACAGCCTGTTGTCTTGAAGGATCCTTTTCCGACTCAAGATAGCACGATGGTTGGTTCCACTTCGACTACTTCAGAAGAACCTATTTTGATGATGTCTCATGTAAGGATTGCGACGCGATCGCAAGATTATGGTACTAAGAATCCTGTTGATGGGAAAGAAGCAGAATCTTCTAATGCAAATGCATCAACTACACCTCCTCCTGTTTCTGGTCTGCTAGAGATCGAGAAACAAAATCCAAACTTAATAATCAAACCGCCTGCTAAAGGTGTTCTTCGTAAATCAGCTTTCAATCCACATGCGAGAGCTGCTCAGAATTACAACATTTTTGAAGGCTTAGCTATTTCCCCTTCAGCAATGTCGGCTTTGGAAGTGCTGCAATCATGCCCATCACAGCGTAAATTGATTTTGTTTGCTATAGGAGCTGTAGATGTTCAGGATTCTAATATTATAATCTTCGATTTAGAAAATAGTACACCTCGTCTACCTCATAAAATGGCTTTCCAGATACCAGTGTTAGTAAAAAACAAACCCATCTATCAGACTGAGATTGATGAGGGGGCTTCAACGTGTATTATGTCAATTCAGTGTTGGAAATCGCTTGGTTCTCCTACACTTAACCAATCTCCGACGATTCTTAAGGCTTTTGATGGTCGAGGTTTCCACCCTTTTAGTATTTTGTAGGATTTACCCATAGGGGTCGAAGGTAAAACCGTAAATCTAGATGCGGAAGTGGTTGATGCCCCTCTAGATTACAACCTTCTTCTAGGTTGCAGTTGGTCTTATGCGATGACTGTTGTTGTTTCTTCAGTCTTTCGACTCATAAAATTTCCATATCAAGGAAAGATCGTCACAATAGATCAGTTAACTTATTTCTCTTCTGACCCAGCCTCTACAGAAACAATCCAACATGTTGGTAAAGCGACTATCCCTTATAAGGATGTTGGAGTAGGATTAGTTAAAGATTCTGGTTTACTAAGAACTTTTTCCTTTCCTCCTCCTAATGTATCGCCTGTTGTTGCAACTATTCACATGATTTCGTCAAACACTATTATGTTTGATGATCCTTGGATCGTACGTTCCGACTCCGAGTTAGATTCAATTGATGGCATGATGCCTTTGAGTCCATTTGAACTTGCATACCAGGCCATACAGTCACTTTCTGACACCTCTTCAACTGGAATTGATCCAATGAATGGTATCGCTAAAGAATCACTTTCTATATCCGGTTCAGCCACAATGACATTTTCGGATGTTGTTCATACTGATGAGAAGATTCATGAATTTTTGTCTGTTGATGATTTACCATGGGAAGATCTGCATCACCGATCTTCATTTTTACCTGAACCAGATCTTGAAGATGATTTTGCTTCAATTTTTACTGCTGAATATGTCAAAGAACCCTAGAATCCATTGAAAAATCTTGATTCGGAGTTAAATTTGGAAAATATTTCTCAAACGGTTCCAATTGACATTTCAGTAAAACCAGGAATAATTGAAAACATTCATATAGGTGCTTGCTATACTGAAGATGAAATTAAAGCTTATAAAGCCCAATTTCAAGAATTCCGTGATGTGTTTGCCTGGTCTTATGAATAAATGCCAGGAATTGATCCTTCAATCGTCATACATGAAATCAAGACTTACCCGGATGCCAAACCTGTTCGTCAGCATTTACGTCAAATACATCCTAGAAAAGCTGCTGCTATCAAAGCAGACGTTGAAAAATTACTTCGTGCAGGTTTTATTTATCCAATTCCCTTAACAGATTGGGTATCAAATATTGTTCCTGTGACTAAAAAACAAGGAACGATACGAGTATGTATCGATTATAGGGATATTAATCGATCTTGTCCCAAAGACAATTATCCAACTCCCTATATCGATCGAATAATCGATGATTGTGCCGGTAGCGAAATGTTTTCCTTTATGGATGGATTTTTCGGGTATAATCAAATAAATATACTCCCTGCTGATTAGCCAAAAACAGCTTTTATTTGTCCGTGGGGGACATTTGCTTATCGCAAACCACCCTTTGGTTTGAGGAACGCTAGAGCAACTTTTCAAAGGGCAATCTCTTATGCGTTTCACGACATTAAGCACATTGTGCAGCCGTATCTCGATGATTTACCTACTCATTCATCACGCAGGGCTGACCATCTCACACACTTACAAGCTATTTTTATGAGGTGTCGGCATTATAAAATTAGGCTTAATCCACATAAATGTGTTTTTTGTGTAGAATCGGGTCGTTTACTGGGATTTGTTGTTTCGAAATCAGGCATTCACGTTGATCCATCGAAGGTCGAAGCTATTGTTAAATTACCTCCTCCTTCGACTTTACGCCAACTCCAAAGTTTGCAAGGGAAAGAAAACTTTTTGCGTCGGTTCATTCCTAACTATGCCGAGCTCACAAAGGGTTTTACCCGGTTGCTGAAACAGAACATTTCGTTCTTTTGGGACGAGATTGCTGATCGATCTTTTGATGCACTTAAACACGCGTTGACCCATGCACCGTTATTGCATCCTCCCAACTACAACCAGGATTACATTTTGTACCTCGCTGCTTTTCATTCCACCATTGGGATGGTGTTAGTTCAGGAAGATGAACCTCACACTGAACATGTGATTTACTACTTAGTCGGAATCTGCATCCGACCGAGATCAAATACACACGTGTGGAGAAATTGGCATTGGCAGCTGTCCAAGCTGTCCAGAGATTTAGGCACTACATCTTGTTACGTAAAACCACGGTAATTTCTGATTGCAACCCTATGATGTATATTTTGACCAAACAATTGCTAGGGGGCAAGTATTACAAATGGATATTTATCCTACAGGAATTTGACTTGGAGTTTGAGAAATACAAGGCAAAGAAATCTTTGGTATTTGCGGAACTGATGTGTGATTTTCCCTTTACTGATACTGAAACTGTGGCAGAAGATTCCATTGCGGACGAATCTCTATTTATTATCAGTACTCTAGATCCATGGTATGGAGATATTATTGTTTATCTCCAAACCCAATATTTTCGGCCTGAAATCTCACAATCTCAGCGACGGAAAATACTCTTCCAATCCCAATAGTATAATATTATTGGTGAAACACTCTATCGTCGTGGAGCGGATTCTGTTTTCAGACGCTGTATTGTTCATGAAGAAGCTGAAAAGGTGTTAAATGATTGCCATTCTGGAGCATGTGGCGGTCATATGTCTGGGTATGCCACAGCCCAAAAGATATTGCGCGCTGGTTATTTCTGGCCATCATTATTCAAAGATTGTATTTATGCAGTTCGGAAATGCCACAATTGTCAAATTTTTGATCGTAAGATGCGCGTGCCACCCGCTCCTCTTCATCCCATAATTGTTGTTGGTCCTTTCGCAAAATGGGGTATCGACTTTATTACATGTAACCCTCACTCGGCCGGGGGGCATGCATATATTATCTTAGCAATAGATTATTTTACTAAGTGGGCCGAGGCGATGCCTACATTTTCAGCTGACGGCAAGACTACTGCAACTTTCGTATTTAATCACATAATTGCTAGGTTCGGTGTTCCTCAAGCCATTATTACAGATCATGGAAGTCATTTTCGCAATGTCATGATGACTGAACTGACAGATCAACTTGGCCTGCGTCACGATAGTTCCACTCCGTATTATCCATAAGCCAATGGTCTGGTTGAAGCCATAAATAAAGTTTTAGTTACCATGATTAGACGAATTATTGGTATTCACAAACGAATTGGCATTCCATGTTATTTTTAGCACTTTGGGCGTATCTAATTTCAGTAAAAACATCAACTGGTTTCACTCCCTTTCAACTCGTTTACGGTTTGGAAGCTGTGTTGCCTATTGAATGTGAAATTCCGTCACTGAAATTAGCCATAGAATTACTCCCAGCTACGTCTGAGGAGGAGAAATGTTTCCTGTACTTAGCTCAGCTGGATGAGAATCGACGAAATGCCATAATAGCAAACGAGGCTCATGTTAAACGAATAAAAGCTCAGTACGATAGAAGTGTTACCCCTCGAAATTTTTCAGAAGGAGACCTAGTCTTAGATTATGATCAAGCCAATGATAAGCTAGGAGCTGGGAAATTCATGCCCATGTGGCATAGCCCTTTCATTGTCAAGCAAAAGCTAGCTAAAGGGGCCTATGAGCTGATAGATTTTGACGGTATCCCTTTAGATAAACCCAGAAATGGACTTTATCTGAAGCGATACTATTCTTAACTTGGTATGGAGATTTTTTGTTAGATTAAATTTATTTACTGTTGGTGTGTTTTAGATTAGAAAAGCGTGCTTAGTTTAGAAGTGTGTTTTTATCACTATCCCTGCTTATCTGAGTTTTACTCTTGATATTGCAGATGTCGACGTCTCTTCAAACCTACATTGGTTTTGCTGATGGTGCTTGTCGTAGTACACCGAACATTTCTTCCGCAGCTTGGGTTATTTATTCACCCTCTGATGAGTTAGTATCCATGCATGGGGTAAGCCTTGGTCAAACAACAAATAACATTGCCGAGTATAGTGTAGTGATTGAGTTATTATCCGAATCCATATCATTTGGAATTCGGAGTTTGATTGTTAGGTTGGATTCTGAACTTGTTGTATTACAATTGAACTGAGTTTATGCCATTAGAAATCCAGTGTTATTACGGTTATTTTTAAGAGTTCGTCTCTTGGAACGTGAATTTTATTACATTGAATATCAACATATTCCAAGACATTTAAATACATTAGCAGACGCAGTTTATTCTAGTATGATAAATCGACATTTGCAATGATCAAAGCAGTAAAACAAACAACATCCATAATATGTATACAGATAGCCGGTAAATGGTGATATATCATAGTATAGAAATTTTTCAAAAAATATACATCGTCTTTGATCATAGGTTGGAAACACCTTATGATCAGCAAAATGGTAACACAAAAAGTCAAAAATATGAGTCTACAACATGATCATCCCATCACTGATGGTGATCACGATAAGAAACCACTGCCCGAGCCACCCTACACAGGAACCTTCTAAAAGTTCCTGGAATGCCAATCACATATCTCTGCAATCTGAGTGGGATCTCATCTATGTCCATCTCTGGAATATCTAGAGTCAGACGCTCTAGATGATGCTCTAAATAAGACAAAATTTCTGCTGATTGGCCTACTGGGGCTGGTACGGCTGCAACTGGTTATCTTCTGTCATAAGGCTGGAGATGGGCTGGTCGCCGTGGACCCACATCTGCATTCATAAAAAAAAATTTGGTTATTAATTGATAAGACGATCAAAAAATAAAAAATTAGAATTTAGAATTCGTTGAAAATGTTTTTACCTGATTCATCCCACTGTTCCCCGACTGGGAGAATCATCTCTCGGTCACTGCGGAAGTCTATCCCGGCATACGGAAAGTCCTCGATGACAAAAATTTGGCGGTCTAGCCAACAAAAATACGAAGGAGGAAATCGAACAATTTCAGTGCCCTCAATACCGTGACGGGCCATCAATGCAACCCAACGAACCATCCTAGGTTCTCGAGGTCGACCAACATCAACAGGAATAATTTGCGGAGCTAGCATGGGTACCCTCTCTAGAGAAAAAGTGACCACGATGGATCCATATCCAAAGTTATTTAGTTTGCCATTTTTCGCTCTAGTCAGTTGGCCTTTTACATTGGCCAACACAGCTTCACACCAGTTGAAAATGATGCCTTGGAAATAGTCTACAGCAATACACATCTGGGAACCGGTAGCCACATGCAGTGCGACACTCCCACACAGTCTGGTAACAATAAATGTAATCACTTTCATCTCGGGACGGATGATAGTTTTTATATCAATCTGTTTGTCCCTGGGGTCTGCTTCATCATTACAGAACTCTTGTCGAAGACTAGCGACAGTTTGGCCACCTGGCCTAGTCCCAAACAAGGAAATTTGTTCGCCCCTCTTGGACAAACCAGTCAGAAAATAAATATCCTCCAGCTCAATTTCGAGCCGGTGGCCGCCAATAATGAAACATTGGTCCTGCACATTCCACCTATTTACCAGCCATGTCAGGAGGTCTACCTGTGCCCTCATGCCCTGAATGGCCCAAAATTTATACAAATCGCATGCTCTTAAAGCCTGCATTGTGGGAAAATGGAGCATTGTGGCGTCATCCACATCCTCATGCTCACGTTCTCTCCAAATCAACATCTTTCTAATCCTACAATGCATAAAAAGATAAGTTAGAACATTTTAATTTGAAAATTTTTGGGCGGCAAATGGAAAATTTGATTTTCAAATTCAATTGCGCGGGGACCACACTTTTTCTTCGTACACAGTGCGTAGGAATGCACGTGTTCCATAAGTAAAGTGTGGACCCACAACCTTTTTCTATATATAAAAAGGTCGGGGTCCGTAGGTCCTGTGTGTTATGTCTGTAGACCCCCGCGGACGGTTTCTTAAACATATTTTTCCCTTAAAAAATGAAAACTAAAGCCTAAAAAGAATTGTAAACGGATGAAAAGCAAAATTAAGAGGTCGTGGATTACCTGGGACTGACGGTTCTCGATTTCGTCGGACGGATCTTCCAGAATCTTCACGGGAACTTTTTACCCAAAAGCTTCTACTTTTCACTTTGAACTTGAACGGTAAAAATGAAGTTGAAAAGGTCCTTTTTATAAGTTTTTTCGAATAGATGAATTTTTAATTTATTTATTTTTCACTTTAAAAAAGGTATTTTGAAAGCATTTTTACTTATTTTAAACAGGTATGTGTAATGTTTCAAGTTTTGTGCAGAAATTGGATCTATCAGGAGAATTGATCATTTTTCAACAAAGAGCATACTTTTATCACTTTTTCGGACTCTTTCAAAATTTTACGAAAAAGCGAAACATTGGAGTTCTATTTTAAGCCCTTTTCAGACTCTCTAAATATGAAAAGATTTCCAAGTACTCGATTGTTCGAACTCGTTAAAGTAAATGAATGATCATCCCTTCAGTATAATTTTACCCCTTTTATGGACTGGAATGGACTATTTACGAAAAAGGTATACGTTGACTAATTGCGGTCAATAGAGTTCTATCCCGCATTATTTTATCCTTTTTCGGGCTCGAGAGACTAAATTTATGAAAAAGTACACCCATGGAGTTTTCTTAAGTTTTTTCTTCTGACTCCCTAAAATTGAAAAACATCGAGTTTCTCCTATATTGGACTCGTTAAAATTTAACAGTAAAGGACTTGTTTAATTTTCAACAGGAACGGACCACTCCTTCTTAGGGTTCAAATCTTAAACTAAGTTGGACTCATCTGAAGGATGAGCTTATAAACAAGAAAATGTTATCCTCCTCAAGCTTGTCAAAAATAAAGAAGTACTTGCCAGAAATGGTGGGGGAAAAGAGAGAAAAATGACTTGTTTGTGGTATTTTGATTTTTTCGAAAATCTAGTTAACCGCTCTTGAACACGACACTTTCAATCACCTGGGTTGGGAAATCCTTTGCCTAATAGTTAATCGAACCTCATTTGAAAGTCTTCATCTGGTTTTTGGGTATTAGCTTTGGGTCAACTGCTACCAAGCCATCTGCAGTGTCGTTATGTGTTCAAGAGGACAGTTCAAATAAACCATTCATCTGCAAAATATCTGTCATCCATTACTGACCATCCCTGAGTCAGTCCTTGCCGATATATTTTCAAAACTTTATCTAGGATTTCGTGTTGTGGGCTTGCCTACGACATATCACTTTCTATCGACGACAACTCATTCTCTAGGAAGTTGATCCAGAAATCATCAGTACCTTGAAATTTGCATGCCTCAATGGCAGGTTTCTCGCCTTCGATGACAGGTTGCATCATTTACCTTCGATCGAATGATTCTGTGACATGTTCGACTTCAGCTCATTCATTCATATTTCATGGATTGTACTGGGTACTTTGAGAGCCATTGACATTACTGGTGGTTACTCTCACACTTGTTAACAGTTTACATCATTGACTGGTAATCAAGTGGTTTCTACCATGTTCTACTTCGACACATTTATTCACATGGATAGAATCGTACCAGTTTGAGATGTGAAAATCAAGACCCTGGATCTAGTTTCGACCATCTAGGCTGCGAGGAATTTTTTTATCATTTATAAAGTAGACTATTTACAAACAGATGGCTGCGTCCCTACTGTGTCTACACATATCTATACTGTGATGTACTCAAAATCATTCCTTTATTAGAACAATTTGAATTAGTCTTTAGTTAGTTTTGATCTGAGTATGGGAATGCCTGCCTCAGCGATGATATATATATATATATATATATATATTGCACTGAATGTTTTTACAGGTTCCGACTGGGGTGACCACAGGATGATCCTTGAAATGATAAAGTACTGCACTCTTCATATATGACAGACTTCAGCATCATCTATTCCAGTTTTTGCACTTTAGGGGGCAATCTGTTACAATGAAAATTGTCATCCTAACATTCTGCTATGTGTATGAGCTCATTATTACTCATACTTCTCCTTTTGCAAGTCTAACATATCAGTTCCTCATGTCAAGCCTTGAAAATCAGAGAAAAGTTCTAAGAGTCTCCTAAACTTTCGTATCTTTTCTCGCTATCTTGCCTCTTGATCCTGCACCTAATGTTCACACCAGGGTGTTTCTACGCATACTTCATACCCAGCAACTGTGCAGACCCCTGTAAGATCAAAAAGGCGCAAGTAATTTCCAAAAAGCTCAATAAAAGTGAATTCTAGAAGCTTCCAGAAAATATCTTGCAGTGATAGTACCGCTCTTATGAGGTGCATGTATCCCTTACCTTATGGAGCTAACCCCTTGATGTGAGGAGCTTATCCCTTTGAAGGAGGATTCTATCCCTTCATAGTTGCAACAGAAAACCTCCTCTGTTCTACTATAAAAAGAGGCATTGGGTAGCCTCAAAGGGAGTTGAAGCTTTAGAATATTTGAAGTTAAGTGATGTTGAGATTCAGCCTCAGTTAATTAAGACTTTTGTGAGGAAATATTACATACCTCTATTTCGTCTTGATTGGAGGAGTGCAGAGCTTATCAAAGTAAAGGAGATTCCTGCTTCGGACCTCGGAAAGTCTTGTGCAACATCAAGGCTCAGGTTGTAAGGATTTTCTTCTTTTGAAATTAATACAAATATACTCATTTTTTTCAATAAGCTTTCAATCAATGGTTTATTTCATAGATTCCTTGATCACTATGATAAGCATGATTTATGATGATTTCTATACAGGTGCTATGTAATATTTTGCTTGTTTGTGACTGCAGGTTTACGAGGAAAACTCCTTCAAGCACGCGAGGGACAACAACGACTTCAAACAAGCACTGAATGAACGGTAAGTCCTTAACACCTCCATAGAGTTTTTCATAGATCATATATGCTTAGAGAAAGATTAGTTTATTTGGATATTTGTTGCTAGATACTTTTAGTACTAGGGAGATCGGTCTTGTCCACAAGACGGATTAATCCTCCAACATTGATCTAGCACATCCCAAGACTATGATAAAGAATGCTTAATCTAATGAAAGGAGAAGTAAAGAAAAAAAGACACATCAGACATGAAAACATAAAGAAAGATTCATATGCTCAGTGAGAATAGGCCAAATATAAGGTTAATTATATAGAAATATTTACTCTTCAATCAGATCAGTGAAATTGGAGTCAATGGGAGAAGGACCTTCAACTAGAAGAAAATACAAGAAGCATCTCAGATGAAAGAATAAATGCTTCAAGGAAATCAACCATACCAAATATTTGAGCTCTTACAGGAAAATAAAATGGCAGATGACAAGAATTGTATGTTTAGGGGGAACAATACTTAGTGACAAAAGAAACAAAGCCGATAGTGGAAATTGATACACAACACAATCTAGGGGGTAGCTCATCAATGAGACAAAATTGCAAAAATATAAGTACTTGATGCTAAATATAATCATGTTGCATTCAGAGGGGTAAATTGCAAAGAAAAGAAGAGTTGTTGATGAAGAGAATCAAAAACAAAATGAATCATAATCACAAGATGGGTATAGATGTATTCGAAGGAGAAACATGCAAAAAAAGGAAGTAAATTCCATGTCTTTTTCAGTTAAATCGAGTGTATTTAAAATCAAAATCCATATTTTCTCACTATTATGAAAAGAAGTAAACACAATGAGAATCAGGTTCTATAAGTAGCTCTAAGGAGAATGTGAGCTATAGGAGAAGAATGATGAAAGGGAAAGTTCCTAAACATACAAAATTGGCTTCAACAACCACATTAGTAATTGGTATCAACATATCCATTAGTTTCATACCATTATTAGCATCAATCATTTTGTATTAAAAGAAGGGGAGAGTTGTAAATAACCAACATCATTAGTTCAGGGGGACTTCAACTGCTGAGGTACAAATGCATAGTTGTGTAATGTCAAAAGAAATTGGTCTCATCCAAAGTTGGAGTCTAGAATTGGCATCAGGTAGTGTCATTGGTATTAGATATTTACTCAAAGTTACATACGATATATAATGTGAACTACATAATGGTGTAGCCCTATCATATTTTTTTGGTTATAATATGATCTCCAACTTAGTGACCATGCTAGATTTTTTTTATGTGGTGACATTTAAGAGAAAGTATAAATTTTTTGTAACTTATCAACAAGTTTCGCAAGAATAATACAGATGTCTTCAATGATAACAAAAAAAAATTTGGTGCAAATCAGAGCTTTCACATCTTAGACAAAATTTTTAAAATTTGTACATTGCAGCTTATCAAGCTTGGATATCTTTGTTTCTCCCTCTATACGGATAAATGACATCATTCTTTTCCACAAAATCATGAAAGAGGCCAGCTGTAATTTATTTCCAATTTAATTCAAGCTCGCCAAAGATAACCATATAGAGAAGATTAACATGACCCCTACTGAGGATGATACACAACAAATCAAGAAATAGTCCAAATTTCTAATTTTTCTGAAAAAGGATATGATCGAGAAATAGTCCAAATTTTTAATTCTTCTCAAAGAAGATATAGACAATTTCCACCGGATGTAAGTTGAACAACTCATTAATTTCACATAGTGACAATGTCGAGTCCGTGTGGAATATCAAATATTGGAGATATGAGAGTACCAATAAAATGCAAAGATTTCATTAATGGATCTGGTCCTGGCTTCCAAAAAAGCGTCCATGCGAGAAACAGCAGTTCTATTTATTTGATTGACCCATGTGTTCAAGACTGTAATTTCTTAAAAAGTTATAGTTCTATTGTAGTTTACTTGGTTAGGATACTTAGCTCTCACCCGAGAGACCCGGGTTCAAGTCCCTGCCGCAAAATTTTAATGGTATTGTTACATTGCTGAAATATTATGGGTATTAAATGTCTTTGTAAGATACTCGGCTCTCAGTTGAGGAGGTCCCCTGAAATATTCTGGGTTTTAGTCTTTTTATGATAGCGACCCGAGTTCAACTCCCGGTCCCGGTAACGGAATTTTATATTTTTCCCGAGAAATATTCTAGGTTTTAGTCTTTTTAAGATTGCGACCCGAGTTCAATTTTATCTTTTTTTAACATTGCGGAGATCTTCCAAGTTTTAAATGTCCATGAAACACCTGTAATACGCAGACTTTCACAATAATGTGGATGTAGCTTTTCCTTTAAGTTGTACCATGCTTTGACAATAATGTACATGGAGTATTTTTTTTTTAATTTACTCACATTGGAAACAAGAGCTTTATCTTAAAAAAAAAAGTCATAAGAGTAGATCCTCGAAGAATTTTACACAACCAAATTTTCAAAATTCACCCACTAACACATAATTATATTCAATTAGGGAAAAAGTGTTGTATTTATGAAGGTTTTTTGGTGGATTTTTCTTGTCTAATTTCTCTAAAATCCTGTATGAATTCATTGAAAACAGAAGTTTGATGGACAACCTTGCATAATCGAAGTGGATTAAGGGTTTTTTAGGGTGATGAATCCATAGTCTTTAGTGCAACTTTTTGGAGTTTCAAGTGCTGGAATTCGATGAAAAAATTGAGGTGAAATCTTGATTTATGTTATTTAAACTAGATTTTTGACTATATATATGGATTCAACACCCTAAAAAACCCTTAACGCACTTCGATTGTGTAAGGTTACACATCAAAATTTTGTTTTCAATGAATTCTTGCCGGATTTTTAGAGAAATTAGACCGGAAAAATTCACCAGAAAAGCAACTAGATTTTGTTTTAGCTATAGGGTACTTTTTCACCAGTTGAATATAACTAGCAATTGCACCATATGTTGTAAAGGAAACTTCGTAAGTCTATAGCATATGAAGGAATAGTATAGATGAAGACATATATGATATGTTGCAGTTTGAGTGAGATAAATCTTAATGCTATTCAATAAGGTCTTCAAATCCAACGTTAGACAAGCTGCAATGTAAGTGATGATGTGATTTCATCATTTTAAATAATCTTATTTATACATACAAACATCCAACATATAAGGAGGATTTTAACTAAATGGACAACTAAATGAAAGACTCTCTCTCGTCAAAATAACAAAAGGGAGAAATCCAATTCTAAAACTTCTAAAATTTGATATTATAGCTTCTTGAGTAAAGAGTTGATTTTTACAAATTTCTTACCCAAAATGATACAAAAGAAAAACATGATTAAGGTTTGAAAAAAACTCCTTATCAAATCCAAGAGAATCTAGATTTTGTTGAATTGACTAGATTTTAATGCAATAAATATTGGATGGAATTCATGACAGTAGAATGCAATGTCTAAAAATGGTTTATTCGCCAAAAAGAAAGAAATACCCCAAGTTGAGAGTCAACATTGAGTGTAAGAGTCACCAAATTATATGGAGGTACATTCTTAATGCAATTGTTACTCTGTGATCTCACACATTGTATCCATATGTACACTTGTTTATTTCCAGTTCTTAAGTTTTATATGTATACATAGGTTTTTGACACAATATGATGTGATTTCATCATTTTAAATCATGTTATTTATATATACAAACATCAACAAATAAGGAGTATTTTAACATAAATGGATAACTAAATGAAAAAATATCTCCCATCAAAATAATAAAAGGGAGAGATCCAATTCTAAAACTTATAAAATTTGATCTAATAGCTTCTTGATTAAAGAGTATATTTTTACAAATTTCTTACCCAAAATGATACAAAAGAAAAACATGATTAAGGTTTGAACAAAACTCCTTATCAAATCCAAGGAAATCTAGAATTTGATGGTAATCATTTTTTTCTCTTTTGATGATCTTTACTACTTGTTAATGAAAGAGTGGAACGTGAATTTATCCTTATAACCAATGCAACAAAAGGATATATGTGGGCTTTATCACACCCTTTCACTTTCTTCTCTTTAATGAGTCATTTTTTATTCTCGATCCTTGACTTGTGAAGTTTCCAAAAATATCCAAAAAAGGGGGTGCATCCTCATTTTTCCCTCAAACTTATGGAATAGTGACCATATATAAAATGGCATATGTAAAAACAAATTAAATTTGACTAATAATCTATTGTTAAATAAAATAATATATTATATGGTCATAAAAGACTCCACTCAAATTTGGAGATGACAAGCAATGGAAAAGGAATATTCCGTCAAACTCATGGAATAGTTACCATATATAAAATTGCATATGTAAAAAAAATAAAAAAAAATTAATAATCTATTTTTGTTAAATAGAATAATATTAAATTACCATAAAAGACCCTAGTCCAATTTGAAGATGAAATCCATTTTTTTTAACCAAATCACTTTTTTTGAGGATTGGGGTTTGGAATTTGGATTCCTATTTACCTGTCAAACAAAAAAAATTGACATTTTAAACTTTTATGATTCTAGTAAAAAAATGTTATCTTTTATGATTCTCCTAAAAATTTGTTATGTTTCAACAAATATAGATTGCATTCAAGATATTGGAAGAAAAAATAAGAATAAGAAAGATACAAATTATATTTTATTTAATTATTGATTTATAAATATTTAGCATATGCCTTTAAGTAAGATTGCAATAAGGTAAGTGTTCGATAATAGAAAAAGAAATATTCAAGATGCAGAGTATGAAAAATGTTCAAAAATAACTAGAAACAAATCATTTTAGTTGAGAGTCTATGCAGTAGAGCAGTCTTGTTATACTTATTTGGAAGAATAATAAGTCAACGAAAATAGGTAATTGTGAGGGGAAGAATCAGTAACACTGGGCATATAAGTACGCTTAAAAAAAAAATTCATTAATATGTTAGGTATTCTAGTTCGTTTTACTGCGCATTTTTAACTGTATAATTAGAACACTGATTTGAAAAAAAGAAAAAATTGAATTTTTATTTTTAAACTCTGATATTGAGGTTGAATTCCAGGGCTTGCCCTTTGTAGTTGGAGATCTCGATTTACTCATGATTCAAAATATTAACCAAATAAAATTATAAAATTACCAAATTACTGGGAATTAATTAACCACATGCACCCAAAAGAAATTATTACTTGTCTAACTTTCTGTATACATTTTGTAAATTTCAACACACATCATAGAAAACGGTTGTACAAAACTTTTAAATTTAAAAAACTGTCAAAATTCCTGGTGACGGCAACTGCACAGGACCATTTTTTACCAACATAGAAAGAAGCTCAGGACCATTTTTACCAACATAGAAAGAACTGATAGAACTAATGATAAGAGAAGCTTCCTGGTCAAAAGTGGGAGAGATGCCTATTCTTAAGCCAGCGAGACCTGCACCGCAAATAATTATTTTAGGCCATAAAATATTTATATGGCCTGGATTCAAAAAAAAATTCTCAACGAATTACCAAACTCATTATTTTATGTTTTCTACCCAAACTCTGCTGGAAAATTCATATTTTACCATTCTAAGGATATGGCGTTCGTTCGCTCCATGTGGAGATCATTAGAAGCAAATAAGAAAAATATGTGCCATACAACTACTCAATGCAAAACGATTCGATGGATGAGAGAGGAAGAGGCATTTGTGACGATCTTCTCCAGACAAGTCAGAGCCACACAATTACAGTTATTAAAGAAATATTGGAGCACAATCCAAACATTAAAACAAAGTAGCAAACCACAAAATGAAAAAGCAAATTTAACTAAAACATTAATTATAATTTTTCCAATATACTTTCAAAGTTTTGGATAGTTCTGTTTACTTGCTTAAGGTCATATTATTGTAAAGGCAGCGATCTGGTGACGTTGTCTAGCATGATGAAATCAAGGGTGTGAACCAGAGTTATATTTTCAACCAGATCTGCAACACCCAAATAGTATTAGTTTCAATAAGTTGAAGCCAGCTGCAAGCCCTGTAGAATAACTACCTCTCAGACCTGGCCCGTAGAGCCTTCGCAGAAGGAAGTCTGCGAATCTAGAGATGTTTATATTTCCTTTTATATAGCCCCCTGTTTTTCTTCTAGCCAAGACAACCATTAAGGTAGTTTTTCCAGCACTGCTAACTCCCATCAATGCAGTAAGTACCTTGGTCTAAAAGATCCACTTACATTGGAAAGGAGTTGTAGCCTTTCTTGACCCAACCCATCTATGTTACGAAACTAAACATTAGTTCCATATATTTCATTGAGGAGAACTACTGGCAGATTACCAATTCAATTGAATGACTTGTAGATACAGATACAGTTGGCATGTCAACATAATAGTGGATGTTCTCAAAAGCCATCGACAATGGCCTGGCAGTAGCTAGGATGAACAACGCACTCAAAAAATGACCTTCCGTGACCAGGACTTACAGCTCTGCCGCATTGAAACAGAACCAGAGTTTATGAAATTAACACAATATCTCACACCTCGGGAAGACTTGGTTAATAGCAGGACGCACGCCACCACTGCATTAGCATGGAACCAATGCTTATCATATCAACGCAATCTCACACATCCGGAACCAGTGCTCATCATATCAACACAATCTCACACATCCTGCCGCAACCAAAGACTGACCAACAACTTTTACTAATCTTCCTTCCTGCAAGAAATTTTGAGAACACAAATTTATTCGCATCCATGCAGATACATACATCCAAGACCTACCGCATTACACGAACAATTACACGAACAGCAGAGATGTCCAACAGAGGGTTGCCCATGTCGAAGAGCACACTTTCTGTAGCCATTTCCTGTCTGTTAGTAGAATATATTTCTGTGTTTTTTTCAAAAATTGTTCGGGAGATCCCTGCTTGCAATGAAGAATGGGTGAGTTATTATAACTGCATAAACACAATATTTGCAACTACTTTTGCCTTTTCATCCAATGGCTAAATATGTTTTAATCATCCAACATATAATCTAACGGATTCAGAGTATGACAGGATGCATACAGGAGAGTTGTTTTCAAATAGTGACGCCTTACGACATAATTATATGTGTTATTGGGTGAATTTTGAAAATCTAGTTAAAAACAATTTTTTTTAGCTATCCTACACTTTTTCACCAATTGAATATAATTATATGAGTTGTCTTTAGTGCGATTTTTTGAAGGCGTTTTCTGGTGGATTTTTCTGGTCAAAAACAACTCCAAAAAAGATGTTATGAATTATTTTGTAGCTATAACATCTAACTTCAATTAGGGATGATGTTTACATAAAAGCATCAAAGTTGAGAAATAACATTTATTTTTTTTAAATAGATAAAAATCATACTGGTTTAAAATTACTTTTAATTAGTTAAGTGTTCATTTTCCTTAAATGTAAAGAAATACATTCATAACTCAAGATTAAAGCCATGTGGTAGGTGGTAAAATTTTGTTTACACAATGATGTCACTACATGTCAAATTTTTTTCAAATTGTATTAATAGAGGCTAGGTAGATTACCTTAAATGTTGTAGATTTTTTTCTATTTAAAAAATAATAACAATCTACCACCAAAGCATCACTAAATTGCAAGGCCTAAAGAGGTTTATCAAAATTAATAACCCCACAAAATACCCACAATCCAAAAATTCACATTAAGATTAATGAGAAAACCACTCAATGCTTTAATAATTGACATTCCATAAATCCACCTTAAGTTTGCATTTAAGAAGGAAGATATAATAGGGATAACATCATTCCATTTGAACAAAGTATATGTAGATAAAAAAGCTAATTTATAAATAATAAATAATAATAATGATCATACACTAGATTTGAAATAATTTGATTATTTTTTTGCCCAAGTATTCCAACATGTTCTTATCAAGGATCGTTCCAGATTGATGTAGGAGCATCAACTCATAGGTAAACCGTTTTTCCTAGACCCAAAGGGGTCATGGAAATTTTCCCTAGGGGGAAGATTCCCCCAAATACAAATTTGTATAAAATCTAGAGATAGGAAAATTTTCATATAAGTACAAGTGGTCATATTCACGAGAGTTTCTAGGTTGTTAGGAAGTTTGATGTGCTAGCACTTTTGGCCATGTGGCATCTTTCAAGAGTGGCATAAGATAGGTTGAGGTGTTAGGCTGTTGGGACAAATGTCCAATTTATCTTTGTTTTGTTAGGATATTCTTTTGGACTGTAAATGACTATATATGTACATATAGACAGAGTAGCTAGGAAGCCTAGGATCAAATATCAAGAACTTTGGAGATGGAAACTTGAGGAGGAGCACGAGATCCCTTGCAAAGTGTGAATGCATATTATGTAATCCTCATTGTTATTAATGTTTAATGAATGAAAATCGAAATTGAGTTTCATATCAGGATATGCTGAGAAGTGGTTTTCGGTGTATGAGGCTTGGGTTGTAATTGTAGTTGTATCTTTGCTAATGGACTATTTCCATGGATATTAATTCTCTTTTCTAGGAACCCAAACATAAGGGAGTTGTCTTTAGTGCGACTTTTTAAGTTTCAGGTGCCGGAATTTGGTGAAAATTTTTGAGGTAAAATCTTGGTTTTTGTTATTCAAATTGGTTTTTTGACTCTATATATGGATTCAACACCCTCAAAAACCTCTAGGGCACTTCGATTGTGCAATGTTAGCAATCAAACTTCTCTTTTCAATAAATTCCTGCCGGAATTTAGAAAAATTACACCGTAAAAAGTCACCGTAAAAGCCTTCAAAAAGTCGCACTAAAGACTACTGGAAACATAAGTGTTGTGCTTGTAGCTTGATTTTGACTATAGGTTTGTAGCACGAGAACTAGAACACAAAGTACGTCAACAACATATGAGTGTGTGCATCAAGGATTCATGCCAAATTGAAACCCAATCACCAAGGTAGGGTTGCAAGTATCCACATACAAAGAAGAGTTCAAGTGAGGATCATTGTACAAGTGGTTTGCTAGGCCACAAGGCAAGGTTTGAGCATGTATCATTGTGTAAGCATTTTAATACCCCCTCTCCCCCCCTGCCCCCCTCCACCCCTCTCCTTCACTTATGTCACTAAGGAGATCCCCATCCATTGTGGATCTACCTTACGCCCACCACAACCATTCGATTTACCGGTGGTCTAGTACACTTCACACCCCCCTGTAGTTCCTTTTCTTACAACATAGGGAGAGGGCCCCTGCAATCTACCTAGGCCATGTATTTGTTTCTCATTGATTGTAGTCATCAAAATTGAGGCTCACTCATTCTTTATCCCTTTTTTCAATTACATGTGTTGCACACCCTCGTTGCCAAGGTGTTACCTTTTGGAAACACGGATCTTTACATCCCTCAACGCCATTGAGGATTTTTTTCTTTCGGTTTATTTTTTCCTTTCATGGAAATGTCACTTGTGGAGTCATATCAGGAATTAAATGTGTGCACTATATGGAAATTCAAGGATTGGCCCGTGAATTCTATTCTGCATTGATTGCGAGTTTTGGGTATTGAATCTTGTAGGGTTAAAATAGAGATCAAGGTGTGTCTTCATTGAGTGGTATTAGAGCGGAAAAACACTCTTTGGGATTGGTGAAGCTAAATAAAGTATTTTCATTATAAGAGAATTGAGGCAAATGAAGAAAATTGAAGGCACTTGTTGTGGAGGAGAGAGTGACTTAAAGAACCAGGGACAATTAGTGACAGAGACAGCAAATTTTAGCAGTAGAGAAGATTGAAGGAAGTGTGCTTCAAAAATAAATTTAGGGTAGAACAAGAAAACGAGAGGAAATCAAGGTACATAGAATCAGAACAAAGCAAAGGATTTCAAGCAGACTTGAGAAATATTCAACCGAGAAGAAGAAATGGTGGATTAATAGACCAAGCACTTTGAAACAAGGAATGTGGAAGATTGCAAATATCTCAGTATGAGGAGACCTGGTAGATAAAACTGGTCTTATGTTTTATTTTAATCGAAAAAAATAATTTGTTGGTTGTAGTTAGCAGTAGAAGGAAGAGGACTATAGTAGAGAACCCTTACAATAGAGAGAAAAATGTTCCAACTAAGGTTGGCAAAGAGAATAGGACAGAGGAGGTCCTCAAGAAAGGTGAAGAGAATAGTAGAATTTTTCGAGAGAGGTGAGCATAGTGCAAGAACCCTAAGTTTATTGGAGTCTCGAGAGGTTGTAGAGGAGGTGAACCTATGATACCAAAAGGCCAAGTCCAAACGATATAATCCTGGTGAGGTGTCTTGTGGAGGTTTGTTTTCAGCTCACGGTGAGCATGGAGAAGCTCATAAAGAAGGAGAAAGATATGACCACTAATGGTCATGACAAGGGTTTAGGTGAATGCCACAAGAGAATGGAGGAAAATTCCAAATCATTTGGCATCGAGAGAAGAAATATGATCCAGGAGGAAATTGATCGCGAAATGGTTGAGTAAAAGGAAAGAATTAGTGCAATGATGATTGTACTACAATAAATGGAGAATGAAGACTAGATAATTATATGGGATCTTAAAAAAAGGATCAAGTGGTTTATTAGGAAATTGTATGCTAGGAAGATGAGGAAGAAAGTGAGACACATGCTGAGTGCTCAGTTGAGAGATGGTCAAAAAAATTTAGTTGAGTATGAGGAAGAAGAGAAATTCCACTATTGTGAACCAGAGCTAGAGGAATTCATTGGAGAAGAGAATGATGGAGATTAGAAGGGAGACCTACTGAGAGTATCATGGACTGTGTGAAAAGTCAATAATAATAGAATAAGTTGATGATAAAGGATGATGCTAGAGAGACTTGTGATTTTAAATCTAACAAAGTTTGTATGAGTGCAATTTTTTCAAGTAATGAAGGTGGATAGTCATTAACAACTTTCATAAGAGAAGAAGATAAGGCATCATTTTCTCCAGGAGATAGAGACAAGAAGGATAAAAAACTTGTGAAAAAAAATGTAATTCCTGATGAATATGTGAAGAAGGAAGCTAATGATGCTAAGGTAATGGATTTACATTTAGAAAATGAAATTTTGTTGAATGACTGTAAAGATGTGTTGATAGGTGAGTAGCAAAAGGTTGCCCTTGAAGACAACAACTAAGATCATCAAAGAAAAGAAGACTTCTCCAACGTAGAAGATATAAACAATCTCAAGGGACCACTTGGTGAGTGTAGTGGCTTTGTGAATGAAGAACAAAACTTTTAGTTGAGGAAGTCCCAACAACAATTGAATAATTCGTGTGATGAAAAACTTAAAGAAATTAAGAAGATATGCAAATCATTGATGCACGAGGAGATCATTTTGAGAGACATAAGAATTCAAGGTAGAAATCAAGAAGTGAAAGATGGTGACCTTTACTCCATAGAGTGAAAATGGAGGAAGCAACCAAGAATATTGTGTATTCCCAATATTGCATATGTGGAGAGGACTATATAAGTTTCCAATCTTGTTTTTGAAGAATCAACTATAGGAAAAAAGAGGCTTAGCATATGCAAACCAAAATGTTTCCTGACAGGCATAAAAAAATGTTCTAAAAATCAAGTTGATGAAAGACATGAAGAAGGAGAAATATGGAGGGTATCATGCAATTCTAGATTTGATAAGGAAATAAATAGGTTGAGAAATTGCAGGCATCCAAGATATATCTTAGAAGAGATGGACAAAATTCAACTCCCTAAATAGAAGATGGAGACAACATTAGATGAGACAAAAAAATCATCAAATAGGAAAATAAAAGAAGAGGATAGAGAGAATGGAATTCAACAAGTTTCAAAATGAAAAAACAAAATGAAGGCATCCTGATTTGGAAAAAGGATATTGTAATTAATATCTTGAAAGGTAGTATGCATTCCTTCCTCAGTGCAAGCATGTAGCTTGCTGAGAATAAAGTAGAAATTTGAGGAATTGGCAAGGAAGAAGCACCCTTTAAGTAACTATATATGTATGTACAAACATATTAGCTAGGAAGCTTAGGATAAGAGCTCAAGTGGCTTGTAGAGGGAATCTCATGGAGGAGCATGAGAGCCCCTGCAAACTATGAATGTAAAATGTGTAATCCTTGTGGTTATTAATTTTCAATGAATAAGAATTGAAACTGAGTTTCTTGTCAAGATACATTGACAAGTGGTTTTCTATGTATCAGACTTGGGATGTAATTGCAATCGTATCTTTGGTAATGTATTATTTCCATGGATATTAATTCTCCTCGGTAGGAACCTAGACATAAGCATTATGGGTGTAGGTTGATTTTGATTTTCGGTTTGTAGCACAATAACTAGAACACATAGTATGTCAAAAACATATGAATGTGTGCATTAAACATTCATGCCAGATTGAAACCTTGTCACAAAGGTAGGGCCAAAAGTATCCCCACACAAATTAGAGTTCAAGCGATGATCATTGTATAAGTAATTTTCCAGACTGCAAGGAAAGTTTTGTGTGTGGATCAGTGTATAAGTGTTTTAACAGGCCCTAAGGCAAATTTCGAATAGAATTTACCAAATTTTCCCGACGAACAAGAGCAATCGATCATCTCTTCATGACCACCCCCCCCTCCCCCACCCTCTCCTTTGTTTACATCATCGAGGAGACACCCTCACACTCCACATCAGCATGGATATACCTTCCCACTAACATAATAATTTGATTTACTCGTGGGCCAAGACTCTTTGCACCCCTTGTGTCCTTTTCTTTCAACACAGGGAAAAGGTCCCCAAAATCTACCTACGATGTGGATTTTTTTCCTATTGATCGTAGCCATTAAAATCATGGCTCCCATGTTCTTTAGCCCTTTTTCCGATTGTATGTGTTGCACAGTATTTCAGGAGGACGAGAAGCTAACAGGAAAAGGAATGCCATTTTTTCCAAGGTGTTACCTTTTGGAAACACATATCTTTGTATCCCAGGATGTCATTGAGGATTTTTATCTTTTTTTTTTAGTTTTTTGTTTCAGGGAAATGTCACCTGCGGAGTTTTCTCGTGAAGAAAATGTGTGCACTATATGGAAATTCAAGGATTTGTATGTGAGAAATATTGTGCATTGATATGTGTGAACTATTGTACATTTTAGCTAAAAAAAATACATAAGAAAACCTTGCCAAAAATGGTATTGACAAAAGCCCCGAGACCTTTGGTCTATAACGTCAATCATCCACAATGGACATATCATATATTTCTAGGTGGTCCTTTTTCCATGTCACCTGCTTCAACTAATCATATCTTTCCACATGTATGAGTGTTGACATGTATCTTCCATGTGTCACCTACTCATCATCCAATTAGAGGGCCAAAAAAACCATATATGCCTACCACATGTCACTCATTATTGTTGCCACATCAGTGAATCTGCCACTTTTCATCCACATCAAAGTGTCATGTCATACCATTTCGTCATCATACCAAGCTAATTTTTTTCTCTATTACATCTAGTGTCTATTGCTCTGGTACTGAATATACTTAACCATTGTTAATATTGACTGGTAGGCACGTAAACGTAGTTTAATAATTGTTAATGATGGATTAGTGGTTGTCATTAAGGCTGGGTGATTTTTTAGAAAAAAAAATTAGATTCTCATTATAAGTGTTTCATCAAGTTTTTATATTTTCCACACTATGTGGACTATTACACCAATACCATGCCTTTAGTTCATACTAGACTCGTTCCTTCAGGGTATATACTAGGCCCTACCTTTGCTCCATATAGAAATTACCAAATTTTGTTTATGGAGTCACATTGTGGAAACACCAAATTTCGGTTTGTGCACCAAATTCTGTTCAATTTCCCTGTTATGCCCTCTGTTTCCACCATCTACTACTTCACCTTGGTTTGGCTCCACTTGATATTCCTTGTGAACTTCCTTTAAAATTGATGACATTTCAGACTTGCTTAATACTTCCTTTGATGTCAATGAAAATGTAATTGACATTAATCATTAATGACAACATACACTGCCAACAATCTCCCCTTTTCAATGATGGAAACCCATATAATCCATGGGCATTATAACACTATTTCCAACCTACAATTTCTCCAAGTGCTCAACCAATTACTAATCTCTACACCTTCTAACACCAATTTCCAATTTATGCACCTCTCTATACCAATTTCCAATCTCTTTTATCAATCACCAATTTATCCAATTGCAATGGCCAACACCAAGTGCCAATCTCTTCCCATTTGACGTAAATGGAAAAGGGTTATACATCTTTGTCCTTGTGCATGGGACATTGATGCTTATTTTCCCTAAAACACATAATAATGGCTTTTTCTATGTGAACATGGCAGGCTTTGTGCATGGGACATTGATGCTTATTTTCCCTAAAACACACAATAATGGTTTTTTCTATGTGAACATGGCAGGTCTTCTTTCAAGCCAAAGCATGTTTTTCTCAAGCAAATATGGAGTCGCAAAACGGATAAGGAGATTGTAGCATTGTCGAAACTGTAGAAGATGGTTTAGGGACTTGTAAATTTGTTTTTAGTAAATATGTTGTAAACGAGGTTCTTTGTTTTAGATTTAATACGTTATTCCATTTTATAGGAAGTGAATATACTCATATTTCCTATCATTTCGATAAGATGTATTTTAGTGATGGGCAGACCAATAAGATGTCTTACACTTTATTCCATGTTTACCCATTATATCTTTGAATATGTTGATAGAATTAGTGACACACAATTAACAGTGATAAAAAACTATTAAAAGCACACATATATTAAAAAAACACTCATATATTATACACAAATGGTGTATGTGCAAACACACTCACACACTGATTCCATTCGGATTACTCTATTAAATAGAGTTTCTGAGATCCAACTTATTCCTAATTTAGAGAGAGAGGTTGAGAGAATTTCTCAACCATCACAAACCAACTTATCAAATATGGAATGTAAGCATTAACTCCAACATCCCCCCTTAATGATTACATTACATGAATTTATTGAATTCACTCATAAATAAAAAAAATAATCAAGCTTATCAGTAGATGCTCCATCAAATTGCCTCATAACCCTAGGAAAGGTGTATTTGGCAAGTTGGATTCCCGAGTTCACTTCCTCAACTCCCGAATCAATGACCTCCCGAAGTCAATTACTGGACATCATCCCAATCTGTCGCATAACCTCATTAGGAGACCACTTCCATGTCTACCACTAATGAGGGATCCTTCCCTAGATCCGCAACTGCCATACTATCTGGACAACCATCCATGTTGAGCTTTATTGCCACTTGATCTCTTCAAAAAACAATTGATTACATTTTGTAATTGTTGAACTCCTATTCATTCTATGGACGAGCTCCCATCCACCAAGATACATGGGTGCCAACCGCTGTACTTTCCAGTTATCTAGAAAAGTCGTCTAGATACAGAATGTATCTAGATTCAGTATTACAAAATAACCTCCTTAATTCATCACCACTTAATTTATGAAAAAATTATAATACTAATAATTTAACTACTCGACACCAACGATTTACTTCTCACAGCATTCACCTTCACATCAGCGTCATGTCTCATCTGATCATCAACATCATTGGACCACTGCATCTCCACGTGGGTCGACGTCCCACATTCCAGCACAAATAGCCAACAGAAATTTGTTGAAACCCAAATCCATGAACTGCAAAGGTCGGTTGTGGTTCTCACATGCTCTCTGATCTGCAATGCCAATATCCACAGCTCCTGCCCCACATGGGCATGATATGTGCAAACAACAGCATTTTGAAGACGGCTCCAACAATACTCGGAAAGCCTGGTTTGCATCAGCTACAGTGTCTGTATAATTAGCCTAATGTTCACCCAGGCCCTGTCAACATAAAAAACCGACATTGGAAGGCTCCAGTCGTATGGCCTGCGTTTACAAATCAACGGCCTGTTCTTCTTCCTTAAAGGCCTCGATAGCCTGCCTCTCAAGTTCCTCAGCCATTGGTGTACTTACAAAAATTCGATCCGAGGACTGCTCCGCGGTATCGAAAAAGAATGAGAACCCAAGAGAAGAATAAGAGAATAAGTCTTCCTATTCCGAAACCCCTGTGCCCTAAGTCAGGATGCAAACGAGGCTACAAGGAGGGCTATGCAAAAATTCTTCATAGAGTCGAATGGCACCGTTCTCTCCACAACAGTGTTCCGGCAGTGCTATAGCCTTCACCAATCGTTATGACCTCCAACAATCACGACTTCAATCATGCAGGCTGCTCCAATTTCAATTCTCCAACAGTTACGACACAGAACAACCCTACAGAACAACAGCTAGGTGGTGGCTTCACGGAGCTGCTTATATACGCATTTATACCGACCCTTTCTCTTATTCAATATGATTACCATTGAATATAAACACTACACGATTTTCTGTGTATTAAAATCCCAGATCTTCACATAGATATTACCGGCCCATATGCATCTGCATTAGCAACATAAGTTATGCATTTCAAAAATTCACACGGTCACACATACAAACATATCTCCATTAATTCAATCAATCTACATCTACAGCAAATTATGTCCCGGGTTTTCTCTTAAAGGAGTTACCCACAGAGCCATTAGCTCCGATACCATGATAAAAAACTATTAAAAGCACACATATATTAAAAAAACACTCATATATTATACACAAATGGTGTATGTGCAAACACACTCACACACTTATTCCATTCAGATTACTCTATTAAATAGAGTTTCTGAGATCCAACTTATTCCTAATTTAGAGAGAGAGGTTGAGAGAATTTCTCAACCATCACAATATGGAATGTAAGCATTAACTCCAACAAACAGAAGCCCTTGTGGATTTGGAGTGCGTAAAGTGATCTAAATATACATGAATTATTTAATCATCGTGTGTTTGGCTATAGGAATCCATTCATTCAAAGAACATGATGCCATCAAAATTCTACAATCACAGGGATTCAAGTGTCTAGAAAAATAATTAGAGAAAACCATTGTAGAAGTCTCACATGGAACATTACTTTTGGGAAATTTGCTTTTTAATTATGAATAGGATTAAAATGGCTCATTTCCTTGTTTATGATAGTGTTTATTGGATAGTATTTAGCTCGACACAGATGAGCACAGAGTTTTTGGAGTGCCAAATGAGATTGTTGGGTAGAGATAGAATATTTGAGACCTATTCCTAAAATATGTTGATTACATTGTGTTATCAAAATTTAACTTAAAATTAATTTTCAATTTGAAAGGAGGTGGAAGAATTGCTCAGTGCCTAATTTCTGAATAACAAATATTGAAAGTCGGCTAAAATATACTCTCAACAAAATAAATGTGCATAGCCTTGCAATTGAGTTGGCTCCAAACATATTATGCTAAACAAATGAAATTTCTAGAAGATGTGTATACTTCAACTCTAACTACTACATAGTAACTTATGGACATGACAAAAACCATGTTTGGTGTGTTGTTTCATTTATATCCATTACAAAATGTGGCGCTAATTATGTAGTGTTTCATGGAGAATAACCAATCACAAAGACATCAAACTATTAAGAAAAATCCTTTAAATGTCTTGTGAGAATGGGGCATATCATGAGAATTCGATGTAACTCATATGTTCTCTAAACTAGTCCATGTTCGTGGTTGGTTGTCCCACATTTTTCTTCATTATTAAAGCCTAGCATTTTTCAGAATGAATGAAAATGATATGGAAAAATGGGAAGGTTGGTATCATTGATTTAAATTATTGCGCCGAGAGGAGCTCTACAACCCAGTATAGGGTAGATGTGTAGATGTAATGTAAGAAAGTTTGTAAACTTTTGTAATGTTGGCCAAATATATAGGGTACATGTGTAGATGTAATGTAAGAAAGTTTGTAAACATTTTGTAATGTTGGCTTAATTGTAATCAATATATTTGTAATAATTATCCCTACCTTTTAACCCAAATTTATATTTACGAACACTCAAAAAGGTATGATAAATAAATAAAAATATAAATAAATGGGAGGTATGGTAAATAAATAAAACCCATTTTTATGTTTACTCCATAAACCTCCTTGTATATTTAAGAAAACTCAAAAAAAGAGGTTTTATTTAGGTGAATCTTATGGGCCAAATACCATGGAAAAAATTGTTATTAATACCATGGGCCAAATACCATGGAACAAACTATTATTGATACTATGGGAAAAATACCATGGGTCAAATACCATATTTAAATAAATAAATATTAATGATGAATAAATAGGTATGGTAAATAAATAAAAATATAAATAAATGAGAGGTATGATAAATAAATAAACCCTCTTTTAATATTTAATCCATAATCAACTTTATATTTAAGGACACTAAAAAATGATGTTTTATTTAGGTGAAGCCTATGAGATAAATACCATGGGCCAAATTAATATTATTATCTAATATTCATATTAATGTGTAGATGTAATGTAAAAAAGTTTGTAATTTTTTTTAATGTCGGCTCAATATATTTGTAATGGATATATTTATAATAATAATAACAAAATAAAAGTATATCTCTCAATCTAAATCATGGAAACATCTGAACATTATATTCTATCATTGGTGTGTGATGGGAGGGAGAGATAGAGGGAGGTGGGTGAGAAAGTGAGAGAGAGAACCTGAGAGAGAGGAGAGAGAGACAGAGGAGAAGAGAGATGGAGTTAGAAGGGGAAGAAAGGCATAGAGAGAAAGTTGGAGAGGGAGAGGGAGTGAAAAGGGAGAAGGGGAAGAGAGAGACAGAAGAGGAAGAGAGAGAGGGAGAGGAAGAGGGAGGGGGGGAGAGATAGATAGATATGGAGAAAGAGTTTGTATGTTTTTGGGGTGATAAGGAGAGACAATGGGAGACAAAGATATAGATGGAGGGGGAAGAGAGGGAAGAAGAGAGAGGAAAAGAGAGGGAGGGAGGAAGAGAGATATATATGGAGAGAGGAGAGGAAGAGAGACAGAGACAAAGAGAGGAAGAGGGAGGGAGAGAGAGAGTGGGAGAGGAAGAGGGCGGGAGAGAGAGGGGAAGGAATAGGGAGGGAGGGAGAGAGATAGATAAATATATAGATAGATATGGAGAGATAGTGTGTATATTTGGGGGATGTGAGAGAGAGAGAGAGAGAGAGGGAGAGAGAGAGAGAGAGAAGGGGAAGAGATAGAGAGGGACAGGATGAGGGAGAGATAGATAGATAGATATATATATGGAGAGATAATGTATACAGGATGATATAGAGAGATAAAGAAGGATAGACAGATGGAGAGAGATATATACTTAGGGGAAATAGGGAAGAGAGAGAGAGAGAGAGAGAGAGAGAGAGAGAGATCATGTCATGTGTTTTAGGGGATGGGATAGAGAGAAAAATAAGGAGAGATAGAGGGAGGTATAGATATAGATGGTAAGGGGGAGAGGGAAGAAGATAAAGATAGAGAAAGGGAGGGAGAGGTGGTGAGAGAGAGACATCGGAGAGTGGGAGGGGGAGAGAGAGAAGGAGATAGACATAGAATGGAAGGTGGACACAAAGACACATATAGAAATAGAAGTTAGATCTATAAAGTCATGAATATTTTGGTTTTTCACTAAAATAGATGTATTTATTTGAATGTACTAGTTGATTTCTAATCCAATTTGATCACTTTCACTAGATGCATTGATTTCAATGTAGATGTCGATTTTTAATCCTATTTAATACCTCACACTAATGCATTTATTTTAGTTAGATGTTGATTTTTACTCCTTTTTGATTGCTTGCACTAGATGCATTGGTTTCAGTGTAGATATTGATTTCTAATCGTATTTTATCACTTGCACTAGACACATTAATTTCAATGTAGATGTCAATTTCTAATCCTATTTAATACCTTACACTAGGTGCATTGATTCCAGTGAAAATGTTGATTTCTACTCCTATTTGATTGCTTGCACTGGATCCATTTATTTTAGTGTAGATATTGATTTCTAATCCTATTTGATTGCTTGCAATAGATGCATTGAATTTAGTGTAGATTTTGCTTTCTAATCCTATTTTATTGTTTGCACTAGATGCATTGATTTCAGTGTAGATGTTTATTTCTGATTTGATGCAACTAGATATATGATTTACATTAATTTTAAAGTAATTAGATTAATAATGTGCATTTATTTTAGTGTAAGCACATCTCTGCCCCCTCCATCTCACCCCCCAAACATACACACACTCATTCCATTTATATCTATCTCTCTCCCTCCCTTCTCTACTCCCTCTCTCTCTCTCTCTTCTCCTTCTCTCTCTCTCTCTAAAACTTCTCTCTCCATATCTATATTGGTTTCAGTGTAGATATTGATTTCTAATCCTATTTGATTGCTTGCAATATATGCATTGAATTTAGTGTAGAATCTTCTTTCTAATCCTATTTTATTTTTTGCACAAGATGCATTGATTTTAGTGTAGAATTTGATTTCGATTCCTATTTGATTTTTTGCACTAGATGCATTGACTTCAATGTATATGTTGATTTCTGATTTGATGCAACTAGATGTATGATGTACATTAATTTCAAAGTAATTAGATTAATAGTGCACATTGATTTCAGTGTAAGCACATCTCTAACCCCTCTATCTATATATGTATCTCCCATTGTCTCTCCTTCTTTATCTTTCTATCTTACCCCCAAAACATACTCTCTCTCTCTCTCTAACACTTCTCTCTCCATATCTATATCTCTTCCTCCCCACCCTCTCTTTGCATCTCTCTTCTCCCCTCTATCCCCCCCTCGATCTATATCTCTATCTCATCCCAAAAACATACACACACAGTGATAGTGTGAGCACATAAACATTATTCATGACATGAATTGACTTATGTGTTGCAATAATTCAAATATAAATACAAAACTTGAATTTTTGTAGTAAATAAAATTTTCACTTACATGAAATGGCTTCTTATTGAAACTATAAACCATTTGTAATTGGCTACATCCTTATTATTCCCATTTTCCATCATTCAACATTATTAATCACTTTTAATTCAAACACGGTAATAGATAATAACTAAATGTGTGACAATAAGAACAATAAAATAAAATAGTTTCAAATTGATCACAATGAAGATGGTTTGTAATTGACTTCATTCTTATTTCTCACATTTTCTATCATTCAACATTGTTACATTATCACTTTGCACTTAAAAAATTTATTTCATCATTTTTCATCATTAAAGTGTAATTTTCTTATCATTCATCATTAAACTTAGACATTTTTAGAATTTTATAATGATCAAAATAATTATATGTTCAACAAATATTGTATGACTGCACACGACTGAAACCAGCCTAGATCCATCTTAACTCCAGATCTATTAAGCGCCGAGAGAGATCAAATCTCTCGAGGTGCAAACCTTTCCTCAAGTTTTGCACTAAAAAAGGAGGTTTGCACCTCGAGAGATTTGATCTCTCTTGGCGCTTAATAGATCCGGAATTAAGATGGATCTAGGTTGGTAAGTAATCAAATTCCATGTCTATAACGACTTATTCAAAGTTTTAATATTGGATAATAATTAATGGCACATTAATGATTTCAATATCATGATGGAGAACATTATAGTTTTGGATAACAAGTTCCCTTATGGCCATTTGAAAGCCAAAATTTATGTACTTTCCTAAAGATATAGATGAACTCCATGTAAAAATATACAAGGTTGATTGGATGGAAAAGGATTTAATGAGGGATCTCGCTGTACTCTTCATCAAGATCAAGGGTGCATGGTTCATGAGAAGTACACATAAGTGAATGAAGTAGACTTCGAGAAGATGGAAATAATTCAAATATTTTTTTAATTAATTAATTTAGTATAATATTTTATATTTTGAAAATAGTTACAGTTCGAAGGTTGGAAATTAACTTTCAATAAGGATAAAAAGGAAAGCAAAATATGTCACGTGGATTGGAGTTTTGGAGTAGTTAGGGGTAGAGTTTCCAAGAGTCCAAAGGGGAATCATTTTTTCAAATGAAAGACCCAACTATAGGATTCATCAACTATCTTGTAGATATTGTTCTTCTCTATCAGATGTATGTATTATTACCTTATAAATCGGAAACTTTTTCTTTCTCAATGGATGTAATATTGAGTGAATTTTTGAAACAATAAAGAATTATATTGTAGACATATCCTCATTGTTTATTTTATTATTTCTTTTAAATGTTTAATGAAACATTGATTCAGGTCAAATACATACAAATTTTATATTTTTTTTATTATTATTTGAAGATTTTGAGTGAAATTTCACTTTAGATTTTTACAACCAGTAGAGCATTTATTATTGCTTGTGGAGGATAAAGAGATCATTTCCCAAAAATTATGGTTATTCAAAGTTTATGGTTGTTGTTTAACTATGAAGTTCATCTAAATATTTTCAATAAGCCTTTTGTAGGTGAATGGTATTATCTGAAACTTGCATACATCTTCCTTCTTACTAGAAGTGTTGAAGTCTTCCACCCACAACAACACATCTAATATATTTCGTCTTAGTCCATGGAATTTCATGACATTCTTTAGTATCCGAAATCTATCTTTTGCATATTTCATTTATTAACTTTATATGTTTACAATGTGTGATAAAGGTGCCCACTAATGAAGTCCTAGTCTTAAATTTATTTGATCATTTTCTTCATCCGGTTTCATTTCATCAAAAATTATTTATTTTTTAATCTTTGAATCTAGCAATTGAGGGTGCATTGAAGAATCCTATTTAGAGGTGACCCTAAACAACCATTATTGTGACAATTTGAAGGATACCCCATGATCAAAGGACTATCTTAAGGTGTAAAGCAGGGAGGGTATTGTCCTCCATAGGGTGCTTTGTGATGGTTATTATTGATTGCGCCGAGAGGCGCTCTACAACCCAATATATAGGGATGTGTAGATGTAATGTGTGTAATGTAAACTTTTGATATGTCAGAGTGTATATAGATGTGTAGATGTAATGTGAGTAATGTAAACTTTTGATATGTCCGATTGTATAGAGATGTGTAGATGCAATGTGTGTAATGTAAACTTTTGATATGTGGGAGTGTATATAGATGTGTAGATGTCATGTGAGTAATGTAAAATTTTGATATATTTACCACTTTAATACCATGGGCTGAATACCATGAACCAAATTCCATATTTATAAAAGAGGTATGGTAAATAAATAAAATATAAATAAACCATTGATATGGTAAATAAATAAAATGTATTTTTATATTTACTCCATAATCCTATTTATATTTAGGAACACTCAAAAAGTGGTTTTATTTAGGTGAATCCTGAGCTAAATACCATGGGCTAAATTATTATTAATACCATGCCAAAAAAAAATTATTAACCCTAATATTAATATTAATATTATTATTAAATCTAATATTCACATTATTATATTATAATATTAATATTATTAAATTTAATTAATGTAAACTTTTGATATGTCGGAGTGTATAGAAATGTACCACTTTAATACCATGGGCCAAATACCATATTTATAAAAGAGGTATGGTAAATAAATAGAATATAAATAAACCATAGATATGGTAAATAAATAATTAAAACATCTTTTTATATTTACTCTATAATCCTATTTATATTTAGGAACACTTAAAAAGTGGTTTTATTTAGGTGAATCCTGAGCTAAATACCATGGGCCAAATTATTATTAATACCATGCCAAAAAAACATTATTAACCCTAATATTGATATTAATTGTAATAGTCACATTATTATATTATAATATTAATATTATTAAATTTAATAAAATTATTAATATTTGAGTACTCTATATGCATTGCCTATCTCAGGTAACAATAAACATGTAAATGTAAATGTAAAAATAATGTTTAATATTTAACATTTAAAATTTAATCTAATTAATCTAATGTCGGCCCTAATGAAAAATCACTTCTCTCCCTACATATATAAATTTAACACAGTGGGCCAAATACCATATTTTTCTATTTCTCTTGCATTTTATATTGGAGGGAAAAGAGAGAGAGGGAGAGAGAAGAGAGATGGGGGAAGAGAGAGGGAGGTAGGAGAGGAAGGAAGAGAAAGGAAGGGAGAAGAGGGAGGTAGGAGAGGAAGGAAGAGAGAGAGGAGGAGAGAGGGAGGGATATAGAGATGGAGTTGGAGGGTGAGAGAGGGAGGGAAGAAGAAATACATAGAGAGAGCGAGAAGTGGAGAGAGAGAGGGAGTGACAAGGGAGAAATAGAGAGAGTATGTGTATGTTTGGGGGTGAGATAAAGAGAAAAATAAGGAGAGATGGAGGGAATGGGGGGAGAAGGAGAGAGGCAGGGATATAGTAACATATTTGGAGGATGAATAGAGGGAGAGAGAGGGAGATAGAGAGAGAGAGATGGATGTGGAAGAGAAAGGGATAGAGGGGAAGTAAGAGAGAGAGAATGTGAGAGAGTGGAGAGGGAGGGAAAGAGAGATGGAGTTGGAGGGGGGAGAGAGGGAAGATGATTTCTTGCTCTTGATGCATTGATTTCAGTGTGGATGGTGATTTCTAATGTAAATTTTGATAGATCAAGAGTAATGTAAACTTTTGATATGGTGATTTCTAATCCTATTTGATTGCTTGCACTAGATGCATTGATATCAATGTAGATGTTGGTTTCTAATCTTATTTTCTTACTTGCACTAGATGCATTGATTTCAGTGTAAATACAGATAATATCAAACTCTGGATCCAGGGTAATGTATTTACATATGGAGCGAGAAGTGGAGAGAGAGAGGGAGTGGCAAGGGAGAAATAGAGGAGTATGTGTATGTTTGGGGGTGAGATAAAGAGAAAAATAAGGAGAGATGGAGGGAATGGGGGGAGAATGAGAGAGGGAGGGATATAGTAACATAGTTGGAGGGTGAAGAGAGGGAGATAGAGAGAGAGATAGATGTGGGAGAGAAAGGGATAGAGGGGAAGGAAGAGAGAGAGGATGTGAGAGAGTGGAGAGAGGGAGGGAAAGAGAGATAGAGTTGGAGGGGGGAGAGAGGGAAGATGATTTCTTGCACTCGATGCATTGATTTCAGTGTGGATGGTAATTTCTAATCCTATTTTTATTGCACTATATGCATTGATTTTAGTGTAGATGTTGAGAGAGAGAGTGTGTGTGTGTGTTTTTTAGGGGAGGAAAAAGAATTGGAGGGAAAAGAAAGAGAGAGGGAGAGAGAGAGATAATTGGATTGCAAAGAGAGAGGAGGGGGGGAGAGAGAGAGGAAGGACGAGAGAGAGGAGGAGATAGGGAGGGAGATAGAAGGAGAGATGGAAGGATGGAGTTGGAGGGGGAGAGCGGGAGGGAAGAAGGAATACATAGAGAGTGAGAAGTGGAGAGAGAGATGAAGTGACAAGGGAGATATGGAGAGACTGTGTATATTTTTTGGGGTGAGATAAAGAGATAAAGAAGGAGATATGGAGAGAAGGAGAGAGGGAGGGATATAGTAACATAGTTGGAGGGTGAAGAGAGAGGGAGACATATATTTGGGAAAGAAATGGAGAGAGAGGAAGGAAGAGGGAGAATGTGAGAGAGTGGAGAGATGGAGGGAAAGAGAGATGTAGTTTGAGGGGGGAGATAGGGAAGTAGATGGTGATTTATAATCCTATTTGATTGCTTGCACTAGATTCATTGATATCAGTGTAGATGTTGGTTTCTAATCTTATTTTATTACTTGCACTAGATGCATTGATTTCAGTGTAGATGTTGATTTCAGTTTAGAGGAGGAGAGATGAAGTTGGAGGGGGGAGAGAGGGAAGATGATTTCTTGCACTTGATGCATTGATTTCAGTGTGGATGGTGATTTCTAATCCTATTTTTTTTCACTATATGCATTGATTTTAGTGTAGATTTTGAGAGAGAGAGAGAGAGAGAGAGAGTTGGGGGGGGGGGGGAAGAGGATTGGAGGGCAGAGAGAGAGTTGGGGGAGGAAAGAGGATTGGAGGGAAAAGAGAGAGAGAGAGAGAGAGATAATTGGATTTCAAAGAGAGAGAGGGCAAAGAAAGAGAGAGAGAGAGAGGGGGGGGAGAGGAGAGAGAGGAAGGACGAGAGAGATGAGGATAGAGGGAGGGAGATAGAAGGAGATATGGAGGGATGGAGAGATGGAGTTGGAGAGAGAGAGAGGGAGGGAAGAAGGAATACATAGAGAGTGAGAAGTGGAGAGAGAGATGAAGTGACAAGGGAGATATGGAGAGACTGTGTATATGTTTTGGGGTGAGATAAAGAGATAAAGAAGGAGATATGAAGAGAAGGGAGGAGAGAAGGAGAGAGGGAGGGATATAGTAACATAGTTGGAGGGTGAAGAGAGAGGGAGATATATATGTGGGAAATAAATGGAGAGAGAGGGAGGAAGAGGGAGGATGTGAGAGAGTGGAGAGATGGAGGGAAATAGAGATGTAGTTTGAGGGGGGAGATAGGGAAGTAGATGGTGATTTATAATCCTATTTGATTGTTTGCACTAGATGCATTGATATTAGTGTAGATGTTGGTTTCTAATCTTATTTTCCTACTTGCACGAGATCCATTGATTTCAATGTAGATGTTGATTTATAATCTTATTTGATTACCTGCATTAGATGCATTGATTTCAGTGTAGATGTTGTTTTGTAATATTATTTGATTATTTTCATTAGGTGCATTGATTTCAGTGTAGTCGTTGATTTCTAATTTGATGTAATTGGATGTACGTTGATGGTACATTAAACTTTAAAGTGATTGGATTAATATTGTGCATTGATTTCACTGTAAGCACACAAAATTATTAACAATGTACATTAATATTTGTGTTATAGTAAATCAACCTATTAATATTGAAGAGCAAGAGAGACAATGTATGATGTTTACTACAATAGTTCAAGCTAAATATTTAAATGGTTTATTATTTCAATTGTCCTTTTCATATAATCAATATGAAAAGATGACAAAACTAACAAGGGTGACAATAAGAATAGTAAAAGAAAATAATTTGAGATTGATCACAATGAAGACTATTTGTAATTGACTACATTATTATTATTTTCATTTTCTATCATTCAACACTATTACATTGTCACTTTGCATTCAAAAAAATTATTTCGTCATTAAATTTATTAGAAAAATTTATCATCTCAAAAAACTGACGTAACTAAGAAAATTTTAAGATTAAAATGACCAGATAAATATCAGACATATTTAGCATATATAAAATTATTATATTTATATTATCTGTATTTTCATATTATTGATAAAATTAATCATATCTTTGATAGATTTTCCTTGGCCGCACATGACTGAAACCAGCCTAGATCCATCTTAAATCTAGATCTATCAAGCACCGAGAGAGATCAAATCTCTCGAGGTGCAAACCTTTCCTCAAGTTTTTCACTCAAAAAAATAGGTTTGCACCTCTAGAGATTTGATCCCTCTAGGCGCTTTATAGATCCAAAGTTAAGATGGATCTAAGTTGGTAGATAACCTCAAGTAACAACACCATGTAGAAACAAAATATGGGCAACTATACAAGGCTTCCTTTGAAGTTACTCTTTCAGCTCATGGTGCATTATGCAAAGCATGATGCCTATTTTTCGGATTTTCGGCAACAATTTTATTCAAACCATGGAACAAAATTTTATCAGAAGATTCATCTACCCCATTTCCATGTAGATAGTAATTAGTAGAGCATCTTAAGATAATCCCTTTGTTAAATGAAAATTCAATAAAAAAAGATGAAGAAAAATTTGATTTGAGATATAAACTTATTTACCAAGAGGAACATAAATCAAATATAAACAAAACACATAAACAATGCACAAAATATTTAACTGGGGAAAACCCCAATTCCGAGGAAAATCCACTCTAATGAAATTTCACTAACCTTGACCAAAACCCTGGCCAATTCGGCCAAGTGAGCCTTAACCACTCACCTTCCTGTCCCTTTTTACAATGAAGTCCTCCCAACCTTTTATAGGCTCCATTATATGTAATACCACAGGAAAAAAACAATGGGTGCACAATACCATGTGCCCTAAAACCATCATTTTTTAACAGTCAACATTGACTCTATCCCTGAGTCAAATTCACCTAACATTCCCCCCTTAAACTTGACTTTGTATTCTTTGACTAAATCCATCCAACCTTGCTAAGTGAGTCATCCCAGCCTCGCTCACTCCGAGAGTTAACCCCCTCAAATTTTATACCAAGGTATATGTTAATATGACATTCCCCTATCACCTAGATCTAACAGAGACTTTACTAGAAATTACCTAGGGGTATGCATGCCTTACCAAGTTTTACAACAATATGCCCATTTACATGCAATGAATTTGACTTCATTGTAATAATTTTTTTAAAAGTTTATACCTTGTTGCTATCTTCATTTAACCACCCTCTCAAGTTGACACACTTTGTGCCCCATGCTCTCCTAGCACATCAAAATTTAGTGGCTTCCCTTATCCAAACATGGAAACTTCATCTTCGTCACGATTACCTTTGGAATATGCTTCATTGGATTCAACTATAAAACAATGTAAGAATCCTACCCAAACATCATCGTCATTGTCATTGATGATGATTTCCAATCGTTTTTTGGCACAACACTTAGATCTCTCCTTCACCAACACCACCTCATCATAACACTGCACTTACTCATGGTGCTTCATGGCTCTCTCAAATTTACATGGCTCAATTCGCCATATCTGACTCCAAGAACATCGTTAATTCATCATCCTACACCTTCAGACGCTATCACGCCTTCGATCAAGATCGTCTCTCCTCAACCGTCTAACATAGATAGGCGCTCAAAGTCATTCTCTTTCCATGCGGTCTCTACACCGATCTATCCACCAATTTCTCCATCTCGGCGAAACCAAAAGCACTAATTTTGGGTGTCTCAGCTTGTATACTTTTTCTAATTATATTATGGAATATCAACCATGCCATAAAATTTTGGACCATGTATATTACACTCCAGCAAGTCGTTGCTTGACCAAGCCAAGAAAGATCCCCGTCGTAGCCACCATAGGTGCAGATCCATGCTACACCCATATGTTCCTCTCCAGCAAGCTGACCACTCCATTGCACCAGGGTTTCTTCCAAAGTTCCTTGGCATCCAAGCACCGTAATCACATCTCCTCTTAGGAAGCTTGGTTTTCTCCAGCATTTCGTTCTTTTCATCTTGTTAGAACCACTAGATCTGCTCACTAGCATGGACACTTAGATGAAAATCACCCCTGTTCACATTGATCAACAAATGATATACACTGAGATCTGTGATCTCTTCAACTACATAATTCGACACCATTTTGTACCTCAGTGTCACTATTCACATTGAATCCCTTTGATGCCTTCGACTCAAACCATGTACATTTGAGCCCAGATCCGATATACGAGAAAATTATGTAGGGATCTCTCCAACATGTTTGTGGACACTTCCATCGTAACTTCACCACTAATCACATAACAATGTCACAACCATGCTACATTTTTTCGGCTAATGGAGATATTTTCCAGCTCTTCTAACCCTTACGTTCCAGATCTAGATCTGCATTAGTGCAAAAAATCAAAACTCCATTCACAGGCCAATAAAATCCTTGGAAACAGAAGCGTCTTTCTGAAGTCAACATTTGGCTCTGATACTAAATAAAGAAAAATTTAACTGGAGATATTAACTTATTTAGCCAGAGAAACATAAATTAACTAGCAATAAAACAAATAAACAATGCACAAAATATTTAATCAGGAAAAATTCCACCAAGAAAAATCCACCCTAATGAAATTTCATTAACCTTAGCCAAAACCATGGCTAATCCGGCCAAGTGAACCTTCACCACTCATCTCCATGGTATTTTTTACAATGAAATTCTCTCAACCTTTTATAGCCTCCATTACATGTAATAACACAAGTAGAAAACCATAGATGCACAATACCATGTGCCTGAAAGTCATCACTATTTAACCTGATTAACTTTAACTCTATCTCCTAACCAAATTTCCCTAACATCAAAAAAAAGAAAAGAAAAAAATAAGAATACAAAACACTATGAAATACATGGAACCATGGACTTCGTAATTAGATGTTGTTCGAGAATTTGAATTATTACTTTTTCGTTAATTTAGAAAAAAGGATTGGATTTAGGCCATCGAGTAAAGTAATCTATGTCTATCAGAATGTGGTCAGGATATATCTATCCTCATTTGAATAATCGAGGTTGATTTCTCATGATTTAGGCCATTGAGTAAAGTAATCTATGTCTATCAGAATGTGGTCAGGATATATCTATCCTCATTTGAATAATCGAGGTTGATTTCTCCTATTACATCCTTTTCATATTATTCATAAGGTCTAGTGATGGTTACAAGATGCAATGAAATAGGGATGGGTGCATAGAGATACTACCCAATTTTGGTACAATAAGAGTGCTTTATTGTAATTTTTAAAAAACACACGTGTTTCTAAAAATCATGTACATGTTTCTATTATTTTAGATTCAATTCTCAATGAACCTCCATGTTGGTTAAATGAGATGGAAAAGGAGCACACACAATTTTTTTTAAAACACATTCACACTTAAAGAAAAAAATGTGCACATTCCTTTATTTGTTAAAAGAAAAATAGCCTTGGGGTTGCATTGTTCCCCTCAAACATCATAGACCCTGAGTGACTTGGCTATCAAAATGTGTGTGCTCTCATCAACTAAAGCCTCTTCCCCATTAAAGGTAATTTTTTCTAACTTCTTTTGATTTTTGATATTCTTTAAATGTGTGTGTATTCAAAATTTTGAAGACTTTTTTTAATGTATATTAATTGAAACCCAATCCCCATGGTTGAAAGGCCAAAAACTAATAAAAAAACTAACCCCACAAAAGAGTGACAAGAAAACATAAACCTGGAGGAAAATCTCAATTTAGAAACCAAAACTATAAATGATTTGAATGAATTAAGATTATTGATTGAAGAACTTCAGGACACAAAGGAACCATCATGACTCTATTTAGCCACAACCCTTGACAATATTTTTACCTTAATTAATCATGCCCATGGTCAATTGGCTAGTATCATTGAATATAGGGCTAGGATGAGAGAATTCCACTCCACTAGTATTAGTAAAGAACAAGTTAAAGGATTGAATATCTTTTTTTTTTAACCATAACAAAAAAAAAGTTGTATCGAAAGTCTACAAAAGTAATGAAAAATTACATCTTTAATCCCTCTTTGAAAAAAAAAATTCACATATATTGAAGGTTTGAGCCAGGAAGTGGCCATAAGTCTAGAAAAACTATTTGTTTCCTATATTTTTTTACAATGTCTCATATTTTGTATGTATTATAAACTATCTAATAAAAACAAAAATTTACAATGCATATGATACTAGTCTATTCATTTCTTGGTGGTGTGTTATCCTCTAGATCCTTTTTGAAGTTGCTCTACCATGTTGGGAGTTTTTTGAGGTATGGAATCTATTTTGTTCTTTGTTAACTGAGTTGGATGTTGAGGGAGGTTCCTAATCCTTTTTTCTCTTGCTGATGGGATATTTATTCCATTTTAACTCTTAGATAATCTACTTCATCTTACAATTTTCTCATCTGGGGCTTTGTTCTATTAATTGCTCCATAACCATTGCGAGAGAGGAGGCCAACTAATTGTGGTAGATTTTAAGTGATCTGAAATTAAAAATTGAAGGTTTCTTGAAAAAATTTGCAAGCTAGTTTATGTGTTATGGGAAATGGATCAAAATTGAAAAAACACAAACTTACTAATTTTGGTTAAGTTTTGCATATATAACCAGAGAAAAATAGACAACACACAACATCACAAAACAACAATTTGATGATGAAGTTCACCTCTCCTGGGCTACATCTTCGGGTTTAGCTTCCAATGTTGGCCCTTTAAATTATATGCTCAAAATGTAAATTACATCAACGTACAATGTTTAAATCACAAAAAAATTGTTGTCATTGTGTCCAAAACACCCAAACACCCTTGTCTAGGCTCTTCATGGGCTCAAAAAGGTTGAAAAAATGGCCAAGTTAGGCCTCCTTCTCCATTTATCTACTATTTATCCTGTAAATTCACAAAACATGCAAAATTGGTAACATTTTCCTCCTTTGGCATATCTACTAGGCGAAAATATGGCATGGGGACATTAGAAATTCCACTGAAATTGGTGCAAAATTTCTAGCACTTAGCTGGGCACCCATGGCCCTAACTTCTGCCCTTTTCATTGGTCATATGGTCAACAATGTGGCCAGGGGTACAAGCTAGAGTACATGCACTTGCCAGCTTTGACACCCTTGGTCGCATGCAAGGCCATGTGGCCATGGGTTGGGCAGCACACGTCAACCCCTCTCCCTCAAGCCCCACTGATGGTTACGATAGTGGGTATGGAACTAGAGACTGGGCTAACTTCCCACCCCCTCCGCTTCTGCCATACACTATAGTTATATCATGTTACATATGACAAGGGTTAGTCCCTGTCCAGACGAGAGCCACCCCCCCCAAAACGCATCAGAGGTTCAATGTTAAATATAGCTGCATACCATATTATGTTAAGAACCAAATGCGTGGTATGGTGGTTAAATTGTTGGTTGGCTTGCTGGAGGTCATGAGATCGAACCCTACCAAGTCATTCATACCCTTAAGAAAATTTTGCACGGGCTGTGATGATCCAGGTGGATATTGGTGGCCACCCACCTATTCTACTTGGAACACCACAATCAGTTCTTTCAATTTTTCAGTGTTAGCATAATTTACTATTTTTAGCAATGTTTCAGGTCCTGAACTTCCAGAGCCATTTTGAGGCCCCAAACAACTTTTTTTGGGGAAAAACGAGAGAAACACGGGTCTATATACCAATTTTTCTCACCCAAAAGTTGTAGTCATTGGATATATCTTTCTAATGAGGTATTGAGCGCATCAAATGAAGATAGTATGCCAAAGTTACGTCCTTGGGAAGATTGATGTACCAATTTACCCAAATGGGACCCACAGTTTAGGCGCTTCATCTCTTAGGGTTAGGCTTTTGGATGTTTACAGTTTTTCATTGTTTCAACAATAATAGGCCTTCTAGCCTCATTGTAACACAGTTCAGAGGCCTATAGTTGCCACATCTCTTCTCAGAGATACACTACTAATGCCCTAGCTACTTTATTTCCATTATGTCTGTAAGCATATCTCTGCTATTTGATATTAATGAAATGAAATATTATTTCTGCTGCATATTTGTGTTTATGTTTATTTTTGTGTATTATCGCGCTCCTGCACAAATCTGAATTAGTGGTATGAGAGCAGTCTGTTCTTTCTCTATTTTTCTTTGCATGTCCCCAACAAGGTCAAGGTGTAAGGATTTAGGGCTTGATCTGGTTGAACCCTTGCAAGATCAGCCTCGCAAATCCCGACGACCTACGATGGTGGAAGAAAAGAGAGATGAGGGAGCAGGAGATCCTATCAAAATATTGCTCGAGGAATCCCTCGAGAAACAAAAAAATGCGATGATGGATAACTTTTCCTAGATCCTTCAACGACCGCCCACCGACGGCACGTCTACATCTAACAGCCACTCTGGAGGCACCTCTCCTTTCAATGTATAGGTCATTTTTGACATTCCTATATTTGAAGGTCAGATAGATGTAGACGCTATAGATAGATGGCTGAATTTTCTAGAAGGGTATTTCTCGGTCCATGATTTCTTCGACAGAGAAAAGATTATTTTTGCACTCCTCAAAGCCGCCCTCCATGTCAAAGACTGGTGGGAAACCTACTGTGAGCAAAAGAACGAGAGGAAACCCTCTATGTTCTTGGCTGCACCCACTTGGAATTCGTTCCAAGATGGAATCAAGGAACAATATTACCCTGTGGGGAGCTATGAGGACAAGTACATCCAATGGACCATGTTTCGGCAGCAAAGAGATCAAGATGTGCATGAACTTACGGATATGTTCCATACCCTATGCAAAAAGTTGGGTATTAAATATTTAGAGAGTCATTTGGTGCTCAAGTACCATAGCTATCTGCACAGATAAATTTGAGAGGAAATGGAGTTCATCGACATTACATCGCTTGGCATGACATATCGCTATGCTACTAAGATCGAGCAGAAATTTAAGTAGAATAAGCGAGACTTTGGATCAGCGAATCCGAAGCCAAGGAAAGACACCACCGAATCAAAGATCAAGGGTCAAGGCCAAAGTGAGGTGATTCAAAACAACACCACAAATCCAAAGAAGGGCACGAGGAAGTGGTGTGAATTTCATAACAGCCCCACTCAAAACACAAACGAGTGTCGGGCCAAACAGTCATTGGTGGCCGAACTAAAGGCACCCGAATCAGATGCATGTTCTGATCCTGAGTCAGAACGAGAGAAGGGAAATGAAAAAGGGAAGAATATCATTGATGTGAATCTCAGTGCCATTGTTTCCACCACCAAGATCAGGGGGAGGATCCTGAGGATCCAGAGGAGGGGAAGTGCCTCTTCCATTCATAGATGTGGGTGAAGGGTTCTCCAATATAATTCCTTGTCGATAGCGGAAGCCAAAAGAACCTTATTTTAGTAGAGGTTGTGATGTGGCTCATCCTACTGACCATAACACACCCACAGTCGTATAGCATTGGGTGGCTTCATGAAGGAAGAGATCTCCGTGTTCGTCAACATTGTTGCCTTTCATACAACATCAAGCCATTCACGGATGAGGTACTGTGTAATGTTTATCCTCTTGATGTCTCTGATGTATTATTGGGCCAAACATACTTGTGGTGGTGACATGCTGTGTATTATTCTAGGCCTCGTGTTGTTATTATTACTTTGAGAAATAACTCGTACAGGATACTAGAGGTAGTACAGCCTCCTGCCATCTCTTTGAATACTGCAAAACAACACAGTAACATTGTTTCCCAAACCAAGAAATTTATTTGCATTACCATTTGCCCACAACGAAAGAAGAATATTGTGTCCACAACCTTGAAACATGAACCCCTTGCACGACAGTAGCAGATTGACAAAGGCATGGAGGAATATGTGGACATTTTCTCCTCACCCACATAGGTTCCTCTACACTTTCAGGTCAAGCACTTCATTGATCTGACCCTAGGTGTACCGCCGCCTGATATTTCCATACCTCATGCAACCACACAGACATAATCCACACATGTACTCTCTGAGGCTAATAAAGAAACCAAATTTATTGATTGCATCCAGCATGTTCGCCCACGGGTCCATGACATCTTCGACAAATTCAATACCCAGTTCAACAAAATTTTCCTCATCTCATGGAGGATCTCAATGCAATGGGTACCATTGCTTCCTAATGGGGGAGGAATGATCCAGGTGGATATTGGTGGCCACCCACCTATTCCATTTGGATGCCCACCATCGGTTCTTTCAATTTCTCACTTTTAGTAGAACTTACTATTTTTAGCAGGTTTTCGGGTCTTGAACTTCCAAAGCCATTTTGAGGCCTTAATGATCCCGGTGGATATTGGTGGCCACCCAAATATTCCATTTGAACCATCGCCATCAGTTCTTTCACTCTTTCAGTTTCAGCATAACTTACTATTTTTAGCAGTTTTTCGGGTCCTTAACTTTCAGAGCCTATTTGAGGCCCTAAACGACATTTTTTGGGGAAAAAGGAGAGCAACCTAGGTCTATATATTGATTTTTCTCACTAAAAATTTGTAATCCTCTGATAGATATTTATAACAAGGTATTGAGCGCATTAAGCGGAGATTGTATTCCAAAGTTACGTCCGTGGGAAGATTGATGTACCAATTTACTCAAACGGGGCCTACAGTTTTGTCGCTTCATCTCCTAGGGTTATGTTTTTGGATGTTTATGGTTTTTCAGTATTTATGAACAATAAATAGGCCTTCAAGCCTCATTGTAACACAGTTCAGAGGCATTTATATGCCACATCTCTTCTCAGAGATACGCTACCAGCTCCCTAGCTAGTTTATTTCCATTATGTCTGTAAGCATATTTCTGTTATTTTATATTATTGAAATGAAATATTTTTATTTGCAACATCTATGTGTTTATGTTTATTTATGTGTATTATTGCATTTCTGCATAAATCCGGATCACTTGAGGGCCATGTGGCGACTCCTGATTTTCTAACCTAAAACTCACCAACCAATGAAACTTCTCAAATTTAACCTATATGACCTGCCATGTGTTAGCACGAGATTGGGTCTTATGATACCCATATGACCTAGTTAGCTTGTTGATGTCAGTGCCACGTCACTGTACAACCTGCCCAGTAAAACCTATAAGTTGACTTTTTAGTTATTTACTAAAAACTTCAAAACATGATAACTTTTAGATACGATGTCAGATTGAGGTGATCCAAGCGTAATTGGAATTAGAACAATGAGATATACGATTTAGAAATGGTTTTATACAATTTTGAGAACCTTTATTTTTTAGAATATTTTTTATCCCCTTGATCATTCCTCCCCACTGGAAGATTTTGGACCACCAAAAGTCTATTTTTACTCAGCAATTAAGTGAGGGTACAACTCCCTCACTTTACCGATCTCAATCCTCCTTGATTGACTTGGATTGGTACCTTTGAGCCCCACTCGAAGATACTCCACATTGCCTCTGTGTGAAGTCCTTATCCTCATGTCAAGAATTGAGTCTTACTGCATCTCATCTAAATATTCTGGAGAAAAATATTCAATAGATGGAATATGAACATTCTCTTCATGATAATCAATCATTGTATGCTCATACAATCTCAAAATTTCCACATTCACAACATAATAAATTTTCACTTAAGGTGGAAAATCTAATGAGAAATCATTTTTACCAATCTTCTCCAAGATTTCAAAAGGACCATATTTGATTGGCTTGAGCTTTTTACCTTCACCTTGAAGTATTTCCTTGTTTATATACAACCAAACTTGATCTCCCACTTGGAAATCATTATAAAGTCGATGATTATCATGCCTTGCTTTGTATTTGGCTTTTCCTTTCTCAAGCTGCTCTTGTACATTTTGATGCACTAGCTTAATTTGTTCAATGAAATGTTTGGCTTTGTCCACATCACTATGTCCATTTAGTGCAATATATTTACCAAAGATGAAATCCAAAGGGGGCTTTGGAAAATAACCAAAACGAGATTCAAATGGAGATACTTGCTAGATGATTGCTTGACATGATTGTAGATATGATAGATTTAATGCAGATTCTCATCCCAAAGTTTAGGATGTGTTAGGGTCCTATAATTTATAGTATCTCAAGGTGATTGGACATTTTATCTCAGTTATTTGATATTCTAAATAATATTTCAATTTGCAAATGATTTCCAAAAAATATATATAAAAGAAAATGAAAAGAGGGTATTAAAAAAAATAATAATAAAGAGACACAAGAAAAATTAAAAGAAAAAAATAGTGAAAGAGAATAAAAAATAAAGATGAGAACCCCGCAAAAGAAAAACAAAAAAGAAATAATACTGAAAGTGTTGAAAATCTAAATGCTGCTACTTGATAGATAGTTCCATTTTATTAAATAAAATGAAGGTTGTGTGCATCTTATTCAAAATTCCACAATCCTTAATCATTTTTTTGATCATACAACTTAATCATGGTTAAACAAGTTTAAATTTCTGTTAATTAAACTAGAGAATAAGGTTAGCCAAACTATTTAATCTTGGCTAATGTTAGTTAGGTAGAAAAATTGATTCAATTGTTTAAGCTGAATCAATGGAGAGATAAGAGGATAGAATAGATTAGGATCTTTCTTTTCCATAAGAAGTGAAATGAGGGTTTGCAAGTCTAAATTTACCATTATAAATGAAGAGAAAGAGTAGTTTTGGGACGAGGTAAAAAATTGAATTTGAAAGGGTAGAGGGGGATAATTTTATTTCAAAGCACTCATTATTGCAATTTTAGCCTATGTTTCAAAAACAGTATGTAACATGCGCTTAAGGCTAATGTTTCAATGCATTAGTGTTTTATATCCAAAGTCTCCACAATCAAATGAAGGTCGCAAGACAAAAAACACATTTTTCGGGTTGTGATTAAATCGCACCCATCTTTCAGCCATCCAATCAACAATAGTGACATATCAATGACCCATATTCCTTTTTGGCCACCCCTTTACATGTTATCTTTACTGTCAGGGGGGGTGGGGGTCTGAAAAGGTGGTTTTCTCCCATCGGGCCCATTGCAACGTGGCGTGCCCTCAACACTTCACACACCCCCTGCGTAGCTCACCACTTACCACACTCACCCCCTATGAAAATCGTTGAACGTCATTCCTTTCCTGTTGTCCCTACCCACACTCCTCCTCACACTCATTCCCTATCGCGTGGCAGTATCCATTAACCAATGAATGTTCTTCCCAGGGAATTATTGTTAATTCATTAAATTTTCCTGGGTAACCATTTGAAAACCCAAAGGACACGCGCATGCAACAGAAAACCCCAGAGCTTTAAAAAAATTGAACGTGTCACCATTTCTTTTTTCTGCTGCATAATTCTCTCAATTCACTCTTATTTCCATGTTTTCCAATGAACAATGACATTATCATGTTAGTAAAGCACCCAATCAAGTGATCAAACGTCCCAATTCCTTCTCCAGTTTGCAAAAAACTTGCATCCCCTTTAATACTTTATCCCCCCCCCCCCCTCCCATGTTGTAAATTTACATTAATAATATGCCTCCCAAGAAGAAAAACCAGGAGGACTCTGTCAACCCCCTTCTTCCATTCCCCTGTAGACTTTGTCCACATTCCCTTGGCAGACCGAGACTACAAAATATTTGAGACACAGTTTTGTTTGAAAATTATATATTACAGAGCAATGCAACACATTAAATATGCGGAAAACACAAACACACAAAACACATAAAACTAGAGAGACATAGATATACATGGCTCACCCAGTGTGGGCTACGTCCACCTTGAACAGCTAGTCCTTCCTTTCTATTATCCAACAAAATGAAGAGACACAACCTACAACAGATCCATTTTAATATCCTCTGTTCTCCCTTGCAGTCTCCCTATCTATTTCTCGCTTTGAGAATACACATCCAATACACAGTCTCAATACAATACCCTCATACAAAAGAGGGTTTGCCTTCTAGGGAAAAAAACCCTAAACTAAACATAACTTCTACCATCAGATCATCCGCCTAATGAATGGCCCAGATTGACTAGAAATTACTATACTTTTAGAAGGAAATTTTACATATATTTTTGCTTCGAGGGTGCTGCCCCCGAAACCCCCCTCCAGGTGAGGGCTCCATAAGGTCAAGTCACCCCGCCCTGGACCCCCCAGGCAGCGTTTAATTACGAACGGCGTTGCCACCCCATTAAGGTACAGGTGTCCAATGCTCTGATACAAAATAAAAAAAGATAATCAGGTTCCACACCCAACAAGTTTGATTTCGATCTCTTCGAACTCTATTGTTGGCTCGAGGATAAGTTTGTGGACAAAACTGATGAAATTGGACTCTGTGAGTCTAATATCCCCCATTACATCTTTCCCCAAAACTTCCACTCTCCTAAATTTACAAGAAAATTCCAAGCCTTCTATGTACCAAAGTAGAGTGAAATCATAGCCCCTAGTGGTGAAATTCTCTTCACCATTATTGCTAAAAACATAGATAAAATGATGCAGGCCCCCTCTATATAAACCAGTACCCCATTTTCAATAGAAGCCTTAACAAAATTATACCAAAAGATAGATTTTTCTAAAAGATCTCGGTTTTTGTACTCTTCTTACATGAAAACACCCAATTACCACAAAATAATACACCTTATCCTTCCTCTATTTTCCATATCAGGGCAAGAAAATTATATCTGTGTTATCCTACATTTTAGGCTATTACGATTAATGGGTAGATGAATCCATTCTAGGTTTCATATTAATATTTTCTACAGATAATAAGCCTTCCATCATTTTCAATTTTAGTCAATTTATGGCTAACAGTATTCATGAGAAATTCCTGAAGTTACCAACTGAGGGAGTGTTCAAGTATACTTCAATTCTGGTTTACATGTTTATCTATTATAAGGCAGAAATATCCAAGTTTTCTATGAAAAAGTTAGATGAGGAAGGGAATCAACAGTTTGTGATATTTTAGACTTCCCTAGTAATGAAAGAGCAAGAATAATTCACTTTCAAGCAGTACATTGAGCAGTTCATACATCCATGAATGAGTATGTTAAATAGTTCAATAGAGTTGAGGATTAGTGAGGACATAAAGAGAATTTTACATTTGAAAGAGCAAGAAAATACTGAAGACTAGTACATGTACTAGAACTACACTGAAATCAGAGTGTATGGGTGTGTGTTGGCAACATAAAAATTGCCAAAATACCTCCCCATGAGTGTTGGACATAATTGTGAATTACAGATAAAACACGTTTCCCTAGATTGGTGATAGTCTAGAACAACAGATTAAAGACTATACAACTTCTTCTCCTAACTCAGAACAAACACACAGAAAGGATTAGAGGCTTACCTGTAATCCAAGTGCTTCTAAATGGCTCCTTCTGTCGCTTCTGTTGTAGCTTCAAGTTCAAGCAGTTTGTGCAAAATCATTAGGGAAATTTTGAGATCTAAAATGGGCCTCCTAAGGAAATAATAAAATAATAGCTAAACCAATAAAATAATATTTATGAATTTGCAATTCACTTTTTGCACCACAATCCATGTAGCCATAGTTAAATTCAATTCAAAAGTTGTACCAAAATAAAATTATTAAAAATATTATATTGATGTGACTATAAATAAGAATGATTTTTTCAAGAAAAATCCATTATCATTGAACAACTAATGCATTTGTCCTTTGTAATTAAATAACTTAAAATAAAATATAAATATAAATTTATAAATTCTTAATTATATTATATGCTATTAATTAAAATTTATATTATTTAAATTGTATAATAACATGTAATTAATATACTATATAAAATAAAATAATATAATATAATAAATGTATAGGGATATGCATTGTTTCTTTCAAGAAATATGAAATGACAATAATATATTTTTATTCAAAAAGTGTGAAATGAAATTTATTACGAGTACGTTACTTTGACTTTAAAAGTACTTAGAGCACTACCATGGTTAACCATGAGTTTTTATCCACCATTGAGAATGTGACAAGTAAGTACCTTTAACTCAAGCAATGCCATCTAAACCATTAGGGATGATGTCATCTCCTAAAATGTGATTGGTTCTCATAAAGTGAATTTTGATTGTACATTTTCCTTAGGAGGCCCATTTTAGACCTCAAAATTCCCCTAATGGCTTCCTGCAAGAAAGAACACTAAAACGACATAATATAGCAATAATACAGATGTCTATTCAAGTTAGTTAGCTAAATCAGTAAAGCATAAACCATATACATCAACTAAGACCTTACAATATGGAAAATCAAAGCCAATACAGATGCATATAGGAAAAAGTAATTTGTATTCTTTATTGATGATAGAAGGAGAGGTTACAACCTAGTGACTAATTTGAAGTGATCATTCCAGCAACATTCCTAGCCCCATCACAGTATAAATCTCTCCAACAACTGTTACACAAATCTAACTCTCAATTGAAAATCCACCAACATTTCTCTACTCAAGTTCTTCCTTATCAAACACTCAGATCTGTGCTCAATTTATAGAGAGGCTAAAGGTTGTTTTGCAATCAATGACTTTCCAATAATAGGCAAGTCATGTTTCCAATCTTGTATATTTCAAATGGACACATGGATTCAAAGCTTGACACATGTGAACTCTTCTAGTAGGCACTGGCCAAGTGGAGATTCCAGAACAATGAGAATTTCACTCCCAATGTGACCAACACACCCATAGATGTCGGCAAGTGCTTTGCAGAGAAGCCTTGCATGGGCTACCTACATATGTAACACACTTATTCCCCTTAGAGGTAGTGTTGGTGAGCTCTCATATGCTATATAATAAACTTCAAACCTTGGAAACCTTTTCTTGAGGAAAGTCATTCTTGATTTGTCTTGTTCTTGTCTTAGGGAATGCAACAAATTGAAATGATAGGGAATGATAGACCCTTAGTCATTGGTCTCGGGGATGATGCTCAGTTAACCAGGTCATCGGGAATGATGCCCAAATTGACCTATAACAATGAGTATATTTGCATTAGAATATATAAGACAAATGATCAATTCATATGAAATACACTTTGTTTCAGCAAAGAAGAAATCACAACTTAGAATTTAGATACAGGCTGGCTCTTTTGTGTGTAACAACAGGTCAGCAGGAGAAGAAGTAGATAATCTTCTCAAAGAGATGAAGTTAAGTTTAAGCTTCACATGGTCATATGATGCTCTAAGTTTAATTTCTAAGATAAGGGTGGAACAAAAAACCACTCCTTATACTCATACCCAGAGGGAAGAAATTGAAAGATATGTGAACCAATTGACTTGGACAGAAAATACCTTGTAGGAAGCTGAAGAGTAGCTTGTTTCTACTTCAACTTCATGAACTCTTATTCCTTGGGATAAAGCAGGGAAGAGGCAAAGAGAAGGAGATTCACCTTCAGTGACAGATAGTGTAGGGAAGGAGTTCAAGATTATGTATAGAAAGATGACTAAATTAAATCCTAAAGTAGATTTAGAGAAGAATCTAGAACAAGAAGTTTCCATGATAGTCAAGGAAACGACATATTTGATCAAAATATGGATTGGGGGATTTTTTGCCAAAAATTCAAACTGATCAGAATCACACCAAACTAGAACGATCGAATCAGGCTCATCGCCAGGAATCTGGCGCAATTCGTTTCACTCAAAACAGAGTCTGTATGAGAAATTTAGATACCGTTTATTGCCGTGTCAAACAGTTATATTTTTTTAAAATGGAGTCAAACAGGGTCAAAGGCCAAAAATTTGGTTTTTCCTCCATTTTTCCCAATGACACTATGCCAAGTGTCAAACTGTGGTTGGTGGTATAAGTGGTTTATTTGTGTTGTTTTGATTGGTTTTGGGAAGGAACCAATGGCATGAAGAGACGTGGCTAGCCCGAAGGCTGCCACGTGCCCCATTCCAAGGTTTAATTTTATGCCAAGGTCAAACTCCGAATTTCATTGGAAATGGTGAATATTTGAATTATATTAAGGTTGGGCACATTTTTTTATATACATGTCAAAATCTGATTTATATTTCATATATTACAAAGGTTCGGATTAAATTTTATTATGGCCGCATTTTTTCACAAGTCCTAAGTCAAAGTTTGAAGGTCGATGTTATATTTTGTGGCAAAATTTTAATACAAAGGTTGGGTGGAGGTCAGGGCCTGATCCCACGACCTCCCGCCTACAACGCACCCTCCATACCAATAGGTCACCGCTTTGAGTCTTAATAAACTATGCACACCATATATATTTGTTTCAATGCTATTGAATCGACAAGGGTAGGAGGGGGCCAACCCCCTCAACATGGAACCTTTGTGCTATGACTAGGTAGAGTGCTTAATACTAATGCTACATATTAGTGTTTAAAAATGGTTGTATTAACCATTAAACCTTTTAATTAGCACTAATCTGTTTTTTTAAACGTGTATTCTGTTGTAGCTCCTAGAGACAGCCTAGAGTTGTGATAGACCAGTGCCTAGGACATCTTAGCATAGCAAGGAAAATATAGTATAATGTGTGAAGTTGTCAGCTTCAGCTCACATGCTATCTCCTGTAAACAAGGAAATGAAATAGAATGGGACCAAACTCTCAGAAACTGACACAGGAAAAGGGATACTACAGAGGTAAGATGCAGAACTCTAATACAAAAGCAACAGACAATTCAAAGACAGTTTACTGCAAAGTGGGCCGATTTAGAAATACTTCACAGACATAAATTATCAGAAGGTGGATGTAGTGAAAGAAATATTGAGAAGATACTAATCAACATTGAGCTGATACCTAGATATACAATAGCACCATGCATGGGCTTACCAATATAAGAATCCATACATGATAATAGCATTTTAAAAGCACCCTCCCAAAGAAACTAATACTACAGAAGTATGGTTAAGTTGAATAATGGAACAGAATATCATGCATGAACCATATTTAAAGCACTTGATTGATCCGAGCATGGACATCAACTAGGATGAATCCATACCAAAAATCAGTGAGCCACTCGCATTCCAAAACATGATACAAGAAATATGGATGAAATGACATGTTCTATTAATATAACACAATAAAGAAGATTACAGACTGTGAAATACCAAAGACCAGAATCCTGTTTGACAGATAGAACTCCTCCTCACTGAGACCCTATGGGCTCTGAGCCTTCATACAAGAATTTTACAAAATGTATGCGAAAAGCCTTTCACTGCATAATTTTCTGATAAAATTTGGAACCCCTTACAATGTGTTTCTTCATGCTTTTTATAGCTGAAAGAGGAGCAGAGGCGGTAGGTGAAGAACTAAATGCAGTATTAAAACTTATGAAAATAAAGAGGGCCGAAACCCATTCTGTTTAAATTCTGAGCATTCAATTCCCGACATTCTTTGGGTGGAAGAGTGGTCTTCTTTAGGCCTCTAATTACTCTGATACGACTCTGATGTACACTGGCTGCAGTACTCTGTAGTACTTGTGGTGCACAAACAAAATGGTAATTAAATGACTGAATGGTCTGCCATACTCGTGGAAAAAATGCTCTGGTAGCTTTGGACGGTGGTCTGGGCGGAAATGTCCTCTGGAGCACGGAATAGAATAAGGACAGTGTGGGCACCCGTCCTTTCATGGAGAAAAACACTCTGCTAATGTAGATTCTCTGCTGACTTAGTTTTCCGTGTGTTGAACTCTTTGTCGCTTCATTTATAGCTCTGTCTGTGAAATCCTGCCGCTGTAATAAGGACTGTGTGCTCATGGCGGCGTCTCACCTCTGTACCCTCTAATGACCCACAATGTGTGAGAAAGATCAATGCAATGAGAGGCTGGTGGATCAGACGACGAAAAATATGATAGCACGGTGGTGATGGAATGGTGGTCTTTCATGAAATGATAGAGAAAAAAAGCAATGAAACGATGAAGACTTATGAATAATAGGGTTTGATGGTTGAATGCAGCACAGACCATTAGATCGTGGTCTGGGGCGAATATCAATGGTGGAGATCGAGCTGAGGGACGAACTTTAATGGGAAACATGAAACTTTGTCTAAAAACCAAAATACAAAGGAATCAGATGAAAATTCTATGAAAATGTGCGGAACAGATTGTGCCTGGTGGGACCCGACAGAGGTGGAGGGTGACGTGGCGGCGGGAAGGTTTGCGCGATCGATAGATCGCATCGCAAATATCTGCGATGGGTGATCTGAGCGTTCCATAGAACATGTGATTTTGCGATGGATGCGATTTGCGATGGATGCGATTGGGATGATCGTAAATCGCAAAGGCAGAAAGTGCGATGGCGGAAAGTGGCACCAAACAGAAACCTTGCGTTATGCGATGGATGCGATTAGCGCTCGGTTTCATGAGGAAAAAGGGGGAAATGTCCTAACAAAGGATGTATGTGGAGATTAAATAGGGTTTTGGGGTATGAGTTTGAGGGTAAATGAGGATTTTGACAGGGGGGAAAAAGGGGGAAAAAGGGACATTCTGCAGGGATGCAAAGGGCAAATAAAGGCCTTTGGAGCACGTATTTTTAGTAATCAGTGAGGCTTATTGACTCCAGAACAGGAGAGGGAAAGGGATAAAAGAGCAGGGAATCATGAAAGCCTTCAAGGATGATGTCTTTTCAGGAGGAAACCATTACTTGAAAACTCAAAGACAACTTGACCCCCCTGTTTGTTTTTCAAAAATTAGCTAGGAGCTAAGATGATCAACATATTCTTTTAACTACGCTCTTAGAACCTAATCCGGTGGTTAAACTCCACTTAACCTTAATTAAACCTCAGTTTAAAATGTCAGCATGTTTGGCGGAGCTACCAATTTCAGTGAAACTTCCAGATTTGGAGGCCTTAACTGGAGTTTTTCCAGTTTTAGTGGGGTTTCCTAGGCCATAATTGAATGAGGCATAATTGGATCATATTTCGACCAATTTTGGCTGAAGAAGAGTCATTCCTAAATTATTTTGATGCTACAAGAATGATGTTACAGGTTTCATAGGCGTTATATCACTTCTAAAAGTGTTTTTTCCACTTTGAATATTAAAGAAGACAAGGGCCACCAGGAGAGAAGGTCATGCCTAGATCAATTGAAGACCATTTTCAGAGTTTGAAGAGTCTATTTTGAGGTTTTTGGGTCTTATAAAGCCAATGGAGTAGGTTGAAAATCCATTAGAGAACTGTAGGTGCATGTAATAAAAAAATTGACTGTTAACCCAAAGAGGGCCTAGCGAGTTGAAGAAGGTCCATGGAGATGTAGCCCAGGAGGGGTGAACTCCATTATTAGCTATTGTGTAATGTGTTTTTTGTATGTTATTTCTCTGCATCTTATTTGTTATACTTGAGTTTTTAAAAGCTAATTAACTCATAAATTTCTCACTAAAGACACTTAAAACTTGACACATAAATCCCTTCACAATTGCCTAACTTGAGACAATCCTAAACAAATTTATATTTAACCGATGAGGGAGCTAGCAAATCAAAACTATTTTTCCCATACTCAGATCAATCTTCATCTCAAGCAAGCAACAAATTTACTGCATCTTTAACAGTATCATCAGTATCACAGGGTCAACAAGACACATTTCAAACTTCAAAGGTTGTTCAAGGAGAGAAAGAAAAAGGCATTTTTGACAGATACAGAGAAATCAAGCTTAAGAATGAAATTCTTAATAACAACACTTACGCTCAATTTTGGAAGTAGTCTTCTAGCTCACAGAGTAGACTCCTTTCAGATTTTGATTCTGAGAAAGGGAGGATGCAGATGGCCTTCTTGAGGCTCAAATCACACAACCTAAATCAGTAGCAGATTATGATACAGAAAACATGAAGGCTGCAGAGGAGTTGATTAAGAAAAATAATGCTGACATTGTAGCATTACGTAAACATCTGAAGTTTCTAGCAACTAAATATCCTCTCACTGAAGAAACTGAAGAATACGAGACTCAGAAGGGATAAATGATGAAAGTAATAATGGAACAAAATTCTCAGATTAGACAGATGGAGACAGAGATGGAGAAAATGATTAAGGAGAAATAGCAGAGTTAAGAAGTAACCATGGTTCCTCTAGATGTTGTACCTATCACAACAATCCCCAACACAGGAGTTGCAACATCAACTACACCTTCTGCCCAATCTATATATGTTGCTGAAAATTTGACAAAAGCTATTGAGAAATTTTCAATTCATACAAAGGAGATAAAGAAGTTCCAGGGACAAGTCAAAGCTCTATAATATCAAAAAACTAGGAGTGAAGCTTCACATCTGGCTAAAGCATAGAAATATCAGAGGCTAATAGAAAGGCTACAAAAATCAGAGAGAGAGTCAGCTATTGGACATAACTTTTCTCAAGCCAATGAAAGCATATGGATGTACATTATAAATTCTATGAATGAAATTTGGCCATGTATCCAAATTATTTTTGAGCAGAAGGACCTGATAAAGAAAGAAACAGAAGCCATTACAAAAATCAAAGAAAAATTGGGTGACATGCCTACTAAAGCTACCAACATCATCAAATTTATAAATTAAAAGTATAAGTATGAGCTAGATGACTTAGGAATTGATGACATGACTGAAACCATTTTGGAAGTCAAGAAGATTCTGACTAAAAAGAATCTTATTACTCAGCTAGAGGAGAAGTGTCAAGGTCTAGAAATATCTATAAACAGGTTTTCCAGTAGAATATAAGCATTGGATCAAAAATGGTTACCCACTGTGTTTGTAATTAATGATAAATTAATTACTCAAGAAGATTATGTTAAAATTCTAAAGGAAGTGGCCAGAGATAGTTCGAAATTTTCCAATATCAAGGGTAGTATGGCAAGTAGAGTGTTCTTGGAAGCAATGGAAAACGATTTCTACATTCAACATGAGGTAAATCACACCTTTGTGGTAAGACCAACATTTTCAAAGTATACTGAGGTAGATGAGATTTACAGGAAGGTAACCAAATTGACCATTCTGGATGAAGATAGATGGGAAAATCTATGTGAATTACTAGATTGGTTGTTAATTAAGATACAGTTATGAGATTAGCTAGCACAAAAAATAGCGTAACAAAAACAACATGCCAACTCACCAATAGATTCCTCCAAATTAGAGCCACCTCTCCACACAGTTTTCCACCTAGCGTATTACTCTGTAGAAATAGAAAATTTGTTTAGATTAGTGCTAAATATACACTGTCTGTTGAGATAGGAATTTTGTATTTATTGTATAAATACTTCACACTTCGAAGTATTGTAGGTTGATTTTTGAATAGAATTTTCTCCAAGCTATTGTAATTTTCTAGTTGATGGACTAATCCATAATACAAGGAAATTCTTCATAGGATTCATGTGGTGTACGAATTGGTCATGTGTTTCTTTCGTTCATGTGTTAATTCATTGTTTTCTTTCACAATTATTTCTTAAAAATATTAATTACATTATAGAAATGGTGACGAATAGGATTTGTTGAAATACGCACCCTATTCTGGCTGTAAGTAATTTTTATGTTTTCTTTTGAAGTCAAGTTAAGGAAATATTATTTTTTCCTCAGTTTCTACTAAACCTTTCTTTTCTTTTGTTTCATATCATTTAAATTATTAAAGATCCAACTAGTGCAACCTAGCTTGCCCTGCGAAACTCCTTTAAAGTTTGATACAAATCCAATTAGTTTTTAAACTCCATAGCCCAATGGAATTATCAAAATTCAATCAACCAAAACAATGGACCAATCAATCACAAAAAAATAAACAATTGCACAGTCATAACTAGCCTAAAATTTACATAAAACAAAGCTAAATTTTACAAAGAGATCCCTCTCTAAAGCTGGCAAGGCTAGATCCCAGCTTCCAAAGTGGTTTTGATGTTGTGTTCTGTATTTAATCTCACAATCTCAAAACTTACAGAATGGTAACATAGTGGCGACCATACTGGGTACAAATTGAAAATACTATAATTTTCTGCAAATTCATTTCCCTGGTAAAAAGAAGTGTATTTTGTGGATATTTCGAGAGATTGTTTCCTTTTCATTTTTGTAAATAACGGTGTGTGTGTGCTTTAGATTTTAATTCTAGATCTGAAAAGATATTATACCATATCTGGTCCTGATTCTGAACTTGCCACTATTGTTGATGATCCTGAAAAAATGTCGAGGAAAAGAATTTTAGTTGAGAACCAAGGAAGTAGTAGTCCCCCCCCTAGGGCAGATTCTCTTCCAAAGAACTTTGTCACTTTATAGGATATTGAATTCGATTTTCCTTTTGAACATAGCTTGTTTATGACTAAGTAAAAAAATTGGGTGGACCAAACTGTGGTAGATCAGTCTACCTTGCAACATCATTCATTTGAAGGACATTCTGCCCAACCTAATCTTGATCTTCAAATCCTTCAAGAATTTTAAAAATTACAAGATTTAGTATCACGTCTTGACCTATCTGTCCATAAGGCATACATCCAACAATCTGTTGAACTCTCTTCCTTCAATTCTTTTGCAGTTTCATCCACTTCATCTCAATCTGTTCATCCAATATCATCCAGTCCCACTCCTTCTATAGTTTCCGCTACACCCCAGTAATTTCTCACCAAGAAACTCAAACTCCATCTTCACCCCAAACTTCATCTTTAATTAAACCTAAATTTTCAACACAACCTTAAACTTTAATTCAACCTCCACCTTTCATCCAACCTCCACCATTCATCAATCCACATATTATATGTTATCACTCATTAAGTCGTGAAACATTTCTTGATAGGGTCATACAGGTCAGTCACCAAATGGATAAGGTCTCCTCAGCCATTTCAATGTGGTATAGGAAAATGTTTGTATTTTTAAGCCTATCCTAAGTTTCATGATCACATCCATTTATGCCATTTCAGTCAAATCAGTCCCATTTCATGTCAGTTTTCATTCCCCATACATTTAAAACTCAAAATTTCATACCTGTCAGTTTTTAAGATTTTCGTAGCATTTTACACAGGAAAACGACAGATTTTGCTACGAAACTGCCTAATAGTTTCGTAGCGAATATGTTAGAAGCCTAACTATTTTCGCTACGAAAATTCATTTTCTAACATGGCTTGATAGAGTTGTATGAGGTGTCATTTTTTTATTAGAGCGGTAAAGATGGAGGTCATTCAAGGTTGTCATGGTAAAATTCAAATGTACATAGCCGTGTTTGATGTCATCATTACCCTTTTTGCTTGCATGTGTTATGATTGAAGCTCGAGCTATTAGTTAAACTTTTAAATTTCACCTCAATTAGCCTTTTGGCATATTGTGGTTTATCTTTTCATGTGAGTCGATCTCTGGAGAGTTGCTTCATTGATCCAAGGAGGCTGCTGGAAAATTTGAATTCTGCAGGTGTCATCAGCAAGCGAGGCAGTGAAGACTATAAAGCATTCATGGTTGTAAGAAATAAAACGAATAAGGGTGGCCATTGTCACAAGTATGATCCCATGGATATAAAATTACTCAATGAATACCCTACTGCTATGGATTTTTTCAGAAGGACTGGCTACTTGCAATTCTTCCAGAAGTTGCAGGGTTTTCATTTACAGGTTTCAAAGGATTTTTCCACCAGCTTCACAGGAACAACATCAAAGGTTGGAATTATGAACCTTACAGTGAAACTATAGAGCATATCATCAGCTACAGGAATCCCCAGAGGTGGTGAAGAGTGGTTTAAAGGTATCAAATTCACAATGCAGGATTTCTAAGAGTTTATCAAGAAAGAACACAATGAAGTTGATTTGAAAAATGCTATCCTTAGGAGTTTTGGGAAGGAGAATTATGAAAAATTGTTGATGGTCATTCAAAAATATTTTACCTGTGAAGGAAGATTTCACATGGTCTACGCATACCATCTCAGACTTCTTCTGCATTTTGTAGGTAAGAGGTCACTTGACTTGCCTTTATATTTATCCATAAGTCTAGGGAAAATGTTAGATAAGGTTCAAATCAAGACAGAACGAAATGAGACATCTCTTTTTCATCATGGTCTAATCAAGTTGTTAGTGTTAGAAGAATCGAGAAGGTTAGACAGAGATTGGATTTATTTCCTGTTCATGATTAGTTATGAAATTGATGTGGTCACTCCAAATAAAACCACAAAGCCTAGAACTACTTCATCACTAGTTGTGGTAGAAGAATTTGAAGAAGAAAAAAGATCATCCCCTACAGAACCAGTGGACATGTGAGCAAAACCTCTGCAAGAGACTCACACCCCTCAAGCAACACTGCAAAACAGAAGCATTCAGACAACAAACAAGGCAAACCTTCTTCTGCATTTTGTAGGTAAGAGGTCACTTGACTTGCCTTTATATTTATCCATAAGTCTAGGGAAAATGTTAGATAAGGTTCAAATCAAGACAGAACGAAATGAGACATCTCTTTTTCATCATGGTCTAATCAAGTTGTTAGTGTTAGAAGAATCGAGAAGGTTAGACAGAGATTGGATTTATTTCCTGTTCATGATTAGTTATGAAATTGATGTGGTCACTCCAAATAAAACCACAAAGCCTAGAACTACTTCATCACTAGTTGTGGTAGAAGAATTTGAAGAAGAAAAAAGATCATCCCCTACAGAACCAGTGGACATGTGAGCAAAACCTCTGCAAGAGACTCACACCCCTCAAGCAACACTGCAAAACAGAAGCATTCAGACAACAAACAAGGCAACAATAGGATCACTAGAAGCCAGACATTGGATAAAGGAAATTTGGAGGATATCCTTGATGCGATTGACATTGAAGATTCACCCATTGTGCAAGCTGAATACATTGAATATGGTGGAAGAAAGCTGAAGAAAGGTAAGACTGCTAAGAAACTAGATTTTGCAAGTGATGATGCTGGTTTTATATTTTAGCCAAGGAAGCCAATGACCAAACATGCAAAGAAGGTCATGGAAAGCAAAGAGACTGAGAAAATCAGTGAAGCTGCTTAGCCAAAAAGCATCATAGATTTGTCTTGCATCAGCAAAGGAGGAAGTGGTTATTAGGCAGAGAAAGGGCAAAGAGAAAATAATTGAAAAATCAGAAATAGAAACCCTTAAAGAGTAGTTGAAGGAAGCAGGTAAGGAGATATCAGTTTTGAAGCTAAAGGAAAAGAAGCACAGAGCTGAGAAGGTTCAATTTGAATAGATGAGGAAAATATGGGATGAGCAAGTCGCAAGTGTCTCAAAAAATTTGGACTATGCAGAAATGTTGCTGAAATGGACTCAGCCATTAAGAGGGGAGGTCAAAAAAATTAATAGGATGAACTTGCACATAAAATCCAAAATTAGAGCATTGAAAGATAAATTGGAAGATCTTCAGGAGCAACTGGATTTGATTCAAGTGGAGTTAGAAAAGAAAGGGCTCAAGATGAGAGTGGTAGAAGAACCCATCAACCAAATAATTATAAATGAATAAGAAACACCAAAAGAGTAAAAAATTGAGTTTAAACAAGTTTGATGAGGTTCATAACATGCAGAGAACCTAAATTTTGCAGCTGGAGACAATTTTTCAAGACAATTACAAAAACAATAATTTTTGGTTTTTTAGACAGTTTCATAGCGTGCTTCAGGCTTGAAGCCAAACAAATGCTACGAAAATTCTGAAGATGCATTTTTTCCTTGTAATTCATTTTTTTCAAATACTATGGAGGGAAATTGATTGTTTGCAAGGTATATTAGAATATTAAAGGTGTTTCAACAACAAAGGTGGCAAGGAGATAGGTGAAAAGGCAGGTTTTCATACGCTACGAAACTTCCTAAAATGCCCTATTTCGAAACAAGGGGTTTTTTGAAGATTTTTGAGAATTCCAGAAGCACATCAATTAGCTAGAGACATCCAACATGTCAGTGAGCCATATTAGCAGAGACTCATTACTCTAAAGGAGTGCCACACATCCAGCTCAACAGGTATAACAATGATTAAAGTGAAGGTTATCCATCCCTAAAAAGTAGGATTGTGTTCCAAAAATATATAGGATTTTTAAATATGTAAAATGATGATGAATTGTCCCTCGAACATGTGATAGCTATTATGTAACTTTTTCACTGTTATAAAAGCCGAATGTAATAAATAGGAGATAGAGTCCTATTAGGAGTTTGACTTCTTAAAGGATAGTTGTCCTTTTTCTGTTTTAAGTAAGTAGTTTCAGTTATGATAGGTGTTAGAGTTAGAATTTGAAGATCTAGCCAGCTAGGCAGATCATTTACATTGTAAATAATGTCTATTTATAGATTGAACATTGAAGAGCAAGGGTTGGAGAATATTGCACCAAATTTCTGCTTGTATGTTTTGTCCATTATCAGTAATATATAGTGACATTCTACTTCCAGACCTGAGAATCTCATGAGGTGTTTAATTTGTTATTGCTATTTATCTTTATGTCTAATCATTTCCAGTGAATTTTATCTCTAATTAATCAGAATTCATATTGTTATGCTCTAACTTCCTTCAGGGGTGAAATTACTGTGTTTTTCTTATGTTGTGTGTATGAATCATCTTTTTTAAAGACCTCTATCTGCCTCAGCTTCCATGTGAAGAACCACTTCCACTAAGAATATTGATGTTGACTCCATATTCCAATGGTAGGAAGCCTTCATTTTTCAACCTGCAATCATGCAAAACCAAGTCACAATTCATAGAGTTAGCCATTTAGTATTATCTTTATTGAAAATTATAAAACCGCTTTGAGAGAGCCCTCTCAAATTGAAGAGGTTAATCTTCAGTTAGAAGTGGTTTGAAAGAGTTACATTGAGCTGATTGATGAGCAACCAATCAAGATCAATTTGGTGATAACATTTTGGTGTGTCTATTGGGAGCCTGAAGACATATTTCCCGAAGATATTCGTGCAAGCAGTGAAGCTAAACTCTTGGAGGTAGCAAGAGCTCATAATTTGCTTGAGGTTGTAGAAACTACCTTGGTGACTCCATTACAAATTTTGGTGTTTAAAGGTGGTTTCGAGAAGGAGATATACAAGGAGAAATCCATATCATAACCCACCTACAATTGTGGATAATCTAAACACAATTTCCAGAGGCATTCAAAGAAGCTCTTCAAAATCAGGTATTCCATCACACTCAAGAGCTCTGTACTCTGAAATTATAAGAAGTCCTAAAGAAAAGAAATTTGATGATAAAATTTAGGAAGTTTTGTTTAGGCCTAAGAGTGAAAATGAATTGACTGAGATTATTATAGACCTGCAAAGATGAGGTATTGATACCTCAACCGTAGTAACCAAAAAAGAAAGAGAAGAATTTTGGGAGGAAGTTACATCAGAGTCACTGTTAGAGAGGGAATATTTTGATAAGTTAAAGGAATTAGACCCATTTTAATTCTTGCTAAGAATAAAATCTGGTATACCTTTACCTAATTGGAGCTCATTTGTATCTGGACTACAAAGACCATCTACACCACCTCCTAATATCTCATCTTATACTACTTCTTTTCCTAGAAATACCACAGTACCTGTTATCATGGTTGGAAATGTTCCACCTCCACCTCTTGATGCACCTGCTAGATATGCTCCACTCATTCTCCCAGTTGTTCTTAATGCCCTCCCAAGTAAATACGAAGCTAGAATTAAAACCTGGGGGAATGATGAAGAAATTACAACTGAGGAACATGTGGACCAATTCAATGATTTCATAGAAAGAGAGGAAGTAGACCATGAAGATGTCAAAATGAGACTATTTTCTCAAAGTTTCATTGGTGAGGTTAGAAAATGGTTTAAAGCCCTAGCTCCAGGAAGCTTGAAGAATTGGAACCAGTTTGAGGATAGTTTTTTGAGAAAATGGGGGAATAGAACAAACCCTGTGCAGGCCCTTGCCGAATGCAATAGTTTAAAAAGAGTTGTAGATGAAACTGTCCAAAATTTCTCTATGAGATTTAACAAAGTTTATGATTCTATACCTGCTCATCTTAAACCTCCACCAGGAGCTGCTCAATTTCACTATGCTGAGGCATTTGATTATGATTTCTCCATTCTGCTTAGAGAAAGAGAATCTCCTTCACTAGAAGAAATGCAGAATGATGATGTGAAAGTATAATTAAACATGATAGCAACTAAGAAGTCTAATATGGGTAAAAAAAAACTAAAATAAGAATAAAATCCCTCCACCTCAGGTGATAAGTTTGATTCTATGATGAAGACTATGGAAGAACTTATGGATTGACTTCCTCTTGGAAATGCTTCTGCACCTCCTGCACAACATGATCCACAATTTAGAAATCCACAGTTTAGAAGGCCTCAAAATCAACAAAGACAAAGAGAAAACAAGAATCATCTTGACCCTCAAGTAAGGCCTCCTTTTCAACAAAATTTGATTGATGAAGAAGAAACTCAGCCTGAGATTCAAGAAGAATCCATCCACTGCCTAGATGAAAACATGTCTTGAATTTTTTTGACTAGAGAAGAGCATGATGAGTCTGATCATGATGTAAATAAGGGTAAGGGAAAATCTAACTATCTTAAGGGTTATCAACATGCAATTTTTGAGATGCAGAGGCAACACAATCTTAGAAACATAAATGTTCCCATCACAGCCAAAGAAGGATTCTCCTAAAGCAGCTAAGTCTAAAAATGGCCCACCCCTTCCTCCCCCTGTCAAAGAGAGTGAAAATATTACTGTTGTTTTCAGTTTGGAGAATGAGATCTCTAAAATCAAGATTATTGTTCCTTTTGGAGAAATTATCAAGGTAAATGAGTATAGAAGAAAAAGTGTAAGAATGTTGAATTCTCAACCAGGAGCTTCAGATATCCTTAATGTACAAGAAGACCATCCTACCATCTACTTGGGACCAAGATTGGAAGATGAGCAGAATAAAGAAGTACCTCCTTTCTATGTTAGCATTAATATCCATGACATGACCTTACATAATGCCATGTTAGATTTAGGGGTTTCTGATAAATTTATTCCTAAGGTGATTATGGAGAGGATGGGTTTGGAGATTACCAGGCCATACAAGGATTTGTTTTCTTTTGATTCTAAAATAGTTCAATGCATAGGATTGATAAAATATGTTGTTGTTGGCCTAACACGAGTGCATGCCAAGACAGTGGTAATGGAAATTGTGGTGGTAGATATTCCACCCAAGTTTGGCATGCTCTTATCCAGATCTTGGGTAGAAAAAATCAAAGGCACCATGCAGATGGACTTGAAATATGCCACCATTCCTGTTTTTGGTGAGAAAAGAAGACTGTAGAGGGAGAATAGGATGGCCTATATGGTAAGCAACAAGGATAAACCTCATAATTTTCCCATTTATGATATTGAAACTGAATTAGGATCAAAAATTATTTTCAATGAGATAACTGATGAAGAAGAAAGTGAAGGGAAAGCAGAAATTCAAGAAATTGAAAATCAGGAAGTTGAAAATTAGGAAATCATAGAAGAAAAAGCAGAGGGCTGGTGGATTTTTCACTTTGATGGATCTGCTGGAAGAGAGGGGGCTAGAGCAGCATATGGATAACTACTCTTGATGATGAAAGTAAGTTTTATTCTTTCAAACTGAACTTTTACTGTACAAATAATTTGGCTGACTATGAATCTCTGTTTTTGGGTTTGGAAATTTTGAAAAAATTGGGTGCTCAAAATATTTCAGTTTGTGGATATTCTGAGTTGGTAATCAAAAAAGTTGAAGGAACATATCAAACTAAGGATGTGAGGATGAGATCTTACAGAAATTTTATTATGAAAGTGTTGGAAAATTTTCAATAATATTCATTTATTGTGAAAACTAGGGATAAAAAATCAGTGGCTGATTCCCTAGCTATTTCTGCAAGTTTGTTTGTCATCCCTACACATTCTACTGAGAAGTATAAGATTGAATTTTGTCATAGGCCTGCCATCCCAGATAATATAATCCATTGGAAAGTGTATGAAGATGACCAGCAAGTCAAAAATTTCATAGAGTTGAAGGAGGAATTTGAAAGCACACAAGTAGATCAACAAAACATGTTTGCTGAAACCAAGGGTAATTTTGAAGTTTTGCAGCTGAAAAATAATTGTGTACTGAAGGGTCTAATTCCACTTGATTTTTTTTTTGACCAAAATGATGTTTTAAAATCTCCAAGAATGTAGGCTGATGATGAAGAGGTAGAGACTTGTAATCTTGGTACAGTAGAAGTGCCTAAAATGATAAAGCTTTCCAAGTTTCTTTTTGTGGAGATGAAACAAAAATATATTGAGATGATGAAGAAGTTCATTGATGTTTTTTCATGGAGTTATGCTAACCTGAAAAAATATGACCCTACTATTATTCAACATACCATTCCTATCAAAGAGAATGAGAAACCTTTCAAACAGAAATTATGAAGGATTAATCCATTGCTCATGCCTTTGATTGAGAAGGAAATTAAGAATTTTTTTTATGCAAAAATTATTTTTCCTATAAGATTCTCAAAATGGCTTGCTAAATTGGTACCAGTCAGGAAAAAAGAGTGGAGAGATCTGAATCTGTATTGATTTCAGAAAATTGAACAAATAATCTTTGAAATAAAACTACCCTCTACCTAAGATGGATCAGATTCTGTAGAATATTGTTGGCTCTCAAAGGATGTCTATGCTGGAATTTTTTCAGGACATAATCAGATATTGGTACACCCAGAAGACCAGGAGAAAACTTATTTTACCACACCATGGGGGACATTCATGTATGCCAAGATTCCCTTTGGTTTGATGTATGTAGGAGCGACTTTACAAAGAGAAATGGACATTGCCTTTGCTGAGGAGAAAGATAATTTAGTGGTGGTATATCTAGATGAAACAACTGTATTTTCAAGAAGGGAAGAAGACCATTTGAAGCACGTAGAGAAAGTTCTACTAAAGTGTAGAAGATTTGGTATTTCTCTTAATCCCACTAAAATTATTTTTGATCTAACCTCTAGAAATTTGCTTGGACATATTATATCAAAAGATGGGATAAAGATTTATCCAAACAGAGTCAATGCCATTTAGAAGATAGACCTACCAAGGAAGAAGAAGGAAATTCAGTCTTTTCTTGGGAGAGTATATTTGGTTAGAAGGTTCATCCTGAACTTTGCTGAGATTGTCAAAGACATTACCAAGATGTTGAAGAAAGGAGTTGATATTAAATGGACAGTTGAAGCTAAGCAGTCATTTGAAGAAATAAATAAGGCCCTCACTCAGGCCCCAGTATTGATTAGTCCAAAATTTTCAAAATAATTTCCAGTTTTTACATTTGCATTTGAAAATACCATAGCTAGAGTTTTAATGCAGAAAGGAAAGAAAGGTATAGAGCAACCAATTTCATTCTTTAGCAGAACCCTTGCTATCTCGGAGCTGAAATACAATATTTTAGAAAAACAGGTATATGCTTTGATCAAAGCCATTAAGGGTTTTAGAATCTATATTTTGCACTCTCATGTCATTGCATTTGTGCCTAACACTGTGGTTAAGGACATCTTCAAACAAGTTGATCCTGATGGCAAGAGAGGGAAGTGGATAGCTAATTTGCTGGGGTATGACATAGAAATCAGACCTACGAAATTGGTGAAATGACAGGGGTTGGAAAAGTTGATGGCACATTCTAATTTTGACTGTATTGACATGGATTTCTTTGTAGAAATTTCAGAGTTGTCAGATGAATATGAAGAGCCGATTCCTATTGAAGAGAAGTTCATTTTATCTTACTGGTATAGAGACATTGTCTTTGTCTTGCATCATCACAGAGCTCCTACAAAGTTGACTAAATTAAATGCAAGGTTTGTAAAGATGAAATCTCTAAGATACTGCATTATAGATAAAAATCTATACTGGAAAGATATTGGTGGTATTCTTTTGAATTGTTTGCTGGAAGAGGAAGCTGAAAAGGTGATTGAAGAATTTCATAAAGGAGATTGTGGAGGACACCACTAGTGGAAGGCCACAACAAACAAAATTCTTAGAGTAGGGTACTACTGGCCCACCATGTTCAAGGATTTTTACAAGAAGACAGTTGCTTGTCATGAATGCCAGGTTTTTTATGGTAAGAAAAAGTTGGTTCCTTTACCCTTGATGCAAATTTATGTTGAGGCACCTTTTCAATAGTGGGGGCTGGATTTTATTGGTGAAATACACCCATCATCTTCAGGGCAGCATCGCTAGATCCTGACAGCAACAGATTGTTTCACTAAGTGGATTGAAGTAATCCCAACAATGCATGCAAATGATTTGGTCATCATCCAGTTCTTAGAGGATAACATTTTGTCCAGGTTTGGCTTTCCTATGAATATTATTACCACAATGCATAAGCTTTTAAATCCAAAAGGTTGATTAGTTTTTGTCATCAGTATCATATAACACTTGGACACTCAACTGCTTATTACCCACAGGGTAAGGGTCTTGTTGAATATTCTAATAAAAGCATTGCTAGAATTATCAAGAAGGTACAATAGGAAAACAAAATACCATGGCATCTGAAGTTGAAGTATGCTCTGTGGGCTGATAGAGTATGTACAAAACGATCCATTCGTACTTCACCTTATGAATTAGTGTATGGAGTTGAAGCTATTTTTCCCACATCCTTGGGAGTGCATGTAATGAAATTTCTGCAAGGGCTAGAAGAGGAACCTAATGCTATTCAGAGGAGGATAAACCATATTATATCTCTCCAAGAAAAAATGGAGGAGGTATACAACAACCATCGGCAGTCACAAAATAGAGTAAAGAAGACATTTGACAGAAAGGTCAAAGAAGAAAATTTTCAGATTCAATATGTGGTGTTGAAGTGGGAAGCTAGGATTGAAGAAAAGGGGAAACATGGAAAGTTTGAAAAAATCTGGAAGGGACCATTCATAGTAGCTGCATACCATGGTGACAACACTTATCTACTTCATGAGATGGATGGACAACTTTGTGTTGGAGGACCTGTCAATGGAAGGTTTCTAAAGCACTATCCCTCTTAAATTTTACTGAATTATCACTCCATTGTATATATTCTGTTTTATTATGATTTTCTACTAATAAAGACAGGTTGATCATCAAACTTGAGTCTGAGGCGAAGGCCATAAGAGTTTTAAGAAGGCTTGACAAAACTTAGAATTCTATTTCCAAAAAGATGGATGGCACTGGCACTACAAGTTCTTTTGTGTACCCTAGGGGCACACCATCCCAAGTGGAGCCATTGTTATCACTCCTTAAATTATGAAACATTTCTTGATAGGGTCATACAAGTAACTTGTAAAATGGATAAGTTCTCCTAAGCCATTTCAATGTGGTATAGGAAATGTTTTGTATTTTTAAGCCTATCCTAAGTTTCATGATCACATCCATTTATGCCATTTCAGTAAAATTAGTCCCATATCATGTCAGTTGTCATTCCCCATACATTTAAAACTAAAAAGTGCACATGTGTCAGTTTTCTAGATTTTCGTAGCGTTTTACATAGGAAAACAACATATTTCGCTACGAAACTGCCTAATAGTTTCATAGCGAATCTGTCAGAAGCCTAACTATTTTTGATAATAAATTAGTTTTCTAACATGGCTTGTCAGAGTTGTATGAGGTGTCATTTTCTGAATAGAGCAATAAAGGTGGAGGTCATTCAAGGTTTTTATTATAAAATTAAAATGTACATAACTGCATTTGATGTCATCATTACCCTTTTTGATCGCATGTGTTATGATTGAAGCTCGAGCTATCAGTTAAAATTTTAAATCTCACCGCAGTTATCCTTTTCTCATATTGTGGTTTATCCTTGCATGTGAGTCGATCTCTGGAGAGCTGCTTCATCAAGCCAAGCAGGTTGCTGGCAAATTCGAATTCTGCAGGTGTCAGCAACAAGTGAGGTAGTGAATACTATAAAGCATTCACGGCTGCAAGAAAGAAAATGAATAACAGTGGCCATTGTCACAGGTATGAACCCATGGATATGAAAGTACTCAATGAAGACCCTACTTCTATGGAGGTTTTTCAGAAGGACTGGCTACTTGCAATTCTGCCAGAGGTTGCAAGGTTTTAATTTACAGGTTTCAAAAGATTTTGCCACTAGCTTCACAGGAACAACATCAAAGGTTGGAATTTTGAACCTTACAGTGACATTAGAGAGCATATCATCAGCTACTGGAATCCATAGAGGTGGTGAAAAATGGTTTATAGGTATTAAATTCACAATGTAGGATTGCAAAGAGTTTATCAAGCAAGAACACAGTGAAGTTGATTTTACAAATGCTATCCCTAAGAGTTTTATGAAGGATAATTATGCAAAATTGTTGATGTTCATTCAAAAATATTTTACCTATGAAGGAAGATTTCACATGGTCTAGTAATACCATCTCAGACTTCTTCTGCATTTTGTAGGTAAGAGGTCACTTGATTTGCCTTTCTATTTATACAAAAGTCTAGGGAAAATGTCAAATAAGGTTCAAATCAAGACAGAGTGAAATGAGACATCTCTTTTTTATCATTGTCTAATTAATATTTTAGTGTTAGAAGAATTGAGAAGGATAGACAGAGATTGGATTTATTTCTTATTCATGGGTGGTTGTGAAATTGATGTGGTCACTCCAAAAAAAATCACAAAGCCTAGAACTACTTCATCACCAGCTGAGGCAGAAGAAGTTAAAGAAGAAAAATGTTCATCCCCTGTAGAACCAATGGACATGGGAGCATAAACTCTACAAGAGACTGACACCCCTCAAGCAACACCTACAAAATAGAAGCATTCAATCAGAAAACAAGGCAACAAGAGGATCACTAGAAGCCAGACATTGGCTAAAGGAAATTTGGAGGATATCCTTCATGAAATTGTAATTGAAGAGTTACCCATTGTGCAAGATGAATACATTGAATATTGTGGAAGAAAGCTGAAGAAGGGTAAGACTGCTAAGAAACTAGATTTTGTAGCTGATGGTTCTGGTTTTATATTTCATCCAAGGAAGCCAATGACCAAAAATGCAACGAAGGTCATGGAAGCAAAGAGACTGATAAAATAAATGAAGCTGCTCAGCCAACAAGAATCATATATTTGTCTCCATCAGCAAAGGAGAAAGTGCTTATTAGGCAGAGAAAGGGCAAAGAGAAAATAATTGAAAAATAAAATTAAAAAAAACCATCAAAGAGCAGTTGAAGGAAGTAGGTAAAGATACATCAATTTTGAAGCTAGAGGAAAAGAAGCACAGAGCTGAGAATGTTCAATTTGAACATATGAGGAAAATATGGGATAAGCAAGTCACAAGTGTCTCAAAAAATTTGGACAATGCAGAAATGTTGTTGAAATGGACTCAGTCATTAAGAGGGGAGGTCAAACACATTAAGAGGAAGAACTTGCACTTACAATCCAAAAACAGAGCATTAAAAGATAAAGTGGAAGATCTTCAGGAGCAACTGGATTTGATTCAAGTGGAGTTAGAAAGGAAAGGGTTGAAGATGAGAGTGGTAGAAGAACCCATCACCCAACTAATTGTAAATGAAGAAGAAACACGAAAAGAGTAAAAAATTGAGTTGAAACAAGTTTGGTGAGGTTCATAACATACAAAGAACCTAAATTTTTCAACTGGAGAACAATTTTTCAAGAAAATTACAAAAACAACAATTTTTTGTTTGTTAGACAGTTTCGTAGCGTGCTTCAGGCTTGATGCCAGAAAAACGCTACGAAAATTCTGAAGATGCATTTTTTCCTTGTAATTCAGTTTTTTTCAAATATTATGGAGGAAAATTGATTATTTCCAAGGTATCTTGGCATAGTAAAGCTGCTTCAACAACAAAGGTGGCAAGGAGATAGGTGAAAAGGCAGGTTTTCATACGCTATGAAAACTCACTACGGAACTGCCTAAACTACCATGTTTCATAGCGAGGGTTTTTTTGAATATTTATGAGCATTCCAACAGCACATCAGTTGGCTAGAGACCTCCAGTATATCAGTGATCCATCTTAGCAGAGACTCATTACTCTAAAGGAGTGTAACACATCCATCTCAATAGGCAGAACAATGATTAAAGTGAAGGTTATCCATCCCTAAAAAGTAGGATTGTGTTCCACAAATCTAGGGGTGTTTTAAATATGTAAAGTGATGGTGAATTGTCCCTCGAACATGTGATAACTATTATTTAATTGTTTCACTGTTATAAAAACGAATGTAATAAATAGGAGATAGAGTCCTATTAGGAGTTTGATTTCTTATAGGATAGCTTTCCTTTATCTGTTTTAAGTAAGTAGTTTCAATTATGATAGGTGTTAGAGTTAGAATTCGAAGATCTAGCTATCTAGGCATATCATTTACATTGTAAAGAATGTCTATTTATAGAATGAACATCGAAGAGAAAATGGTTGGAGAATATTGCACCAAATTCCTGCTTGTATGTTTTGTCCATTATCAGTAATATACAGTGAAATTCTACTTCCAGACCTGAGATTATCATGAGGTGTTTAATGTGTTATTGATATGTATATTTATGTCTAATCACTTGTAGTGAATTTTATCTCTAATTACTCAGAATTCCTAGTGTTATGCTCTGACTTCCTTTATGGGTGAAATTACTGTGTTTTCCTTATGTTGTGTGTATGAATCATCTTTGTTAAAGACCTCTATCTGTCTTAGCTTCCATGTGAAGAACCACTACCACTTAGAATATTGATGTTGCAAGCCTTCATTTTTCAACCTGCAATCATACAAAACCAAGTCACAATTCATAAAGTTAGGCATCTAGTATTATCTTTATTGAAAATCATAAACCTCGTTTGAGAGAGCCCTCTCAAACTGAAGAGGTTAATCTTTAGTTATAAGTGGTTTGAAAAATTTACATTGAGTTGATTAATGAGCAGCCAATCATGATCAATTTGGTGATAACATTATCCATCCTCATATACCCCTCATGGTAGCAAGATATGCTCCACTTGTTCTTTAGGCTCCTTTGGAAAACATGCCACAGTACTATCAAACTAGGATACCCCAGTTTGATGGTACTGGACCCATCACTGCTCAACAAAATGTTGATAGGATGAACAATAGTTTTGATCTTCAAGAAGTGGATGAAGAAAATATTAAAATGAGATTTTTTGCTCAAAGTATTACTAGAGAAGTTAGAAAATGGTTTAAAGCCTTGCAAACTTCTAGCATTAATGATCTCCCTACATTTCATAAATCATTCCTTAATATATGGGAAGTTAAAAAGAACCCTCTTCAGATTCTATCCGGATATGAAAGTATTAGGATGGCACTTGGGGAAAGTGCCCAATATTATTGCACCAAATTCAATAGTGTTTATAATGCAATTCCTGCAAACATTAAACCACCACAAGGTTTAGCCTTAATAAAATTCCCTAATGGCTTTGAGGTAGACATGTCTTATCAGCTAAGAGAGAGAAACTCTGCAACTTTATAAGAAATGCAAAGAGATGCAGTGAGTGTAGAAGCCAATTTGTTAGAAAAAAGAGCCTGGATAAGGACATAAAGGAGAGTGAAAATGAAAGAAAAACCATCAACATCTTCTAGTGATTCTAATATATATTCTTTGGTTAGAACGGTAGAGAGAATGATGGAAAGGATCAATATAATAAATAAAATTCCCCCAAGAGAAAATCAACCTAGTCCTCAAAATCGAAACCAAAATTTTAGGAGAAATCCACCACAAATTAAACAAAGGGAACAAAGGGGACCAAACCAGCAAATCAGATCTCCTTTCTAAGAGAATTATGTTGATGATGAAGGTGAAATATTTGAAGAGGTAGAAGACAATCAAATAAATATGACGGGAATAAATGATGATGAAACAATTTTTCTTACTCAAGAAGAACAAGAACTTTTTCAGTTATCTCAAACAGAACTTGATTATGAAGAATCAGGTGATTATAAACAGGGTTTTGAGAATGTTATCATGGAATTCCACAGACAATATAACCTTAGGATTAAGAAAACCCCACATACCCCTAGCATGAAGACTTCTGATATTCCTACTAAGAAGACCTCTGATACTACTGTTAAGAAAATCACAGATACTCCTGCCAAAAAAACTATTGAAAATTCAAGTAAAAGGACAATAGAAACTCCTACTAAAAATATAGTTGACATTGCTTCAAAAATAACTCAAACAGATATTCCAATCACTATTCAGAAAAAATATCCTGTCCCAGAAGATGTTGCTGCTAAATCAAGTTTCCTAAACATGAGTTAAGTTCAAATATATTTCAATATTGAGAATGATTTAGCAAAACTCAAAATGCCTATTCCTCTAACAGATTTAATGGACAAAAACGTGTACAGATCTCAGGTAATGAAAGCTCTTAATATAAGGGAAAATACAGATATTGTCAATTTGAATGATGACCAACCTAAAATTTTATTTAGACCAGAAGTAGATGGAAAACCTCAGGAAGGAGTTGTGCCTCCCTTCTATGTTAGCCTAAATGTTCATGACAAAATTATGCATAATTCCATGTTATATTGAGGTGCTTCACATAACTTAATTCCTAAGGCTGTCATGGAGAAATTAGGACTTGAAATTACCAGACCATACAAGGATTTATATTCTTTTGATTCTAGCAAAGTGAGATGCTTAGGTCTTATCAAAGATCTGTGTGTTACTTTGGCACAAATTCTAGCCAAAAGTTTGGTGATGGATATAGTGGTTACAGATATACCCCCTAGGTATGGCATGTTATTCTCATGCTCATGGGGAGATAAGTTGCAAGGAACCCTACAAATGGATATGAATTTTTCTACCATACCACTCTTCGGTCAACAAAGGAGATTGTATAGGGATACCTTGATGAAATTCATGGTAAGTATTCAAGAGAAGCCACACAACTATCCTCTTTACTATGTCCATTTAGATATGGACTCTTTCATTCTCTATAATGATGGAGACATCAAAACTCGGGTTGCTAACTCAGAGATTGACATCTATGAAATAGATGAAAACCAAACGAAAACAGTGGAAAAAGACGCTCAACTTGAACCTCTTTGGAACATGGAATTTGATGGAGCTTGTAGCAAAGAGGGTTCTAGAGCAAGAGAGTGGGTTTCAAACTTAGGAAATAATCAAGTTGAAGGACACTCATACAAGCTTAATTTTCAATGCGCTAATAATATAGTTGAGTGTGAAGCATTAATACTAGGGTTACAATTACTGAAAAAGTTGGGTGCTAAAAGAATTTCCATTCATTGGGATTCTGAGCTAATCATAAAACAAATAAAAGGAGAATACTCTGCAAAATACCCTATATTAAGAGCATACAAAAATGTTGTGTTGGATTTTCTGGAGAGTTTTGGGGAACATGACCTATCCACAATCCCTATAAATCAAAATATTTTTGCAAATAGTATTGCTTTTTTTGCGAGTACTTGTAAAATTCCCCATCCCAATCGACAATACACATTGGAAGTGAAACAAAGGCTAATTGTTCCAGACAATGTCAGATATTGGCAAGTGTTTCGCAATGATAAATAAATTGAAAATTTTCTGCAATCTAAGGATGAGTTTGAAGAAGATAGTATAGATGTAGAGTGTGATTTAGAAGATAAGCTAGTTGTACATTCTGATTTACATAAGCAATTAGAAAACACAGATGTGAATAAACATGTAGATAAACCTTTAAATAAAGTAGAATTTCTTGAAATAGATCAAGAAAAAGATGAATTTGAAATACTTCAATTAAAATATAATGCTTTTCCTGGAGGTTTAGTTCCATTAGAATAGTTGTTTGACTTTAATGATGTAGCTAAGAAACCTAATATTGAGCCCACAGGGGTAGATGTAGAAGAATGCAACATAGGTATTGAAAAAGACCCAAAAATGATAAAGCTGTCTAAGTCATTACACCTACTGAAAAGAAGAAATATATTGCTCTGTTCAAAGAATTCACTGATGTGTTTGCATGGAGTTATGAAGATCTAAAAGCTTATGATACCATCATTGTAAAACACAAAATTCCAACTAAAGAGGATTTGAAACCCTTTAAACAAAAACTTCGAAGAATAAACCCAGTATTGATGACTTTAACTGAGAAATAAATCAAGAAAAATGTATGATTATAAGATCATAGTTCCTCTTATGCACTATAAATGGGTTTCCAATATAGTACCAACAAGGAAGAAAACATGTGAAATCATATTGTGTATAGATTTTAGAAACCTTAATAATCTATCACTAAAAGAAAATTACCCTTTACCTAAGATGGATCACATTTTACATAAGGTAGTTGGATCTAGTAGGATTTCTTTGTTAGATGGTTTCTTAGGTTATAACTAGTTTTTGGTTCACCCTGATGATCATGATAAGATAAATTTTACTACTCCATGGGGCACCTTCATGTATGTGAAGATGCCTTTTGGGTTAATGAATGTTGGAGCCACATTTCAGAGGGCAATGGATATTTCTTTTTCTGATGAAATTGGCAAATATATTGTTATATATATAGATGACATAAATGTTTATTCCAAAACTGATGAAGAACAATTGTTACACTTGAGAGGAGTTTTTGAGAAATGTAGGAGGTTTGGAATTTCACTTAATCGTAAGAAAACACTTTTTGGCCTTGATGAAGAAAAAATTCCGGGTCATATCATTTCAAAAGAAGGTATTAGGATTGATCCCAGTAGGATTTAAGCCATATTGAAAATCAGTCATCCTAGAAACATTAAATAAATTCAATCATTTATTGGAAAAATAAACTTCCTAAGAATATTCATTCTCAACCTTGGAGAACTCCTCAGAAACATAACAAACATGCTAAAAAGAGATTCAGAAATAAGATGGAACATTTAAGCCACACAGTCATTTTATCAATTGAAACAAGCTCTGACAAAGGCACTAGTCCTGATCAGTCCAAATTTTACCAAAGATTTTATAATTTTTTCATTTGCCTCCGAACACACTGTTGCAACAATTCTTTTACAGAAAAATAATGAGGGATGGGAGAAACCCATTGCATTATTTAGTAAGGCTTTAAGAGATGTTTCATTGAAATATAACATAATGGAGAAATAAGCATTTGTATTAATAAAATGAATTAAATATTTCATAGTATATATTCTCCATTCTCACATAATTTCTTATGTACCAAATTATGTGGTTAAGGATATTTTGACTCAAAATGGACCAAATGGTAAAAGAGGTAAGAGGATTGCCATTATTCTTGAATATGACATAGAAATCAAACCCAACAAGCTCATTAAGGGACAGGGACTAGCCAAATTGATGGCTAAGTCTAATTTTCATGCCTTGGATATCAATTTTGTAGCTGCATTAGATGATCAAGAGGAGCAGAAAACTCTACAAATAGATGATGATATTATAACCTCACCCTGGTATGCAGAACTTATTTTTGTATTATTCAATTTACAATCTCCTTCTAGTTTGACTAAAACAAAGGCTATATTTCTTAAGCTAAAAGCAGTGAAATTTTGTTTTATAGATAGCATTTTATATTAGAAATATGCTAGTGGAATTTTACTAAAATGTTTGTTGAAGGATGATACAGAAAGAACAATGCAGGAATTTCATGAAGGAGACTGTGGTGGACATTTGTATTGGAAAACCACTGCTAACAAGATCCTTAGAGCTGGTTTTTACTGGCCTACACTTTTTCTTGATGTCCCTAAGAAAGTTACCTCCTGCCACAAGTGCCAAATTTTTGAAGGAAAAAGAAAACTATTTCCCTTTCCCTTGAAACCTATATATGTTGAAAGCCCTTTCTAGTAGTGGGGTTTGGATTTCATTGGAGAAATCCATCCACCATCATGTGCCCAACACAAATGGATCCTCACAGCCACTAACTATTTCACCAAATGGATTGAGGCCACACCCTCAAGATTAGAAATTGATGATGTGATTATCAAATTACTAGAAACCAATATACTATCAAGATTTGGATGTCCAAGTAAGATTATCACAGATTATGCAACAAATTTTAAGTCAAATAAAATGGTAGATTTATGTAGCAAATATCATATCACTATAGGAAACTCAAATTCTTATTACCCTTAGGGTAATGGGTTAGCTTAATCTTCAAATAAAATTTTGGTTAACATTATCAAAAAGATGCTAGAAGATAACAAAAATTCATGGCACACAAACTGATAAATGTAGTTTGGGTTGATAGTCTTACCACAAAGAAATCAATTGGCATGTCACCATACCAACTGTTTTATGGAACGGATGTTGTTTCTCCATTCTCTTTAGGAGTTCCAGTTATGAAGATAATTCAAGAATTGCAGGTTGAACCAAATGATACTCAGATAAGGATAAATCAGACCATTCAAATAAGTCTATAACAAAGCACACGTTATCCAGGAGAATGTCAAAAATATTTTGGATAGAAGAACCAAGGAAGATGATTTTAATTCGGTGAAAACGTTTTAAAGTGGGATTCAATAAGAGAAGACTGTCAAAGGAAAGCATGGAAAATTTGATAATCCGTGGAAAGGACCATATGTCATTTATGCCTCCAGAGGTCTTAATGCATTTTTTCTCAAATATTTGGATGGAGCAAAAATTTTTGGTGGAACTATGAATGGCAAGATGTTGAAGCATTATTTCTCACAAGAATAGAGGTGTTTATTAGATAAGTTAATTGTAAATATAATTGTCTTTACTATCTTGATTGGGTGACCTATTGACAAAAGTTGAAGCCCGTAGAGAAGGTCCTAAGCTTTTTATTGATGTGCTACCATAATTACTACAACAAAAAAAGAAAGCAGATGCAAACATTGTTGAAATTGAACATTCACGGCTACTGATAAAAGGTTCTTGGCACCTCACATGGAGAGTGCCATCCCCAGCTTGAGCCACTGTTAGGGTCCTATAATTTATAGGATCTCAAGGTGATTGGACATTTTATCATAGTTATTTGATATTGTAAATAATATTTCAATTTTCAAATGATTTCCAAAAATATATAAAAGAAAATGAAAAGAGGGTATTTAAAAAAAAAAAATTTAAGAGATAAAAGAAAAAAAGAAAAGAAAAAACAGTGAAAAAGAATAAAAAATAAAGATGAGAACCCCACAAAAGAAAAACAAAAAAGGAATAATGCTTAAAGTGTTGCAAATCAAAATGCCACTACTTGATAGATAGTTTCATTCTGTTAAATAAAATTAAGGTTGTTTGCAGCTTGTTCAAAACACCACAATCCTTAATCATTTGTTTGATCATGCAACTTAATCATGGTTAAACAAGTTTAAATTTATGTTAATTAGACTAGAGAATAAGGTTATCCAAACTATTTAATCTTGGATAATGTTAGTTAGGTAGAAAAATGATATTGATTCAATTATTTAAGATGAATCAATGGAGAAATAAGAGGGTAGAATACATTAGGATTTATTTTTTCTATAAGAAGTGAAATGAGGGTTTGCAAGTCTAAATGCACCCTTAGAAATGAAGAGAAAAAATATTTTTAGGACTAGGTAAAAAATTGAAGTTAAAAGGGTATAGGGGGATAATTTTATTTCAAAGCACTCATTATTGAAATTTTAGCCTAAGTTTAAAAAGAAATTATGTAATATGCGCTTGAGGCTAATGTTTCAATGCATTAGTGTTTCAAATCCAAATTCTCTGCAATGAAATGAAGGTCGCTAGATGACAAACACTTTTTTCGGGTTGTGATTAAATCGTGCCCATATTTCAGCCATCCAATCAACAACAATGAAAGATCAATGACCCATATTCCTTTTCACCCCCCCCCCCCCTTTCCATCTTGTCTTTATCGTCAGGGGTAGGGTCCGAAAGGCAGTTTTCTCCTGCCGGGCCCATTGCAATGTGGCGCACCCTCAACATTTTGCACCCCCCTGGCAGCTTACTGGTTACCACACTCATCCCCTTCTAAAAACCATCGACTGTCATTCCTTTCCCATTGTCCCCACCCGCATCCCCCCTCCCACTCATTCCCTACCGCATGGCAGTATTCTTTAACCAATAAATGTTCTTCCTGGGGAATTACCGTTAATTCATTCAATTTTCCTAGGTAATCGTTTGAAAACCCAACGGATCCGCGCCTGCAACAGAAAGCCCCTAAAGCTTTAAAAACCCTAAAAGCGCCACCATTTTTCTTTTCTTTTGCATAATTCTCTCAATTCACTCTTATTTCCAGGTTTTCCAGTGCACAATGACATTATCCTGTCAGTAAAGCACTTGATCGAGTGAAAAAATGTCCCAATTCCTTCTCCGATTTGCGACAAACCTGCATCCCCAGTAATCCTCCATCCCCCCCCCCCCCTTGTGTTGTAAATTTCCATTAATAATATGCCTCCCAAGAAGAAAAACCAGGAGGACTCTGTCAACCCCCTGCATTGTAAATTTCCATTAATAATATGCCTCCCAACACATGTTTCTTTCGTTCATGTGTTAATTCATTGTTTTCTTTCACTTTTCTTTCTTCAAAAGCTTAATTACATTACAGAAACAATGATGAATATGATTTGTTGAAACATGAACCCTATTATGGCTGTAAGTAATTTTTATGTTTTCTTTTGAAGTAAAATTAAGGAATTCTTAATTGCTTAGTTTCTATTGAACCTTTCTTTTCTTCTGTTTCATATCATTTAAATTCTAAAAGATCTAACTAGTGAAACCTAGCTTTCCTTGTGAAACTCCTTTAAATTTTGATGCAAATCTAGGTAGTTTTTAGACTCCATAGCCCAATGTAATTGTAAGAATTGAATCAACCAAAACAATCCAATCAATCACAAAAAACAAACAATTGCACAGTTATAACTAGCCTAAAATTTAACTAAAACAAAGATAAATTTTATAGAGAGATCCCTCTATGAAGTTGGCAGGGCTAGATACCAGCTTCCAAAGTGGTTTTGATGTTGTCTTTTGTGTTTATTCTCACAATCTAAAAAATTACAAAATGATAACAGGATTCTTACCACAATATTGACGAAGGAGATGCACTATTGTTTTATTTCCCACTTATTTCTAGCCATTGGTTTGTGGATGAAATTTGGTTCTATTCTTCAACTTGGTGTCCATGAGTTCCCGTAAACTTGATCAAAAAATTGCGGAAAATCAAGGATCTCGATCATAGATAATAGAAGTGGGTAACCCAAAGTGAACCCATACATTTTGGAAGAACATATTTGTGGTTTGTTAAGCTACAACATATTTCTTACATGGCATAAACACACACATTTTGTTGAAATGATCCAAAAAAACATATAGATACTCATGACCTTTCCGATAAATTGGTATTCCCCCTACAAAATCCATGGAAATACTTTCCCAAGGACAAGAAGGAATAAGAAGTAGAGTGTACCAACCCAATTTCATATATCTAGGCTTGCTAGTAGCACACATGGAACACCCATTTACATATCTTGAAACTATTTCATTCATGCATGGCCAATAACAATATCTCTAAATTTGTGCAGCTATTTTTCCTATACCAAAGTGACCAACAATAAGAGAAGTGTGTGCTTCCCTTATGACATTGACTCTTTCACCCTGTGGAACACACAAATTGCCAAGATGATAAAAAAACTTGTTATGAATATGATAATCCAAATCTTAAATATGATTTCCTTGAATCAAAGTTGCATAAACATCTTTAAAATCAACATCTTGAGCATATTTCTCAATATAACTTTCATGCATGATTGTTTTTTTCTTAAGAATGATCGATGCATTAACAATAGGCCTTGATAACATATCAACAACTTTGTTGTATATACCTTTCCTGTACCTAATTACCAAATGAAATTTTTGTAGGAATCTCATCGACCTGGAATTTCTAGCTTGTTGTTGCTTGGTTTGCTATTCTAAATATTGCAAAGGTTGATGGTCAATATGAATAATAGTTTCTTCACCTATAAAATAGTTCTTTCATTTCTTCATGCTTTGTACCAAAGCATACAAATATTTATCATAGGTTGGATATTTAATTACTACATTAGCAAAGGTTTCATAATGATAACAAATAAGCTTACCATGTTGCATCAAAATTTCTCCCACGACATAATCACTTGCATTGGTTTGTATCTCAAATAGTTGCTTAAGATCTAGAAGTGTTAGAACTAGGGTTGTAATGATTTTCTCTTTCAATGTGTCAAAGGATTTATGTTGCTTTCCTCCCCACTGAAAGACCTATTTCACACTTGTCAAAGCATGTAATGGTGCTGCAATGAGTGAGAAGTTAGCTATAAATTTTCTCCAATATCAGCTTGCTCCCAAAAAGCTCCTAGATTATGTTACATTGTTGGGTTTAGGCCAATTCACAATGACTTCAACTTTTTAGGGATCAATATTCAATTCACCCCCTCCTACAATATGACCCAAATAAACCAAAGAGGCTTTCCCAAATTTACACTTATACATCTTCAAATAGAATTTATCTCTTTTCAAGACATCTACAATTTGTCTCACATGCTTGACGTTCTCTTCAATAGTGTTACCGAAAATTATAATATCATCTAAGTATACTAAGACAAAATCATCAAGGAATGGTATCAACACATCCTTCATAACTCTCATGCATGTTGTAGGTGCATTTCAAATCCTGAAAAACATAAATAACCATTCAAACAAACCTTGTTTTGTATTGAAATTGGGTTTCCAAATATCAGCTTGAGCTATCCTTATCTTATGATAACCACTTCTCAAATCTAACTTAGTGAAATAAACAACATTATTTAACTGGTCTAGCAAATCATTAATGCGAGGAAGAGGATAGTGATTCTTTACTGTGATTTTGTTCAAAGCTCTAAAATCCACACACATGTGCCATGTACCATCTTTCTTTGGAACAAAGATAATAGGAGACCCTCAAGGAGATGTGACAGGATTGATGACCCCTTTATCAAAAAATTGTTAAATTTTCTTCTTGATTTTTGCATTCTCCAAAACTGACATTCTAGACATGACAATGCTTGGAAGTGGTGCATCCTACTATGAATGAATCTCACGTTGGATTCCTCTTTTACGAGAAAACCCTTCAGGTTCCTGAAATTTCTTGTCACATGTGTTAAAAAATTCAACCAATTCATGCTTGAGTTTTGAATCACATCTTATGAAAGCTTTAGATTCAACAATATCTTTAGCTTTAATCATAAACTATACAAAATTCTTACTAGCATTTACAAGCGTTTTCACCTGACCAACACTTACAAGAGATAATTTCATCTTCTTGTGATGTGCTCTAATAATATACTCAACTCCATTATTAAAAAGAGGATATTTTTCTCATGATGATAGAATATGGATTTTCATTCATACAAGTATGGACTCCCTAAAACAATTCCACATATGTCAAGTGGTACAACATCAAGCTCTACCTCATTAATAAAGTTTGCAGTGACGGGGAATTTGAGTTTACATTTTATTGTCACTTGCAATTTGGAATCTTCACATACCCAACCTAAAGGGTAAGGTTTAGGATGAGGTGTAGTTTCTAAGTTTATTTTATTGACAATAGATTCATAGATAAGATTGACTTGGGATCCACTATCAAACAATGTATCACCTTTGGTATGTTTTGTAATGACCTTAATATGGAAAAGCTAAATTATTTCTTTATCGTTTTGAGACTCAATAGGATTAATAGAAGAGCTAGTACTTGCATTAGAAGCTTTACATTTTATTCCCATGGCTATGATTTTAGTTTCATCACCTGAATCAAATCCTAGATCTTGGTGAGTTGTAGCAACAATATTTTGGTTCCCCTTATTGTTGAACTTATTTGGTCTCAGTTATGGATGTACTTTCCAACAATGGTCTTTATCATGGCCTTATTTTCAACAATGTTTACAGGAAAAATTTTCTCCCTCTTTCTTGACTATAACATTATTTTTTCCTTTGCCTTTAAACTTCCCCTTTCCTTTATCTCCATATTTGAATGGTTTCTTGCTAGTCTCTTGAGGAACATTCTTGCCTCTTGATTCTAAATGAGTTTCTTGAACACATACTTCATCTATATTGGTGGGATTAAAAATAAGTATAGTATGTCTCAAATAACTATGTAATCCACCTATGTATTTAAGGAGAGTGTCTTGTGAAGACAAATCAACACCCACTATTAAAGCTCTTCTTCTAAATTCTTGTGTGTAACTTTGAACATTTTGACCTTTAGATTATCTAAAAATTTTCCAATCCATAATTTATTTTTGAATATAATCTAATGGATAAAATCCCCTTAATGCAACTATAAAAGCATTCCAAGAAGAGCTAATTTTACCACTTTTCTTCAAATCTTCTTGATTTATGGCCTCCCATCAGATGAGGCTTGCACTTTCCGAATGAAGAGAAGCAAGTTGGATATTTGTAACATCATCCTTAATTCTTTGAATCCTACAATATACTTCAATTTGACGAACCCAATTATCCAACTTTTCAACATTTACTTCCCCATTTTACATAGGAAATTCAAACTTGAAATCAAACTTAACCAAAGGAGAATTAACATGTACTTTTAGAGATATAGGAGGAGAATGTATAGGTTTTGAATGAGGTGAAGAAGGAGATGAGGATGAAGGTGAAGATGGAGATGAAGGAGGAGGTGGTGGAGGGAATAGAGTATTTCTCCCAACACCGCCATTGCCTTTTGGATGGTTTAAACATTGTCCTTGCAACCTTGTTGCCCTCTCATTGAACAATAACGTTACCATCTGAGACATATCATAGAAATCCTTTTTGAAAGCTATCTCATCCTTGGACATCAACTCCTGTCCTTCTTCATGTGCCATGACTAGTGGAGCTTTTAGAGTTTGTGACCTCCTTGAACCGATTTGAGAGTTTGGTTCTTCAAGCATTCTTTCTCCTCTTTTCAACTTAGACCTTGTAATCATTCAAAAACACTTGCAAAAATAGTCACACATTCAAAACAACCATGCTCTGATACCTAACTGATCTGAAATTAAAAATTGAAAGTCTCTTGAAAAATATTCCAAGATAGTTTATGTACTGTGGGAAATGGATCGAAATTGCAAAGGCACATAAACTTAGTAATTCTAGTTAAGTTTTGCACATATAACCAGATAAAAATAGACAACATGCAACATCTCAAAACAATAATTTGATGACAGAGTTCACCCCTCCTGGGTTACATCTTCGATTTTAGCTTCCAATGTTGGCCCTTTAGATTATATGCTCAAAATGTCTATTACATCAACATACAATACTCAAATTACAAAAATAATGTTGGCATTGTGTCAATAACACCCAAAAATGTTGTGTAGGCTCTTCTTGGGCTAAAAGAGGATGAAAAATGGCCAATTTAAGCCTCCTTCTCCATTTCTCTGCTATATTTCCTAAAAATTCACAAAACTGGAAAAACTAGAAATGTTTTACTCCTTTGGTATATTCTCAAGGCGACAGTCTGGTGCGAGGATGGTGGATATTCCGCCGAAATTGGTGAAAAATGTTGATCACTTAGTTGAGCACCGACAACCCTAAATTCCACCATTTTCATTGGTAATATGGTAGAAAAAGTGGCCACGGGCATGGGCCAGAGGCCATGAGCCCATCATCTCCACCACTCTTGGTCGTATGAAAGGCCATGTGGCCGCGAGCTGGGTGCCATGCGTTTACCCCTCTCCCACAAGCCTCGCCGGTGCTTATGATAGTGGGTATGGAACTATTGGCCGAAATAACCACCCACCACCTCTGCTTATACCATATTCTATGGTTGTATGGTGTTACGTGTGATTGAGGTTGGGACAGTTGAGTGAGCTTATCTCCCCCCCACAAACGACCGACGGTTCAATGTTAAATATAACCACAACCATATTATGTTAAGAAAAAATGTGTCAGATGGAGGGTGACACACAATTTGGCCTATCCTGGAGGTCACGAGGTCATGAAATTAACAAAATTTTGTATGGGCCCATAGGACCATGGACTGGGGCACCCATAAGACCATGGCGCTCCTGACACAATCCCAACCTCGCTTCTCAAACTGAAGAAACTTCACCATTTCAACCTATACGACCTACCACATGTCATCACATGATTGTCCCATTTGATAACCATACTATCCATTCAGTCTGCTAATGTTATCGCTACGTCATTGTACGTATTTCCTAGTCAGCAACCCAGTCAACCCTGCAAGTGTATTTTTTAACTGTTTTCCAAAAACTTCAGAACGTGATAAATTTTACATATGGTGTTGGATTGAGGTGATTCAAGCGTCATTGGAATCAGAATAATGAGATCTGTGATTTGGTACTAGTTTCAAAAAAAATTGAGCACTTTTACTTTTGATCATAATTTTTATCCCGACTTGGATCATTAAGTGTAGCAGTGATTGTGTTTAAATCCTCTTCCCCACCATGTGTCTATGTTTTTAGAGATCATTTTATCTTAATGAAATTGGATTTCTTGATATGTTTTCCCTTTTTGGATTCCTAATAAGTTTCCCTATCCCAAATTATTTATTCCCTATGCATGACTATGTCTCCACTGATCTTGATGGATTCTCTATGAAACGTAGGCTTCATGCTCTACTTTGCATCATGAAAGGAGAGTTATAAAGGTTTGGAGGAGAATCGAAGTAGGCATAATGGTTATGGGATATCTCCTTAATGAAGTGAGAGAATCCCCTACCAAGATAATCATTTGAAAATTGTGATGAAGGGGTCTGCACATTTTCCTTGATATGGATTCCTACTTTCGCCTACATAGAGATTTGCAACATGGGAGGGGATTCCACTTGTGTAAAATTGTGAGAACAATTTGTTTCCACTAGGTCAGCCATGGGAATGAATACAATGAACTTATGGAAATCAACGAGGTTAAATGATGGAGTCAATTCCTATGTGATCCAAGGGGTTTGGGTGACGTTGTTCCATGGGAGCACTAACCTCCTCTCTTAAGATTTTTTTTAGTGTAGGATCCTCGTTCCATATTGTGATAAAATATTTGTTCTGAGATAGTACCTAGTTCCAAATTATGTTTTGGTTCCATATTGTGTCATGGTTTGATAAGAGGAATAGATATGTTGAGTATATCACAAATATATTATTTAAGGGATTACATATTTTTTCATTATTCCATTAACAATAAACTCACCCTTCCATAGAGTGGTGCCTTGGTTCGCCATAATGAATTATTTTGTGTTATTAATTCTCATGAAATGGAATACTTCAAAATTCCTCTTATTTAGAGAAGAATTACATTAAATTTACCATTTTCCAATGTAGAAGTTCTTTGTAGTTGTGAAGCAAGTAAGGAGGAGTCCTTGACAATCATTAGATAAGTGATTTGATGAGAGTTTGCAAGGAGTATACCTTGGTAAATATTGTATAATTCTACCTTATTTTATGAGGAAATTCCCTGGTCCCAAGGGTATATTATCCATCAATTTTCTCCTTTTCTATCGGGGTCATGAATTAACCCCCACCCCACAGCTCGCCTTCCACCCTTGGATTTTCCTTGGAAGCTCCATCAAATATTAGGCCAAGAGAATTTTATTTACCATCCAATGCTAAAATTATAATTTAGATAATATAAGTTTCCAAACATATTTTTTTCCCCCTTTGCTTTGGATTGTTCATGAAGGATGGAGTTTCTTAACCACATTTCCTGTTGTACTTCCACTTTTTGAGAATAGGGCATGGAAGAGAAATTCATGCTTAAATACTCGATGATTAAGTGAGAAGATATGATCACCACAATGGATGGGGGAGCTAAAGAGTTTTGGAAATTGTCTCTGTTCTTAGCCAACCATATTTTCCAATAGATGAATTTAGGAAAACCCAACCATATTATTTAGAGATTTTTTTTTCCTTTCATGCTACCTATCACCTCAAAATATCGTATGTCTTGTGAGAGACCTCACAAGGTGAAGTAAAAGCCTTGTTTCAAAAATTAGGTGCATTACCACTGTCACCTCAACAATCATCCTTCTGCTCTTTAGTGGAATTACACCAAAAGAGAGGCTTCACAATATTCACCTATAGGATATCCTAAGCTAGATGCCTTAAGGGGATGTAAATGAAAGGACAAGTAAGGGTAATTATTTAATGGGAAATGACACAATTCCTTTGTCTAGGAGAAATTTATGATATACAAAGCCCTAAAGGAATGCACATGTTACCTATGGTTCCAGGATATAAATAAAACAAGGGATGGCGAGGGAAAAAAGAACCAAGAAAATGATTGCAAATGATATATAAACAAAAGGAGAAATAAATCCTTTAAATTAAGTCCTAATTTGAAGCCTTGAATAATTTTATGGTGCTTTTAGGGCACATATCTTAGGGAGGATGACGTCATCCTTATTAGGGAAAATTCAACCATGAAAAATGCTAGATTATGAGTGTCAAGGATAAAAAAAAATATCAATTCAAGTTTCTTAAGCCTCAATGTCTATCCAATAAGTTCTCTAGTTGATTTCGTCCTTATATCCTAACCCTAATGGAGTATCTTTAAGGACTCAAAATGATAAAGGAGAATAAAAGATAAAGGTTTTTATAATATTTTACCACCACGTAGATTCATAGTCTCATTCCCTACTTGGGTGATGGTATTTAGGATTAAATTTAAGAGAATATTAATTAATGCTTGGACTAAGGTAGGAAACCCTAGGTTTCACTTAATAAAACCTAAATATACTTTTTATAAGGGGGGAAATTAAATAGGGTAAGTTGTTTGGGAGATCCTCTATGGTATTCAAAGAATACAAATTGAACATGCAATAATAAAGCAAGATTTTCCATAAATAATATGCATTTATACAAGGAATAATAAAAACCCCAACATTGATTTATCACATGAAAACAAATAAAATAAACATTTTAACTTACAACTCTTCCAAGAAATATCCTTCTTTCAATCCCAAAAAGACTTCTCCAAGACAAATTATTCTCCAATAGTAATAGCTCCAATAACATCACATCTGCACAAGTAGAAAATTACATCTATGTTGATTTAAGTGTCTAAAAGAGGCCAAAATCCACATGTGATGATGATAAAATACAATGGATTGATCCTATATTTATATGAGTTCAATCACTTCCATTAATTTTTCTGAAATCCTAATGAAAAGTTTTATTTAGAGTAAACATGAAGAAAATGGTTTATAATCCAACCCAATAGCTCAATACATAAGTTTATCCACTAAAACCCCACATGCGTGGGTTTAAACTCCTCCTAATATTGACATCATGTCCATATAGGTCTAATAAAGCTCAAAAAATGAAAGAATTGGGCTATATGCATCTCAAACCATCATAATCATCCATGGATTAAGTATAAGTCTTGAAAACAAGCCTCAAAATCTCTCCATATGTCAAAAGATAACTCTTGGTTCCTTGTGTCATCTCTAATTGGGTCATCAAGACAATGTGGCATTATCTCTCTCACATGTTAGGGCTCCATGAGGTTGTACAAGCTCTCACTAGTCATATTGGGGATGACCATCATAATTTGGACTTCAGATCAAGCCATGTTGTTCATATAGTGTCAAGGCCAACTTTGGGGTATACTAGGTCCATTGGGTACATCATCAAGAATCTCCAACAATAATCAAATTGAACTCAACATTTCAACATCTGGGGGTGCTCTAAGTTTTCAATCAACTACCAGAATCATTAAAATTCCCATCGCTCTTCTATGGAGGGGAAGCACTACATCTGGAAGTTCATCACTTCTCTCTGAAAGGTAGTACATCTTAGGCATCCCGTGCAACATGGATGGAGTGGGTGTGCACTCAAGGCCTTTGAAGGAACACTTGGTAGAACCATCTCAAGCAAAAAAAACCACTCATTAGAGACAATGACCATAAATGCATCAAAGTGGACCATACTTAATTTTTAATGTCATAGTAAGACTTCAAATTGTGATCACCTTCAAATTTATAACTAGGCCAACCTTATAAAAATTTTGCATACCTTGTTGCGGGTAGCTACATAGTAAACACTATTACGTGCTCCCAACTCCTAAGGGAAGGTGACATTTCCAAGGTCAACCCTTCAATTCATAGGTGTTTGTGTATGTTGTGGACACAGAGGAGAAATAACTCATGGCTAGGTGCCATGTCCATGGGACCAACCGATGGAGGTCCATCATCTCGAGTGTATACATGTATAGACGGAGAAATCATGGAGGCATTATTTACCCATTTCCTTATCTTGATTTTTACACCCCTCTCGTGCACCTTTTACTTATTTTTGATAAAATTTTGTATGGAGCATAACTTAGGTGTCTAAGATTTATTTTAATGATGTAGAATTTAATTAACCCTTAAGGATGAGTTAGTTTATCACTCATCAGGGTTGGTACATGACAGGGTCCCTTATGATGTGATGGAGCATCAAGTTCTCAAGAACCAGGGGATGGCTAATGAGGGGGGTAGAGGTCATGCTAGGATTTGTCTCACATGCTAGTCAATCTCCCAACCATATTTTTAATTTTTAATTTTATCTCTTTTGTTGTGGCCATCTTATGATTTTATATTTATTTTAGTTGCATCAATATCTAGGGAAGAATTTTATGGCCCTAACTCAAGGATATGGATATGAGGGTTCCAAATCCCAATGAACCGATGACATAAAAACCCAAAGGATGGATGTGAAATCAAGGGAATGAAGAAAAGTGTTAAGTATGGTATGGTTATGGACATGCTACTTCATTTAAATTTTCCCAAGTAGTGCCCCTCCTATAACCCTAAGGCCTCACAGGAGGTCCCACTAAATAGGGCTAAAGACTAACCCCCATGTTAATATGACAGAACAAATTTACCATCAATTTCGTTCAATCATCGATATCACCCCTTTATCAATGTTAAAATGCCAAAAACATTAAGTAAAATCACTTGATTACAAAAATTATTAAATTACATGCCAAGTGGTAACCCACCTTCCTTAAAGAGGAATGATGGATGGTGAGAGGTGTATGACCAGTGAAAATGTTGGAGGAATGTGGAATATCGTCATAATTAAGCAATGCGTAGGGTTTTTGGTTGGTTGGTTGTCCAAGATAGGAGAAACATTTTCTCCTATGGTTACCCACTTTTGGTGGTTAACATCTGGCTCCAACTCAAGGACATATGATAATTGTAGTGTGCATGATCTATATGCTCAAATGAAGAGTTCATGAGAACCACAGCAATCCTAGGACCATGAACCTATTACTTTCACACTCAAAGAAACTTTTTTCCTAGCATGTGTACGAGTTGTTGATCATCACCCTTTTTATATGAGATATAAAACCATATTGAAAAATAAAAGGTTATCTAAATGAAATATAATCTATAGTGAAACACGTTAGCATGAATAATTAATAAGTAGGATGCACACAAATGAAATGCAACTACTTAACTAAAAAAATGCATCAGGTTCCATTGAACAATGAAAAGATATTATCTCCCATTGAGGAAGGTATGAGTTCACCATCATGCTTATAAACAAAGAAGTATAAAATCCCCACTTTATCATGTAACTTAAATGGAAGAAGGTTAATGTTGAAAAGGGCTAAGTCACCAAACTTAAATGCTTTACCTTGTCTCTGAACCCATTACTTATTTTTTCTTTGGAATGTCTATCTATTTTTCTTGCTTCCAAGAGAATTTTTTATTTGGAAAACATTCCCTGATAATAATTCAAATTATTTGGGTTTTTCATAAACCTTTGGCTCAAAGTGCTTTTTTTTCAAGTGTAAGTCTTTTGGAGGCATGCTAATCTTGGATTTTATAGTGGGATGAGGTAAGGGAAATGACTCTATGTATTCCACATGTTCAAGAATGTGTGTCTCTCTAGATATGATGTATGGTTTCCCATCCAAGTAGGTAAAATAGTGTATGATATATCCATTTGTAATTTACCACCAATAGAGTCACACCATTTCCTATACAAGAGCATGCCTCAAACATCCAATATATAAAATACTACAATATCCATTAACTTTAAAATATATTTGTTAGCATCTAGGGATATATTAACATCTTTTATCGAGTCATACATAGGGATATAATTTGACTCAAAGCCATGCACATTCTTATATGGCCTAGTGATTTTCATCTCTAATTGATTCATGACTCTCAAAGGAATTACATTTGTAGAGGCGCTAGAGTCCAACATGAAATTGGAGATCGTTGGAGGGTGCTTACACTCTTTTTCAAGGTTGAATGTTTTTTTGACTTTCTCTCTTTGGGGTTCAAATTTGGCCAACCCAAAAAGAGGCACTTACACATTCATCTTAGCCAAAACACTTCATAGTCAACATCGAAGGACATATTAGGATAATGTGAATTAGGTTTAGGGAATTCCTAGGAATTGGGGATGGCCTAACACTCTTTTAAGGGGCGTCATTACTACTAGTACTTGATTAATTTTTATTTTTTTTCATTGTTTCTTCTAGAATAATGCAACCCTTTGAATCTTCCTCCCTCTTCAATAACTATGACTGAATAATCTCAATCACTAGTAGGATATTCACTTGTTTCTTCATGATGTTTTCGAGAGAAGAGGATTCTCCAAGTGAATTATTGAAAGGAGAATTGTCATTAACAATGTTTAGATTCTCTAAGATTTCCTCCTCTTCCACTTGATTGCAAGGACACTCCTCTTGGGGTATGAAATTAATTGCATGTTTGGCACCAAAAGGTCCCTTCTTAGGAAACTATATTGGTTGGGAAAGAGTGTTGGGAACACTCTATTATGTAACAATTATTCCATTGAAATAATTCTTTTTAGGAGACCTTTATTTGTTGATTTGTGGTTTAGGATGGAAATTTTAATAGGCTCCCCTTTCCCTTTCCAAAATTGATAGATTTTTCATCATATCCATTTGTCCTTGGATTAGCTTAGTCATAAATTTATCAAAATTTTGGGAAATTCCTACAATGTATGGTTGAATTTGGTGTTAGGCTTAGCTTTGGGTTCAATTATTGCCCTTGAGTAAGCAAGAAAATCAATTTTGGATGTACTTAAATTATGCTCAATTTAGACAGCTAGGATCTTGGCCTCATCCAAAGGATTAGGTCCCTTGTCTTTTATAGCATATTATGAATGTACATGGAAGGATTCATAAAAAAAAATTTTAATTCTTTAACAAATTATCAAAAAATTGTTTAAATTCTTTAACATTTTCATTTTTTTTATTTTCTAGGCTCCCTGTAATTTATCTAGGAGTTGTATGTATTCTTTGACTTAGCACAACATCATAACCACATCAACCTCTCGATATAATCAACAAAAGAAGAAAGAAAATTTTCAAACTAAGCCCTAATTTTAAGCCCTCGCTAAGATTAGGGTTTTTCTAAGGCACACATTTCTTAAGGTGGATGAGGTTATCCCTATTAAGGAAAATTCAACCATGAAAAATTATATATTTTGAGTGTCAATGATCAATAAAGACGAATTCAAGCTACTTAAGCCTCAATTTCTATCCAATAAGTTCCCTAATTGAATTCATACCTATAGCCTAGCCCTAACGACATACCTTAAAGGACTCAAAAGAATAAAGGAGGAGAAAAGGTAAATGTTTTTATAATTTTTTATCCCCATAAGGATTCCCAATGCCTTCCCCTACTCGGGTGATGGAGTATTTAGTATTGAATTTAGGAGAATATGAATTAATGCTTGGAGTAAGAGGGAATCCTTAGTTTTCACTTAATAAACCTGTTGGGTATCGGATTTGTATACTTTCCTCTCCCATTTTACCCTGTTTTTCTATCTCTTTCTACCATTATTATTCTTAAAATGCATGAGGTAAAACCATTCTTCCTATTTCTCATGGGATATTTGATTAATGATGTATTTTTCATGGAGGTTTTACCTTTCTACATATTAACTCTGATATTTCTTCAGATCTAGCTAAAACAGGAGCGTTGCGACCACGATTCAAGGCACAACCCATCATATTTAGCATCTTCTTTATTTGTTGTTACAGTGTGACAGCCATGGATGTATCAGCGCTATCTTAGGCATTTTTACGATTTCTTGCTGGGAAATCTAATTTCCTTTGTAACAAAATGTATTTTTGTAATAATGAAGTTGTTGAGAGGGATCGAGGTTTTCAGGATAATTGTATAAATAAGCCCGCGGGCTGTGAATCGGGGTTAATCCCTTGGACATACAAACTTTGTAATAAATTTCTTTTACTACTAATTGAATGCACAACAACTTCTTGTTTCTCCTGTAATTTGTGAGCTCACCGCAGCCCTGATCAGAGAGTTGGGCCCACTCTTCTGATCAGTTGCTGCATTCTCTTTTCTTTTTACAATTGCTGGTCATGTATCTCTTTATCGTTGTTATACTACGTTTAATGCTGTAGATGCCTTTATGTCTCCATAGCCATTTCATCAACAAGGTAAATGATTAAAAAGGTAGATTAAACTCGTGATTTATAGCACTATGTGTTTACCATATGTACTTTGTCGCTAGTCTTGAAATAACTAACGTCCCGGGTTGATACATTTCTGAGGGAAGTGTGTTGTGGTAAAACACAACCCCCCCATTTTTGACTTGTTCACTTCAAATAATGGGGACCCTTTTTATAGATTTTTGGCTAAGCACCTTTTAGGATTTTATTTAACTAATTATCCTACGTTTTTTTTTAATTTTTAATTTTCTTTGGATTCTTGTTTTGATTGAATCGATTTTTTATAAGCCTCCCATTGACGCTTGTTTCACCTCATTTGGTCAACTGGTTTAAAAATGGTACTCCTTTGAAGTACCATCATTTTTCTAGTCTGGGTTAAAAATGCTATTTTTTTATTCTTTTTCGGAGTAGCTATAGTTTAGAAAATTTCATAGCTAAACTAAACATCATTAAAATAAAACCAAAATAAAACTATTTTTTTTTTTACATCATCGAATCCGTCGCGGTCCGCGGTCTGCAAATTTCGGATTCGTCGCAGGATCGCGGATCGCAGAGTTTCGAATCCGTCGTAGATCGCGGATCGCAAATTTTTAGAATCCATCGCGGATCGCAGTTATGAAATTTTAAGAATTCGTCGCGGATCGCGGATCGCAAATTTCGAAGTCCGTCGCGGGATCGCAGTTGCAAATTTTAGGGTCGTCGCGGTCATAAGATCGCAATTTCGCAATTTTGGATCCATCGCAATTTTTAGAACATGCACATACAAAGCACTGATCCAAGATTTTTGCGATATGCGATGTGTTAAATTTTTTTTTAATATAAAGCTTTTGTTTCACCTCACGTCACCCTCACTTCACACTCCACTCACCATATCCCTCCATAATCTCACGTGGATGAATTAATGGGTTTAGATTGATTTCAATGGTTTGTTTTATGGGTTTTAGGTTTGGATTGATTCCAATGGTTTGTAAATTAATTTCTATATTTTTTATATTATAATAATTATATTATAATTATAATGTTTATTATAATTTTAATATAATTTGAACTATAATATTAATCGTATTTAAATTAACTTTTTTCAAATCATTTGTATATTAATTTAATTTTGTAACTGAATTAATTGTTAGTTAGTTGATAATTAATTTAGAATTAATTATTAGATAATTAGAATCTAATTTAGGATTAAATTTCTAATTAAAAAGTCTGATTTTTAGCCCAGCAAACAGAATTTCCAGATTTATGCCAGATTTGACTCATCAACTTTGGAAGCTCATAGATTGAGTTATACTTGACCAAATGAGGCCCAGGACGGCTCATTGAAAAGATAAAATCAAGGAGAACATTTCTGAGGAGGTTTCACTAACATATTTGATGATTTATTGGGTCAAAAATCAGGCAGAAGATCAAGCTCCGAATTTCTAAAAATAAAATCAATTTTCTGAGTTTTGTTTTCTTCATTTTCATTTGCCTAGCCTCTTCTAATTGCAGATTCATGCATCAATATTATCCTTGGTTAATTAAGATCATTATGAGTATCAATAAGAAGCTCAAATTTCCTTTTTATTTATTTAAATAGAATTTGATTGGATTTGTTTTAAATGTTAGAAATAATATTTGGATTTTATTGTTGCATCTTAATTCATTTTAATTTCTTTTTGCAAGAAAAAACAATAGAAGGGATATTGAGGAAAAAGATTTCAATCAATGAGAAGACTCCAACAATTAAAGATTGGAATTTTTTGAGCAATTAAAGTTGGATTGGGCAGATTTTTCTTCAACAAACTCTCTTCTAAAAATACTTTTGGGAGGATTATAAATGGCAGATGGAAAAATGTAAAAGAGGTTGCTCTCCTCTGCAATTCCAGACTTCTAAAAGAATTTCTGTTATAGGAATTTAGAGTTGTAGATGGGGAGGAGAGAAAAACTTCAGATCTGAACATTAATGAGGGTTTATTCTTTATATCTTGAATTATGCATGATGGGTAGAGTTTGCATTTTTGCAGCTCTAGTCTTGTGCTGCCTGTCAAGTAATGTATGAAATGCGCATTAGAGACGGGATTAAGCAGTTTAATTGTTGGTATTTTTGGCATTTCTGTATCAAATACCAGTTTTATTTTTATTTTAATAAAATTGTTGTTTCATTTTATTCATGTTTTGGCATTTCTGTTGATATGGATAATTTGTCTCAAATTGTTAAGTATCTCTGCTCTTATGAATTAAACTCTGATTTCTGAGTAACCATTACTCAAAAATTTGTCTTATAACACTGATTTATTAAATAGTAATGTGTTGTGAATTTCTTCCACATATTATTGTTTAATTATTAGTTTGACTGATATGATAATCAATATCATTTTTGTGAATTTCTTCTGGAGTGTTGTTGATTTATTATTTCAGTCAAATGGTCTCAATTGAATATGTTTTGGTACTCACAAATGTGAGCTAAATTGAATTTCTTCGTTAGCTTGACATTAATTTAAAGCTAGACATATTTTAATCCTCATTACTTAATTATCTTGCTCTTAGTTGGGATAGATTTATATCTACCTAATTGAGATAGGATTTAGATTAGTTTCTTTTGCTTGCATTATAGAATAAGTTTGCAATTAGATTAAATTTACATTCTTTTAAGTCATCTTCTCCAAGAGGAAAAATCTTAGTTGTGGTTTGGCTGAACCCAAATCAGCTTAAGGGTCATTCTCTTGCCTGATCAGCAAGAATAATTGATCTGATATCCCTATCTATTGGTATTTAACGATACATCGTAAACCAATAGCGATAGGGAAAAGGTAACTGGACCTAGTTAAACCAGTCGGAGCCACTATCATAAACGGAAAAGGAGCTGTATTAAGGTCCGGACCGGGTGGTTATCCCCCAATGTTGTAGCAGCGATTTTCGAGGCTTCAACATTTTTGGCGCTAGAAGGAGGGCCTGAAACTTGTTGTCCGTTGGAGCCTTTTCAATTTTAACATTTTATTTAATCACGATGGCTCCTCTTAAACTTCCAATTTGGAGTTGTATCCATGGACGTGCATCTTCCAATACTCCACCCGAAGTGGTAAGACTCTTGTCTCAGGTGAAATTCAATGGTAAGAAAAATTCTTCCGCTTTTAATCATGTCCTTCAATTTATTCAAAATGTTTCAAATTATGATTTTCAAGGAATTGATGAAGGTATCTTATGCAGAATTTTTACTCTCACATTTGCGGCAAAAGCCAGAAACTGGTGTAGAACTCTTCCGGTTGCCTCAATTCACAGCTGGGATCAATTTGTTACAATTTTCGTTTGTAAATTTGACCACTATGATTATGATCAGGTATGTGATGAAATTGAATATCTACGAAATGAAAATGAGTCTGTTAGAGATTTTAATATTCGATTTCATTTGAATTGTTTAAAATTTAATGTCGAAGATGAACCTATGAAAGAAGAATCATTAGATTGGTTTGAACATAATTATTCTCTTCCTCCTATTCCCGATCCATATGGAATTAGTTCAAGCTTTGTTCCATCCCCTTCCAATATAGATGTGAAACCCAATTTGGGTGTGCAAATAAATTGTGATGAAGAGGTTTCACAAAGCTTGGAAAATATTTCTAATCAAATGCAAGAAGACAACAACAATTTTGGAGAAAGAACTGCATTGGAATCAGAAAGTTACTCTCTATTAAATTCAGAAAATCAGATTGCAAATCAGCAAGTGCAAGCAACAATCAAAGTAAATAATAGCATGCAAACTGCTGTACAAATTTCTGAATTTTTCCATGGTGAACAAATGCCGAAATCAGGGCAGCAAAGCAGTCTTCTTCAAGAAAGCATGCGCACACAAAGTAATGATCTGGAATCTGAAAATTACAATGATCATAATGCACAAGAGTTCTCAAACAGAAACATTTTTAAATGCATTATTTCAGATTCACATTTTTCCCTTTATCCTGATATTTTTAATGATGGTAATTTTTCCCCTCTTGGTGTTAATGCTATTTCAGAAAATACAGAGGCTGATCTAAATGAATTACCATTAAATTTTTATCAAGATAGAGAAGCAATTAATGATCATTCTTTTGCCATTAATGAACATGAAATTCTTGTTCCTCCTTGTTTGGATATATTGGATAAGATTGAAGGGAATTCTAGAGAATCTTGTGAAGTCATTTATGATAATTACTCTGACATAGAAGATGTTGATTTCTATTTTTCTCAAGAGAATTCTCATAAGAAAATTCAAATAACATCTAGGAATGAGGAACATTTCAATTTAGAAATTATTTCAACTAATCCTCATTTTAAAGCAGATAATCATCTTCATGATTTCACTATTCAAGAAAATATTTCAATTTATGATTCATATCATGATCAAGCTTTCATTCCTGTTCATAATCATAAATCTCTTTCTAATTCACAAGTTGGAATTCGAAATTACTCAAATTCCATAATTCTGGCCAATCCTTGTGAAAAAAGAAATTATTTCAAAACAATCCCAATTGTGTTGTAACATTAGTTGTAACAATAGTGATTTCCTTTTATTTTTGTTTCCTCACTTATTTTGTATTAAATCAGATTTATTTTCAGATTTTATTTTTCAAATTTTTGATACATTACGCTGGCATATTGAGCACTTTATTATAAAACATTCAATTGATACATTGCCCTGTTGGAAAATTGAAGTTTTATATAATAATCAAAAGCATCAAAAACTATTTCAATTTCACTTTCAATCAATGCTAATGTTTTATCAAGAGCTTCTACCTTCTCAAAGGCAATATAAACAAGAAAATGTATTTTTAGAAATTTGCCAGCAATCCAATTTAATTAATAATTTTCCATTTCATTTGAAAGATTTCCATCCATTTTTGTTTGATTCATTTGAAAAATATTTGAAAATTTTTCCTTCATGGAAGATTGTCAATAGCTTAACATTTACACATAACACTAACAATTTCTTCCAGGCCTTTGAATCTAAAAGCTCATATCCACACTCTGGCCTTTCATCTCCTATTTTGAACGTTTCCCAATTATTAATAGAAATTCATCCAGATTTCTATGATCCAATTGGTATTCAATTGGAAAGAAAATTTCATGAGAAGGAGATTTTAGATAAGCTTCTAACAATAGTTGTACATTCTGATTTCAGGTTTAATTTTCTTAGTTCAATTAGATTTGTATTTTTATTACTAACATTTGAATTGTACATACATGTAGGGATTAAAATGAGAAAATGGTTACATTGGAAATATGACTATACCTAGTCATTTTTCAAGTATATGGTTAGAATAGGAGTAGAATTAATTTAGTTTGTTTGTTTTATATAGTTAATTTATTTTTAATAGTTCTGTAGATTAAAAATAAAACAAAGCAATCAGCCATTTTCATACATGTTCAACGAAAACATTTTCTACCAATCAGAAAATTTTAATTCTTGCTTTCCTTTTTTAAATTTCTTACAGCAATACCTCTACTCTGTCTATTTTGAATAATCTCTTGATTAAATTCAATTAAGGTTGCACTTGGCATCAATCGCCTCAAAGCCACTTTTCTTAATTTCGAGATTTCCTTCTAAGATTTTCTTTTGAAATTTATATGATAAAGGTTTTGAGGATATAAAAGCTTCATGATCTCATTATCCCATGAAATGTATGACTGTCTATGATAAGCTTAATTCTGAATCAATCATTATTAGTCATTCTAACCTTTCGTGGTAATCATATGAAGTTCATAATATCTTCCTCGAAATTTGTTAAGCTGACCTTTAAGATGTCCATTTTGCTATGTGCACACATTCAAATCTGTTTTGACATTTTTCCACAATTAGTGGCTTTAATCCCATTCAGACCTTTAGTTTATTATCTGATGTTGTAATACGCATCATATTTATTTACTAAAGGCATTATTGAATAGTCACTATAACAATATAGATTTTTCTCAAGTCAATTCAGAATGAGCAGAGGTAATAAATTGTTGTTTCAATTCAAAAGGGAAGACTATTTTCATATTTATTTCTGGTAAATTTTATATTTCCTAAACATGAACAAGCAGATTTTATTTAGGCTGATTGCTCACCCTGACTTAGAATAAATGATGAGATGATTTTGAACAAAGTCAGAATTTTGATAAATCGAAGGAATAATTTGAAGATTCATGAGGTAAAATCTACAGACAATTTCCTTCCAGGTATGCATTTACAAGTTCATTTTCATCTATTATTAGTTTATCTTTTCTTTAGTTTATTTTTTATTCTTTTTCTATTTTAATTGCAGGTTTTCATTTGTTTTCAAAACTTGAAGTAAGCAGCAAACCCATTTCAAATTTGCAACAGGTTCAGGGAAATTTTATTTTGAGAATTTGAGCATTTTTAACTTTGCTTTCAACCATCAGAAAACCCAATTGAAATTTCAAGCAATATCATAGGATTCAACGTGATTTTCATATTGCTGATACTTCGGTGAAAATGTTTGCAATATTCTCAGTCTACTCATCTTCATCAATCATTTCATTCCGATATCACATCATCCACTTCACAACCATTTGTAGCGAAATGTTTCATCGGAAGTAGCTCTTAGCAGTTTTGATAACAAATTGTTCATAAAAGATCTTCGATGTATTACTTCACTCATATGCCATATCGCATTTCGCATATCCGAGGTTTGTAGTTGAAGTATACTTCCATTATCATGAATTGCCTTTACCAATATTGCGACGACCACATAATTATGGACCCGATATGAAATTCAAATCAAGTTTATAAAATATCGCGTCCATTCAATCGCAAATAATGGTAGGAGCATAACTTTAAAAGGGTCGATGTCTCAGATCCGATATGTTATTAAATTTTCATCATAAAGCTATCGGGTCCACTCTTCATCGCATATCGGCATCGCAAGAATCATATTGTATTACATCGGGTACCAAAACATTTACCAATCGCCGATTAGCATCGCCAATTAGAAATTGTCGATATCGCAATCGCTTCATCGCATTTTTAATTATGCTCACATCACAATTGAGAATCTGCGATGTGCGATGTGCAATAAGGGAAGCACGATGTCAATATTCCCCGATCCCCAATATAATATATCTTTAATGATGTGATCGCTTCATTTCATTGCACATGTTCTCATTACATGTTTTCATATCGACAATTTGCCATTGCAATCTCTGATGTGATAGCTTTCAATGCATGCCTCTGAGCCATTAACATTTAATCGATATATGGCATAGCAACAAAGGTGAAGTCTTGCAAATTAAAATTGAAGCATGGTGAAGAAACATGTGATGCGAATCATCCAATACGGCGATGTGTTATTTTAAAAGTGAGCTTGGGTAACCACTATGGTAAGAAAGCAGCTGATGATAAATTTGCAGCATATTCAAATCATTCCGATTTTTCTTGTATTTCAGTTTTAAATATATAATTCCATAATTAAAAAAGGAAGTCAAGACATCTCTATTTTCATATTTTAATTTTATTATTTTGGATTTGGTCTTGATTCTGGACAATTTATAAAATCATGGAGTTTATATGAAACTTATAATATATTGAGAAACAGTCATTACTGCAAATTTTCATTCTCATTTCTGATGCATTTTTTTTCCCTTGAACATTAAGCATTCCATTTTACTGCTTGCTTTAGTTTAGATAAAATAAATAATGATTTTGGGTTATAGGATTTTGGTTAGTTTGACTTCTTCATGTTTTTAATGTTAATTAAAATAAGAAGTCAGCTAGTTTGGAGAAAATGATACCTTTCAGGTAAGATCAAAAGCAATCATCCAATGGTAAGATTCATGTACCCACTTTCATTAATTTCCATTCCATTACTTTAAATTTCAGTTTTGATTTTCTGATATATAAATCTGTTTTGCAGCTCTTCATAAAAGCTTCCAATCCTCCGCCAGATCATATTTTCGAAGTCCATACTCTTCTCATGGCTTAATTTCAAGAAGCAGCGATAATATTTATCGAAACAGCTACACTAGGAAGTTTCTGAACCTTTAATCTGTTTCTTTAAGCATTCCTTTTTTAGAAAATGATTAAAATGATGCTTTAAAACAAGAAGATTGATATCAGACAGAAAGTTTTCATTGTGGTTGAATTTTATCGTCATTGCTATCTAAAAAGCCTAAAACACTTACAACCCTGCAATGTATGATTTTTCTAAATCTCGACATAAGAAGGATTGATTACATGATTATTTTCTTTCTTAATATTGTTGAGACATTGGTATAAACATTCTTGTTTGAGTTTATCCTGCGAAACTTGAGTTTTCCTTTCCACTTTTAAATTTCTTCATTTTTATTTTTGTTTGTTAGTTTCTTTCTTATTTTAACATAAGAATTCTTTTCCTTTGATTCTCAGTTTTGATTTTGGTGACTTTGCCATGATTTATATGGAAGGCCTTCTTGTTACCTAACTATGGTCAGTATACATGGAGAAAAAATTGTTAATAATCATCTATTAACTTTTTTCTTAAATCTCTTAGTAAAGTTTGATTTTCTTATTATAAAGGTAGACATACTTAAGGAAGAGATTACCAATTTAGAAAAGTTGACAAAGTATCATAAAATCTGGAGAAATTTCTTTTTCATCAAAATTGTAATCATTTTGAGATTTCAATATTTTATTAAGATCTTTCAAAGTTCTATTATCAGTCAAGAAAAGTTATTTTTAACCAAGTAAAGACACTTTACAGCAAAGCACCTTTTAACTCTGAAATTTTCATTCTTAACTCTTAAGGAGTCAATGATTCTCCCTGTCCCAAAGAGTCTTATTTTTCTAGAGTATAATCCAGAGATATATTTAAACTTAAAAGATAAGAGGTCTCATCATGAGCTTGCTTACCATGATCATAGGGGAAAAATAGGCTGACATTACCAACACTGCTAAACAAACCAGGGTAATGGCTTATGATTGCAAACAATTATAAGACAAGGGGTCTCATCACGAGCCAGCTTGTTCAGTTTAATTATAACCAGTGAATGGCATTGTCAACTATCTGGCTACCAAACCGGGACAATGACTTTTAAGATTTATAATAATAATTAAAAAATAAATAAATAAATAAAATTAAAAAATTAAAAAATAATAATAATAATAATAATATAAATGGATTTATCTCTAGGTCAATAATTCTTAAAGAGATGGGATTCTGAATCATTGGTGATTAAAAGGTAACCCTGTCGAGACTATAGATGTTTGCTGGCAACAATGGCTCTACCTGTGACAAATGAGTATATTTTAAAAGCTAAGCTGTAAAGTGACCCTTGCTTTATCTCTACAACTAATTAAGGACTGATATAGAGTTTTGAAATATTTTAATTTATGAGGAATTTTAAGAAAAATTACAGTTAGATGATTCTTTCTTTTATTTAGACTAATGAACCTAGTCAAGCATTTTAAGTATAATTCTCTTTTCTTTAATTATTTTTACTTGAATTTTAGGAAAATCTCATTCATATCAAACAGAGATAACTGGTTCTTCTCCCGTGTGTCGCCATTGTTGTGGTAAAACACAACCCCCCCCATTTTTGACTTGTTCACTTCAAATAATGGGGACCCTTTTTATAAATTTTTGGCTAAGCACCTTTTAGGATTTTATTTTAATGATTATCCTACGCTTTTGTTAATTTTTCATTTTCTTTGGATTCTTGTTTTGATTGAATCGATTTTTTATAAGCCTCCCATTGACGCTTGTTTCGCCTCATTTGGTCAACTGGTTTAAAAATGGTACTCCTTTGAAGTACCATCATTTTTCTAGTCTGGGTTAAAAATGATATTTTTTTATTCTTTTTCGGAGTGGCTGTAGCTTAGAAAATTTCATAGCTAAACTAAACATCATTAAAATAAAACCAAAAAAAAAATTTAAAATTATAATAAAAAAAAAAAAAAAAAAAAAAAATTATTATTATTATTTTTTTATTTTATTTTATTTTACATCATCGGATCCGTACGCCGGATCGCGGATGAAATTTGATTCGTCGCGGATCGCGGATCGCAAGTTTGGGAGTCCATCCGAGATCGCAGATCGCAAATTTCAGAATCCATCGCAGATCGCAGATCGCAAATTTCAGAATCCATCACAGATCGCAGATCGCAAATTTCAGAATTCGTCGCAGATCGCAGATTGCAAATTTCGGATCCATCGCAGATCACAAGATCGCAATTTCGCAATTTCGGATCCATCGCAATTTTTAGAACATGCACATTTAAAAAACCCCGATTCAAGGTTTTAGGTTTGGATTGATTCCAATGGTTTGTAAATTAATTTCTATATTTTTTATATTATAATAATTATATTATAATTATAATGTTTATTATAATTTTAATATAATTTGAACTATAATATTAATCGTATTTAAATTAACTTTTTTCAAATCATTTGTATATTAATTTAATTTTGTAACTGAATTAATTGTTAGTTAGTTGATAATTAATTTAGAATTAATTATTAGATAATTAGAATCTAATTTAGGATTAAATTTCTAATTAAAAAGTCTGATTTTTAGCCCAGCAAACAGAATTTCCAGATTTATGCCAGATTTGACTCATCAACTTTGGAAGCTCATAGATTGAGTTATACTTGACCAAATGAGGCCCAGGACGGCTCATTGAAAAGATAAAATCAAGGAGAACATTTCTGAGGAGGTTTCACTAACATATTTGATGATTTATTGGGTCAAAAATCAGGCAGAAGATCAAGCTCCGAATTTCTAAAAATAAAATCAATTTTCTGAGTTTTGTTTTCTTCATTTTCATTTGCCTAGCCTCTTCTAATTGCAGATTCATGCATCAATATTATCCTTGGTTAATTAAGATCATTATGAGTATCAATAAGAAGCTCAAATTTCCTTTTTATTTATTTAAATAGAATTTGATTGGATTTGTTTTAAATGTTAGAAATAATATTTGGATTTTATTGTTGCATCTTAATTCATTTTAATTTCTTTTTGCAAGAAAAAACAATAGAAGGGATATTGAGGAAAAAGATTTCAATCAATGAGAAGACTCCAACAATTAAAGATTGGAATTTTTTGAGCAATTAAAGTTGGATTGGGCAGATTTTTCTTCAACAAACTCTCTTCTAAAAATACTTTTGGGAGGATTATAAATGGCAGATGGAAAAATGTAAAAGAGGTTGCTCTCCTCTGCAATTCCAGACTTCTAAAAGAATTTCTGTTATAGGAATTTAGAGTTGTAGATGGGGAGGAGAGAAAAACTTCAGATCTGAACATTAATGAGGGTTTATTCTTTATATCTTGAATTATGCATGATGGGTAGAGTTTGCATTTTTGCAGCTCTAGTCTTGAAAGCAGAAATTCAAGTAATGTAAAGTACTATTAGAGACCAGGATCAGAGAAGCAGATTCAATTAACTGATATTTTTGGCATTTCTGTATCAAATACCAGTTTCATTTTTATTTTAATAAAATTGTTGTTTCATTTTATTCATGTTTTGGCATTTCTGTTGATATGGATAATTTGTCTCAAATTGTTATGTATCTATGCTCTTATGAATTAAACTCTGATTTCTGAGTAACCATTACTCAGAAATCTGTCTTATAACACTGATTTATTAAATAGTAATGTGTTGTGAATTTCTTCCACATGTTATTGTTTAATTATTAGTTTGACTGATATGATAATCGATATCATTTTTGTGAATTTCTTTCGGAGTGTTGTTGATTTATTATTTCAGTCAAATGGTCTCAATAGAATGTGTTTTGGTATTCACAAATGTGAGCTAATTGAATTTCTTCGTTGGTTTGACATTAATTAAAAGCCAGACATATTTTAATCCTCATTACTTAATTATCTTGCTCTTAGTTGGGTTAGATTTTCATCTACCTGATTGAGATAGGATTTAGATTAGTTTCTTTTTGCTTGCATTATAGAATAAGTTTGCATTTAGATTAATTTCTACATTCTTTTAAGTCCTCTTCTCGAAGAGGCAAAATCTTAGTTGTGGTTTGGCTGAACCCAAATCAGCTTAAGGGTCATTCTCTTGCCTGATCAGCAAGAAGAATTGATCTGATATCTCTATCTATTGGTAGTTAACGATACATCGTAAACCAATAGCCATAGGGAAAAGATAACTGGACCTAGTTAAACTAGTCGGAGCCACTATCATAAATGGAAAAGGAGTTGTATTAAGGTCCAGACCGGGTGGTTATCCCTCAATGTTGTAGCGGCAGGTACAGAGGCTTCAACACGAAGAAAGGGCTGAATTTTGTTCATATCCAGATGCCAACATTTTGGCGCCATTGCCAGGGAAGGCTAACAGGTGAAAGAATAGGATCTGCAATAGATCTCAGAGTCGATCTCTCATCTTGAGGTGGGAATTTATTACCCATCTTCAAATCCTGAGCGTAAGTGCTTTATGTTTTCTTTTTTATTTCTTTCTTCCCTGTTTATTTTTATTTGGTTTTCTATAAAAAATTTAATCGCTCTTCTTGGGGAAGGTGTTTTGTAAAACCTTTCCCTAAGTCCTAGGCGTAGTTCAATCTTTCTGCTTTGATTTCCTGTTGTTTTCTTCTAGGGCCAATTTCTTGTCTTGGGGAGGGTATGCTATTACTCTACTTTAGGTCCTGAACTTCGATTTTTCTTTTTCTTTTTGTTTTGTTTCTTGTGAATATTTTCTCTCGTCCCAAGGAGGAAGTTATCTATCCTACTTCGGGTCCTGAGCAATTGAATTATTTTCTTTGATGAATCCCATTCACAATTTTTATGATCAAAGATCTGAATAAGAGGGGTAGAGGAAGACCCCCAAAGAAAGGGAAGGATCTGGGAAGGAAGACATACATTCAGAAAATTATTGAAAAATATAGATCTGAGGCATAGTCCCATGCTGTTGTTAGGGTTAGGGTTTAGACGAAGTCCGAAGGGCAGTATGTGAAGCAACTAGTGCCATCCACGGTAATAGAAGGTGTTCTTTCTACAACAACAGATTTAATAAATAGGGTATCAGTGAAGGAGATATCCTTATTAGCAGCAGAAGGGAAAGAAGTGGCAAGCAAGGGATTAGAAGAATTGAGCAACTCTAACTGGGAAGAAGAACCTCAAAAAGGGTTTTCGTCCACAAGAGACCAAGGTAGTGTTGTAAAAATTCCCGTTGTTGAATTAAGTGATTC